>JAIEZT010001373.1:26003842-26603842 GCA_019594935.1 Periophthalmus modestus | reverse complement strand
ACCAATGACTTCCTTAAAAATCTTACAATGTGATTTCCTGGATTCTGTCTCATAATTGAAGTGTACTCATGATTAAAATTACAGGCCTCTCTCATCTTTTTAAGTGGGAGAACTTGCACAACTTGGTGGCTGACTAAATACTTTTTTCCCCCACTGTATAATAGACATGCAGACTTCAGTCTCTACTTTAGATCCACTCTTTCACTCAGCCCTTCGTTTCATGACAGGTGATGAATTTAAACCCATCACTGTACGCTCTATGAAAAAGTAGGTTGGCCCTTGCTATCTGTCAGAAGATAACAGCACAGTATAAAATGTATTTATAAGGGACTATGACAATAGACTGCCTGAATATCTCACTTGCTTGTTGAACTTTGAAGGAAAAGTTTTAATATAAGAGCTCAACGTCTAAAAACTGGCCACACTAGAACTGAAATGGGGGAAGCTTTTGGTTATTTTGCTTCTAAAAAATAAAATGTATTTCAAGGACATGCAAAATACAGCATACACTGGTGCCACTAATGCACTTTAATAATTTGGTCATAAACATTTATAATCACACCTGCTCCTGTTTCTTATGTTTTAAATGGACCAGGTTTTGGTCCATGGTTTTGTTTGTTTTTGTTTTAATTGTTCTGCATTTTAACAGGGCGCTCACGAAAAAGAGTGTGGCGCTCTGTTTAGGTGGCTTGCCCTCTTCAGGTGGGTGAGGAGTCTCTGCCTCAAGTGGAGGAGTTCAAGTATCTCAGGATCTTGTTCACGAGTGAGGGATGGATGGAGCGTGAGATTGACAGGCGGATCGGTGCAGCGTCTGCAGTGATGTGGCCGCTGTGTCGGTCTGTTGTGGTAAAGAAGGAGCTGAGTCGAAAGGCAAACTTCTCGATTAACCAGTCAGTCTACGTTCCTACCCTCACCTATGGTCATGAGCTCTGGGTAATGACCGAAAGGACTAGATCGCAGATACAAGCGGCCGAAATGGGTTTCCTCTGCAGGGTGGCTGGGCGCTCCCTTAGAGACAGGGTGAGGAGCTCAGTCACATGGGAGGAGCTCGGAATAGAGCCGCTGCTCCTACATGTCGAGAGGAACCAGCTGAGGTGGCTCGGGCATCTGCTCAGGATGCCTCCTGGACCCGTCTCTAGGGAGGTGTTCTGGGCATGTCCCATCGGGAGGAGGCCCCGGGGAAGACCCAGGACACATCTCTTGGCTGGCCTGGGAACACCTTGGGGTCTCACCGGAGGAGCTGGAGGACGTGTTTGGGGTGAGGGACGTCTAGGAGTTCCTGCTTAGACTGCTGCTCCGGATAAGAGGAAGAAAATGGATGGACGGATGCCGCTCTATTTATACAGGAAGAGCCCAATGAAAGATAAGTGAAATGAAAAATGAGTGAAATATCTTGACTAAATGTGTCCCCAGTAAAGTCAATGCATTTCCCTTCTCATTTAACTACATAAAAAGGTCATGCATTTCTTATATCTTATCATGTGCTACAGCTTGGTATTGCTGGCACGATGCTGTATTCCACCATATTTGAACTTCAATATGAACCTCTGATTTTCGACCCAGCTTTTCTGCTAGTTTGTCTGTTCTGGGACTGTACAAATGGATGAGTCGATTCTCTGAGCTGTTAGTCGAACTGATCAAACACTGCAAATGTTTGGCAGCAGGATTTCTTTGTGTTGAGCCGGGACTTTGCCGTGGCCTGGTCCCTGCTCACTCCAAACCTCCTCTGTACCGCCTGCCGCTTGTGCATGTTTACACAGAGGCAGACACTTGGATTATAATCCCTATTGGCGCCATTTAATGCACTGCTTCACACAGCTTGCCCGTGCTGCGTACTACCGCCGTTCTGTCAGTCACACATTGGTGCCAACTTTTTTCCTTGACTTTATAGTTTGCTGAGTATGCGACAGCAATGATCTCGGGTTGTTAGTTAAAATGAGGACCGGGTGACATAATATAAGAGGCAGACCGCAGACAGCCGAAATCCTCGTAGTGAAGCGCAGATGTGTGACAGTTCCTTATGTCTCTGTGGAACTGTACAAACAATGAAAGAATGAGCGACTTCAAAAGCTGTCAGCTGCAGTCAACAAAATAATATTAACAAAGGATAAAAAGGCATTGTAGCAGGTAATGAAATGCGTTGTTTATATGAGTCTGTTGAAGGCCTCTGTCAAAACACATATTGAGATGTTTTTTGACCTTACTGTGTAGTTAGGCAGTACTGTACAGAGTATCTTTCAGTTTAAATATTATGCAAGCCGCAGATTCATGTAGTAGTCATTAAAGAAGTCTTCATCTAACTTAAAAGGTCATATTTGCACATAATATTCACATTGCCAGTGGCCTAAACATGCTCTTGAGTACTTTACTTTGGTATATCATGTTTTAGAACTACACTGAAAACCTCAAATGACTTTCTACCAGTAACGCATAACAGAATTGGCGTTAGCATCCATCTACAAACAAAATCCTTGCACTGTAATGTAAGCACATAGTGTTAATAAATGCAATTTCATATAAAAATGCCCAAAATAAGTCTGGCAAGCATTTGTGGACTTAAAATTCCCTATATATGACATCACAAATCTGGGAAATTTGAAACCACGACCATGGAACTTGTAACTAGGGATGCAATGATGATCAAATCTCACAGTGCAATATTTTTTTCAGTATGAACCTCGTGGTACTACAAAAGAGTCCACAATATTGAGTTTATGCTTACAATAATGATAACAGCCATATTATTGTCAATGATACTATATCTAACATGCAAAATACAAATTTATGTATAGCAAAAATATGTTTAATTACACTGTCATTTTATAGGTTGTTCTGTAAAGCACTTTGCATAAGGCCCTACTTTGTGTTGTGCTCTATAAAGAAAAAAAAAAATCCTTGTATAACCGATAAATAAAGGTGTTTTTTTGTTTTTTTGTTTCCAGCATCAGAATACACACATGACTCACTGGCTGTGTTTATGAGTGAACTTTGTGTTTCCGGGCTGCGCCGTTGCTCTCAAGTATTTTAGCTCTAGCTGGTCTTCATTTTTGATGAATTTGTGGAACTTTTCTGAGTGTCATTTTGCCAAAGGAGCCCTCATGGTGCTCGCATTTCTTGAGGCCACAAACGCTGTGTCTGAGCAGAGCTAACACTACTACTACGCTGTTGTTCGTCTGTCTCCCTTTCTCTTAAAAACAGCGGGAGCATCATGAGGGGCATCACGGGGGGGGGCATGCCGTGTCTCTACTTTCCTCTATTCATTTTCCCTTTTTTTGCAAACGCCGCCATTCATGTGTCACTGTTTTTGTTGTTTACGCGAGTGTTGAAAGTGTTGAAAGTGTGTGCAGTGTGTGATCCTATTGGCTCGAACCGTGAATCTGAACAATAACCGTGAAGTTATTGTTTTGCACACAAATACATGCCGTTTAATACTGAAAAGAGACGATACTGAGGTCATTCTGCTACCACAAAATCGCCAATACAACACATCCTTATTCGTAACAAGATTCATCGAACAAGCAGAAGCTAAATACATCCGGGTGTGGTTTTGATGAGGGAAGAATGTTTGCATAATGTGTCCTTTCTCCTGCGGCCATGAAGGAAATGTTTTTTGTTGAATCTTAAGAAGGTTTTTGACTTTCCCTGAACTGAATTTCGAAAAAAATTCATTTCGGGACATCATCAAGAATTAAACTGCGAAATATGTATGTTTCAAAAGTAATACATTTGAAATAACTCTCCTCTTTTGTAAACTGAATTCTTTGTGTCAAAATATTTTAATACAGCCTAAATATGACTATATATTTTAATATATCCCAAACATGTTTTATGGTGGTGAGCAACTTGTTTTTGTCCTTATATTGTGCAGCCCTAGATAACTTTGCATGTATCCAACAAACACAGTAAAGAGCTTTAATCTAAAATAGTAAGAAGCAGCGCGTGGAGGTGAGGCTTCAGAGGTGGAGCTACATCTGTGTTTTGTTGCCTACAGGGAGACACTGAGTCCAGCAGCATCAGTCTCTGTCTGACGTGAGTGCACACAAAGCAGCTGGCCAGTGCAGAGTTCATCACCAGCGCCAGAGAACACACTGTTTCTGGCCTTATTTTGAGCAAGACGAGATAAATGGGGCCCATATTGTAGGTACAGGGTATGTATAATAACAACTGTAGATTGTTTGTTTAAAATTCAATTAGCTACTGGAAATGGAAATTCTGAAAATGGAAATTGGTTTTACATTCTCAGTCCAGGTGCCCAGTGTAAGCTCTGTGGCGAGCCCGCAAGAATCTGAAAAAGTTTGAATGCTATTGTCAGTGAACAAAATTCACAAACTTTGGCATTATGGTGTAACATTAAACAATGACTAATAGTAAAATACAATTTATGCTAAAATAAAAGGCAAGCATAAAACTTAGATGTGAAATAAAAATACTTTTCCTGAATATAAATACAAAAATACACAGAATGGAAAGAACAACAGTGCAAAACGAGCAATGCAATAGATCATTGTTAAAGTAAGTTGTTTTAAGTGACAGGTGATATAAACAGACAAGTGATATAAAGTGACAGGTGTTATAAATTGAGTCCAATAGCAGAGGGGAAGAAACAGTTCTTGAGGGGAGAGGCTCTATAGCCTCCTGCCCAAGGGTAGGGGCTCAAATAGTCCGTGTCTGGGGTAAGAAGGGTCAGCTGTGACTCAACCTGCTCGCCCCCGAGTTCTGGAGAAATGGGAGTCTGCAGCATATCACCCTCTCAGCAGAGTACACAATGCTCTGCTGTGATCTGTGTCTATCTTTGGCAGTGGCCCCGGCGTAGCACACCGTGATATCATAGCGCCTTCAACATGGATTTAACATTAATATATTATTTAACAAAGTCAATTACCATAAATTTCACACTATATGCTGCTACTTTTTTCCCTTTGAACCCCTCGGCCTATACAACAATGTGACAAATGTATAGATTTTTTTAGTTTTGATTTGAACTCTCATTTTGTGCATCATGCGCTCACCCTCATCATGACAAACACATAAAGAAATGCAAATGAGGCAGCTTTTAAGTTAAAGGCAATGGATCTGGCAAAGAAGGAAATAGAGCCATTGCAGGTAAGCTTGGCATCAATGAACTGATGGCGTGACCTTGGAGGCGGCTTAGTCAATGTAAAAATATGACAAAAGTTTTCAGAGGAAATTAAAGCAGATAGCCCGTGTTGGTGCTTTTTTATTTTCTAAAACTGCAGGTATGTTTATAGTCCAGTGTTTAAATCAGTCTATTTTTACAAAGTGCTGCCACGTGATTTGTAGATTGGATATTTGCATTTAGGAACAGAAAACATCATGTTCTCTAATCATTCAGACTGTAAATATTTTAAAAATAGGTTTATTACACTGAGGGAATTCCAATTGATTGACATCCCAGTCTGGCCTTGGAGTTGTTTGCATCATCAGACTAACGCTGGATACTTCTTGGACTAAGAATCACGCTAAATGTAAATATATCAAGCTGTGTGCTAATACTCATAGTCACCGAATGATGAACTAAATCAAGCAGTGTGATGTATCCATGGCAACAAGAGATATTATTGACAGACACCAAAGCAAAAATGAAAGCCCTTGTTTAATCCCTAAACTCACAGAGGCGCATGTATCATCTGGCTCATATGTGTCTCACTATTTAAGAGATATTTCATGCCACTGGTCTTATTTTCTCCACTAAAGCACTAGCATGGCTGTGCGACATGTAAACACAAACAGCGTGTGATGACGTCATCAGGGCGTGGCTCGGTTTGGATGTGCAGGTGTGAGTGCAGGCCTGAGAACACTTCGCAATCGGGCTTGAGTATGGCACAGTTCAAAAGGCCTAGTGTGTGACCTTAGATGCCTGATGTTCAGCAACTCAACAATAAATACTTGTACATTCTGTAATTTTACCATGTGTATTTGCGGATACATCCATCTATTTTCCTCCTCTTTGTCCGGGCCAGGTCACGGAGACAGCAGCCACAGCACGGAGGCCCAGACTTCCCTTTCCACCAACACTTCATCCAGCTATTTTGGGGAAATCCTGAGGTGTTCCCAGGCCAGCCAAGGGACATAGTTCTCTAGCGTCCAAGATACATTGCAGAAGCTGTATCTCAGACAAGACACGCTCTCATAGATGCGCTGTCCAAGATGTGCCGTCCTAGATCTGCTGTATCTTGGGGTCGCAAGGTCTCTGCTGCCTGTCACGGGGACAAGCTCTGTGGTGAACACTGGAAATAAGGGATGCTGTCAAGCTGAAGAAGTCCTATCAAGCCTTGTTGATAGGTACCGTGTGTTCTAACTACAGTGGAATCACACTCCTCAACCTCCCCAGTAAGGTCAGGGTCAGTTCCAGGGTAATGAAGAAGTGACCGATGATTGAACCTTGAATTCAGGAGGGACATTGTCGTTTACGTCCCGGTCGTGGAATACTGAACCAAGGCTGCCCTTTGTCACTGGTTCTGTTCATTGTTTTTATGGACAACATTTTTAGACACAGTCAGGAGCTGGAGGGTGTCAGGGGACCACAGGATCTCATCTCGGCTGTTTGCAGATTATGTTGTCCTGATGGCTTCATTGAACCAGAACATACAATGCACAACGGGGCAGTTTGCAGCTGAGTTTGCAGCTCAAATCTAAGGCTATGGTTCACGACTGAAAAAGGCGGCTCGCTCTCTCCAGGTGGGTAGGTAGTCCCTGCCTCAAGTGGAGGAGTTCAAGTATCATGGGATTTTGTTCACAAGTGAAGAAAGGATGGAGCGTGAGATTAACAGGTGGATCGGTGCTGTGTCTGTAGTGATGCAGTCGCTGTATCGGTCTGTTGTGGTGAAGAAGGAGCTGAGTCGAAAGGCAAAACTCTCCAATTTATCGGTCAGTCTATGTTCCTGCCCTCACCTATGGTCATGAGCTTTGGGTAAAGACTGAAAGAACAAGGTCGTGCATACAAGCAGTCGAAATGAGTTTCCTCTGCAGGATTTTTTTTTTTTTACTTTTGAAACTCAAAAATCTTCAAAGTATGAAATTACAATTTAAGTTTTCAGATATTTTTCCATTGTACACAATAGTAAATAATCTTTATTACAACACAGATTGCTAGTTAAAATTGTAGTTGAATTGTAATAAATCAATAAATACATGTTTTTGTGTGTCTGAGTTGACAATAAATGAGTACGTTGTTCCTTTTCCTCCATTTCTGTAAAGCTCAGACCTTACTCTACAAAGAAATGTAACTCTCATAAATGTAGAATGCTTAAAAAAAAAAAAAAAAAAAAAAGAACTAACTGTGTTGTCCTGACTTTTTAAGAATCACGATATACTGTACATAGTTAAACCTCAACCCAATTTTTCATGTAATTTAGAAAAATCTGTTTTGCCTCAGTGCAGATACATTGTAAAAGCAACTCTTAGGGTAAAAATAAGACTGATGTGTGCTGTCTACTTCCAATTATAGAGCATTTTATTCTTTGCACAACAGGAAGTGCACCATTACCATGCTATTGTTTTACCATGGTGCTAAAACACTGTGCCTCCTCTGAAAGTTGTGAAAATGTTTATAAACTCATCAAGAATAAATCGGCTTCTCGAAATACCTTAAGTATCTCAGGACCACCCCAAATTATTTTAAATGTTTTAAGTTAACACGCTTTACTAATTGGCTTGAGACTGACCTAATTACAGTGCACGATTAGCAGTGGCTGTTTTGTTCAAAGGTTAATGTAAATTATGGACAGACTGGAAGCTCCGAACTCTGATGCATGGATGTTGTTTTCTGCTGTTCCATGTCCCTGCATTCATTTGCACTGCGTCGGGTGAGAGGTCTGAGACATGTCACTGTGTTTTCATGATTACGCATTGAACACCGTCATGTATGCTAATGCAGAACAGCAAAAACAAGCTGATAATCTCTATCTGCTCTATGGAGTGGGGGTTTCACTCATTTTCAACGCTGGGAACATTTTCATTTCTTTATCAGTTAATGATACCTACAAGGTTAGTGGGGTTAGGGTGAGGGGTCGAGTACTAAACCCCATCGAAAGTGGAGCATGCCAGCCTGGCCTGGGGATAGTGTGTCTTGAGGTACTGCCAGGTGTGTCTTATTAAATCAGTGATTGTTGGCGGTCGGGACAAAACAGTTTTTGATTTTTTGATTTTTTTTTTTTTTCCAACACTTACATGTTGCTTATCTTTGTAGAGTAAGGTCTGAGCTGTACAGAAATGCAAAGGAACAGGTTCTGAATAAAAACACCGTCAGACACATGAAAAACATACCAAATTAGATTTAATACAATTCAACAAAAAATGTACTTGCAAACTATGTGGGATTAAGGGTCATTTACCATTGAGTCCAATTAAAATATATTTGAAAACTTGAATTGCAATTTTATACTTTTTTATATATTTGAGTTTCAAAATAACAATATATATTTTTTTCTATTTTAATGTTATAAAATACATTTCTGTAAATAATTAACACAAGTGAAGATGTAGATGGTGATGCTCTTTACTACTTAAACCGCATAAACTGAATTGCAATAGTCAAGTCAAAACTGACAGAAACACACATGAAATGCATGAACTCTGCTGAAATCCAGATGAAAACAGATGCTGCAGGTTTCACACTGACCATACTTTACAGCATGGACTATTATTTCTCTTCCAACCACCAAACTCGCTATAGGAGAAGGACGTCTACTCTCTCCTCTATCTCGATCCCGTCTCTCAGTCTGATCCAGCCTTCCACCTCTCTCTCTCCAGTGCTCCTCCAGCGTTTCTCTCTCCTTCCTTTCCTCTGTCCCTCTAGGAGTTTTTTATTCTAATACTGGTAAATTTAAATATTTTGCTTTGCATTTGACCCTTTGAAACACAAGTGTCACAACCTGACTGAGCTGTAGCAGGCTCATGATAAAAGAGACAACTGACAGATGAACAACTGAAATAGATGAAAAACGTCATAATTTATTCAGTTATTCACTATTGTTAAGGCAACTGGGAATTAAATAGTGCATTCTTTACTAAGTTGGTGGGTTTTTCATTTTTGTCAGGCTAAAATGTCAACTCTGTCACAAATTCTACTTGACATTATACAGTATGTTATTTATGCTATGAATATATATTATATGAATCTCAAACCATATTGTTGTTTAACAACAATATTTTATTAGACATTTTTAGAGGTGGATTTGTCAGGTCCGTCAGTGAATGGTCAACTCTGTTAGATGTGAAATCTGACAAAGTTGATGCATGTTTTTCCCCTTGTTAAACATATATGGTTCACTGCAGCTTGTTTCCAGCTGTTCCACTTGTGAACTGTTTTAATGACCTCAGTAAAGGCACAGACTCACTCCACTGTTCATATAAATGTATCGAAATGGACTGACAGAGCTGACTTATTCCAGCTGTACTGGCAGGAGTTTTGACATCGTTGGTCTTAAATATCACAAAGTGTAAATGTGATCAGACTGCGTGTGGTGGCGCTGCTCTCAGTAGAGTAAGATTAACAAATGAAGCACTTGGAGATTTCGTGAGTAATATTACTGCTTGATTTAATGAGGTTTTTGAAAATGTTATGTGAGTTGACAAAATGATGTGACACCACTTTGACCAGCTGAATTTTCAAGAACAATATTTTCTTAAGTTTACCTTATGCATTTGTCTTTTGTTTTTAAAGCTAAAACTATATTATGCAATTCAATTCACATAAATAATGTTTTTGAGCAGGTGAAATAAAAAAAAATAATTAAAAATTACAATAACTTCAAAATGTACTTTTGTTCATTGTACATTGTGTACATTGTTCAGCAAGCTTTAAACATATTTTCAATTAAATAGCTCCAGTATACAGATCACCCTTAGTTTTAACTTTGTAAAACAAAAAAATAGTTGCGTTTTAGAGACGACCCGATTTGCTCTGACCCTCAACAATCACCAAAACAATAAACCATTTGCCTTAATATACACCTCTCAGTAAAATGTGAGTCTGGTCCTGAGTTCAGATGGCTGTGATTGACAGGTGGATTAGCCAGCCACGTTTGAGCCTGGCCTCCAAGGTGTGACCAGAGTGAGGTTGACAAAGATATCACATAACTCATTCACAAACTTTCAAAGAATGACGACAACCACTTTGAAAAGAAATGTGCTTCTGCAGTGTTTTGTCAGGCTTTTGTCTGGGTGGTTAAATTTACGAGGCTGTACAGCAAAACTAGTAAATATTTAAAATGTCTATTTTACAAGAAGTTAGCAGATGTCACAGGGGAAAGCCAATTTACATCTCCCCATAATCACAAAGTCTACCACATGAAACAAGTTCAACATTTTTCCTGTCAGGACAAAATATTTAAAAAAATATATTTTAAAAATATATATTAAGACAAACAGTAAATTTGTGGCCCCAAACACTGACACAGACACACTCCAGCATATGTGGAGTTTGTTAAATTATTAGTTTTTGAATGTCGTCAATCTAACCTATTTTCCTTATAACATCGTTGCATCAAACTTCCCGTTTTATTTCAGTCATAGACCAGTGTTGTAGGTACATGATTGACTCCTCTATTTGAAAGACCAGCAGCAGTAAAGTAAGATTACACCTGAACTTTTGTCATTGACAGTACCTTAAAGGTGCACTATGTAGGGCTGGGCACCGTTGGATTTTTTTTTCGGTAGCTTATCGATACCTGCTTTTTAGCGTCTGTTTCAATGGTAAGATGAAGCACTTTGTTTAGACACATGTAGGCCTATGCTAAAACGTGAGTGATGTTTATGCCATTGGATTGTGCAGGACACAGTCATGAGCAGCTGGTAAATGACTGTGGTGTATTAATTGATGAACATTAGTGAACATGAACAAATGAACATGAGTTTTTCAGTGCCAGTACACACCTGATCTGTCGTTGACCAGTCCCAGCACTATGTCACTTTTTTGATGCAGGATCCATCAGCTGGTTATCTTTTCATACAGAAAATATAACACAAAATGCAGTGTAGTATGGTATATACGTTAATAACTTATAGATCACTTTTAAGAACGAGGTTTCCAAAGAGCTTCAAAAACAGCAATAAAAGCAGAACATGGTAGTGACAAAGCACAGGCAAAGAACAATCTAAACACCTGTGACCTGTAAACTTGGCTTTTTTTTTTTCCATGGAGATAAAATATGCCACAATGAAGAAGTAACCAGGGTAAGCAATAACATCTCTAAGAAGACAAGAAAGTGACAGACACTCCACCAGAAAAGTGCACCTTTTAATTCTCACTTGAGTCGCACACATCCACGAGGTTTTGGAACGTGAAGTGATGTTTGCCGTTAATAAAGAGAAACTCCACTGCACGTTGGTTGGAAGTGACTTTTCCAATAAAAAGTTGATAAAGCGAATACAACGGATGGAAAATATATGAACTTCATTTGCATTTAAATGTACATCTACCGCTGCAAAGATTAGATTCACTGCCTACTCTATAGGGTCTGGGCACAAAGTTGTTCTTCATATTAAAGTTGGAGCGTCTCTGCTTGGATCAGTTAAGCAACTATCACAAAGAAATGAAAATAAATTGAGTTTTGCTATTTTTTAAAAACCTACTGGTCGTGGAGACTCTGACGGTGCCTTGAAAGATTGTTTCTGATTTATGTTAGCAGTATTTGATTTATTATCATTCATTCTTATAGTATGAGATTGGGTCGACATCAGAGGTGGCAAGAATATAGAATAGGGTTAGGCTACAGCAAGATTGGACTAACTACATGTGGTCCGCTGTAGGTGATTCTGCTGATGTTTTTTAAATGTCTCCATGGGCCCGTCCCTGTCTCTTTGAGCTTCTCTCTGTCCATGTTCCCAGTAGAACTTTGAGACCAGCAGACCAGATGATTTTGGATGCTTCAAGGTCCCAGGCTTTTGCTGTAGCTTGTCCTAGACTCAGGGACCATTTTCCTCTGTGCATTAGAACAGCCCAATCTTTAAGTGTTTTTAAACCTTTGTTGAACAGTCATTTGTTTATACCAGCTTTTAACATAAGCTGAGCGAGACTTTTATCGTTTAGTGGGAGTTTTATTCAGATTTTATTAAGATTGTACTTCATATCGACTTTGTACAACACTTTGGGCAAGTGTGGTTGTTTTTAAATGTGCTTTATGAATAAATTCGACTTGACCTACATACAGCACAAGATGAGTCTAAAGCAGGTGTGGGCAAAAACATGGGGGCAAAAACAGGGGCCCAAAGGGCCGCGTGTGGCCCGGGCTTATTAATGCGGCCCGCCGAACGTGACCAAATTATATTAAAATAGGTAAGGGTAAACCTTGTTCAATTTACATTTTCCAAAAGGTGGTGCACTTCAGCTACATCAACCTTGTTCGTGTGTATTAATCTCTTATTCTCTTATCAGCCTTTCTGCAAAAATGAGCTTATCAAAGAAAAGAAAGAAAGAGTGCTGAGTGTTTAATATGGAGTGGACAAAAACATTTTTTTTTCACCAAAGTCCGGTCAAAAGTACCAAGGCAAGTTTTTTGCTGGCATTCAAATTAGCAAACACTAGCAACCCTTTCTCCAAAGGCCATTTTTTAAAAGAATGCATCTGGAAAACAGTTTGTATTCCGGCCCCTCTGTCAAATTTTAGAATCGATTGTGGCCCATGTTTGTCCACCTCTAGTCTAAAGCTGTCTGTGAAAAGTTTATTTCTATCCTGTAAATGTGACTTTTTTAATATTGATACCTGCACAAATGAACATCTAGTTTAGTATTGATTAGTATCTGATTTTCTATCCCTTTGACCCTAAGTTAATGTAATGTCCCCCCAAATAGATGAAATGTGTGAGCATGTGTGCTTGCTAGGCCTGGTTTATTCACAGTTCAGTCTTGTGTAGCCCTGACTGACATGATGTGCGTAATGCCAGAGTTTACGGAGCGCAGATTCAAGTCTCGTTCCAAACCAAGTGCCTCGTCTCCTCTTTCGGCTGCGCGTGGTTCTTCTCTGGTCTTGCTCTGCGTGTTAGCCTGTCATTTCCTCCACGGGCCTGGCAGGAGTTGGGCAGGAGTCGGGCTGTCTGCTCCTGAAATAGTCCTGACCTCAGAGCAGACTTCTGGACTGCACCATGTCTTTAACTTCTCCATTTACATCAGTGTGTGGTTTTCAAACAGGCCTCAAGATGTAAACTGAAAGCAGAAGTAGAATAGAGCTCCCCCTGTAGCTCCCTTATGAGAATACACGGTCAGGGAGCAAACCCAAAAGCGCTCTTTTCTTTTCTTCTCTTTTTATTGAAATAGGCAGGATAATCACATACAAAAACATACAACCTTTCCAAATATAAAAAGTAAGACCCAAAGTTTCCCAGGAGAACTCTCTTCGGGTCATGTCGGCCATTTTGCAAAGCTAGTTTTCTGCAGAGAGCAGAGAGAGACAGTGGATGATTCAAACACGCCAAAAATACATATTTAACCATCACAGGGGACTTTAATGAGGTAAAAATGTTACTTAGTTCCGCTTGAACGGGTTCTCCTCTCCATAGAGCTAACCTGTGACATGGCCTTGTGGTGCCATCTGCTTGCTGGATACACTGCTCTGTCAGAAGCTTTGTTGCTCAAGTTAGACTTTAATCTGAGCTGTGTTTTAACACTGTCTGACCCTAAACTACTGACTTGGCTGAAACTACAACAGATGAGCTGCTTTGTGCCGTTAAACAAGTCCCTCTCAAATAAAATGAAAAGTCACAAGCTAGCCAGCGTTAGCCAACAGTTTTTCAGTCACTTTCACCTTTTTGTTGGAAATCAAACTCTTCAAACATATTATGCTGTGTTTGCCAATGTGCATTGTGCCACTATTGAAACTGCTGAACATTCCGCCAAAGACATACGTTAAAAGCAGAAAACCCCCAATACACACCTTTAAATTTTACTTTAGACCTGAATAAATGTACTCCAGTTCTATCCGTGATTTACGTCTCATGTCTAGCTAGTCTGGTTTAGCCGTAGTTCCATCTTGGCACCATCTTGGGTAGCTTAGTCCTTGTGTAGCTTCCTTTATTCCTGGTTTAAATGGTTTACAACAAATTTGTATTTTTTATTTTTTATACATAGCTTAACCCTAGTTTAATTCAATCTTAATTCCGATACCACCCTCATTATGACCTGGTTTAACTGACTAGGACTTAACGTTTTACCATTCCGTGATCCATCTACCTCTTGTCTGCTAAATTATTAATTACCAATCGTACGTTCTTTCTGTGCAGCGCTCTCCCAGATACAGGTTCGTATGTGGCATTCGATCACAGCTTTGGCAGATAATAGCGTTCATGCTCAACAAGAAATCCTCTTCATAACAGGGCGCCAAGCAGACGGGAGAATTAGATAATGCATAATAGATAGGAGATTACAAAAAAACACATAGATAATAATAAAAATGGTAATACGAGGAAAAACAAAGCAAATACTTAGAAACTCCTGGGCCTTTGACGCACGTGCACATATTTCATTACACGGAGCCATGCCTCGGGGACATTGTACACAGTTTATTTCTGATTACCTGTCTGCTCGCAAATACACAGCCATTGTTTCATGAATATGAAATATACAGCCAATTTGACTCTGTGATCTTATCGTATTATTATTATTATCATATTGTCGTCACAATGTCAACAGATGTTTTTACTTTGCCTGTTTGCCAGGAGTATTCCAAAGTATGGCATTAAATGTATCTGTCATAAGCAGGTAGGCCAAGTTACGGACTAGATCTGTCTATAAACAAGTCTGTTAACATAGCAAAAGACGAAATTTAAATCTGTCAACTGGACAAATCGTTGTAGAAGAAGACGTTTCACTCCCCATCCAAGCTGCTTCTTCAGTTCTGGTCAGATTACTGGTGGATACTAATTTACATCCATGTGAAGGGAGGAGCTAATTACACTGAAACTGTAAACAGCGACTGTCTCCAGTTTCAGCCATAATGACCCTGTTCTACCTGTAATGGCCGCCTCTTGTTCTCTTTGTTCCCAGTTATTTTGTTTACAGGTTGAATAGGGTCGTTAAGGCTGAAACTGGAGCGCTTTCTTCCTACCTGTGGAGTTAGGACGACAGCGCCATCTGCAGTTTGACGTCTTCAGGACAGTATCCTGGGTGTGTGAGAGTAAAAAGGCCCCCGTCGGTTTAAAGTCCCATGGGCACGTTTCCTTTAATTCCTCAATTGCCTCCAGCGACGATGTTTGTTGTCCCCGTGATGTTTACTCCAGCCCCGTGTGGTTGTCTCTTTTACAGTGATCTGAAAAATTATGAAAACAAACTAAATCTTGGTCTGAAAAAATAATATATTAAAATAGTTTACATAGTTTACGGTGGGATTTTGTGTTGGTACTATACTAACATTTTACTCCCAGTTTGGATACTAAGGAAAATACTTGATACCCAAGACCAATTTCAACAGCAGTAATAATAAAAAACTTTGCTGTTTCGATACCAGAATGTAATTATGAACACAAACTGTCAGATAACACTTGGTTAGACCTGGAACAGATGCATATTTGTAATATCTCCCATTTCCCAGATAATCAGTTAAATCCCACCCCGTCACTTAAGTCAAAATGTCTTTTACTGTTTGTATTGTCACTAATATCACAAAAAAAGTATAGAAAGTCAGGTTCGAATCTGTTTTAAAATTAGTGTCAAAACTAGATACTCATTTAAACAAATCAGCTTTGGAAAAAAAAAATTAAAAATGCCTTTTTCATTTAAAAATTAATTAAGAATTTAATAAGTTACATAAAGATAAGTACTATTATTTTGCATTGAAAATTACAGTTTATTGTTTATCGAAATCAGCATCTCGCTTATTCCTTAATATCAAAATCGACTTTGAAATTTTAGTATTGTAACGGCTAGCAGTACAATTCTGCCCAAGGCTCCGCCCACAAGCCTCCATCATCCATGCTCCGACACCACAACTGCACGTCGATTGCACGCTCTGAAGAGACGGATCAATACAAGGTAACATGGTGATATCAGTATGTTATATGTTAGCAGTTATTACCCCTTGTAAGTGCAATACCCCTCTTTAAAATAGTCGTTTTTATGAATGTAGCTCTCAATTACTGTGGCATATTTTGCGACGGATAACGCCAAAGCCTTTCTTACAGCTAAAAGAACATGGCCGACTCGTGTTACAGCACCACATACATTAGCCAACACGTGCCTCCTCCTGATTCTCCTCTGCGCACATATGTCATGACAAACAGCTGTGCCCTCAGGTTAATGTGCGCCGCGGGACAGCACAAGGTGACATACACAAAAGAACAACGCCTCATGGAAATTAGGCACGATGAATCAAATCAAACATCTGCAATAGACAAAAACGTGGAATTGTGCGGTGAGGTGAAACCAGATCGAGCTCATTATCATATCTAAAAAAAAATAAATAATAATGATAAATTAACCTTTCTCATGGAGTATATGCACTGACTTCATTTTTATTCAAAGCGGGCCTCCAGCAGCAGCACGAATGATAACGTTTTTTCTCAACTGTATAAAGAAGTGACAGTGACGTGACCCGTAGCGTTCATCTCCACTCAAATGAAGCTCACCGAGGCTAGCGGTTATAGCGGGGAATTTGGAGCCGCATTTGGAATTGCGACCACGAGTATCATAGCAACCAAAGAGCCAATCCGGAGCGAGGCTGTTGAAGGTAAAGCCCTTTTTCTTCCTTTTAGCAAGAAGTAGGCACCCTGTCAATCAAACCTGTTGCTAAATGCTAGCAGTAGTGACCTCAGGGAAAGAAGGTGTCTGATTTGTGTGTTATTAATGTCTGTATCATGATTTACGAACAGAATAGCAAAATAAAAGCATCAGGATCATATAGAGTGGGTTAACACTATAGCGGCGGATGCTATCGTCGCTGATAGACTGCGGACTTTGTATTACTGTAACTCCGCAACCAACTGTGCTTTATGTAAATTCAAACGGCGTCTCAAAGCAGAGGCACAGGGCTCTTTAGATATTTTACTGTCATTACGGTAATCCGCCTCTGTTGTCCCTCGAAGATCCCTCAAAAAATCATTAAATTCTGATGCTTCCTTTAACACGATTTTTATGGCTAAAAAGAATAAAAGTCTAGCAAGCTATACTGGTCTATAGTGTGCTCAGTCCTTAAAGGGTTAATATGAACATTTTAAGACCAAAACGACGAGGCTGACAGCAGCAGTTACAGAGAGAGACACTTTCTATTTGCAATGCAGCTCGTGGTTTAGGTATGTTCATTTATATATGTGGTTTCGCCTTACAATGTTTTATTTATGAAGCTCCTCCTTTCTATAAGTTGATTTCATTTCATTTATTTATTCATCTCGAGCACATGTATCAGGTACACTCAAAGCACGTTTCACACATTTGTTCTTATTTAAGCTCGAAAATGAGTAGGAAGAAAACATATTAAACCCCTATCTCCCATTAGGACTTAAATTAAATGTTTTTAAGCTTCCTATTCAGTTGAAAAGAAGGACAAAAAATATACATACATACACATACCTATACAAATACACATATATACACACACAGATACATACATACATACCATAGATACACACATACAAGCATACCTATACATAGACTCATTTAATTCAGGACAATAAATGCAGCAAAAGGTCACCGACAATCATTTTGATGTACAGTGTATAATCAACATGAGGCATTTTTAAATTGCAACAGAAAGAAAAACACACCCAACCACGGGAAAAATCAGCTGAGATCAGTTGTAAAGTTCTATCTAAATGGTAATACTTATTCTGATATTTTTCATATAGGTGAGATGACTTTGTAGCTATAGAACAGCTGATAAAAACAGCCTTTTTTTCATCTAAATGTAGCAAATATTGTTCATTTTGCATCTGTTCATTATAAATCCCATGTTAGGAATACCAGGCGTGTGTATCATAGCAACTAAAAAGCCACGCTATTAAAGGTACTCGCCCCTTCCCAGTCACTTTTCTGGTTTGGCTGGAGGGTGGGTGTATAGCGACGAGGCACAATAGCTTTCAATCAAACCTGTCGCTAAAGTTAGCATGAGCAACCTCGGGGAAAGAAACAACCTGATATTGTTCATATTTTGATTTACTGGCAACATCGCTAAACAGAAACACCAGGATTCTGTCGAGACCAAACTGACGAACTTGACAGCAGCAGTTGCATAAAGAGCTGCCACTGTTTTTCAATAGAAAGTGAATTGGAGCCATGTTGATGGATCCATGACATCCTATTTGGAGTGGGGCGGCTTGTCCATTTTTATAGGCTGATCTGTATAGTTTTGGTTGTTTAGTTAAATAACATTATTATTTTCAAAGCACTTTTCTGACTTAAATAGTAGTTTGGAAAGTGTTGCCAAAGAGCACAACATAAATTTCATACGCACTTCATTGTAAGCGGAAAATAACAAAGCAATAACAATATTTTAAAAAGTAAAATGATGATGATTCTGTGTTTGCAGAGAACAAAAACACAGGATATAAGCATGCTATTATGGTCTAATTTTAAACCTAACCTCCATCATTTCCTCTGGGCCTGCAAAGACATCTGCTCACATACTGCTTAAAGGGAGCTGTTATTTTTAATTTAAAGGAACATCCGTGTATACATAACCTCTTTAGGGAAACTCAGCAGACTTTAGGTAAATATAGCTGGACTTTGTGTGTGAACTTGTGTGTGACCACAGACAGAACATGGAGGATGACCCAGAGGAAATGGGCCGAACAAAACCAGAGCCCCGCCCAAGATGGAGGTCAGTAGGACGCACGCTACAGCAACGTGACGAGAGGGTAGGTACGTGTCAGACCAGGCAGGAGTTTATGAACTATATGGGAAATAATGTATGGTGAATGCCTTACTGCCTGACTTACTTAAATTTAGCTTTACAGTTTCATGCATTATTCATTTACTACATACTAGTTGGTGATAAGCTGCTACTGTAGCCACAGCTGCCCTAGGGCCCCTCCAACCACCATCAACACTCACCCACACACTGCTTCCAAACTATAAGCAATGTGGGTGAAGTGCCTTGCCTAAGGACACAACATCAGACTTTGCCACTGGTGCCCTACTGTGGTATTCCCAACGGTCTCCCATCCAAATACTAACCAGGCCTGGCCTCGCTTTGCAAAGGAGATATCAGGATTTATTATTATTACGTTTTAAACAGTGCCACCACATATTACAAACGTAGCCCACAGTCTCACACTCGTCTGTCCCAAGTTTCCATGTTCCCCTTGTGTCTGGTGGGTTTCCTCTGGGCGCTTCGGTCCCCCACCATCAACCAAAAAATATGCTTAATAAGATCTTCCAGCTAAGACAGTCCTGACCAAGCCTAGCAACAACATCACAGAGATGGGTCCCGGATCATGGTGGGTGCTCACTGCTCCTGAGGAGAAAGGGTGGGTTAAACGCAGAGGACTAAATGTGTATACCTATACCTACACATTTAAAATATAGGGAAAGATAACATTTACTATGTTAATTTTGCAAGATGTGATTCTAGTTTTATTAGAGCTCACTAGAAGAAAAGCCTAAGTTCAGCAGCACAGTCCTGCAGTCCATTTTTAACCATTAGACCCCACTTGGCCTCCATTGTGAAGGTTGTCTTACTTTCCACTCACACACAGCATGGCTAAAGTCTCTATACCCGAGACATAGCTGAAAAAATACAGAGTACAATGGAAGAAATGAGGAGGAGGTTGGGTAACAATTCTAGAGAGTCCAGAGAGTGGCTTGTCAGTTACATATTTTCTTTTGTTTAATTTTATTTTGTACGTATGTATGTATGTGTATTTTAATAGGCTTTAACAGTGACCCGCTGTGTGTTAAGTCTCTCAGTCTCAGTCATACCACTAGCCTATAAAAAACATGGGCCATCTACACAATTAAGGAACTCAGATTGTACAAACTCAATCACAGTGAGGTACTAACCAACACCTATGACATGACACCATTCACAGTGATTATAGAAAAGGGTAGAAAAACTAAAAACTGGACTCAAGTAAGAGTAACTTAAAGAGTAACTGTCGGGACGTAACCATCTGATTTCCAATTTGATGTTAATGTAATCTGAAGGACAAAACATTAAATAATGCACACAAATCAGAAAAAACTAAATCATATCTGAAGGAGCGCTGCAAGAAACACAAATGTTCAAATCATTTCATATTGTCAACTTGAAGCTTTTGTCCCCTGTAGACTTACTCACAGTGGGATGAATAACCTAAACTTTTACTCAAGGAAAAGTACTAAAAGTATGCTGCTAGAAATCTACAAATTCTTCAGAAAGTGACTAAAGTAAATGTAACAGAGTACTACCCATACTACCCATCTCTGATCATTTCTAAGCATTTCGTTGCAGCACGGCCCAGATCAGAACAGGGTTTCAGAGTATCCCAAATACATGAGGTCTTCACTGGAAAAGCAAGTTCTTCTTTTTTTTTTTTTTACCTTAGACTTTTACGTGAGAGTAGTAAAGTAGCCCCACCCAAATTGTCAGATCCCCACAACTCCATTTGCGCTGCATGCTGGGAAATCCTTGCAGCAGCTCGACAGAAGTCAGTGCAGAGCATGTTTACTTAATGAAATATGAATGGACCTCGGCCGTGCACACGCGTCCTGACAGGCCTTCTCCAGTGAGGTGACTACATCTTCTCTGGGCTTATCGTCACTGCTGCTGGGACAGTCCCGGACCTGAGGGAATCATAATGTGCATGATACACTGTTTACTTCTGCTGGCTCCTAAGGCTGATAAGAGAACAGGAGTGTCGGGAGAGAAATAAAGGCATAGGGAATAGACAGTGTGTGGTGTGCAATAGTGTGATGTTATACTGAAGCAACACGTGTAACGTTTTAGCCAAAGTGGACTAAAATAAATGCATTTTTTTTGTTTTGTTTTTTTGTTTGTTCCACCATAGTCTGTATAAAGAAATGGACTTAAGGGAGTGTGACGTCACCCATAGCGTTCGGCTCCAGTCAAATGAAGCTCATATGAAGCTTGCAGTTAGGAGCCGAGTTCCACATTTGGCATTCAGACCGCGAGTATCATAACGACCAAAGAGCCAGTCTGGAGCAAAGCTGCTGAAGGTAAAACGCCCTGTCCCTTAGCAACGCTGCCAATCAAACCTGTTGCTAACGCTAGTAGGAGCGACCTCGGGGGAAGAAAGCAGCTGATTTGTCTCTTGTCAATGTTCATATCTTGGTGTACGGACACAATAACGAGATAAAAACACCAGGATCATGCAGAGTGGGTTAATATGAACATTTTAAGATCAAAATGACGAGCCTGACAGCAGCAGTTACAGGGAGAGGGGTGACAGTTGTGAAGTGAACTGGACCCAGAGTCGATGGAGCCGGACGGGCGCCCATGATCACTTCCTATTTGGAACGTAGCAGCCAGCAGGTTCACTCCGTCCATTTATATATACAGTCTATGATCCTCTGCGCAGGCTTGTATCTTATTCTTGACTCTTATTTAGCTTGGAAGGGAGCCTAAACGCTGTTGCTTTGACTATAAATTTCCACATTATGACATAAAATGTATCTATCTCCATGAAGAATGTTCTGAAGTATGGTTTTAACTTTCTATTTCCATGGAATGATGCAGGTGATGTGCCATCTCCAGAAAGTTACATACTGTACCTGATTGGGCGCATAAAGCCGACTGCACACCAGAGGATATTGTGCTATATTTTTAAAGGTGCTGTTCCTGTTTTTTTTTTTACAGTCTTAAAGCAGGTTGTGGTTTAAAATGTGCAAATTCTAACATAATGATCCACACGTCTCAGAGTACAATATGTCTGATTCAAAAGATGATCTAGTTTCGTTTAAAGGGTTTGCAGTGGTCCAGAGTTATTCCTCACTGACCTAATGCATTCTGAGCATGCCAAATATTCACCAGGATGAGTTTATAAGCACTTTTTACAACACTTCCTCATTATCGGACAATGAAATGCTTTATAATTCGATGCAGACAGTACATGGCAGACTCATTTTGACCTCAAGAGCAGCCTGTACATTATTTGTGCACTGAAGCAAGACGCATTTGGCACAGGAAAAAATCCTTGCATGCAGCCGGCCTAAGATGAGATGAGCGTGTAATAGTTATAATTAAAAACTTGAAATGTGTAGAAGAAAATGAGGTAGAGGAGGAAGAGAAGCAGAACAATTATGAAAGAATATCTACTTGTGTTGCTTTGTCGGAGTTCAGTTATAATGAGATTAATGATTTATGTTTAAAATCCAGATTTAGGTCACAGTGCACATTTTGTCCAATTGAAAATAGAATAAAACTAATATGATACAATTGTAAAGGTCTAAACTAAAGGGACGGGAGTTGTTTGGCTGTTTGCAGAGGATATTACACTGCCTGGCCAAAAAAAAAAAGTCGCCAAGAAAAAAAAAAAGGTCACACACTGTAATATTTCATTGGACCACCTTTAGCTTTGATTTTGATGTCACAAGTTTTATTTGACTGACCTAACTGACCTTTTAGTCTCAATGTCAAAAAGAAGCTTTTTGCAAACCCATTTAGAGAAGGTTTAGAATTGTTTCAATCATTAGAGACAGAAAATCAGATGCGATGCAAATTCCAAACAAATGAACAATACATGTTTTAATTTGTAACGGGACTTTCGGCTCTTTTATGGGATCCGAATCTTTTAGATCCATTCATGTCAGATTCAAAAGACTGGATTTTTTACTATTTACTATTTTATGTGACAGAAGCCAAAGTGAGAATTCATTTGAACAACAAACAAATATCAGAGAAAGAGTGGGTGTGTGTGTAATTTTAATTTTAAAACTAACTGTTGTTACGATGCCAAATGTATTTTTTGTGCACAAAGCTCATACCCGTGTTGCGTGGTCTGCGTCTGTGCTGATTCTTGTGTTGGTTCAGTGTTAATCAGTATAAAAATGCATACAAATTTGCAAGAAAAAGATTCAACTCTATTAAAAAACGAGATCCAACCATGCTATGAAGTATCCAAAAAGGTAAATTCACAATGTTGAGCCCCGCTTCCATTGGTGACCCAAGATTCCACTGTATTACGACAAAAGTCTGCATTTTAACTACATACAATTTTGAGCTGTCCCATCTGTTTTAGACATCATTGGCCTATAGACTATAAACCCAGCACATGACAACCGAAGCATTTCTGTCAACCTCCTCCATCGCCATAGCCTGCTTACTGCAAATACAGCAACAGCCTGGTACAGCCACAGTTTAGGATTTGATTATTTGGTCAGTTGGAGCTGTTCCGTGTAACGTTTGTATGTTCTGCACATTAAACTTAAGCAGTGTTTCCCAAATCTTTTTTAACCGTGGAGCCACTGAGACTTTTGTTGACCAGCTGTGCACTACTACCACCTACTTAAAGGCC
The DNA here is from genome assembly GCA_019594935.1 of Periophthalmus modestus. Lineage (NCBI taxonomy): Eukaryota > Metazoa > Chordata > Actinopteri > Gobiiformes > Gobiidae > Periophthalmus > Periophthalmus modestus. Next base: position 26,580,446 of record JAIEZT010001373.1, on the reverse strand, counting down.
CAGTATCACCATTTTTCTCTATGCATTTGAGCAAAATTGTCTGATCTTATGGACCTTATTCATGGACCTTTCATGAAGTTCAGGCTGTATTATTTTGCATGGGGGCTGCTGATCTTGACAGCAATTAAGCCGTTTTAAATCCTCAAGAGAATCAAAGCAGCGTTGACTGAACGTAACCTTCTTCATATCATATTTTAGCGCCAAAACTTTTCTCAAATTTCCCCTTGAAATGAATGGGATTCCCGTTTAACCGGATGTGCGTGGATTAGTAGCATTTCGAGGCAAAAAAGGGCAGAATAAGGCCAGTAAGTAGCTCTCGAGATCAAAATAAGTCCGCTGTGAACTGTCTGCATCTAATTAGTCAGGAAGTGCATGTTAGAATGCTAGTTCTAGCTAGTTGTGAATAATTAGGTTTCTCAGAATGCATAAGGTAGGTGAAGAATACATTTGGACCACTGCACATCTGCAAAAAAAGGTCTGGTACAGCACCTTTAAAGAAAATGTCTATAGACGTTGATCATATAAAAATGAATAGTTACAATATTTTTATTATAATACAGTATGCGCATGACATTTGAAATTTTTAGGCAAGATGGGACACAAGATGGCAGTTTTCTCCTCCCCCCAAACTCTCCTCGCTTGATCTATCTAACAGCTTTTCCACAGATTTTTACCCACTAGAGACTACAATAACTCTGGGAGCGCTCAACTTCACTTAAAAACAGATTTAATATAGATAATGTTGGCAGTTAATGCACGTTTCCATCAAAATATAATTAAGTTAGACAGTGTTTAATACTTTAATTTACTAAAATGCCCAATCAATTACCAAACAAATGAGGGATTCTGTTGTTTTTTTTTTCCCACAAGCAAAGAAAACATTTGAAGGCGCCTGTTTGGAGATACACATGATTTTGTGCATCCTAATTATTCACTGCAATCGGTTTATAAGCTTTGACCAGAGGGGAGTTTTTCTGTTACAGTAAAACTAACAACAACTAGCATGCTAACCCACACTTCCAACAATAAAACACTTCATACTTAGATGTAGACAGTATACAGCCAACTTATTTTACCCTCAAAAGCTGCTTATACAATATATCTATTCTGGGGCAGGACACATTTTGCACAGAAACATGGGAAAATCTGAAATTTGTGGCATTAACAAATCCTATGTACTGGACAAAACTGTTTTTTTTTATAGATATAAGGCACCAGCAATCTGACCAGCGCTGAAGAAGAGGCTTGGATTAGCAGCGAAACGTCTTCACTCCTACAACGATTTGTCCAGTTGACAGATTTAAAGTTGTGTGACCTGGTATTAAATGTTCCGGTATCAATGATTAACAAGCAGGTTAGGTACTCTGACAGTTTTTGAAGTGTTCCCATAGATAAATTTCATACAGTGCTGTTCTCTTCAAATAGACAGTAATGGCCAGTCCACAGAGGCCCAGGCCAAAGTCTGCACGCACACCCCCATAATCCAGTACGAAAAGAAAGGCTGCTTGCACTATTTCTTTTCTGTAATTTATTGTTTCTGTAATTGATATCAAACTGTTATGCACTTCAGAGATATGTTTTCAAAGAATACGTTTTTGTCAAGCTAAAACTGAAGATATTTAGGTGGTGACTCTTTCGGTCTCTGTGTTCACAGTGTGTACAGTGCTCCCCTAACCTCCTCTAGATGCTTGTTTTGATTGTCTTAATAGAAAAATTTTACCAAATTCTGGGAACACACCTATCATCTATACACAAACATAATTAACGTTTGGCAGCACCTGCAGAATGGCATATGCAAGAACCAGCTGCAGCCTATTACCTATAATCAGAGTAGTACAGGCCTGAGAACATGAAGGCAGTATGCTCTACAATTTCACAAAATTAAAAAAAAATAAAATAAAGACAGAGTTAAAATGCCACAGGTTAAGTCTTGGCATATCCAAATGTTAATTCATTCATTTATACAACACTCCACAGGTTGGTGCAATATTTCCAGCAGTGTATACTCTTGATGTGTCCTTGTGCAAGACACTAAACCTGATTTTTAGTGTTTTAAAAATGTGAAAAACCTGCTTACTTTTACACAGTTTGCAGTGGTCCAAAGTTATTCCTCACTTATTATATGTATCGTGAGCATCCTAATTATTCACAGCTTTCAGAGGCCGGAGGTTTTGATGTCACGGTAATGCAAGAAACTAGTATTCTAACTGTGCACTTCCAGATTCTCAGACAAGAAAACAGTTTATAATTGTGATGGGAGATTTATTTTTACCTCCAAGAGCTGCTTATACATCATAACTTTACTGGGGCCAGACACATTTTGCACAAAAATCAGGTACAGCTATTTTGTCCCCAAAGTCGCCATTGTTCCAAAAACCTGTCCAACGTCCGACTGATAAATTATGAAAAATCAAAAGTTAATTTAGATTCTGTTTGAGGAAATGTCGGCAGGAGACAAAATCAATTGAAAAGTTCTCTGCTCCCCACTGATTTTAATTCCAACGTTTTCTGTATTATGATGAGTCCCGGGGTCTCCAGAAGTGTTGCTATGGTGACGAAGGAACAGTCTAATTTGTGGGTTTGGATACTGTTTTGTCACTGTCATTTGGATTATGTAACGTTAAAGTACGCAAATAAATGTGGAATTGAAAGTGAGGGTTTTCGTGTACGGCCATTAGAAAGCCCAGAGGAAGCGCCCGGATGTATAAATATAAACTCTAGGCTTGGATCATGACTGAATTAGGTCTAATGACTTATTTAGTGACGTCTGTTCAAGCTTCATGTATAATTTATGTCTATAATGGACTGAAAGCAGGTGATGGCCGTTCTGCTGTAACATGAGACCGGATATGGCCGTGGAAAGCTACTGTATGGAGTGTATTTTCTCATAGGAGTGAAGTCGTCCCGATCCAGCTTTTAAAAGTCTTCTGGGTTTTGCTGTAGAGTAGACCAGTGTTTCCCAATCAGGGGTACAAAACCCAATAGGGGTTTGTAAGCATTTTCTGAGGGCATGCATGGATAATCCAATTGGCCTTGTCGGCGCAGACCCTCCCTACCGACCAGGGCGTAGGATTACTTTGCACCAAAACACACGATTGGTGAACAGCACAGCAGCCGTAACACAGCTCTTCAGAGAATCCCGTTGACCTTATTCAACCCCGCCAACTTTTGTCGTAAATGCAACTAAACTGCCCTTCCTTTGTGGTGGCACTTCCGCTTAAGTGGGAATCCTGTTTATTTCATTGGAGAATTCAAGAAAAGTTGCACCACTGAATTGTGATATAAATTAGGTTGATTTGTGTAAACTGTTCGGTGTTTATGTGCGTCAACTCAACACCGCATCTATTCTCTGGGAGGCTTTAAAACGGCTCTGTACTCCTATAGAATGTATTTGCTGTCAAGATCAGCAGTCCCATATAAAATAATACAACTTGAATAGCAATGGCAGTGCTCACAGTAACTTCAGGAATAAGATGGATAAAACGACTCGCTGCATCTGTGCCAGTCGGCCTATGCGTAATGTGCACTGTCTACAACATGTTCATGCTTCATATCGACATTTATCCTGATTTTAACAACGCAGAAAAAACATGCACATTTTTATGCCAGTTTAAAGTGAAACTTACCACTGCAGACCTCACACACACTGAACCTTTTCCAACAAATATCAGCAGATCAACCAACATAAGCGCACGACCCGAGTGACGACTGAACAGCAGCATTAAATTAAACATTCACTACACACTCTGCAAGTAATGGTGCAACATGCTCCAAGCTGTTAACTTTAAGAAGCCTAACACGCTAGACTCTGGCACCGCTGCTGTCTTCATTAGATGGCAGTTTGTTCGCACTTGTGTTGATGAGAAAACCTTTTGAGAGCACACAAGATTATTTTGGCATCTTGTATCAGGTGACTGTCGCTGAACTCGAAGAACGCACTTGGAATCTTCAGGAAACGAAAAAACGTGTAGTCAGACAGGGTGTTGTGTCCCAGCAGTGTAGCCGTACCTGAAGTGGGCAGGGCCTGGTGACAAACTTAAACACCAACATTGTATTTTAGGCACGGCCAGATCACACTGGTCCCACTGCCTAATCGGCAGTCCAGCTGGCCCCAGTAAGGGGTTTGTGACAAGTACAAGTGAGAGCGCTGCATGAACTGTGTTTAGAATCAAACCTGTGTATTTAGACGCAGCAAAGCCCTGCACGCCGCTGTGCCCCTGCCCGCACCAGGAGTCGATCCACCCTGTGTTGGGAGGACAGGGGAATGCTGTGAAGGCTCCAGTGAGCCCTGCAGCTGGTAAAGTCCACTCTGGTTCTCCTGCTAGTTGTGGGTAAATGGCCTGTTTGTTTTAATGATATGAGTGAAGCATCTGTGTTTTTATTCATAGATCTTTATTTATGATGATTTATTTATATGCATTATAGCTATGGATTATACCTGGACGACTGAGGGATTACACAGACACGTGAATGATGATAATGGGGTAACAACATTATAACATAGGTTAAAGCTCACAATAGTCAATTTAGGGTAATATAAGACCTTTAAAAAGGGGTCACTTGTAGGCTGTGACAAAGTGTCTGGTAAAAACACTTTTTATGCATACCTGCCTCCTGCTTTTGACCACATGGAGCCAGCGCCCCCACATGGGCATTGGCTTGCCCCTCCCTGTGGCTCGGTTACACATGCACAGATCCTCTCTCACGCCATGGGTCAGACTTGGGTTTTAGAAAGAATTAAGTGTGTGGAGCTCCAAAATATCTCACATACAGGAATGAATGCTTTTGTTTAGAAAACACAACAGAGCTTAACTTGATCCACTGCATATAAACTTTTCATAAAAAAATTATTATAAATAATGCATTGGATTTGTACAGCGCCTTTTGAGACACCGAAAGCGCTTTTGCATTATTCATTCATTCCACAATCGGTAGTGGTAAGATACTATTGTAGCCACAGATTGACGGAAGAGAGGCTGCCAAGCTGCACGATCGGCCCCTCCACCATCACCAACACTCACACACCACTTTCATACTACGCCAGACCTTGGTCCAAGTGCGACTCGATCCTCCTTTGGGTTGGGGGCCACAGCCCTAACCACCGAGATACCCATTTTAGCCACATACATTGGCCACGGTTTTGCTTTAAAACAAAAATAACATGTAACCCTTTTAACAATCATAGCAGCAAACTTGTTTTCCAGCACACTGCTACCACAACGCAGCAGGCAAACAGCAGCAGGGGGCCATTTCACGTTCGGGTTGATGCTTAATTACATTTGCAAGGTGTTGCGCTCTTCCCGGGAAGGTGTTTCAGAGCTGGGTGACTTTCCTCCAAACATCACATGGAACACAACATGGCTGCGAAAGGGACCATTAGTAAGTCACTGGAACAGAATAGCACATAGCCAGCACATCAACAGACCGGATTGGTGCGATTCGGTTTACAAACCAGTGGAGCAGTCACAAAGAGCGTCCACGGAGCTGAAGGGCATCTACACGGGCTTTCATCTGCAGCCAGTAATAGTCTATGTGTTTGTTTAGGGACAGTAGTTAATAAAAAGGGAGATACATGTACAGCAGGCATACATAACTGCATGCCTCAGTGTATTTTTCAGACCAAAACTGAACCCGAGTCCCATCACTTCACTCCATTGTGGCACCTGTGTGTGGGGAATGTGGTTTAAACATGACTCTTCCTCTACAATAAGAGCGTCTGAAGCACATTGGACCCTCTGGTTATGTCTGATGCTCTGACGTGACAGAAGCTCTTCACCGTCAAAGCTTCTGCCTGACTCTACAGTGAGGGTGCACAGGAGTTTTTGAGTTCTTGAGTTCTCTTGAGCATGACACTGAATGACTTCTGGGAGTTCTGTTTCATATCGTCTCACTGGCAGATCATGTTTCACTGAGTAATCAAGGTGGCAACTATGGATCCTAGTTTTAAAGCCTGACATATATACATTAAAGAACAGAAGAATCCTGAATCACTTGTGTATTTTACGACAGGTACACCAGCATAAATGTGCTGAACCAGTGTTTTTAGGGAGTCTGTGTAATCCCTCACTCGTCCAGGTCTGATCCATAGTAAAACAGCCAAAAGAAAAATCTGTCAGCTGGACAAAAAGTTGTAGGAGTGAAGACGTTTCACTGCTAATCCAACCTGTAACAGAAAATCAGAAAAGTCATGTATTAACTATTTTCCCTTTTTGAAGTCTTTTGGCTTTTACTACTTTCCCCAGAAGATGAAACAAAATGTGACAGATTTTTACTTAAAACGCTTTACTATGAGTTTGTTACAAGTTTCAGAAGATGTAATGTAATGCTTGTAATGTTCAGCCATCTCTGCCTTAAATGTGTTAATAAACTCAAACTACATGTGGTTGAGGCTCTTTCATAACAAATGCCATGTGTAGATTTAATAAGAGTCTGATAAGCAACAGTTACTTATTGTAACACTCACCAAAACAATAGTACATTTCAGATCACTGTATTTATGCTCGAGATTGTAGCAGATTTGGCAGCTTCTATTGCTCAAAAGAATCAAAAGAAAAAGAGTCATTAGAGATTGATATACTTTTCTGCCACCTAAGATTGCTTTTTTCCCCCCTAATAGTTCCGCTAAACCCACTGCCGTCAGCTGGCCTTAAATGACGCCATGTAATTGCCTCAAAAATATTTATCGACCCTTTAAGGACTGAGCACATTATAGACCACTATAGCTCACCTAGACTTTTATTCTTCTTAGCCAAAAAAAAATCATGTTAAAGTAAGTATCAGCTTGTATCTTTTTCCTTTTTTCACACAAATACATCTATTTTACATATCCATCTTTACCTTTTCTTTGATGCATCAAATAACTGACTGGGAGAATCCCGGAGGCACCTGTGCTCTGATTGGTCGTCTTCGAGGGACGACGTAAGCACATTACAGTAATGACAGTAACATATTTAAAGAGCCCCATGCCTCTGCTTTGAGACGCCGTTTGAATTTACATGAAGCACAATTGGTTGTGGAGTTACAGTAATAGAAAGTCCGCATATTGGTGGTGATAGCATCTGACGCTAAGGGGTGAATAAGAAATCTGCTAAGTAACAGTCAGATCACTGCATTTATGCTTAAGACTGTGGCAGATTTGGGAGCTTCTATAGCAAGAGCCACTCTTCAAAATAATTGTTTGCAGGACTAAACATGAGGCTCCATGACCGTCTGCAACGCACAACAATTTCACAATCTTTACTAATGCAAATAAAAGAATTTAAGATATAAAATATAAATCAAAAGAAAGTCATTAGAGATTGATGCATCCTTTTCCACCGCCTGAGATCACTTTTTTCAATAGTTTCACTAAACCCACTGCCATCAGCTGGCCACAAATGACGCAAAAAAAAAAAATTAACCCACAATAGCACAAACAAATTTTTTTGTGACAAACAAAAAACGCGCAAGTCGTACCATTTTCTGCAGTTTTGGATTCTATTTCAAGATTCATGGGGCCTGGGTGATCCATTGGTGAAAATAAAATTGCTAATATTAATAAGACCCAAAAAAAGTAGCACAAGCAAAACTTTTTAGAGCAAAAACAAAGCACAACTGACAGTTTTTGTGTGCCTGTTTGATGGGGGCCAACTTCACAGAGGTGTCTGATCCTCCTCAGTGTTCCTTTTATGAAATGATCACTGGACACACATCTGTAGCACCCTCTCCGGCACCTGATCCGCAAAAAGGAAGTACAACTGACAGTTTTTGTGTGTCTGTTTGAGGGGGCAACTTCACAAAGGTGTCTGATCCTCCTCAGTGTTCCTTTTATGAAATGGGACACACATCTGACCCTCTCCTCTCACTCATGGACACACATCTGACCCTCTCCGGCACCTGATCCGCAGAGGAAGTATGTGGCCAAAAGACAATCAAAAGGCCTCTCTCAGGGCACAACACTCTCACAACACTGGCTCCGTGTTCGCCTCTCCTCTCTCCAACCCGTGGACCTCCTCGTGCACTCAAACCTGTGTGTGCACATGAGTGAACAAACCGATATGACAATTAAAGAGTCCTCTTGTGTTAAAGTCTCATATCGTATGTGCCTCACGTTCTTTGCAACCTCTCCAAAACAAGGCAAGGCTAGTTTATCCGTATAGCACAGTTCATACACAAAGTAATTCAAAGTGTTTTAGACATTAGAATCACAATGCAACAAATCAAAACATAAATGATCATCATAAAATTAGCATTAAAAGAGAAGAGCGCAGAATAAAAACCTTTCAGCCATATCCACAGCGAAACAGAACCATTTTGAGTCTAGATTTAAACGTTGTCAAAGTAGAGGCCTGTCTCACATCTTCAGGAACTCTGCTCCAGGTCGGTCATCAGTCGTTTCTATTTTTAAATGTTTAAAAGGTTAAACTTTTCTGAAGAAGGATCTGGAGCCATCTTGTCTCCATGGAAACATTATTGCTTTGCCTGTAATGTCCCACCTGTGTCCTCTCTCTCTGAAGACAAGCAGGTGACACCTATAGGCCAAGTTACAGGCCAGATCTGCAGAAAGGCGACCCCACTCCAAGGCATTTTGAGCAATAAAAACACCAGTAATCTAATACACGGAAGGTGGATAACTTTAATGCAATACTGTGGAACACTCCGAGCAAAGCAATAACATCTCCAGGGAGACTAGAAAAGTGGCACATTCAATTCAAGTTTATTTATACAGCACATTTAAAAACAAAGTCAGTTTCCCAAAGTGCTTCACATAAAAGTCACCAAAAAACAAATATGCAGATAATACACAGTGCACCTTTCATTGGCAGGATAAGTGAGTGTAATAAAATGTCACTTTAGAGAAGCAGAGTTCACTTTATCTCTAAAGTTCCACGTGCCTGTGTCCTCTGCTGCATTGCCTCCCCCCCGAGCCTCTCCCTCTTCGCCCTGTGTGTCAATCAAACCCACTCACTATTGGCTTATGTTCAGGTAAATCTCATTCAGATCTCGCCGTAGTTCTGAATCTTTCTGGAGACCAGTAGCGATGTCTGCAAGGTCATTAAACGTCACGTATCGGAATACAATTTGAGAAACTGCATCATGTATGTCTGAGCTGCGTCTTATGTCTGAAGACCTACTTTCATAATCAGGAATAGCGCCGGTTTCTGCCAAACTGTCGTCGAGATATGCACCCCCTCACTACTTGTACCCATCAATTTGAGCTCCTCCTCTGTGAAAACTACTATAAGTGTTGTTTCTTATAAAATAACACGTGTAATTACGTTTATCAGGTAACTATATGAACAGTCCATGGACTTCCAACAAACTTCACAACAATTAGCATGTTGGCCAAAATATAAGTTGTGGTACGTGTTATCTCCTCACTACACCTCTGAGGGAGCGCCCAGCCACCCTGCAGAGGAAACTCATTTTGACCATCCATCATCTTTTCCTTTTGGTCATTATCCAAAGCTAATGACCACAGGTGAGGGTAGGAATGTTAGATTGACCAGTAAATGAGAGCTTTGTCTTTCAACTACTTCCACAACAGTCCAATACAATGACCACATCACTGCAGACGGTACAGCAGTCCAACTGTCAATCTCACGCTCCATCCTTCCCTCACTCCTGAACAAGATCCTGTGATACTTTAACTCCTCCACTTGAGACAGGGACTCTACACCCACCTGGAGAGGCAAGCCACCTTTTCTGGTCAAGAACCATGGCCTCGGATTTAGAGCTCAGCCGTTTCGCACTTGGCTGCAATTCCCTGCAGTGCCATAAAATTAGTTTTTTAAAAATGTCTTAGTAATGTATCCCTAATGCCATTATCTGTATGTGTAGCGAACACTGCTTATGTAGGATTTGTAGAGCCACTATAATTAGTTATGTAGCTGTATTAGGTTAGGCTGTATTAGGACTGTATACTTGTGTGCCAATTTTCCCCCCATTTCTCATTCTGAGAACTCCTGTCGTGAGTATCATCTCTTCACAGCACAAATCAATGCTTGTCTTTTGTTATTTAATATGTATAATATTAAATAACAAAAGTTTAATATTAAAAATATGTATAATATTACAGTTCACCTAAGCTTTACCTATGGCTCCAGTAATTCTTTCTTTTGGCTTTTGCCGTATAACCCTCCTTCAGAACACAGGCCCTGGTCCATCTTTTACCAATTGCAAATTTTGTTGCTAATTTAAGCAGTTACACAGCAAATACCATTCTATCCTGTACCTGGTTACACAGATAATAAATAAAGTCGCATATTTGGGGGGAATTGTGATGCCTCACATGCCTGTCGGCTGCACTGCCCCTGGAGAGAGAAAAAGTTTTGTCTTGCTAAAAAAACGTTTTATTATTTTTAAAAAGTACACAGAATCATTTGCCTTGATAAGGCTCCACTGTCTGGGAACTGGTGGGCATAGACCTGAAAGGACCATTGCCTAAAGCTCCAGAACATGGGTACATGCACATACTAACAGCCACTGATTATTTTTCAAAATGGGTTGAGGCATATCCATTAAAAACCAAAACAGCAGCTGAGGTTTCACAATGGTTATGCTCAATTATTTATCGCCATAGCTGACCAAAATCAATACTCTCAGACCGGAAATTTCTTAATGAGGTAGGTGTACTTGCATGTAGCCTGCGAGCTTACAATCTCAACAGAACCTGGGTCGCCAGTGCCTTAACCTGCAGATAGACACATACAGGATTTTCTCATTCTTATGTATGTGGACAAGCTTCATGTGAAAGCTCAGAACCTCCCAAATACACTCACTGAGCTGCAGAGGCTGCACTAGCACTGATTAGTGATTGGCTGCAGGTTCTTGGGTTTAGGTGGTGATCATTCAGATCAGAGTCTTTAAAAGTCTAAACCAACTGGATGTCAGCATTGAACCTGGCAACAGGACTCCTGTGAGATATCGTCTTGAGAACCAAAACACAAGATTATAACAGGTGAATGGGAAATCATGTGCAATGTTTTTGTAATTATGAAAAAAAAAATCAACAAAATAGTTTTAAGTAAAAGCTATATTTGATTTAAACGCATTTATATTGTGTCTTGGGACAAAATCTTACATGAAGTTCCTTTAGTTCATGAAATAATAGAAACGGCTAAATGTATAAACTACCATAAAGTGTGTTTAGCTCAGTAGCACCGCGCCCTGTGTGTCCTCCTGGGTAACGAACGCAATAGAACAGCTGCATACTGCCCTCAAACAAAAGGGCTGGACGACCAATCACAAAGCAGTACAGTGTTTTTGTCCGATTATCAAAAATTCTCACACTCTCTTTGTAAGATTATGGATGTTATCTGGCTTCTTATGAGCCCGAGAAAGCCACAGCATCTGAGGGGTCAGATAAACAAAAGAAACTTTTGTGAGCTCTTCACCTTTTCCACCTTCATCATCACAGATCTGACAGACAACAGGCAACAACCAAAGTGTAAGAAAAAGCTCATTATACAGTGTGGCCTAAACCCCGAAGCCAGACACAGGTCAATTTAGCTGCAAGAAAATGACTACAGAACTTACTAATTACACGGTTTACAATTGTGTACAGAGATTAGTATTGTGCAGTGTTATTTTAGCAGTAGCACTTTTTTACTATAATCTCATGTCTGGCTATTTAATTAAAACATTTTTCCAGCTAAACCTCCTCTCCCCAAGCAGCAGAGTCAGAGTCCAAACCAGGGAGATCAAGGTGATCAAGGGCACGCCTTCACCAATCACCTCAAAGAGAAGAAAAAAGGAGTCAAACAGGAGAAACCATCATGGAAACTTAATAATGATTAAACTGAGGATGAAACTGATGTGATAATCAAAAGCAAAAATAAGTAAATATAGCCACAAGCGGCAATGGTCAGGTCATGATAAAAGCAGGTTTTCTATGACTTTCCATAATCTGCACTTACTTTTTTATTTTTATTACCAGCGATCATAGTTAAGTTTGCATTAAACATTGTTCATTGATATGTATGTGTTGTAACTCTTTGTGTAAAAATCATCCTCCAGCAGTCACATGACACAGGCAGTGAAAACCAAAACATAGAAGACCAAGGTTTGAATTTTTTAACAGTTTGATCTGTTGGATCATTTGTTCAGCCTGCTCAAGTTCATGTTAGGGTTACACCAGTTCCACAATTCTTCGCTTTACTTTACATACTGCATTATTCACTGTAACATCGAGTACTATCGTCTTTCTATTCTGATCTATCATTCTTGTATAAATCTTTCTATTTCTGAATGGACAGGACCTGTATAAGACCCGCCTACAGACACTAGCTCGTACTGGCTCACTCCACTCCCTGCACCTGCATCAGCCCTGCCCCTGCCCCTGCACCTGCCCCTGCACCTGCCCCTGCACTTGCCCCTGCCCTGCCCCTGCCCCTGCACCTGCCCCTGCACCTGCCCTGCCCCTGCACCAGTTTAGTTTCTCTAATTTAAGTTGCACCCTACAACACACAGTCAGCATGCACCTACACCTTGACATTTTCACACCTCATTAAACTACCTGAAAGCAATAATTAATGTTCTAAATAAATACAAATTTAATTGGCAACTGTTGTTTTGTGTATTTTTGGGTCATAGCTTAGAGCCAGGTTATGACATTTATAATCAAACATGATTAATTGTAGTTGTATGAGTCTATTCAAGTCAGCGCAGTATGAACCTCTACTTTTTCCACAGCCTCTTTAACACAATACAATTAAGTGTTTATCTTTTACAGGCATCATTCTGCATTACTCCAAATGTCTACCTGCTAAACTGTAAACATGTTTTGTTTTTTTTTTACAGAACCCTTGTTCATAATGTCGTCAGAACCCTGTGGTTTTGTTGCAAATGGCAGATGCAACAGACAGTTATATTTGTTCCTTAGATGAAACTCGCTAAAGCAGAAAACTGAATAGGTCCAGTTAGCGTTGGAGGGCACTGGATTTTGTTGGTATGTTACTTTTGTCATTTCAAATGCGTTAGCGTACGAGGTGGGCTCTTTCATTTTCAATAATGAAACATTCACTACATATTCAGGTTGTGAACCTGTCTGACAAGGGTATTGTACTTACTGACTCCTGTCAAATGAGAGCGTTTATGCTCCAGAACTGGAGGTTTAACCTCATTTTAAACATCTGCCCATTTAAAATCACTGTATTAATTCTGTCATTTATTTATTTCATGAACTGTCAGGACCCCAGATGACAAACAACAGCTAGATTCCTTGAGTTGTGGAGTTTTGATTTTCAAGGTACAGTCATGTTTTTACAATTTTATCATATGCATTACATCCAAATACTCAAATTAAATATTGATTTTTACAGTTTGCAGAAGCCTATCTCAATCAAGAGGACTTGATGCAGATCGAGACAACTCTCAAAGAAATGGAAAAAAACTCATCTGGCAATAGCTTGCCCACGACTTCAGAGTGGAGCTTTGTGGGACGTGGGAACATTTGAGTTAAGGGTGGGCACATGACAAAATATGAATAACTTTTCTTGAAGTGAGATCATGATTCTGATTTTATCAAGATTCATGTAAACTCAGTACCCGTGTCTTGCCTTGAAGAGGAAACTGAAACTTCACTTCAGTCACGACAAATGGAAAAATAACACAAATTTCCCCACTAGTAGAAAGAAAAAGTATCCACAATAAATATCGACCCCATCCATAATTTTCTGAACAATAAGTCGATTGCTTTCCTGTAATTGGTTAAATTCACCAGTGACTCACACAGCATCTTCTTTAAGTGGAAGTTACAAACATTTTTTAAGAAAACATTCATGAAAAAGGCCCATTATTTTTACAGGCAAAAAATGTGGCCTACATTATGTAGCCTACATTTTAGTAATTACTACTGTAAGCTAAAATGTGTTCAATAATCATGAGCCTTTTAAAATGAGCTAAAATGCCCTTTAATTTGTGAAGCTTTAACACAAAAACGTTCTTGAGAGGGGGATGCATAATTTGACAGATGGAAGAATTACACAAGGAGGCACATAGACGGGCAGCAAAGTTTGGCACCGTATTTATACTAATTGCAAGGTTGGTCCTGTGTTATTTGCAGTTATGTGCAAGTAACACAGGACCTGTGAGCGAGTTACTTGCAGATTAAACCAATTCTGACTGTGGTGCGTAATTTACCAAAGTAACGCGGGTTCACGTGGGTTCAGGCGGGTACACATAATAACACACGTCTAATGTCCTGAAAAGTCCAGATGCTGCAGTGCACTGTATTTGTCACTGCACTTACAGTGTGTACACCATAAAGTCAACTATGATATCTGTTATAACAAACACAATCATGATAATGAAAACAAATGAACGTAAACTTAATAAAAACACAATGAAGAGTGTAGGGGGAGTATAGAGGGCACTATGTGACTCCTGTGATGTTGCTGATTGAGGCTTAAACATTCCACTGTAGGGCATTACATTTATCCATCTTGCATTTATTAACTAGCAGATGTTTAATAGTTTCTCTAAAATAAGATGTTTTTCTAAAGTATTATTGTTGTATACTTGTATCCTTGCAGATGGACATTTATTTAATGCTGTTATAGAGCATTCTAGGCAAAGGAATTACTGGGATGAAGGCAAGCAGATACTCCATCAAAAAGGTTACACAGAGCACTGTCAGCGGGGAAGTAATAACTCTGCATGCACAGTACAAAATCAAAAATGATGAACGATTTTAAACAATTTCACAAGGTTTTAATGGGAATCTGTGCTGATTAAAGTCTAATAGATGAGTTTCATAATATTAATTTGCTTGAATCACCATAGCTTTGAAAAGAATATGAGGGCCATGTTTTTTTCCAGACAGGGGAGCTAGAGATGTATAAATTCTCTGAAGTTCATTGAAACTTTACTCCCTATTTTCTTATTTAGTCATATTAGCACTAATATAAATGCACTGATTTACTGTTAAGTATTTGTTCAAAGCTGGTTCCATTCAAACAGAAAAGTGTGAGGGGCTGTCTGACCAGGTAACGGGGCCTTTGTGTGTGGAGTTTGTGTGTCTCTCTATGTCTAGGCACTGACCAATGTTTCTAGCAGCTGGAGTCAAAGTTTGTCTATTTGATTATTTATACAGCTCACCTCAGCAGTCACCAAGCATGGATTCTGGACTGGAGTAACAAGCCAGGGGAACTCTACATGCAATGTCCAGTACTGTTCAGGATTAAAACCTGGAACTGTCTGGCTATAAGCTTTTTTTTTCTATTTTTTGCAGGTTTACATCTAACTGTTATTGAACATGTCCTCACTTTTAAATTCTCTTTAGCCCCTGTCAGCAGCTCTTGGATAGAGATAGAATTTTCACCCCGAAAGTCCTCACTTAGTGTTCCTCCACGCCCACCCGCCACTTTAACCACTTAGGAAGCCATTTTAAGATATATAATAAAATCTGTTTAGATATACTTTGAATTACATATGCTAAGTGCGGTAAATAAACTCCCACTCATGCTACTTGTCACACTGCCACTGAGAACAGACAAAGGCAGACTCTTCACTTGTACAAAACTCCGCTATACTGTACTCTGATAGTCGTGACACTTGTGTTGGAGAAAAGTTTCAAAACAACTTCACTTGAGATGAGTTTAGTTACATTTGAGCTGGTTATCACTTAAAGGGCCCAAAGTACGCCATTTTCTAATCTATGTTATAATGTTTCCTCTTCAAAAACAGACCTGGAGTTGTGTTTTGCTACATTCACACACGTTTAACACACAAACCCACCTTGTGATGTCATGTGGTAATACAACAACTGCTCCACTGTGTTTTTAAACTCCACACACCTTCACTTGAACCATTTGGATGATTTCAGCCCGTTAAAGAAACTCCTGCACACTGTCTCACTCTTGATGCAATTTTATCCTTACGTTTCGGTCGTTCTGACCTTCTTCAGGTATGAGGGCAGCCCCTTCTGCTCCCCTTATATAATTAAAGGACCGCCCCCTTTAATTTAATCAACCAATCATAATAGTGAAAACACATACATTCACGATTAGACCCCAATGTACCCGCAAAATTGTGCATAATTCACTGTACAAACGTCTTTTGTGAGTTAAAATGCACGGATAATAACTAGAAAAAGTTGCAGTTATATACTATAATTTTAACATATATAAATGAATTAATGAATGAATAATGACAGATAGCGCTCTACAGAACCATATTCTACTAGACTATATATCACAGCATTACATTAAACAATAGTTCATCATTTAAGCCTTTTGGACTCAGATGATTTCAGCCCTGGAATTGCCAATCTCTACTGAACAAAAGGTAAAATGTAGCTGTTAACTTGAAAACTACCACTTGATGACATCACCAGGAGGAACAGAGCATTTTGACGTATGGAGATGTATGTAGACAGACTAATAATAAAAGGTTACTCCAACATATGTGAATGAAACAAAGCACAACTCCAGGTAGGTTTCACGTTTTGACATGGCTAAAAGCTCGCATCAATGCACAATATAGATCCAAGATGGCGCCACGTACGGTCGCCCTGGTGATTTGGTGCATAATTTTCTACTTCCAAGTATTTAATTTTATTTTTAAGAATTTCTTTTTTAACTTTATACATGCCCTTATTTGTATTTATTCAGTCTTTTATGTTCTACTTTATCACCAAAATAAGTTCCTCGTTTGTGAGCTATTGTGTTCCATTGTGTTCACTGACAATGGCAGTAAAAGTCTTCTGATTCTGAGGTTCTTTGTGTTTTTAAAAATGCACTGTGTAACTTTTCTGGTGGAGGTTTCTGTCTGTTTTCATAGAGATGTTATTTTCTTTGCTTGGAATATTTGAGTTCCTTCCTGTTTAAGTTACCCACATAACCTTATCTTTCCTTACTTTTCTATACCCACAACTACAAAATCTCAGACATGGATTTCCTGAGCATGTGGGCTCCCTGTTGTCGTGGGCCGAATGTCACGTCTTGACTGGGACGGGACTGACGCAGCGGAAGTTAGCCCGTGTTAGTTTAGGCAGCTGGTGGGAACTTGCCACCCTTCACTGTCATGCGTTTTGACAAGCTGCACGACGACACTGCAGTCCACACTAGCCTCGACCAGCTGGCTCTCACTCCAGCTCTGCCTGCCTAGAATCCCCCGGAATCCGGCGCGGGCTTGAGGGTTTCAGACGGATTGCCTCCTGCGGGCATATTATTGCATGGGAAGAGTGATGCAGGTGAGATAAATCCATGCAGCTTATTTTGTTTGGCAACACGACACCGGCTTTCCCCCATGTGTTACAAATAGTGCAGCTCAGTGGGAATGTGTTAGCGCTAAGCCGTCCTCGCAACACAAAAACACAAGCTCAAAACAAAACATTTCAAACCCATTTTTACTAATTAATCACCTTTTTTCAATATTATTATCATTATTTTTTTTCCCCATTCTTTTTTACTTATTTCTATTTTTTTTGTTTTTTTTTCTCCAATTTACATTCTCTATATCTTCTTTTCTCACTTATGAATTACTAGTACTAACATTCCCCTCTGCTGTCCCCACATTACCCCCTCCTAAATCATAGAAATATCACATACACAGGGCCGGCGCAGCCTATAGGCAGACTAAGCAGCTGCTTAGGGCCCCGAAGCCACCAGAGGGCCCCCAAGAGCCCATACTTTTATATTGAGAATAATATATCAAGTTTTATTGGACACAGGGCTTGTGTGTTTACAGCAGCCTAAATATCCACACAGATAAGAAAAAATGTCTAGAATAAAAAAAAAAAAAAATCTTGACCCCCTTATACGTTTGTGTACTGTTCTTGTGACTGTGGTAGTTGTGACATTCTGGATGTTTTCAGTCAGATGTTGTTCATATAAATACAAATACAATTGTTCAAGGTGGTGAGAGCAGAGTCACAATGTCGTCAAATGTGAATCACCAATAGCTGAGCCAGGAGACATCCACTGTTGGGGGCCCCAGAGACAAATTCAGCTTAGAGGCCCCATGAAAGCTACAGCCGGCCCTGCACACACACACACGCACACACACACACACACACACAACAAACTTATCACATACTACTGTAAATCGCAGTTATGTCTATAAAGCTTATTATGTCTGTATGTCTTGCATTAAATAAAAAAAAAACAAAAAAAAGTTTGAACCATTTTGATGTAATTTTGTGTATGTATAGTTTTATGTTTGGTTTTTTTGTTTTTGTTTTTTTTTAATAGCATTATATACTGTTCCTGGCCATGTTTTAGGTAAATGCAGCTTTCGGGGGGGGGGGGGGGGGGGGGACTATCTAAGTTTGTGCTACTCAGTGGCCTCTGCAATTCCCAGTAGTAGGTGACATCACAAAAGACTACCCTGATTACAGCCAGTCTGACACGTTGATACCTGTTACACCAGTCACACTGTAACTCCAGATCCCGCCCCTTCATTCCCCTCAGTCCAGGCACTGCCCAGTTTAGCGGCTCTATTTGAAATGGGGTTGTGGGCGGAGTTTAGGTGTTTACTCCCACTTTAAGGGTTGTAGATACACATTGGGCCTTAAAAGTACGCTATGCAGCTTTTTAGTGGAGGGTCTGTCAGCTTCATTTTTCCTATGAGATGTTATTGCCCATGCCTGGAATGTTCCACAGTAAAGCATTAAACTCTGATCTCTCATTTAGACAATAATTGCTGTTGTTATTGCTGAAAAATATTCTTAAAAAACACATATAGTTGTATATGTACTATAATTTTGGCGTCTCTGTGTCATTCCATACTGTGGAAACAATAACGTGCCAAGAAAGCAATAACGTACAAGAGACCTCCTCCAGAAAAGTTACAAATGTGCATTAAGTGGGATATAAAGGTATTGCCTGCAAATCCAGACTGATATGAATCTGTATAAAAAATACAGAGAGATATCCGTCTGGTCCCCACGTTCTCAAACCCGTCAAATGTGATCGTCCAATCAGATCTGTTGTTTCTTTTTCCAGTGGCACACGTGAAATGAAGGAGCTCATTGGTCACCTATGACTTACAAATAAAATCACACTTATCTCACCTCAGATGTCTTTCAGGCCCCTGTAATATTTATTTCCTTTATTTTTTGATGTGGAGGACCATGCCTGTCCCTGATCGATCCACCTGTCAATCACACCATTTGAAAACCAGGAGATTCATCTTTATAAAGTACTGAAGAAGTGGGTGCCATGTTCAATCCTCACAAGATCTGTGTGAAGATTACATGTTCTTTACTGAAGATGCTTTGGTTCTCCTGTCAACTAAAAACATGGAGGTGGTGTTTACAGCACAATTTAAATCTGACGACCAAGAACACCGGGTAACATATATTGAATAGATTCAGAATTCAGGCTTTAACATTGTCTCTTGTTTGTCTGCATCAAATTAGAGGCTCATTTACTCACGTGCTAAACAGAGCAAAACCCCGCTGCATTTGTCACAGTTTTACTCCAACGTGCAAAACTGGAGGAGGAGGAAAAGCACATGACGTTATTTCGTGGGTGCTGACAGATTTATCACAACTACGAGAGTGTTGTGATAATACAGTACAGGAGAGACAACTGCTACAATTTTTGCACCATTTGGGCATTTGATCGTGATTTTAAATGCTTTAAAACAACCAACAAGGACAGATAAGCTAATACCATCTCTGACACTTCAGCCTTGACTTGTACAAGTTTTCCACTCACCCAGAGCGTTCCACAGCTCTGTCCATCAAACTGGACTTTCACACATCTGTCCAATGTCCTAAAGACTGTCCCATGAGCTAAAGTGGAGGCTGCGGCGGTTCAGGCAGGGCACAGGGATTCTGGATGAGGCGCAGCTGCTCTGATGCCGCAGACGTGTGTTTTTGTCATCCCGAGTTTGACTCCAACGCGAAAATGACAATGCTGGTTAACCTGCTGTTCAAAGTCTTTTACGGGTCCCATCAGACGCACCGTGATCCAAATGTCAGTGATTGTGAAAAGTGTCATCGCAAATTAAGTTTGCCCCATTCTCAAAGTCACACAGTTCAGCAGCCCACAGGAGCAGAGGCACACAAGCTTTTGCACTCACTAAATACTCTCATTTACATCAATTCACGGAGAGCAGCAGAGTTACATAATAAAAGTATACATAAAGTCTATCATAACATCTATACAATAGAGCTCAAGTTAAAGTGCTGAGATGTTACAGAGCTGGGGAAGGGAGGAGTCAGATTTGACGAGCCGAACGACTGAAGGGACAAAGGTGGCCTTCCTCCTCTGTGCCCTACAGCCCACACAGCCTGTGCCCTGATGGCCACTCAAACAACAGATGGCCACTCAAAATAACAGGGCACTTCCCACAATCACACACACACTCACAAACTTCACAAGTTATGTTTCAGTTTATACTCACAGTTTAGCACATGGACTGATAAATGTTTCCCCTTTTTGCACCATGTACCTTGTCCAAACCTGAACAGGTGTGAACAATGAGACAGAAATCAGATTACTCACGAGATGTAATAGGCTTCAGTTACATGCAAGCTTAAAATCACATTATTAACATATTTGTGGACCATTTGGATAATTTAGTGATCTCTCCCAGGCCGTGTTCGAACCCTCCTTAGGATTGTACTGCTAATCCTATCAAAAGCTCAGCCCACAAGTAGCCCACTGTCACTCATGTCATTCTCCATAAATATACAAAAGCATGATACAAAAGGGTTCCCACGCATCCTGGAAATTCTGAAAAACAGAAAAGAGTTGCCCTGTTTTCCAGACATGGAAAATGCATAGAAAATTATGAAAGTGACCAGATGCCCTTGAAAATATAGATTTTGTCTTTGAAAATGTATCCATTGCTTTACTAGATTATTGGATCAAACTAATATAGATTGTTACTGTTGTTATTAAAATAAAAAGAGCTGCTGTCTTTTTGAAAAATACAATTTAAAACCCATCTAAATACAGTAAATTACACCTAGTTCCTACAGAGTTTTAGCCCTCCCCTCACCATCTTATCTTACTGGCTATAGCAGAAATGTCAGACTCAAGCCCACAGGCCAAATTTGGCCCTTGATATAATTATATTTGACCCATATCAAATATGTATTAGAGCTGGCCCACTGGCGGCAGCGTCAGTATAGAGCATGCACCACTAATGCTACAAATCCCAGAATGCTTTGCAAATGTGTTGGCGCCGACCCGCAACACTTTTGTTGACACTCATTGGCATCTGCTACCTGTCGCCTCACTTAAATTTAATCCACCCCTTCAAAAAACATACAGATGATGTTGTGATTTTTTTCAATAAATATTTAGTTTTGCCCTTGACTTAGTCCCAGTTTTTAATTTTGGCCCTCTGTGAATTTGAGTTTGACACCCCTGGGTTATAGGCATAACCTATAAGTGTGACCCTGGGCCCACAGTACAATTCAAAATTGAAGATGCATGTGGACTCAAAACATACTGACTTATCAGTGTTTTTGCATGTAGTGTTTACCACTGATTTCTCTAATGAGCATCACATTTATCAAATTTGAGCTCAACCACAGGAAAATATTCTTAGAGCCTATGTCTGTATATACAATGCAATGCGGAGAGCAAAGGAAGCTGGGATTTAGAGCTTACTACTTAGAACTTACTAAACATGTTGATATGTTATTTTTTGGCGAATATAGCATTTTCAAAACAATAAAAGGTACATAGTGATCTAAATATGTTATGTGTTAGCAGCTAATAAGCGCTGAAAGACTTCCATACTTCATATACACTTCTATGGGGATAGAAGTGTATAGAAGTATAGAAGTCTTTCAGTAGTTTGTCTGAGTGTAATGTGCAGACTCCATGCACCAAGTTTAACATTTGTCCAAACTTAAATCGATAAGTCAGCTCACAGTAACTACAGCTGCCCTGCCAGTGAACTCTGCTCCAATGAACATCACGAGCGCTTTGGTATATGGCTTCAATTTCAGCGCAGGGGAGAAAGTACAAGCCGGTCTGCCTTATGTGAAGGTAAACACTTTGAAATTAAAGTGGAGCATCAGCAGCACCTAACCTCTCAGACAGTGTTAATTTGAAATACAAAGATCAAGGTACCAACAGACGGTAGGACAGGGTGGACTCTTAATACTTTCTAATCACAGTTCAGAGAAGAGAAAGCATTGCCCAGCAAATCCAGAATTATATCTCCCTGTATTTATTATACAGAGTGATACCAGTCTGGTCCCCACATCCTTTGCTGTGTCTCGAGCCAGAACCAAACATGATCGTGCAATAAGATTTGTTCTTTTCAGTGACGCATATGAAAAGAAGCTCATTGGTCATTTATTATATACTAAATAAATCAAATTCCTTGTGCTATACAGTGGTCCCTCGTTTATGGCGGGGGTTACGTTCTAAAAATAACCCACAATAGGCAAAGTCCGCGAAGTAGTCAAACGAAGTAGAAGTAGTTTTAAAATTATATATGCTTTAAGGCTGTAAAACCCCTCACCACACACTTCATACACTTTTCTCACACAGGCATTAACATTTTCTCACATTTCTCTCTTGTTTAGACATTCTCAAAGTTCAAACCTTCGTATATTATATCCTTCTTCCTCATTGATCACTTTAAATTGTTGTTCATGTGCCTCGGCTCCAGCGGTATCTGCAGAGGGGCCCCTCCGAGCAGAGAAACACTTAAGTCTAAATCGTTTTTGAAATTTGTTGGTGCAGAACGTTTCGACATTGTGGGTTTTGTCGGGGAGAAAACTTTCAAACATACAGCACTTCAGAGTCACACTGTGATCGAACATTTATGTAAATTTGTCTGAACACATTCTGTACTGTACAGGAGACACGGAGGAGACTGATGGACAATGGTCTACAATCCCTCAGCCAATCAGGACGCCGAACACCATGCACGTTCATACTCTGTAAAAAAAAGGATGGAAAATTGCACCCAAAAAAATCCGCAAAAGGTGAACCACGAGGGACCACTGTATATTTGTTTCCACTTAACCAGCCATATTTGTTATACTAATCCACCTGTCAATCACTCCAAACCACTGTCAAATTCACTGGGGACTGACCAGACTCACATCTTTCTTACATATTGAAGTGTGTGTTCTGGATCTCAGACAAGAGAAAAAAGTAATTGTTTTGTGAAATATATTAGCTGACATTGTGGGAGACAGAAGGAGCATGGGCTGAGTGAGGTTGTTTAAATAAAGCAGCAAACAAGAGCTGTTGATAATAGCTGTTAGCAAGACATCCTTTCTAGCGACAGCAATTTGTGTTCCTGGGATAATAAGGTATAGACGTAATTGGTTGCAATGTTATTATCTTTGCATACAAGTAAAGTCAGTGCTATTTACAAACTAAAATTATCTTTTCATTGCATAGCTGTCATTAAATACTTCATCAAGGTTTCAGATGTGTCTGGACAAGGTTTGAGGTCGGAGGTGTGTAGCTGAAGATTTTATCAGTACTGATTAGGGCTGGCAATCGTGCCATAATCGATGTATTTTTAAAGCCAAAAACATTTTCACACTAGTATTTCTTTGTTAAACCAACACATTCCCAAACCTAATATGAAACAGACACATTTTAATAATCACAACAATGGATGTATCAAATGAATTAGTCATCGTTTTGACACCCCTGATGTAATTTTTATTTTATCCTTTTAGGCCTTGAGTTGAATTGGCCTGTTTGATCAAAATCAGTACTTTTTATGACAAATTGGAGTAATCCTACCAATATAACCTAAATAATATCATATTTCATTGCTATACAGACTTAATATTAATATTTCAAGCCTTATTTAAAGTATGAAGCCAAAACTATGTTAAATGCACCATCAGAATTATCCACTGTATTGACCACTGGCCTTCCGTGTTGAATATTTTTCAAGATATGGCCCTCGGTGAAAAGAGTTTGGGCATCCCTGAATTACATATTTACTTTAAACAAAAATAAGTAAAATATACCAAAATATAGATAGATATATTGATGCAGCAGCCCACGATGATCATGCTGTATCCTCAAATTTACTATTATGATGTATCTATGTGTCTGTGTAATCCCCCAGACAAATAAATACATCATAGCAAAAGAAAAAAATCACCTCTGTCAACTGGACAAAAGTTTTAAAACTTTTTAGCAGAGCTGACGGAACAGAATTTTTCTTTGAGATGTATCTGTCTCTATAAATTTTAGCACACCCCTAGTTCTGATGAAACCGGCCTGACAACTCAATTCATTCTACCATAAAGAGAGTTTAGAGCTGAAACTAACAACACACTGAGCGATATAAGCCAAAAATGTTCCTGCATATCTCCTGTACGTCCTATGGGACATTTACATAAGGAATCCACACACCCACAACAGCCACAGGGCAATGCAGCGTGACGGCAGTAAATGGTGCCAGCAGCAGATTAATGACGACCATCAGGATGAACTAATTAGCGGCTCACCGTGCACCCAGCTAGCCGTGCGTCTGACCCGATCTCCCTGCTCTCCTCGCTCACCTTCTGATTAACAAACACGGCAGAGCGCCTCACTTATCTCCGCGTTTCACTCAAAGTCAATACCGCAGACACTGATAACCCTATGCACACATGCAGAATCCCAAATGAAACCAAACGTGACACAAACACACACGAGGCAGGGGTGAAATTGTTTACCGTTGAAGAAATGAACAAAAAAAAAAATCGAATATATATATAATACAATGTGCTGACATACTGACAAGCCTATGTTTAGTTTTGGTGGTTGTTTTCAAGGTGTAAAAAGCACACGCTGTTGTTGTGGCACCGACCTATAGCCTATTAATAAATGTATGTTTTTGTGGTTAGAAAGGCCACAGACAGAGAATGAAAACCACATTTCCATCAGTCTGCTTCAAGGTGGCTGGCTTCAAGGCAGAAGAAGCTTCCAACTCCCAAGAGGGATTGAGGAGAGAGTGAACAATAAATCACCCCCCACATTAACAATAAACGAATCAATCACTATGTCTACATGCACAGGGAAGTCCGACAACCAAATCGTCTTAGCCCCAAACCCTGTCACTCTTGTCTCGGTCTACAGCAGGTTAAAGAACTGAAAACGTGGGAAACGGGGGGACTACGAGGCGTTCAGGTGCGTTTAGTAATTGAGCCGATATATTTAGCTACTAATAAACAACTACCAAACAATGTGCTTGGTGGAGAGGGCATAGTTTGGCATCGCTCCTGATGTAAAATGAGTGAGTACATGTCCAAACACATGTCTCATATTTTCCTGACAGTTTCTTATCCCTTGCAGTTGAACGCCTCTCCTTGGCTGTGCCTAATGTAAATTGGACTGCGTGGTTACATGCAGCAGGTATCCTAGCAAGTTTCAGCTTCTCTAGATGTGTTATAAGGAGCTTGGAGGTTCAATTCATGACTCTTCATCAGATTTCCCAGGTTTACATGCATTTAGAAAAAAAATTTTTTAAATTGGACTAGGCCAGTTATTCAGTTTTCCATATTCATGGTGCACATGAAAACGTTGTTGTTAGCATTACCACGATAAACGCTCAGCAAAAGTTCGCTCTGGCCTATTGAACGTTCTGCAAATTGCTTATAAACTTCTTATGAATAATTAGGATAGTCAGAATGAGTAGGAAATAAGTTAGAATAAGTTTTGATTTTCATGTCTTTAAAACAAAAAAATCTGACTCGGTGCATTTAAAGGTCAAATTTTAAAAGAAATAGGGCTTTTATAAGTAGCAAGGGTCATTAAAATAGGTTGAGGCAAAAACATCACCTGGACTCACCAAATTTTATCCAGCTAAACTGCTTTCAAATGGGCCTCGTCAAAGGGCAATTTTACACTCAATTAGCCTGTACTTTTGTTTTCAGCTTCTAAGCATCTGCCAAAAAGAACAACATAAAGAGCTTTGGGAAAGGGCCCTGTGCAATTACAATACACCCTCACAGTGCACTTCTACAGGATGCGAATGGTCAATTTGGTTTTCTGCGAAGCGCTAACGTCAACCATGTTAGTCACCAATTTGACTTAGAAGATGTGCCTAAGCATCTCTGTATTCACAAAGCTAGTCGTCTACAGGAGTGGCATGTTGTAGATGGCTAGGCTCACACTGCCTAGAGTGGACATACAAAAAATACATCCTCATTTATTTTAACAAGGCAACAAAATCCAAACATATATTTTGACATTTGACTTAGACTCATAGACTTGTAGCTAATGGATTATTGTTTATATATGTAAGGTGCACCTGCTTATCTCCATGGAAATATCATTTTGTTGCTTGAAATGTCCCACAGAATGGCATTAGTTATTCAATAACAGGTGTTAATGAACCTTGAAAATAAAATGTTAATGCAGGTTCACCTCTCCACGGTTCTGTAATTTGGTCTGGTGTCAGGATTTGGGTTTTTTGTGTGTTCTGGAGATGGGCGGAGATTCTGACACACACACCTGCAACTCATTATCAATCACGCTGCACCTATGAGGACAAAAGGACTGAGGACCCGACATTTGGGGCCAGATCGTCTTGTCATCTTCCGGTATTTTCACCATCAGTTGTTATGACGCCTGGTGGCACTACCTGCTTTTCTCCATGGACAGATAAATTGATAAGATAAGGTAGATAAGTTTGGTGCCATAATCTGGAACATTACAGAACAACAAATACTGTTGAGACAAGGAGGTGTCAGACCCTTCACCAGAAAGGTTAAATTAAAATGAAATTAATCTAAATGTGAATAGCAGTCTAATTTCTGAAGCTAACTTCTCAAAATATGATTTTTGGCTTCATAAAATGTTACTTTTTAATTTCTGTAGCAACTTAAATTTGAGACATTCAAATTAAGTAGCCTTCCAGAAACATGACACTGCTGCTTTCTTTTTTAATTTATTTTTCATTAATAATACAAAACATCTAAATGCCACAGTACTAGAAGATAACAATAAAATAAGTACTAAGATAAATTTAAAAAAAAATACAGAAAACAAACAATCATCCATCCATCCATTTTCTTCCACTTATCTGGGGCTCGGTCGCAGGGGCAGCAGTCTAAGCTGGGACTCCCAGACTTCCCCCACCCCAGACACATCCTCCAGCTCCTCCGGTGGGACCCCAAGGTGTTCCCAGGCCAGCCGAGAGACATAGTCCCTCCAGCGTGTCCTGGGTCTTCCCCGGGGCCTCCTCCAGGTGGGACATGCCCAGAACACCTCCCTAGTGAGGCGTACATAATCAATGAATCACATAAAAGATATATGTGTATGTATTGGTCCTTGCCATCAACACTCCTCGGGGGTATGAAGCTAACAGAAGTCACTGCTCTGTCTACCCAAGCCAGCCTCCAATCTGAGCTTTGTTTTAACACAATCTGACCAGAAACAGCCGACTTAAACCACAAAAAGGTGAGCAGATCTGCACCGCCAATCAAATCCCCCTCACATAACACCACAGTCCCTCAGCTACTCACACCCAACCTTCTTGTTCACAATCAAACTCACAAACTGGACCATGCATTGCCTCCATCTGATCACATTTAAAGTACAGTGCGATCAGATGGAAACGACTAGCTCTTGCCCTCCATCTGTGAGGCCGACACCACGCTGCAGAATCAGAAAACTACCACTATAACACCGCTACTCTCTGTGATCATTTCAAACCGCCACTTACACAGCCATGGTCTAGTGATTGTGATTTGCCAAAATGGTCTTGAATCACTGAAAATACAACGAAAGCTATAACATATGCTTCAAATCTCTTTTAAGTCAAAATTTGCATAATATGTGTCCTTTTAATCTAGATATTTCATATATATTAGATAAAGGTGACATGTTACTCTTTTGGCTTTTAGCTTTCATCGAAGCTTATACATGAATCTATTAATCCTCCTCTTTGCACAGGGGGATGTGTTTGTAATGAGCCATGTGTTCCTGCAGATAACAGATGGAGACGCACTCACAGGCTGTTTACGTCTTGCACAAGTTCGTAAAAGACACATTAGGTGGTCGCTAACAGCTTCATCATAAAGTATAGCCTGCGTTTTACATATTTATATATTACCATTTATTTTTAACCTAAATCCACTAGAGCTGTAGTCATTTAGTCAGTTGAAGGAGTCTTAAATTTTCAATCAGTCTACTAATTATTTTATTGGGATTGGGATTATCTACCACAGCAGGAAGGAGAAGCGAGTTTTTTGCCCTAGATCCACAATACACACTTTTGCAGTGCTTTACGAAGCGTTGAATCTTCCAGAGTTCAGATGGGTATGATTGACAGGTGATTGGCTAATTACCTGTCTGTCTGTATGAAAACAAATATGGCAACTTACGAAATACGTGTTGTTTTAATGTTGTTTTAATGTTGTTAAAAATGATGCGCGACCAGCAAACTCCATTTCACATGTGCCACTGAAATAAATCTGCAGATCATGTACATCGGGGTGTCCAAACTATGGCCTGGGGGCCAAAAGCGGCCCTCAGACCAGTTTTTATTGGCCCTCAGGCCTCCTGCTGAACTGGCCCAATTGATCATAAGCAGAACTTTAAACAGCAAATTAAACTATTTTTACCACTAAATCCTCAAACACTGCAGTGTGATACAGACCTAAAATGAATGTTTCAAGCCTTATTAATACACAGCGGCTCTGTCAAAGCTGTGTTTAAAGCACCGCACTGCATTGATCACCGGTCTATGGCTCTCCGCTTCGAATATGTTTTGAGGTGTGGCCCCTGATAAAAAAAAGTTTGGGCACCTCTGATGTACATCATTATGGACTTGCCAGGAATTTTAGGAGTGACTGGACAGTTTAATCTGTCTTTTCCCTTATGAAGATGTTGTTAACCAGTTTTCGTGTGATTTCGTGTGAATAATTTTGAGAGCTTTCGCCACTGGTATGACAACCCCGTTTTAGTCAATGCACAGTCGCCTACAGTCCTAATACCTACATACTTCTACATTGGAAAACCCTCTTCACTGAGTTGCACAAATCTGAGAACTATTTAACGGCGTACTTATTTTAATCCGGTGGGGAGCAGTTGACAGACACCCACACTGGAGGGTTAGCTGAAGTCTTTGAGTCGTGAGAGTAAAATGATCGGATGACGAGGAGGAGGCTGAGCGAAAAATGGGAACAACAAAAGGTAAATTACAACACTTTATCACAACGCCTTTGAAATATGCACATCATAAATCTGAGTGGGAGTTTGTGAAAAAATATTTAGACTCTGGTGAAGTCAAACTCTATCAACAACAAGGAGGATTACGGTGAAGACACTGGCATGGTTTTATACCACATAGAAGCGTAACATCCTTTTAAAGAGAATATGACAAGCATTAAAGAGGACGGACAGCATGTGAGGCTCCTTGAGGTGGCATGTAGTGTGTAAATACTTTAAATGTCCTATATTATATGTTTTATAAGACCAACAACAGCATCTGCAACTTCTGCTAGCACATCTAATAGAGATCTTGTTTGTATGCAGCTAAAAGCGATGGTAACCATTGTCAAAATGGCTAAACTCTTCAGTGGAAGCATTTTGAAGATCTAACATTAATTCAAAGCTAGTGAACTTTAAATGAATGAAAATGTATTGGTGATTAAATGTCTTTGAAGTGCTTCGCTCTAAAGAATCTGAAATGAGCTTTATCACCTTTAATGACCTTCAATAGGCAATGAACTAAGGCAACAACTGATATAAAGTGTAATTAAGTTGTTTATAAAGCAAACTCATGAAAAATGGTGAGGGCCATGTCGGTGAAGGTACATACTGGGGGTGGGTAGGGTCCCCTAGGTGTAGGTTTGCAGCCGGACTCTCTTCACAGGCCCTATATTACTTGGAGTTTTGTTTTGTTTCATTGACACATGTTTAACACACAAATCCTGCATATTTAGGCTGTGTTCTTGTCTCAAACTGAAAACACTCAGTTCCACCTTGTGATGTCATGTGGTTATACAGGAAGTGCTCCACTGTTAACGTTAAAACTACCACTACATGACATCACAAGGTGGAACAGAGCATTTTGAGCTTTGGAGATATAAACAGACTAAAGATAAAAGGTCACTCACACGTGGGAAATGAAACCAAACGCATAAACACTCCGGGTATGTTTTTGAGGAGCTAACAGCCTTATGACATGTCTTAAACCTCACAAGAGTCAATTTTGCATAATACAAGACCTTTAAACAGCAATCCCATTTGAAAAACTTGCCATGCACGGCTCTCAGACTCACGGAGAGGTGCGGATGGGATGACTAGCACTGTTGTTGTGAGTGCGCGACTGCGGTGACGTTGAGCGGCAGCAGCTGACAGAGCCCTGGGTCACATTACAATATGTCCGTCACAGATCCGAGGCGTTTGGGGCAGTGAATGTTCTATCTAGACACTGCTCTGACACTATCGATTACGGAACTGATGGAACCAACACCTCCCCCTCGCCATGGCACCTCTCCAACTGTCATGGTGGCGTTCTGCGGGGGGACATGTAACCTTTGGGCTAACAGATGAGGTTGATGCTAGCTGGACGTGTAGCCTCAGTGAGCTTTCGGGTAAGTAAACACCAGTGGATTTATAAATGAAGTTGAATGTTATGACAGTGATAGAGAGCTTATGTCATGGGCTTCACGCAGCGTTATGTGTCAACTGAAGCTGCGTCAAAAATTGATTCACTGAGGTGTCTGCTTATGACAAGAATATACAGGGGGATTAAACTGTGCTCCAAGGCTGATTCACAGTGAGCAAACAGAGTAATGGCCCTGACTCAGCCTTGCAACTTTGAATGCTGGCTCCAAAACCTTATTTAATTGTAGGCCTACACATCACTATGGGATTGGAGCTGATCAGTAAGGTAACATGTTTTTATATCGAAATAAAGTGTTACCCAGTTGAAAGAAGTGTAGTCTATTCTACCATACAACCTTTAGAAGACGTACCTGATCTTTGACAAGTCTTAAAAATGTGAAAAACAGACTAGTTTATTTGAAACTTCTGCAGCTGTCCAAACTTAATCCAAACTTTCTTAAAGCATTCCTATCATCCTGAGTTTGTAAGTGCTTTTCACAACTTTCTAAGGTCTGAGCACAGTCTGTCAAATCAACTGCTAACAACAACCAGCAGCGCACCAGCATTATTTCCTGGTTCGATGGCGATAAAAATCCCCTCGGTGGTGTCATTTCTGAGGTCTAAAAATAGAGAGGCTACGATCCCACCCCTGGAGCTCTTCAACTGTGTGCCACGGGGCTCTCAGGGCCACTCCACAAGGACAACATGGACAAACACGGCCTAATTTACATTTGCAGTGTGAAATTAAACAGAAAGTTTTCCCATTTTGTTTTTAAAGAAGAAAAATAAAAAACTGATTATTTTCCATTTTCATTTTGAGATAGGGTAATTAGTTGTATTCTGATTTTGGATTTTCCATTTCAAACCAAAAATCAAATGGCGGGTGCACAGACCCATTTTGCTTAAAATTCAGTGAAGCATGTTAAATTACCAAAGCCATATTGTAAATGCAAAAAAATATTTTGTGTTGGTTCAGGTTTTCCATAAATACTTATTAACAAAATTAGTTTGTATGCAGATATAAGTGTATTATTTTTCTATGGCTTCATTTCTTGATGTTCTAATCTCATTTCACGTCCAGCTCATGTCTCACTGGAATGGCTTATTACTGCTGCCACTCCACACTCTCCTTTTGTCTTCTTTGTACTACTTCGCCACAGTGCTATTATTACCACAGGGAGCCCAGGACACGTAATTGGTCAGAATCCACTTTTCTCTGTAGTGTCCACTTATGAGCAGAAAAGTGGCCTCTTTATGAAGCCAGACAATTTGGATATGAGTTTTTGTTTTTTTGGTGTTGGAGAGCCTCTTGATGTTGGGCCCTGTCACCTGATCTCTTCAAATGTGTTATTTTGTAATTTTCCTATATGCAAGTGTCAGAGAAACAATGTTTCCCCCTGGATTTTAAGATATTAAGAGTTACTAGTAGTCTGAAAGTAGATTTGCTTGTATAGTGTGCTGGTATATATGATCAACGTTAACATGCTTTGCAATCACAATGTTAACATTACTTTGCAATCACATTTTTCAATACATTTACACATATGTGCAACAGGGTGAAGTAAAGGCACCAGTCATTGATTTTAAGAGTCCTTCATTCTGTCAGAAACGTCAGAACTTGATGTTCCCAGCCTCTGTCTCTTTGCCCAGATTCACTCCGAACACCTACAGTGGAGTCAACACAGGAGATTTAGTTTTACTCACTACAGAAGTGTCAAGTTCTCTGTCCAAAAAGAATGACTTTGGCTGTTGAAACTTTCCCACTTCCCCAAGTTATTTTTCCCACAATGCAATGCTGAAAGCATAGAGAATATGACAAATCTGTGTAATAAAATATACAGAAATGTGCTTGTATAACTACAATGACAAGTATTGCATTTATAGAAAGTCATGGACAGCACATTTAAAACTGTTCTTTTTACAATCTTTTTGGCCTTTTTAGAAAGAGTTCCTAGATTATTTTTAAAACTACATGATGCTGCTTTTAATTGGTTTTATCCCAATTCGCTACAGTGGACCATGGATTACCACCCACTTTGAATGGTCCACAGAACAAGTATGTAACATGTTTGACTGTACACAAGGCAAGCTCAGAACCCGTAGAATTTGGTTGGTAAATTCATTTTTAT
Organism: Periophthalmus modestus; assembly: GCA_019594935.1. NCBI lineage: Eukaryota > Metazoa > Chordata > Actinopteri > Gobiiformes > Gobiidae > Periophthalmus > Periophthalmus modestus. The sequence continues at coordinate 26,547,841 of JAIEZT010001373.1, read as the reverse complement.
TGTACGAAGGGTGCTTTGCAGTTCTAGTGAAACATTTTTAGATACTTGGGCTCAGAGCAGCAGGGAAGATGTCCCAATCCCATCACACGGCACAGCACAAGAACAGACCAAGTCCGACCTGTGGATATAGACACTCCTGACTCACCCTAGATGACTAGAGGAAGCACTGGACCTGGCTACAGAGGGGTATCCTGTGCACCCCAACGGCTGCTTTGAAGGACAATGTGCAGGTGAATATGACAAATGTTCCACAGCCCAAAACCTCTGAGCTGAGTGAGCTTATTTAGCTGGTACGTCACATTGGAGAAGAAACGAAGAAACAAAGAAACAAAGACCCAGGCCAATTGACCTGCTGGAGCTATGAACAGCCAGGACACATGGTGCAGGACTGCTCCACGGCTGGACCAGTGCAGGGAAACAAGTCGAGCACTGCATAAATGGGATGATGCAGGGACAGGTCACTCTGTCCTGGAGTGAAACAGACATGTTTTAGTGGTGCTTCACACACGAGATTGAGATTGCTGGCGCAAACCCATAAGAGTCAGAAATGTGAGCTGCTCTGCATTAGTGGGTACCGGCTCCTCAGCCTCTTTGCTCAGGCCCGACGTGCTGGAAGGCATAGTTCCTTTTACTCCTACTTCTGTGGTGAGTGAGTACCCATGTTCGGTGAGACTACAGTGACTTTATGGGTGGAAAATGACTCAGTTTGCTGTCTGTTGTTGGTCGCAAATGTGGAGGATAATAATGGGCCTTGATACCCTGAGGGCCCTGAACAGCATAAATGACATCAAACAAAGCACCTTACTCTTTCCAGGCAATCGCACCTTTCAAATGCACAAACGATGTCCCCAAACAAGTTGTCCTGAATATCACTCAATGCCGGCAAACCACAGAGCATTGCTTGAGCCTGTTGCTGCCCACCTTTCCCCGCCACAGAGACAAACAGACAGACCTCCACAACTTAAACAGGGGGAAGCGTTGGAGATTGTGAGAGAGATCTGGATAGGAACTGTGATGGACTTGAGGAATCAGAACAGAAGCAGCTGTGGCAGTTGCTGTTTGAGTTTAAAGGCAGCTTCTCCATGTCAGAGGATGATGTGGGCCGGACTGACCTCACCGAGCACGACATTGACACTAGAGATACACCACCCATTTGAATGAGACCACAGTAACTTCCACTGGCAAGACAGGCAGCTGCAGACAAGGCAGGAAATGTAAAAGACAGGACTTATTGAGCTGCTCCTGTGGTCCCAAAGAAACAAATCCAACTGGTGCTTCTGTGTGGATTTTAGGCCTCTCAATAATGTGTCCAAAAAGCAGTATTGTGTGGTGACTTTTATGTTTAGGCAAGCAGACTTGGGGTGGACATCAATATTTAGTCAATAACAATTTAATAACACCACTTTTCATACAAACTAATTGCAAATTTGCATATTTATCTTACACATTAAATGCATAATGAGCCAATCTGGAGTCAAATTAGAGAAGCCTTGCCTCTACATACTTAATTAATATTTGTATATATTGGACTGTATTTGACATCCTGTTCGTACCGACAGGGCTATTTGTTTTTTCACAGATTTATTCTACATTTGGCCGCATAGTAATGTACTTACTACGCAAAATCTACATTCATGAAGAAATACTAACAACAACAACAACAACAACAACAACAGTGCACTGGTCAGACAGGTGCTTGTAGGCTATAATAAGTCATGTGTCACAAACGTCCCCTTAAACACTGCCCTACGTTAGAACAGCTTCACCTCCTCTCATAGATGCAAATCAAAACTACGTCTTTCCTGAAGAAACACCTTGTATTTCCCTGAAGCATAGCAGGTCCAGAAAAGCCACATGTTCATCCATACACATATGAGATTCTCGTTATTACCCTTAATGCTGTCGTTCCTTCATAAACACACAGGTGTCGCTCCTTCATAAACACGTAGATCACAGACTAGATGTCTCCTACCAGACAATGGCTCCTAGCTTCTCCAGCCGCTGTCACTCCACTGCTCCATCGAGATCCTCCATTTTACACAAACTAGCCCTGAAACTAGCTCATGTTTGTTTAAATGACTGTCTGGATTTCTAACTAACATCTAATCATTACAAATGTGAAGTTACAAACACTGACTTGTCGCTACAAGTGTCATTTTATTCACGTGTGTTGAAAGTTGCCTGTGCTGCTGTTGTCTCTGCCTGCACATGCACACTTACTAAAAATATCCTCAGATGTCTTATTCCCATGGATCTATAATATTGGTTTATGCTCTTTGAGCTGGCTGTGGTCCTCAGTATGCATGCTCAAGCCTCTAAAACAACCAGCTGGCCTCTCCGGTTGTAAAAGCGCATGTTGAGAGTGTGCCATGTATGAAAGTATAATGGTGCAGCATGGCCTCCGTAGCACAGGACAACACAAGTTAATAAGACGTCTGGAACTGCGGTTGCTGCAGTGTGCTCAGTGACCAGTAGGGTGTATTGCAAAGAAGGATCCTCACCCACTTCCATGTGCGGATGAGACTCTGGATTCTGTGGTGGGTGTGTTATTTTGTCAGTTACAGTTATTTAGGAAACTGACTGTGCTGAGTTGACACTGCTGTTGTTTTGTTCTGTTTTTTGGTGTGGGTTACAGCCTACAGTAGCCTTTGTGTTCAACAAATAAACAACAAACCAGAAGTAATTTGGTGTGTTTCCTTACCCCAGATCACTACAGTACATTCTACTTTGTAACTATCTGCCACAGTACAAGACAATGCGATAGGGCTGGGCAATTCATAACATTTAGATTTAGGTTGAAATTCAGTCATTTCAAATCGTCATTAACTAGCCTTGAACTTTTTTCTAAGTCTACAGTCAATTCTCTGTCAGTAAAAGCATGTGGTTTGGAGCACAGTTCAAAGAAATTGGAAGAAAGAAGAAATTTAAGTATTTTTGTGTTAAATGGTAGTGATGAAAGTCTGCATTGTTCATGTTCAGGAAATAATAATTGAAAGTCTTTATTTAAATACAATTGTGATATTACATCAATATAAAAGGAGAAAAATGTGTTTTTTGGTTTGTTTTCTTCTTTTTGTATTATCCAGGGCCAGCCGTGGCCTTTAAGGGGCTCTCATCACTTCAGTGCTACATATTCATATTTGACAACATTAAGACATCATCACAACCACTAAAAAGACTGCACATTCTAGAGGCTCACAACAGCAATAGCCACAACTCTAACAGTATAAAAAAAAGTAAGGAAGGGGCGTGCCAAAGAAATGATAAAATTCTGGACATTTTTTTTCTTGGTTTCTTGTACATTTTAACGTGTTCCAGTTGCCTAAGGTGGTCTTACATTTATCATCATGTCATAAAATCAAATCAAGAAGCCAAATGATGTACTTAAGCAATGGTACACTTACTTCAACACCATGACTCAAGAAGTACAAAGTAGTGTTCCAAGTCAAGAGTTGCATAAGAGAAACAGCCTGGACATAACATCAGATTTATAATCATCAGATCATTTGGAAGGACTGAACAAACAATTTTAGGATCACATTACTTTTATGTTTATTGTCAGCTTTGGATGCTGTGATTTCATGTAAATGCACATATTAATGAGTAGGATGCACAGATACTGATACCAGTATCGGGTGTTAGTACTCATACTCGTCAATAGGCTGCCAATGCCACGAGCCGGTGCCATTGTAACTGTGCTGCCTCTTGTTTGAGGTTCACAGCTCATCTCTCAGCAGAACAGTGAGCTCTGAGCTGAGCACTGCAGAGGTGACATAAAAGTGCACATGTGCAGAGGTGACTGTAAAGCTGCACATTAACTGTTCTGCACATTAAGTGCAACTGTAATCACATGTGACTGTCACATGAAATATACAAATATTTAGGACTATAAAGGTTTGTATATAGTTCACAGAGGATATCACCTCAGTGCTTGTGTTTACGATAGTAGCATGCTAACGTTGCTAAATGGCACTTGCGATTATTTGTTTATGTATGCTTTGTAATTTATTGTAATTGACAAACACATTTAGAGACTGAATAGAGCAGGTTCAGAGCTTAAAAGGGCGTATAGCATGTCTATATTGGTCAAAGTGTGGCCCTGGTAAAAGTAAGACAACAGTCATTGTTATGCCAACAGTGTCGCGTTAGCAGTTAGCGTGTTAGCAATTAGCGCGTTAGCAGTTAGCGCGTTAGCAGTTAGCGCGTTAGCAGTTAGCGCGTTAGCAGTTAGCGCGGAGTACAGTCTGCAAAGAGGAAGTGGTAAATATTAAAGCCAGATGCTAACTACAAATATTACAATGATTAGGTTATACCATAAAAAATCCCATGAAATGAATTAGATTTATCACTATAATCAAACATCAGTAAAAATTGCGTCTGGAAATTGTATTTTTACTCCGTAAGATGTACTCAAAATGAAGTACTCGTTTCGCAGTGGTATCGGAGCATCCCTATATGAGCATTCACAGCACATTCATCTGATGGTTTATACCAAAAAAGATGAGCCACAACCAAAAACAGCCTAAGTAATAAAGGACTCACCTGCTGTCCTCCGCCGCTCTGATTTACATCCTGTGCATAATTATACACGTCTAGCTTCACTGTTTTATCCGGTAGTAAAGTGTAAAGTGGGACATATATTTCGAGTCCTCTCTGAAAAGTCCCACTTTTCCCAAAACGATCTTCCTCTGGGGCTCTTCATGCACTGTCCCGTACTTTAGATAAACTGAACTTCACTAACTTTTAGTCTTCAATTCAACTGCACTCTGCTGTCTCAGCGCACCCAGAGTCACCTCAAGGGGAGGGGTCCTTCACACCGGTGTAAACACGTAGCTGTCCACACCACTGCCCGACTCAAAAACAAATGTACTTACTGGAAATAAAACACATCTAAACGTTTATTTAGACTAGTATAAACACCTAAGTGCCATTTAGTTTTCAGAAAAAAAACTTTCCAATCATTATTTTGAATATAAATGCATGGGCACTTTGGGGCCCTGTGGTGGCCTCGGGGCCCTAAGCAGCTGCTTAGTCTGCTAAGGCCGGCCCTGGTAATATCACCCTACAAACTCAGACTTTACCTGAGGCCATATAGGAAGTAGTGCATTTTTAACAGCACTTTAAGTATTCTGCCATTTTTTAAAGCAAGGTTATTTTGCTTATTTTGCTAAAAGTGTCAGAATAACTTGTTACCTTTTTAGTGTGTCTAATCATTATCCATGTATTTTAGCTCACAAAAGACTGGTGCAAAGTGAATTATGTACAATATTGCCATTGCACTGTTGTGATTGGTCGATTACTCTCAAGAGGCAGTGCCTTAACTTATACAAGGGGAGCAGAAGGTCACAGGGACTGAAACGTTGTACTAATAAAATTGAACCAAGAGTGAGTGTGTTGGAGACTTAAAACTACACTTTTAGGCCTTGTGGGAGAGTGCAATAGGAACTGTACTTTAAGGCCATGAAGGGATTGCATAATATTTTTATGTGTGATGTGAAGTGTAATGCTTTTTCTTTTCTGTGGATTGTGTAGCTCTCAGTCAGTGGAACATATTGAGTGTTGTACTTTGTGAAATTGTGTTTGGATGTTGTCTATTTTCACTGTGCCCTTGATTCTTCATTTGGAGACAATAAAGGCTTATCTTAGCTCATCTTATCTTGTTGTCGCACATTGATCTGAACAATACAGCACTCGTATTCTCAGTCCGTGCCGCACCACGTCGGGTTTGAGCTCTTGTACTGTTACTGTTGTCTCCACTCACTTTGCACTTGTCTTACTCCAGCACATATCCACACCTCATTTTCAGCCGTGTACCCTGCAACACTCAGAACCACGGCGGGTGTGGTGGCCCTTGAGGCTTGGGGCCCCTCTCTCTTCCTGTCACACACACATACACACACCCTCACACTAAGGGGTAGTGTTAGTGGAGGTGCAGTTGTGACAGTGCACAGGAGCAGTCTCAGAGGCTCGGGTCTCATCTGTATGCAGCACGTCTGACCAGGAGGAGCTGGCAGCCGTCTACTGGGGACTTCACCTATAGCAACACAGGGAAGCATTTTGTTTGTATCAGTAGCAATTTGGTTTCAAAAAGGTCTAGATCGTAATTTTTATAGTTTAAATGACCATTGATTTAAAGCTATAGTATATAACTTTTTGAAAAACATGTGTCCTTACTGCGAGTGGGCTTGCATATCCACAAACCTGCCTCTTACTTGACCTAGAGGAGGGAAATTACTTAGGTTTTATGTCTGTGAAATATTATAGCCAATCGACCAATCTATCTCCGTGAAGAATGTTCCGAGGTACGGTTTAACTTTCTATTTGTTTTCATATTTATATTTATTTTGACCTCCATTATCCATTAGCTGTACCTATTCTTCCTGGAATCATGTCATCATTCTGGGGGCATTGAAATGAAAACTTGACATAATAATAACAAACTAAAAATAAAAATAAAATAAAGTACATAACAAAAAAACAAACACAAAAAAACAGACAAACATACACACACACACACAGACACAGATACACACACACAGACACATAGACACACACACAGAGACACACACACACAGACACGCACACACAGAGACACAGACACACACACACAGAGACACATAGACACACACACATACACACACAGACACACACACACACACACACACACAAAAAACACAGACACACACACACACACACACGCACAGAGACACAGACACACATACACACTCTCACACAGAGACACACACACACAGAGACACACACAGACACAGAGACACACACACAGACACACAGACACACACACACACACAGAAAAACACAGACACACACACAGAGACACACAGAGACACACACACTGAGACACACAGACACACACACAGAGACACAGACACAGAGACACACATACACACTCTCACACACAGACACACACACACACACACACACAGACACATAGACACATACACACACAGACACACACACACACACACACACACACTCTCACACACACACACAGAGACACACACTCTCACACACACACACAGAGACACACACTCTCACACACACACACAGAGACACACACTCTCATACACACACATTTTGGATGCTACAAAACAATAGACTGCAGTGTCTTTTACTACTGTTTTGTGAGAAGATGCCTTTTCAGGAGTAGTATAAATTGACCTTTAGTATTTGCAGTAATAATATCACTTGGCAGGTTATTCCCAGTAGATGTTGATGTGTATTTTACGGCGCTTTTTCCATGGTTTGTTTTCACTTTGGATTTGAGCCCCTGTCAGAACTAAAGCATTGCTCTTGATAAAACACATTTGGTCATTTAGTTACCACATTGTTCTTTGTCAGATTAAGAAATGAGGCTTTAAATCTCTCTTTTACCTTTAACCAAGACAACACAGAATGCATCCAGTTTAGTTCTGTATTTGCATCGAAGAGCTCACAGAGGTGCTTTAGTTTGGTCCTTTATGTGATCCAGCAGTACACGACCACATCTGGGAACAGTAATCTAACTGCGTTTTTATGACATCTGCAGCCACGTAAAGAGATAACAAATGGGAACATCTTCTTTCCTTTGCAAGTCTCCTGCTCATTCTATACACGACAGCACTGATCTGTTTAGACCAGGACACTCTTTCATCGTCTTTACTCCAAGAAACTTCGCCACTGCTCAACATTTATATCTGTAAGTAAGTAAGGCTTAACTCGGGCTCATGCAAAGATTTGAATTCTTCCATTTTGAACTTTTCCAATTGACAATCAGATTTTGTATGTGACATGTCGTCCTTCATTTCAGCATCTATCCAACCGGCTCTTGTTTTCCGTACTGTTCTTTTTATCAAAGGGGCATATTTATTACTTACTTCTAAACACAGCCTATTCAAAGTTTCAACTGCATTATCAGGATCCCCTCATTCCAACAAATATTACAATCATCCTCAATAACATTATTATCTTCATTATAGTGTGTGTATGACCTTTGCATTATTACTTTGGGTCTCTTTAGGAAATTTGTTTTTTCTTACCAGTGCTATAAGGTTATAATCGCTACAAACTACTGGGACAGATATAGTTTTGCTACAAACTCACCAGAGGTTGTCAAAATCTGATCGATCAAAGTCAATATTTTCGTGCCATCCCTCTTACGAGTCAGTGTTGACTCTTCCTGACTTAGGGCACTGTTTAGGGGTCATTTTGGTGGGGTCCAAATGTCCAGTTGGTGAAAAAGTAGTACACTCAAAATGTTTCTTTTCTATTTTCTCTTGTGTGTTTGTAGTTTTAGTGTGTAGTGTGCAGTTTGTGAGTAGTTTTATCAAGAAAAAGTCCATTGTTTTAAGTAGTATATCCGTCCACGGTGTTTTAAGTTTAGCCTTTAGACTTTTTTTTTCATCCAGATGCCAGAGTCACATGACCCGAACATATGCTAATTTTTAAATACGTATATATGTACAGTCCATGAGAGAGGTGAGTGTGCGAATCACTGTGAACAAGAGCATTATATAGTCCGCTAAAGATTGCAGGGCTGCGTAGTAGTGTAGTCATTGTCTTTTGTGCTCTTGTATGTTTGGACGTGCATTTCTGACTCTCCTATATATGCTATATGTAAGAATTAAGCAACAAGGAGCAGTTTCAGCTGACCGGCGTGGAATCTGAAACACACTGAAACTGTTGTGATGTAAGATTTTGTCATGCATCTCCAGTGGTCAGGCCCATGTAGGTCCATTTCATGAGCTCCAGCTGTACACGCATATACTGAACTCGGCCTGCGCTTTCTCTGATCTAGCAGCTCTTTTCTGCTGTGGGAGTTAAAACATGCCATAGCCTTATACATACTTCGTACCATAGGCTCCCCTGGGATACTCTGAGTGCTCCGATGTGTGAAGTAATTATAGTTTGAGCCGACTCTGACTCCAGCATTAACACATACTCTATAACACCATCGTAGCACCTTGTCCAGTTGCTTTCGCTGTGTGATCTACCACTTGTTCACAAATATGGGTGAAAATCCCAGACAGAGGACTACCAGTTGAGAAAGAAGTAAAAACGTAATTTCAGTAAGACAAATTTCCACAAAATCGCCTAAGCAAAGTTCATCAAAAGTAAACACATGAGAGGGAAAAAAATCTCACAAGATCATTTTCCACATGTATAATTTTGCGGCAACCTTACCTCGCAAGATCATGAGGTACGAGATCTTGTCCCATCCCTACTGAAGTATATATTTAAAGGTCCTGTATTATGCAAAATTTTCTCTTGTGACCTTTAAGCCATATTAGAATGAAGAAAAAAATACAGTGGCCCAAAAGTCACTGACAGTTGAAAAAAATGCATAGGTCTTTAGTTTCTAAATGTGTTTCTTTTATTTTTTCAGAGCATTTAGATCTACCCTTCCGACATTAAACCCAGCGGTGTTACCGTCGACATTTTAATACCAGAGATGCCCCAAGTGTAAATGCCATTAAAGGAATAATAAGTGGTTTTCATAGACAGGGGGCAGTATGTGATCTCCACAGACCTGACTAGTCCCGATTTCTTCCTGTGTGGGGAATCTTAAAGAAAAGGCGTTTGAAGTCGTTTCATTGTCTAAATTTATTAAAACATAATATCGAGGATCAAATAAGAGACATAAACCCGGAAATGCTTTAAATGTTTTGCAAAGTGTGTTGGATCAGGCTATTCAGTGCAAAACTAAAAATGGTGGACACTTAAAAAGCATTATTTTAAAAAATTTGGTCATTTTTGCTTCCCCTAGTTTAAGTAGCGATAAGTTCAAGTGTAAGTGAACAATTATAACCGTATATATTTCCAAAAATCTCAGAAGGTTCAGTTTACCTACTGCTAAAATTCGGTGAGTATAACTTAAAAATTATAGGAAATATTGAAGATTTAAAAGTGTCAGTGACTTTTGGGCCACCCTGTAGTTGTTTTGTTTCACTCACACATGTTTGAGTACTCCTGGTTTATTAGTCTGTCTACATCTTCAAAGCTCAAAATGCTATGTTCCACCTTGTGATGTCATGAAGCGGTAGTTTTCAAGTTAACAGCTACCTTTTTTTTTTACCTTTAGTTCAGTAGAGATTGGCAATTCCGGGGCTGAAATCATCCAAATGACTTTAGTGAAGATGTATGGAGTTTAAAAACACAGTGGAGCACTCCCTGTATTACCACATGACATCACAAGGTGGAACAGAGCGTGAAAAATAGCGTAATATGGGCCCATTGAATGCTGCCCACTTAGGGAATTGGCAATGAATGGATTCAGACGATGGTTGGGTCAGAAAAAAGGGTTTAAGTTGAAACAGGGCTGCACAATAGATTGAACTTGAATCAAAACTGCAAAGTTCAATTATTTAGGTAATAGAATGAGCACTGTATAAAGATCTAACCCTGTAGTTCTCACTGCTACAAACCTTTTCTGAAATTATTCTTGTATTAGTTTAGCATTTCAGTTTTCTCTCAGTGAAAGTGTGCACCTGTGAACTGAATCCTATTTTTGAAAACCTAAATTGCAAATCTAATTGGATTTATCTGGAAAACAAAAATCCCAAAATATCTGCTACTCTCTTTTTTGTGTTTTGTGTGTGTGTCGTTTTAGTGTGTAGTGTGCAGTTTGAGTAGTTTTATCAAGAAAAAGTTGTCATTGTTTTATGTAGTATATGGAAGTCCAGTGTTTTAAGGCCCACTATATTTCAGTCTTCGAAATGATGAGGAGTTTTGGATGTCTTTATTTGTATGTAAATGTAATAAAAAACAATGTTAGTGAACTGAAATGATGTGCCAAACAAAACACCTGTTAACAAACCAAAAAAAAAAAGTAAAATGCTTAACTACGAAAAAAAAAACAACTTTCAAAATCACTCTTTACCTCCAATAGTATTTTTATATCCAATTGAAACATTAAAACCATACGTATGTTTGATTGATATGTTTTTTATCGTAGTTAGTTCCATATCAGACCATTTAGACAATTTTTCATACCGTTTATTATTAATATTGACAGTGAAACATGTTTAGTCGTGTTCACTCATTTAAGTGCTTTGTCTCTAATTGCTGCTGCCAATCTAACTTTCCACAATACTGTCCTTGATTGACGTGTTATTTCGAAATATGAAAATCAGTCAAAATGTGCATAACTTTTTGATAGATTTGACTGACCTGCTCCACATGATTTTGCATTTTTGACGCTCTGAAGAGTTAAAAGCTGCTGTCCATCCCCCTGCTCTTATTTTGCTATAATGTATTTTAAAAGACCCCCCATCACCAATAAACCCCCTGTGCTTATTTTCACAGCAAACAGATCGTCTTGTATGACATTTTTTTAATGAATTTTAAGAGGGCGCTAGAGAGGCATTTTGTTTGATAGCACCTTTATTTGCATCATTCCTCTATGGCATTTTTTTCCAATTAAAAATGTGTAAAAAAATATGTAATGGATAATCTTTAATTGCACATGATTGTAGTGTCTTTTGGCCAAACTTGAAGTGTTTCAGATTAAAAACTATGCCAGGAGGTGTCCTAAATACTGTACAACGCTGTGCACTGTTGTCATAGTGGTTTGATCCATTATGGCTGACTTCCTGTACAGTTTAGGGTGGGGCCATAATATAATTTTTACATGTCTGGAGCTATTTTATTTTTCGTACTTAGTTTCAAATTTTTGATGTTTAATTTTTTCTGGGTCACGCTCCCATTGGCCCTACTGAGTCGTCTTTCATTATTCTTTCTCGGGGTCACTCAAAATTCATCGAGTTCATCAAGTTCTAATTTTTTTTACTAGTCATTGATATGCTCATTCTTGTTCACTTCTTGATTTGGACATTTTCAGTGCTCCAGATGGGGTTTCAATTAGTCCTTCGCTGGGATATTGTCCTGGACTCAGGCCCAAAATTAATAATAATAAAAAGAAGAACATTATCAGGAACAATGCCCCTCGTTGGTTACTTTGTGAGCCTCTGGGAATGCCCAGTTCAAACAAATGAGAATGTACATGTTCGTATGAGTTTGGCCACTGATCACAAACATGAGTAAAAGTAAAAGCGAAAAGAACACTGGACCAAGCCAAGTATTAGATTGTGATGTGAAAGGGTACAAGCTGTGGGAGAGGTATTAGGCATGACACCTCAGCCCCATACTCTCCACCTCAAAATGGTACTGCTGAACACAACTGGAGAACTCTGTTTGACATGACCAGGTGTTTGCTCATTCAGACTGTGGACCCACGCCGTCCAGACAGCTGCTGTAGTGAGGGAATAAGAGCTTCAGCACCCGCACTAAACAGACTCCATCCTACATGCTGACTGGCAGACAGCCAAATAGTTCCAGGATGCAGAAGTTCAGACAGTTGTGTTAAGTTAACAATCATCACAAAAAAAGTTGGACTCAAGGTGAGAGAGAGATTTTTATGCGACAAGAATAGTCCAGTTTATTTGATGCACCATCCCAGCAACAGCAAAGTACAGAAACAGCCTTGTGAAGTTTGTATCCAGAGCAAACTCAGGAGTGCTGGATGCTGATGAGGATGGTTTTGTGGTTAACAGATAAACAGTTAAAATCCCACCTGCTAGTCCACAAAACAAGAATAGATCACAGAGCAGAGTGATAACCACACAAATGGTGGATGAAGAACAATCGCAAAAACAGGGAAATGATAAAACATCTATGTGACCAGAGGCGATGCACAGCTGCAGAGATGATGAGGCCTGGTTATTTGGACGACTATGTTTGTGGTTTTGAGGATGATTTGACCAATATTGTCTATTGTTACAGACTATTATGTAGCTTACCTCAAACATACACCAAAGCTGTCACCTCACCATATGTAAAAGAATGTGCTGAGGCTATGGATGAAGAGATGGTCATTAAAGGACGATGTAACGTTTACCCTGAACACTCTACCGCAGGGCAAAGATGTAATGGGGGGGTAAATGGGTCTGTGCACTCAAAAAGAACAATGATGGATCAGACAAACACAAGGTGCGTTATGTTACCAGAGGATACAGTCAGAAGAGAGCTACTGCCAATATGACCAGTATCAGTGTTGGCACAAAGAGCAGCTCAGCAGGATCTGATAGTCCGCCAGATGGATGTGAAAACAGCCTATTTACATGCAACAAATGTGAGATGTACATTGAACAGCAGCAGGGCTATGAGGGGAAAAATCTAAAAGGAGATGAAAGATCCCTGTATGGACTAAAGCAGTCAGGGCACAACTGGAACAAGACGTTGCATGACCCAGCTGACCATCGTGTTTCTGGCAGAGTCACTAACAAAGCAAAAGGTGTACATTTGGGTTGATGATCTGATTATTGCTACCAGTGATGAAAATGTTATGAAAACTGTCAGAAGAAGTGCTGAAGTCCAAATTTAGGATGAAAAATCTAGGAAAACTGACACATTTCATTTAAAAAACTGGAAAATGATGACGCTGATGATTATATCAAAATGTCAAACAAAGAGTTCCACACAAGTGAACAATGAAGTAACGGACTTGTCATGAGGAGTGGTGTGAGTAGGACCAAAGGGTGCAGGACTCGGGGCAAGTTTAAGGTGTTTATTGACAAAACAGTGACAAAACACACAAATGACGGTAGATACATGAGGAAGCTGGGTGCAGGAGTGCAGGTCGGGATCCAGGGTAGACACAGGTGCAGGGAACAAACGTGGCAGGAACAAAACCGGTACCGAGAGACAGGGTCGGAGACGGGAGTCCAGAGCAGTGCAGGGAGGCAGGGTGCTGAGCAGGAACACGATCAGATAACACGAACAGGTAGCACAACTAGGAACCAGACAGGACGAAGACAAACAGTGAGACGAGCAGTGAACAAGCAGACGATCTGGCCCAGAGTGTTGGGTCCTGGCTCCTTTTATCCACTGCAGGTGGTGTTGATTGCGCTGATAGAGTCCAGGTGCACGTAGGAGGAGCCAGGACTCCTCCCAGCTCCAGGCTCAGACAGGTGAGGGAGGGGCAGGGCACACACAGGAGGCAGGGACAGAACAGGGATCATGACAGTCCTCTTCTGGTCTGCATGGTGTTACACATTAAGAAACTTTAGGCGAAGTTAAACAAGGTGACTGTTTAACTTCCCTCTCAGAGTAAGGGTCACACATTCTTGAGATGTGGATTTAATCAAAGTGACCAGAACATAGCTGTTATCTTACTGCTGTAATGCATAGCGTCTTTGTGAGCCCCTATGCATTACATATCCACTGGTGAGCACATGTGACGTACCTTAGCATGAGTAAATCGAGATACCAGTTTGATGTAGGCCTGCACTGCTAGAAAATACCTGACAGTAGCTTAATCTATCTGGTAACCTGTGCCAGGCCAGACCTAAGTTTTTATTGGCCCTCAGGCCTCCTGCTGAACCGGCCAAATTGATCATAAGCAGTATTTTTAACAGCCAATTAAAGTATTTCTACAACTATATCCTCAAACATCACATTGCAATGTGATACAGACCTAAAATGAATGTTTTCAAGCCTTATTAATACACAGCGGCTCTGTCAAAGCTGTGTATAAAGCACTGCACTGTATTGATCACTGGTCTGTGGCCGTCTGCTTCAAATATGTTTTGAGATGTGGCCCTCGATTAAAAAAAAAAGTTTGGGCACCTCTGGTTTATATGAAAAAGTATTTTTCAAATGTGAACAAGTAGGCTGTTGAGATGTGCTCTCATTTTGTTATAATTTATTTTATACCCAATATGAATTTGTGTGCTGCTTTTGACAGCCAATGCCACCCGTATGTGTCTTTGTGATCACTTGAGCTGGGAAAATTATGAATAGCCTGCACCTGTGTGAAAATAAATAAAAGAAAAGAAAGTGTGCCCATGGGAAGAAAATACCTGTTCTACTGTGTTTTAATGATCAAGTTAAACGCTGTGTAGAGAGGACCCTGCTGACAATACCTGAAATAGCAAATCAGTCATGTTAACCCTGGCAATGGAACACATTCATGCTCAGAGTTATCTGTCTGCCACCGACAACATGTGGACTGTAGTCAAAACAAAGTCAGAACGTATTATAAGAGCATGGTCCTGATTTGACCATGTATTTGAGCAAAATGTGTCTTGCAGCACAGTTCCAGTACAGATATAATGTATAAGCAGCTTTTGACGTCAAAATAAGTCTGCTGTGTGCCGTCTGCAGCTAAATAAGTCCACTGTGTACTGTCTGCGTCTAATAATAAAGCGTTTTGTTGTCTGAGAATCAGGAAGTGTGCTGTCAGCATGCTTCTTATTTTTAGCATTACTGTGATGGCAAAACTCCACTCTGGTCTCTGGGAGTTGTGGAAAGCACTTATAAACTCATCAGCTAATTAGGATGCTCGGAATGCGTACGGTAAGTGAGGAATAACTTTGGACCAACGTGCAATGTTTGTTATGACCCAGCTCGAGCGGGGACAGGGATGTAACAAAAGAAACCAAGATGGAAAAATGGTAAAGTAAGAAGTAATTTAATGAATAGGGATGTTAGGGGTAAACAAAACAGAAGGGGTCTAAAAATATTGAACGGTACCTTGCAAGGTTTAAACAAAAACAAGTAAACTAAAACACAAATTTCACAATAACTAAGTACTGACAGGGAAATGTCTCAAGACACAGAGTCACTACCATTGTAGCGACATGACAAAAGAGACACACTATACATACAAATGGTCACACACTGGCCAGCAGCCCTGAAAAGCTGTCCTGAATCTTTTTAAATAGGGGTGGTGGCGGCTGAAAGTGGGGCCTCAGGATTGGCCAGGCTGGGAATCAGTCCTCCAATCACAGCCAGGGACTCACACAGCCAGGATTTCATGGGGAAGTAGACAGATTCAGAGACACACACACTAAACATGATGGACCAATACAAGCAACGAAAAGAACTTAAGGCCTAGAGCCGTAACAACATTTTTTCAGTCCCTTGCGATATTTCTTTCCTCTCTTTTTTCCTCATAAGCAGCCATATTTGTTTTTGGGACCATGCGTGTGCCTGATTGGCTAGTCCACCTGTCAATCACACCCATCCGGAAACTGAGAGATCCAGGCTAATAAAATATTGAAGAAGTGTGTGTGTATATGCTAGATCCCGGACAAGAGCCTTACCAAATTCCACTGCCCTCCTACAGACACAGTAGCAAAGCTCTTGTTTACATCAGCATCATGCTCGGTGAAGGTTGGATGAGTAAACGAGATCGCAGCACGCACATGAAGGGTGTCACGGCTTAAGTGTCACAGATCTGCGCGGATTTGTCAAGACTCCTGAAGCTGTCGTAAACATACCCAGTCAGGGAGATGACATCACCGCTGCCGCCACCGTGGGAAGGACAGAAACAGATGAGATTTGTCATTTCTGATAGGGATTATGTGCTAAAACAAGTGTTGCAAAGGACATCTGGGCTTTTTATTTATTTTTTTGACATTATTATTTAAGATATTTATTTTTCCTTTTTTTTTTTAATATAGTGTGCAATGTGTTCTGTTGATGACGTTCTATGCCAAAATACAAAACTGGCGAGAATCAAAATAGCGGGTGTGCAGCAGACAGTTACAAGATGACTAGCACCTGTCTTATTCGACTGCCTCGTTGCCAGTGCATTTATACAGTCACGCGAATAAGGCTTTGCAAACAATGATTAATATTGCTATGACGCAGTGTTGACATGACTTCCAACAGTGCTTTTTGTTTATCATCGCGAATCCTATTGTGCTGCAAAGACAAGGTCAACTTGCAAATTGTTTGAATGGATTTTATGTATGTTATCTGCCTGTAAAGACTTGAATGTTCTGAATAGTTTATGAAGCCTTGCCACTTAGAGGTAGTTATGCATGAGATGAAGAACGCTTGATGTGAAGATGGTTGTGACTGAGCACCACATACGGATGAGAGGAAGTAGGTATGAGACAAGTTTTTCTTGTATATCCAGAAGTTGGTAGTTTGATCCCAGCACTGCTTGTGTATCCTTGAACAAGATACTCCACTCACCTTGCACATGCATTAACGTGACACGTAAGTAATTGGTGGTAGTTTGGAGCTCCTGATGGTCTAGATCGGCTGCCACGTATCTGTCCCAGGGCAGCTGTGAATGAACAGATGTACCACCAATTAAGGCGGAAAGTGAATCATGACCAGTTTTCAAACTATCATTCACAATTTAATTCAATTCAAACCTTCATCAGTAGTTATCAGTATTACTCTGGATGTAACCTAGCTAGCTTGATTTGTGATGTAACAATAATTACATATAGCTAGGGCTGGGCACTGAAGTTTGGTTCCAACAAGGCACCAATCAAAAAGGTTTGGGATGTACTGGCACTGAAACAACTGAGTGCCAGCTTTCAGTTCCTTGGCTTTAAATATCTGTGTGAATTTGCCAATTAATACACCACACTCATTTCATCAGGCGTGCATGTGCTCATGTTTCACGACTGCACCCTGCACAAATGAACTCTGCCAAAATCCTCCTCCTGCACTGTCAATAAAAGTGCCATTCCAAAGAAAACGTGTGGAAAATATCCATTGTGCAGCATGTGCAGGGCCGGCCCAGCCTATAAGCAAACTAAGCAGCTGTTTCGGGTCCCGAGGCCACCAGAGAGAACATGCATTTATACTGAAAATAATTTGTCAAGTTTTACTGGACACAGGACTTGTGTGTTTACAGCAGCCTAAATAAACCTTTAAGACAATTACATTTGTTTCATACATCTGTTGCCGGGGGCCCCAGAGACAAATTCAGCTTAGGGCCCCTGAAAGCTAGGACCGGCCCTGAGCACGCGTCCATAAAGTTGAAGCCAAGTGAGTCTGTGGAAAGTTTGCTATAATCCTCCTCCATCCAGGTAAAGGTTTTCATAACAAAAAGTATAAAGCTAGTAAAGCTGTGGCTCTGGGTCATTTGACTGATACTCATTTGTCTACGTATACTGAACATCATAAAGTACTATATTAAGAATGAATAGTTCAAAGAACGAACAATTGAAAGACTGGAACATTTTTTGCACAATATTTGACATCAATTTACACTTAAAAAATACATAACGGTGCCCAGCCCTGCATATAGTTTTATCATTTTAAGTTATTTTCCAATACGATATGTGGCATTTATTTACCGCAAAACCACTTAACCCTGAGATATAGTCTTAAAAAAATCTGGTCCAGTCTCTTATCGCAAAACGGAAGCAGACTGTCTCCCTCCATACACCTTGTTAAAATGGCAGAAGTATTTTATGATGATGAATCTGACCTAGCGACTCTCCATCCTCACTATCGCCGGTGCTAATTATGCTTCCAATGTGCTCCCGCGCAACTAGCCATGAACTCGAGGCGTTGCTGGTGAATAATGCCTTTCTAATGGCAATATTAACCTTCTGCACGCCTAGAAGTGCTTAATGTCTGCTATGATTAAGCTAAAAGCCGTGATGTCAGAGTGCACAGGCTCCAGGCGATGAGGGGGGAATGATCAGGAAGCATGTGCGATGATGGTGTAAGTTTGAACAAACCGGGGGCGAGCCATATGCAGCAGTTACACATAGAGGTGATGGACTTCCCTGATATCGCGCTCTGGGATGTCTCCAAGGCCAAACGCAAATCGCCCTAGCGTTTCATTACATCTTCAAAGTCCCACTCACAAAAGATGATTATGTTACATTTAATTAAGATAATGCTTGTGGTAATTCAATTTTAATGTGTTGGAACGTTTCATAAAATTAGGCTGAAAGCAAGTGGTGAAATTCGGTTTCATTAAGTGTATCTTACGCACAGGTCCAAAAAGAGGATTTGTTTAAATATTACACTGTTTTCTGACCTATGTTATAGAGCTGTTTCTTCATCAATAGAGCTGTTTGTTTTTTCAAAAATTCCTGGCAGACACATACACCCTGCATATTTTTGAGTTTTTTTCTCTCAAAAACATTGGAAAACACTCTGTTCCACCTTGTGATGTCATGTGGTGATACAGGAAGTGCTCCACTGTGTTTTTTAACTCTTTAAACTTTCACTAGCATCATTTGGATGTGTTTAGCCCTGGAATTTCTACTGAACAAAAGGTAAAAGGAGCTGTTAATTTGAAAACTACCACTTCATGACATCACAAGGTGGAACAGAGCATTTTGAGCTTTGGAGATGTTGACAGACTAATAATAAAGGGTTACTCAAACGTGTGAATGAAACAAAACGCAGCTCCAGGTCTGTTTTTGAGAAGGTAACATTATAAGATGGAATAAAGCTCACAAGAGTCCATTTTGTACAATATGGGACCTTTAATTGAGATTGAGGTTCAGTCTTTTGTCATTGTTAATGATAAACTTGGGTTCTTTTAATTGAAATTGTATTTATTTATACATTTTTTATTGTTATTTACCCCTATGTGAAAAAGAAAATTTGCATGGCAGACATTTATCTATGTATTGAACCAGGCATCTTCCAGTTCAGACACTCCCCACACTACAATCTAGTGTATGGCTTAGAAATTGGGAAAACAATTATACCAGCTGATAACCGACATGCTCAAACATGTTAATATGCAGGAAAAATGTATGGACTTAAAAAAAAAAACACGCAGGGTTTCTACCTACGACGCAGCAATCAAGTGCTTAATTTAGTAATAATTTTCAAAAAAAATGCGCTTTCAAAACACACTCATTGAAAACCAGATGACAACAGTCCATATCTGTGGGCAGCAGTGACATTGGAAAACCACGGAGTGTAACCGAACCCCAGTCCCCCTATCAGCAGATACAGGCCCACATGTACAATCCTCCACACTCCGATGCCCTGTGGATATGCAGAGAGTGGAGCCATGTTTGCGCATGGCTGCTGCGCCTATCACTGAACACACCGGAGCTATCTGAAGTGGACTTTTCTTCATGCGCCAACAACAGACTCAACAAGCTAACCAGCCTCTGAATACAGAAAAGATCACTCAGGCCTGGCCGTGTGATAGCCTGGCTTGAAACACACAGATTTTTCTTATCGAATGCAGAAGTGGACTGGTGCCTTCTTCTTCTTCTTCACACAACAATTCAATTCTAGACATTTTTGGATATTCAAATTATAAGCTTATCTTTCAAATTAAGACATCTACTCCTGATTCTACAAAAGTCCACATTGTTTCTTTGTTCTGTGATCAAGTAGAGTTGATCTAATCTAATGTTTGAACTAAGCTGCTTCTTTCCACTGTCTTGGTTCATAGCTGCTAATATTAAAATAATTAAATTTTTTTCAAGACAAGCTCCACTTACTTAAAAGTACATTATTTCTGATTGGTTCCTAAACATGATATCATTATTTCAGCTGTGACAGTGACGGAATGGATGAGCCGTTCTATGTAGAGTTTGAGTTGATGTTGGTATATTATTTAGACTTTTTGTTGGGATTCCTACCAGGGACATTCAAAAACTACAATACTTTCAAAACAGCGCCGCCACAATCCTAATGAAAGTCAGGAAATTTGAACGTATTACTCCTATTGTCAAATCCCTGCACTGGCTGTTTCTGTTTCACTCCGGATTGAATATAAAATCCTTCCGCTGACCCATAAATGCATCACTGTTCAAGCACCACTATCCAGTATCTTTTTTTTTAGCATTTAGCATTAGTATTAGTTTAAAGTTCTTGTTTAATTGTAGCACTCTGAGATTCATGAAATGAAGAGTACATTCTCATACAGATTTCCAGCTGTAAAATAGTACCCTATCTTGCACCAAATGACAACTTGCTAACAGATCTTTCAGCAATTCTTTTTTTTTTTTTTTTTTTTTCCAGCTGTGTCAACCTTGATTACATGAACGTTTTTGTTTTTTTTTTTTTTTTTTTTTTTTCCGTTGAAGCCTTTCATTAGATCAGGATAGAGGAGTAGCCACTTGCTGCTTGCTGCAAACTGTTGATTTCTGACAGCATTAAGAAAGACAATAGAGAGAAAAGCTTCTTGGAGGTTCATGGAAAAGACAATTTTTTTTTTTTTTTTTTTTTCTGTGACTGAGAAATCTCCTGCTGCTTTCCCTCACACACATTTTCTCTATTGGGTTCAGAGTTTGGCGTTTGACATCCCTTTGTAGAATCAGATGGAGGCTGCAAATTGAATTCTCTTTGTACATTTCTTAAAGTGAGGAGATGGAGCATGTCAGTATATCAGTGCAACTATTCAATGTTCTTAGACAGACATGGCGACGTAAACGTAATTCATCCTGTGCAGAGCCTTTTGATGGAGCGTGAATGTATTTGTAAATTTGTAACGCTTGGGTCATAAAAGGCATTGCTTCTCAAATGAATGCAGAAGTACTATCTGTTCCCCTGTTGAATGGTTGGAGAGATGTGCACAGCAGATTGAAGATTACTTTTTTTTAAATGCAAACAACTAAATTGGATTCCCGGCACAGTGCGCGTTTCCGCTTATACACAAATGTTAATGGAAAAATAATACTGCGTCTCAGGGACACGTAGAGAAGGATTTATTGTTGCAGCGGTGTTGGAGTGCATTTGAAGAGCTATGATAAAAGGCACATCGTCTTACTGATTCACTGATTCAACACAAGGCACACAGTAAATTAAAGCCTCACCATGTAACTTATGTAAAAAACAGACTACAATGAATGAATGTTGATAAATTTTGTTGGATGGATGTCATCTTCTCCTTGGGCACGTGGGAGCAGGAGGTTCTCTGTTGCTCTTCGTTTTCCCTTTCCTCATTTTTTGTGAGTTTCCCAGGCCTCATCTTCAACATCTCATTTTCTCTGTGTCAACTCCCTGGTCAACCCGAGATAGGGCTGAGGAGTGTGAAGTAGACTCTGTGGGTCCTGAGCTTAATCCAGTGTCAGGCTGAGGAACCTGCACAGACTCTTTCGACAGTCCAGTCAGACTGTCTGGACGTATGTGTACCTGCCATAGCAGTGTACACTTTCTTTTGTTTGTAGATTGTACCCATTTTGATAGTTGTCTGTGATAATCATTTCAGTCTTAATAATATGTTTGTGTAGATTCACTGGCAAGTGTTTACCAGATAAGACTTCTTTGAGCTTCTCGTTGCTGCTGTTGACAAGTGCTGCACATGTCAAATGACTGATATCTGCTCCTATCTTCTCCTCACAGAAAAGTTGCACTTTATTTATAAGTGCATAGTAAATTGTATATTGCTGTTTTTAGATGCTGTTCTGCATACACTGGTTGTTCAAAAATTATGAGCATAACTTGTATGTTGAACTTGACACTCACAAAACTTAGTGAATTTAGCCCTTGTTTTGTTTAGCTGTTTGCAGATCATTGAGTTTAACTCTTAAACCTGCATACACACTCCACTGGGCCCATTCAAATCCAATGATATTTGTGAACATTTTTTTTAGCCATTTTGTTGAAAATTCACCATTACCATGCCCAAGATTGTATCAAACATCATATTAATAATCTTTAATCGCACATGGGTTTAGTCTCTTTTGGACAAATATCAAAAGTATGCTTTTGTCTTGACTTTGAGCCAATATGTCCGACTTGGTGAAGGGTTCAGAGTGCGGGGTCATAATATCATTTTTGCAATGTTACATTCTTCTAATTTATGTCATTTTTCTTTTTTCTTTGAGGCTTTACTCAAAATTAGAGCTTATTGAGTTCTAATTTTGATACCAGTTACTGGGTGTTTGTTCTTGTTCACTACTTCAATTTTCCAATTTGCGGTACAATTTTAATGAGTTCCTCGTCAAGACAATTCTTGTCTGTTGCCTCAGACCCAATAATAATGCCTTGGATTTATATAGCGCCTTTCAAACACTTAACTCGCTTTACAGCATTATTCATTCACTCCACACTTGGTGGTAAGCACTATTATAGCCACAGCTGCCCTGTGGTGACTGACAGCAGTGAGGCTGCTTATCTGTGGCATCGACCCCTTCAACCACGATCAACACACAGAACACAAAAATCAACACACAGAACACAAAAAAACATTTTCATACAAGGAAAGTTGGGCAAAATGTCTTGCCTGAGGACACACCAACAAACTTGATCCAAGCTGTAATTAAACCTTCACACTTTCGGGTTGATGGACGAGTGCACTAACCACTGAGCCACAGTCACCCGAGGTAAATTGTCGTAATCAATTAATGGAAGCCATTGTACAAACCAACAACTGCTGCCTGCTACATGCAAACATGGATTAAAGAAGTGATATATTTGTGCTCTTATTTTTCTTCTGATATTTCACCACTTAGCTGTAGTGTGCCATCTTCTCATCTGTTTTCTCTGTTTGTGGACCTACTGAGTAAAATGTACGCAATCTTCTCTGGACAAACAACCCAAGACAGATGGAGTGCTTTCATCCAATCAGCAAATCACATTGTTTGAGATTGATGTTGTGGAGTTCCTTTCTCCACTCACACACACTGCTCCTCAGATCATTATGTGGTGGTCAGCCTGAGGCATAAATTGGCAATCCTATGAGAAAGGCAAGCACTCCGGTTTGTAACCTCCTGCTAATAATCACATTGTTAAAAGACACAAAGAGGAGGATTGGCAAATGGGACGTTCAAGAGTGGTATGTGGCTGTGTCTGAGGAGATAGAAAAATAGTCCTGACATCTTTAGAGTAAGCATTTGTATGAACTTGTGGTGGATATATCTTTCTGTGGTAAACATATTATTATAATGTGAGAGATAGGTGTAGGTGTCTAATGTTACAATAAGATTTGAATAAGTGGGGCCCCAGAACTTCATAAGTTCAACAAAATACCTACTATCTCTCTCTCTTGGAAGGTACAAGTTCTCGATACAGGGTCCAAATCATTTAACTTTAAAAATCACTTACAAACAGCATTCTTTTGCATGGTTTATTGGTCAAATCAAGTAAAACTAGTGAGCATTTAGGATAAAAGGGGAAAAGATTATTCATCACAATTTGCATGAAACCTGGGGTTCTTTCTTAGATTGTACCAGTAATGTAATGGGAACTACATTTTAGATTTCATTAGAAAACTAATTAATCTAAATGCCAAACTCTGCATGTGGAGCCCACTCTGGATCAGTCTCTTACATGAAAAGTCGGATAGGGTCCTGATGCCGTTCTGCAGGCATCACAAGGGCTGGTTGGGGCGTTCTCTCATCCTCGGTCACCGTTGAAATTGTTGAGTGTCGAGGAGGTTATTGCATGATGGAGTTAGGTGCAGCTCTGGTTCCATCAGCTGAAGAACCTTAGTTGAGTCTCCCTTGGGCTCACACCCCATGGAGAACAGAGGACTGGACCCGAAGGAGGACAAGGAGGGGTGCGTCTGGACAGAGCACTCGGGCGTCTGCTGACAGTATAGTGATGGGACAGCCAGTCTGAAAGTTGGGATGTCACTGGCGTTTTATGCCAGTGCTTGAGGATGTGTTCCATATACAGATTTGTTGGTGTGTCTTGCATAGAGTAACTTCACTTTTGTTTTAACTCTAGTTTAATAGCAAAAGACGAAGTTTAAATCTGTCAATTGGGAAAAACAATTGTAAGAGTGAAGACGTTTCGCTGCTCATCCAAGCCGCTTCTTCAGTTCTGGTCAGGTCAGTTCTGGTCAGGTAAGCAGTCAAACGTCTTCACTCTTACAAAGATTTGTCCAGTTGACAGATTTAAACTTCGTCTTTTGCTATGAATCAGACCTGGACGACTGAGGGATTACACAGCCAACTCAAATTTAAAATAAAATATTACTTTACTAACTTTAATCTAGCACAAGTAACAGCTGTAATCTTGATAGCGTAACATAGCATGGCATTAAATCGATGTTTCCCAACATAAGGACACCATAAAATAATAAAATAGCTTCTTTAAGAGGGAAATCAAAGTTCTGTCCTTTGTTTCCCAAGGCAGAAGACACAGGGGACCCCAGTGGCTTAGGGTCCATTAACGCCAATGTCCAGCTGTGAGGGTTGATGATTGGGTTGTCACTTTAAACTTTAATCTGGTCCTTGTCGATAACTGTTTTGAGCGTCGTAAAGATAGGAGCACAAGGGATCTGTTTATTCTCCCCCTCTTGTTCTCTCCAGGAAGCCTTTGGTTTTGTTGGATTAATATTGGGGTCAAACATCATGATCATTTTGAGAGGAAGGTCAGGTTGTAACTCTACAAAGTCACCCCTAGATTTACAGTGTAACGCGATGCCTGGATATTTGTTTTTGATTTAATCAAAGTACTCAAAACAAAATGCAAAACTAAAACATGGAACAAGGACATGAACTGGTGATAAGGCACATATGTAACTACGAAATAACCCCAACCTTAATGTGTAACCTTGCAAGATCTCTTTTGGCCCTGCCTGGACCGTCTTGGCCTGGTTCTGCTTGTAGTTGCTTTTGACTTTCCTCTCTTCAGTCTTCTTCGAGTTCTTCCTGAAGAGTCTCTTTTTTTCTACACTATTCTACCAAGTCAGTATTTTGTCTCTCATTGCAGGGATTTCGAAATATGGTTAACAGTGCAAAGTTTCTAAGTAATGATGTTTAATATTCAACCCTATTGACTCATGACATCTCTCTCGTTATCTTCAGAAAAATAAACTGCATTTTGACAGCCGAGTTCAATATTGTGTGGATGGGAGTGCTTCCATTATTCTTTTTCCCTGCTCATTTATTCAATCGTTCGTGTAATGCATGTGGGGGATGTGTTGTCAGTTTTAACAGTGCTTTGTAAAACATCTCAGTGATGTTTCAGGCTTTGTACTGTCTGACATCTGCTAAAGAGCAGCTAAATCCCTGCAATTTTCTTCAGCACAAATCCATGTAATAAAGACTAGAGTCAGGTCAGCGGAGGGCGCAGAGGAGAGGTTTTGAGGTTGGGGAGCAGCTGGCCACAAATACCTTCACTCTTCTCTCGCTTTTCAATGTGAATCAGCTTTATTTTAGCAGGAGTATGGCCTATTAGCCTCAGTAGCAGATAACAGTGGGAGGTGGTTAGCTGTGGTAGAAATAACACTAGTGTGAACTTCACCATCAACATCAATCCCAGTCCAGTGGAGTCTATCATCTCGCACAACAAGCTGTAGCTTTCCTAACACACATCTGTAGAGGCAATGGTGAGAAAAACAGAAAAAAAAAAAAAAAAAACTGCAAGCAGTGATAAAGGACTCTTGCAGCCCTCACATGCTATCAACCCTGGCTTGACATGTGATTCAATATTTCCCCTGCCACGTTGGAGATAAATGTTTCTGGCCCATTTTAACTTTGTGGGGGGGAGCCAGAGACCTATTTTTGAAGATATAAGTTTTATCTACATAGCATTTTATCCAGGTCATCAAAATACACATATACTACATTGGGTCTGTTTGTATCCAACAGTGTTTGCAAAAGTTACAGGGATTTTTATACTTTCAAAATGGCTGCTTCATTAAGAGCTTGTCATGACCACACCTTGAGACTTGAGACCCCAGATATGTCCTGATGATGCTGCCTCTGTTTGGAGTCCATTGGATTAAAAACCCTTGGACAAGTTTGTTAAAGCACAAGGGCTAGATTTAGGAATCTGTATACCTACCTAGATTCAAAATGGCCGACTTCACATCAGCAATATGGTGTGATCCCCATAGACTTTTTGCTTAGGGTCACATAAAGGTACATGGACCAAATTACAGTAGAATACAGCAAACAAAATTTATCTGTCCCATTATGACTTTGCAGGAGGCGCTGGAGAGCCGTTTTTAAAGATAGAGGATTAATTCACATATGATTATATCCAGATCATCTAAATAGACAAATGCTACTGTGGGTCCATCTAAATCTGAAAAAATTAGCAAAAGTTACGATTTTTATACTTTCAAAATGTGCACTTTGTTAAGAACTCATTATGACCACACCTGAGATTGATGTAAATTCTTTTAACAATTTTTGATCCTTGATATGTCCTAATGTTGCTGCCTCAGTTTGGAGTCCCTAAGATAAGTTTGTTAAAGCATATTTCGATTTAAAATGGGGGACCTGAGGAAGGTAGGAGGACGTTTATCTTAAAGTCTTGTTCTTATATTTCACAAATCTATAGGTAGTATTCACATGCACACATTTGTGAGTGTGTTTGCAACTTAAGAACAGCTGTTTTTGACATGGATGAACCAGCGTGGACAGTTATAGCACAGCTCTAAAATGCAGTATTGTCACAGTGCTAAAAACCACGGTGATAATAAAAAAAAAAAAAAACTTTTTCATTTATATTCTCATGCGGCCTTATATCGGTGTAATCGTCATCTAGGTAGATTCCAAAGTGGTCCATGGGCGTTTAAGATCTATGTGTCTTATACTTGTTCTGATACAACTCAAGATCACTCTAAAGCTGTTCAGGAAATGTTTATTTCTGTCCTGTAAATGGGACTTTTTTAGCCTTGATATCAGTTTTATTATTGGTTAATATCTGATTTTGATACGTTTGATAACCCCAGATGCACACGAGTCTTTCTTACAAGTTTGCAATCAATAAAATGTTTTGCAGTCAGACGTGGACAGTGTGCAACAGTCCGATTTTGTTACAAGGTTTTGCCGTTACAGCAGAAGCACAAAATGTACAAAGTTGGGTAATGCAGCTTTAAGTTCTGCACAATGCATCAATGACATGTTTTGTTTTTTTTTCTTTCTGGAAAGTCCTTTGACTCACTTGAGAGATGTCATCTTCAAACATCCCCATAACACAAAGTCATATTCTGAGACAGGAGGGCGTTTCCCCGAGGGACTCAATTAGCTCTCTGCACAATCCGGCTTCATCTGCTCCTAATCTCCCTCTACTGTCTCCTCTCTTGCACCACCTCTGCTCCACATTCTGAGCTCCTGTCTCCTGGATTCTTTACTTGGGCATTTTGACTGACTAGTATTTCTGAAGGTCAGTATCAGGTTGAGACTCAAAGGAAACCTCACTTAACTTAGATCCATTGTTCTGCTCCTTTCTTCCCAAGCCAAAGCCCGCTGGGAGATTTAACATAGGGCCACGGCCTCATTCACAGTTAAAACAAAGACAGCGCCATAAGAACCTCAGCTTTTGTAGTAGATATTTAACTGGCTTCTGTTAAGAGAACAGATTCTGTGCAGACATTTTGGGGAAACTCCAAAAGACATTTCCTACAAAGTCGTGATTTAAGCAGTGTTCAGAGGATTATATAAGCTTTGTTTTTAATGACGAGGGTTCAAAGCATTTCTTCCACACAATTTGGTTTGGTGAAATTAAAAAGTTTTACAAAATTCACATTAATGTCAGGAAAAACTGATAACATTGTATTGTCTTTTACAAGTTTGACACATCCCTCAAAACAGTAGCTACAACAACCAACAGGCCTACGACGCAAGAAAGAAACCAGGTATGTGTTTGAAGTGACAAAAAAAGGAGCTGTTGAAGTCAGAATATGTCAGCTTTGTGCAGTCTGCATCAAATTGTAATGTTTTATTGTCCAATAATTAGGAAGTGTGTGTTAGCATGCTAGTTGTTGTTAGCATTACTGCGATGACACAGCTCCACGCCGGTCTGTTTTCTGATAGGTGCATATAAACTCATTGCAGTGAATAATTAGCTTGGAAAGTAAAAAGCAGGTAAACTTTCTTAATATGTTTGACTGGCACACAATTTGGAAACCCCTCTTGCACTGACTTAGGTATTTCCAAAATCCAATCTTGATTTCAGCAGAACTTTTGTATTCCCGAGCCAGAATTCTCCTGCGAGGTGTACGATTGCCAATAGTCTTGTGTTTCTTGCCAACCCTGTAGACTTTATATTTGGTGAAACGGATGTCAGGCCGGGCTAAAGCAGCGGTGATCCACTCCTCTGCGTCGGAGAAACAGGGTGAAAAGGCTTTGTGTCAGGAGCGGTTAATCCATGGCTGTGCTTAGGAGAGCCTGTTAAATCATGTGTGAGGGAGCGGTGCGGGCGGATACTGCTGATGCTGCACCTCATTCTACCGACCAAAAAACTCAAGAAGCCAGGCCATGAACCCAAATTAACCAGGACTTTTTCAGCGTCCAGTCCTTATTTGAAAAGCGGAGAGTATGCAAACAAGCTCAACACCACCCTGTTGTTAGAAGCAGTGGTAAAGTACTGTTCTTTGTGAAAATTTTAGGTATCTGCATTTTACTGAAGTACATTTTACAGAATGTACAGCTTGATCTGGTTGTTGCCTTATCAAGGAGATATTTACCAAGACATTAATATAACCGTGACCATGGTAACAATATTGTGTCTGTCCAAAATGTCCAAAAGAATAAAGCCTTCTTCAGAACTTTGAGTGCATGTTACATATAATACACTGCCTGACCAAAAAAAAAAAAGTCGCTACCAAAAAAAGTCACACTAATATTTCGTTGGACCATCTTTAGCTTTGATTACGGCACACTCACTGTGGCATTGTTTGGATTTCGCTTCTTTAATGTCGCAAGATTTATTTCCATCCAGTGTTGCATTCATTTTTCACCAAGATGTTGCATTGATGATGGTCGAGTCTGACGCTGCACAAAGCTTCTCCAGCACATCCCAAAGATTCTCACTGGGGTTAAGGTCTGGACTCTGTGGTGGGACAATCCATGTGTGAAAATGATGTCTCATGCTCCTGAACCACTCTTTCATAATTTCAGCCCGATGAATCCTGGCATTGTCATCGTGGAATATGCCCGTGCCATCAGGGAAGAAAAAATCCATTAATGGTACCTGGTCATTCAGTATATTCAGGTTGTCAGCTGACCTCATTCTTTGAGCACAGACTGTTGCTGAACCTAGACCTGACCAACTGCAGGAGGCTCGGACCTCTTGCTTAGTTAAATCCAGGTCCACTTTTTTTTTTTTTTTTTTTGACGGGCAGTGTATGTTACAGAAGAATAACATTTTAACTGCAAATGTTGGCATACAACACACGCTTATTAGCAATATTTATTATTAGTACTATGAATAGTACTATTTTGACTAATAGTTGATATGTGCTTCATGGATTCCAATAAAATACATTAAAAATGTATTTCTGTCCAAGGTCAGTACAACCTCCAACTTGAAGCACAATTTAATTTCATGTACTGTACATGTCACAGTGAGGGTGAGGAACAAGGATGACACCTCAGGGTGCTGTCAGTATGGGGTGATGGCTGTATCTGTGAGTGCCATAGTGTCAGAAGAAGCGTGCTGGAGCAGCCTTCAGAACAGATAAATGGCATTGAACTGAGCTCATTTAAAGTGCTCATTCTCTATTGTCAGAAGGATACTGCCTTTAGGGACAATTTAATTATAAAAGCTTTTGTAGTGTGCTTGTGTAAAATAGAATTATGTTAAATCAAAGGTTAATATACAGAGAACTTTTTAATTACAAAAGAAATAACATAACCATTTAAAGGGTCTGTAACTTCTTTTTGAACATGTTTCAGAATTGACTGTTAGCCCCGCCCACTTACTCCTTTGTCACCATGACAGAGAAACAAATGCCTAGTTCAGTCACAGACAGTTGCTGCCGCATCCATCATCCTCCATAAACTATATAATAGAAGTGGACCATGGATCTCTTAAAATAAGCGGATGGGGTATTGCTGCTTAGAGCTGTCTCGAGTTGGATTAGTGGCCACTTTACTGCAGTGAAAAAATCTCTTCTGCCCAAAAAGCATATATCCCATAGAACGCACTGTTATCACAAACTGCTTGTGTTCAGCTGACAGGGCACCTACAGCTTTCATAAAGGTCAGATTTGTCTCAGTTTTTACCTATTTTCAGAACACAGATGTTTTATCAGCTCAAAATCTTCAATCCTTCAGTTGTTTTAAAAACTGCTTTTCAGCTCGCTCTGCTCTGCCGTAACTACTCTTGCTCTGATTGGTCAGAGCAGTCACATGGTATGTAGAGACCATGCTCCTTGCACATGCTCCTGTGTGTTTGCGTGTGCCTATGTGGAAGAAGAGCCGTACTGCGCATGATCAGCGAACAAGAGATCCGTCAGATGCTAATCTAGAGACATGCACCATTGAGCTCAGCCCATGGACATGAATGAGCGGCCATGTTTAGGCCCGAGGGTTGAAGACTAAGGGTGTGACATCACCTGTAGCATTCGGTTGCAATTAATTCAGGCTAGCAAGTATAGCACGTGTCAAACTCAAGGCCCGCGGGCCAAATGTGGCCTTCCACATCATTTTATGTGGCCCTCGACAGAGTAAATTAAAAGGTATGATGATCTTAAAATGTCATTTTATCAGGAGATACACAGTTACACAGCCATATTTTTACATCCAGGCAAATGCATATGCAATATTTGTAACTTGAATAAGTAATAAATACAGAAACAGTTAATGAACCAGTTAAAAAAGTACTTAGTTTTATTTTACATCTGGCCCTTTGAAGTCAGCCATTTTGCTGATGTTGCCCCTCGGTGAAAATGTGTTTGACGCCCCTGAGTTATAGCATCTAATCTGCAGCCATGAACCATATTTGGAAATCCGAGTGTGAAACCAAAGCTGTTGAAGGTAACTCCCCATCTGACCCCATCACTGGTTTTGCAGGAAGTGGACACTTAGCAATAACGCTGTCAATCAACCTGTTACTAACCTCATTTTTCGACACATTTCACAATATACTGTATGGTGCAGACATTTCCCTGAACAAGAGTACAGTCTCTACGATAAAAGACCTTGCCCATTACTCCACGTTACTTGTGTATCATCCCTCAGTCTCCATATTCGTGCAATTGGTTCATCTGATGCACAATGTAAAAGTTGTCTAGCTTGTTGTTTATCTCACATGCTTCTTTTGTTGAGAGGCCAGCACTTTATTGCAAACACTAACAGAAGACATATACCACGATAAGCATGACAACCATATGAGACTTTTGATGGATGTTGTCGTGCAACTGTAGTATTTGTATTTGGTGTACAAATATCCTAGAGCCAATATCCCATCCAGTATATTAGATTTAAAAGCTTACTCTTTATAAATTTAAAAATGTGATTATTTTCGCATCATACTGAGGAATGACTGAGGGATTACACAGATATTACTCTTTAAAAGGTGCAGTATGTAACTTTTTTGGTGGAGGGTCTGCCACCTGCTTATCTCTGTATAGATGTTATTACTTTGCAACAAAAAAGTTCTACAGGGACTCCAGAGCCGTTTTGAAGCTTCCCAGAGAATCAGTGTTGACTTGTTGTTGCTCATAAACATTTAACTTTTTTTTTTAATGGAAAAAGTGGGCGGGGTCAATATCAGAATCAGAATCAGAAGAAGTTTTATTGCCATTGTCCGTGAGCAGAGCTCAGACTAGGAACTTACTTCGGTGATAAAGTGCGACATACAACAACACACACGCAAAAAAACACACTAAATAAATACAAATAAGGGCATGCAGGAGGTAGAAATATATACAATAGTAGAAATATATACAATAGTGGCATCATAAACAACAACAACTTGCAACATGGGTTATTAAAGTGACCAGTGTTATGAAGTGTCCAGTTTAGTGCAGGTTTAAGGTCAATAATGTTGTTTCCTCATCACAAATGCACCTGGAGTTGCTTTTTTTTTTTTTTTAACACACAATCACTCCATATTTAGTTCTTCTCTCAAACAGAAACACTTTGTTCCACCCTATGATGTCATGTGGTAATACAGGAAGTGCTCCACTGTGTTTTTTAAACTCCACACACCTTCACTAGAATCATTTGGATGATTTCAGTCCTGGAAATGCCAATCTCTGCTGTACAAAAGGTAAAAGGTAGAAGTTAACTTGACTAATAATAAAGGATGACTCAAACATGTGTGAATGAAACAAAACACAACTCCAGGAATGATTTTGATGAAGTAACGATATTATGACATGGCTTAAAGCTTAAAGTGTCAATTTTGTTTAAGATAGGACCATAAACCTTCAGTCTGTGTATCTTGCATTTATTCAGTTACAGATGTTTTTATTGCTGACAAAATACATTTAAAAACACACATTCTTACTGCGAGCGGAGTAGTTTCTCAGATCTGACGTGGCCTGATCTGCTTGTCTCAATAGAGATGCATAAGTTTAATGCCATAGTGTGTAACATTGGTAGCAAAGCAATGACATCACCATGTGGAGAGCAGGTGACGGACCCTCTGACAGAAACATAACCTGCCGCTCCTGTGTTCTCTTTGCCTTTGTTTCTGTGCATGTAAAACTCTGTTGGTGAGTCCTGGACCTCGATTCGCTGCTTGGACTCCAGTTGGTCGTAGCTGTCTCTGTGCTGGGTTGGACAGGCACCTCACGGCTCCACCAGACCCGGGAGTTTCACCTGACGGGGCGCTTGGGGCGGTTGGATCATTCTGTTGCCGCGTGCCACCCATTAACTGCGTCTCTTGTTACCCTTTAAATTATTACGTGGCTAGCTGCGGTGAGACAAGTTGATATCGTTTTTATTACTCACTTTGTATATGTAACGTAGGCTGGCCTTTAGTGGCAGGATGTGGGAGAGAAGACAGCAGCACATGTGTGGTCCACAATTTTTTTTTTTTTTTAATGTGCTTTGTGGAAATGGAGGTTTGAGAAGCAGCGTCTCCTCCAGCAGCAGAACATGTTACGCTGTTTCAGGCGCCTTTTATACTGTTCCACTGGATAAAACTAGTGTTACTTAAAAAGGTGTGTTTAAAAATAACATTAGCTTTTAAAAACTCTTAAACCTCCATAAAACCAAATAAACCCAACTTTATACATATTACACACATAAACCCTAAACAAACAAACAAAGATACTTAAATGTCCAAACATGACTCTCTTACACATCCCCTACAGCCTTGGTCCTGTCCTAGAACCTTTTTAAAGGAGCTCCTGTCTCCGGGGACCTCTTTGACACCTGGACACAGGGACACAAGAGGTAAGTTAAACATCTTCAAACACTATTCACTAAAAACACTACAAATTACACAACACACACATTTAAAAACATTCTTAAATAAGCATTGCACCAATATTGCACATATACAATTTAATTTATCTGTTTTCTTTCCCGTCCAGGACACGCAGCTTCAATTAAACATTTTCTATTGTGTGCAATTTCAAGTGCAAATAATATTCAAAGTGCCGTGTGCTATTAAAGCGCACGTGCAGTTTAAAGTGCATAAAGTGAAAGGTGCAAATGGGCTATTTGTTACAGTATAGCTTAAAAATAGTTTGTAATTAGTCCAATTTAGTTAAGCTTGAATTGTTTTAATTAATCCTGTGTAAAATATTATTTAAAATCTGTAGAAAATATTTAACCACATTTTATTCAAAATTTTTAATATATTTTTTTTGTCAATTTATAAATTACAATTTTGATTTAATATAAACTTATCTGGTTTATTCTTACTTCCCCCCTCCTCAGCTGAGCCCGTCATAACAGTGCATCTTTCAGTTACTTTTGTGAACAAACAAACTAAAAAGTGACCAATTTGTAAAAATAAATAAATAAAAATAATACAGAGAAAGCTAAATTATAACTCACTGAATCCTAATTTACAGTGTAACATTTCCAACTATATTTTGCAAAGCCTTTTGTAGGAGCCCGCAAGACAGGCAACGGAAATAGAAAATAGAAACTAAATGAATGTATTTACAAATCAATACCCAATTCTCTGTGCTGTTCCTATTGTCCACCAGAATCTATGAATAGCAATCTGGAGGAATTATGAGATAAATGGTTTTATTACAATGTGTGAGCTTTGAGAAAAAAAAGATCTACTCATTTTTGTCTGTCAGTACAAATCATGTTTCACTATACAAAACTGCCAGGGCCGGTATAAATTATTCATGATTTGAACAATAAACTAGTGGCCTGAATGACAGCATGTGGACTTGTGTGGCAGTTATCGACTCATATAACACCGTAAGAGGCTCGGTGATAGAAATAGAGCTCCACAGAAAAATAGAATAATTAATTTCACCCAGGTACGCTCCATGTCACCTTTATGATAATGTATGTCAATGCGATTCAGTCACACGCATAAATAAGAAGTGTAGAGGAAACAAGATGGAGAATGCAGGAAATTTGAGGAAGACGATGTAATAAGCCGGTCATTTTTATTATTTTATTATTTTACATTATACGATCGCTTTGAAAGTATGAAAACTATGAATGGACAGTTTTGATGTCTTGATTTATCTAAAATGTTCTTAAAATTTAGTAGCAAACTTTGAGAAAAGTCGGGTAATGAGAAGGTGTGTCCAAACTAGGATTGTCGAAAAGTATTGAATCAGATACAAATCGAGATTAAACTAGTATTGAAACTATACTCATTTGAGCAGTATCGATACTAAAAAAAGTCACATTCACAGGGCAGAGATGGACCTTTCCTGAAGCTTTAGAATGATCTTGAGCTGTATCAGAAAAAGTATAAAACCACAGTATACATCCATGGACCACCCTCGCAGCTCACCTTGTTTTTTTGGGTGTAATTTTGCATGCTTTTTTTTTTATGAGCGTGCATTGTGTTCTGTGTCCTGATTGGCTGAGGGACTGTAGACCATTGTCCATCAGTCTCCTCCGTGTCTCCTGTACAACACAGAAAGTGTTCAGCCAAATTTACATAAATGTTCGATCACAGTGTGACTCTGAAGTGCTGTATGTTTGCAGGTTTTCTCCCCCGACAAAACCCACAGTGTCGATGAAATGTTCTGCACCGACAAATTTCAGAAACTCTTTGGACTTAAGTGTTTCTCTGCACGGAGAGGCGCCTCTGTGGATACCGCTGGAGCAGAGGCACGAGAACAACACATTTAAAACGATCATCAAGGAAGGGGGATATAATATACGAAGGTCTGAACTTTGAGAGTGTCTAAACAAGAGAGAAATGTGAGAAAATGTTAATGCCTGTCTGAGAAAAGTGTATAAAGTGTGTGGTGAGGGGTTTTACAGCCACAAAACATATATAATAATTGTAAAAAATAAAGCTGACTACTATGCCGATTTTGCCTATTGTGGGTTATTTTTAGAACATAACCCCCACGATAAACGAGGGACCACTGTATTGCTGCCGTCTTCTGTTCTGCGCACAGATTCACCTAAAGCGTATAGCAAATGATGGACTGGGACATACTATATAACAGCTAATCTATGTTACATGTTTTAGAGACATTCATTAAAAATAATTCAGACATATTTTTGAGATGGTAAAAGATATCTGAGTGATAAAATATCCAAAAGGAAGCTAAGCACAAAGGCACTATTCTCTGCTCCAATCTCTTGTCTTTTGCTGTCAGCTCATCAAAGCCTGCTGCTGCATTTGTCTTTCAACCAACCATCTCACAAGACATTTATGTCATCATATCAATTACTTTATCTCAACTATGAAAGTATAAAAAGATCTGGAAGATGAAAAAGAGATGGCTTTGTATTGTTTCAATTATCTTTTTCTTCTGTATTACTTTGCTCAGTACTTGCCCAGCACCACTCACTGCGAAGACAGAAACATGCACCACATGATCAGTTCTGACCAATCAGAATGAGGCTAACGTGCAGAGAGCAAGGGCTTAAAGTGGGGCAAGACTAAGGCCCAATACCAATTCTCTTCAGCAGTGAGGGATAGGGCTAAGGTGAAGGGCCGCTACTGTAATCTGCTCAAAGCTGAACATTTGCATGTTTCACAATTAGCAAACGCCCCAGTCCACCTGTCTGCCACTGAGGAGTGTACACACTTTAGTAGCGCAAAAGACCCGGGCATTTACACGTTGTTATCAGTCTCGAACTGAAAGGACCATGACATGAGGACTCCCTCTCACTGCTATGACTAGGAAGAGAGCTCCGGTACGAAAGAGAAGAGGGATAGAGGATAGGGATAGGGAGCAGGGGAGAGCAGCGGTCTGATCGAGAGGGGTTCATAGGGAACAGCCTCACTTTCTACACTTCGGAGTCATATTGAACATTGGGTGCGAGAAGCAGTGGTCTGACACAGAGGCACATTCAAAGACTCAAAGGAGCAGAGAAGGACATAACAATGAAGCAAATAGATATGGAAATATACAATATGGATCAGGTCACTGTTTTGTCTTATCTAATTTATCTAAATAAAAGGAGCCTCTAACTACAGCATCAGTCTGTCCAAGTTCACCAGCGTCATTACTAATCTATACAGTGTGGGCCACTGAGCTCGCCATATGCCATATTACTGGATTATAACAGTCCAAATTATTATTAATAAATAGTGTTACCCAAATATAGTCCCTGTAATGTAGCCTATAGGTCTGTATCATATAATGATGTAGTCTGGTATAATCACATATTACAGTATAATGTATTACATAATATTAGACCATATATTATGTTATTGTATTATTATAAATAGCATAAAAAAGGAATTCATTTGACATATTCATAAATAGCACACAGCTCTTGGCTTGTTATAAATGGAAAAATAACCAGAGACAAAATGAGGTCTGTCCCATTTCCAAGTGCTGTTTTTTTCCTCTTTAGCCCTCATTTTGAAGGGGTAGGGGAAGGGATAGCGCTAAGGGGAACGGATGCAAAGGAGAATTGGTATTGGGCCAGAATCTTACTAAATTAACTTGTAGGTGCTTTAATGTTGTGAAAATTGTGAAAAACCCTTAGAAAATCCAGCCTTTGTGGAAGCTGCAGATGCCCTGTCAGCTGAACACGCGCAGTTTGATTTCTCTCTGGGCCCGGCTTCTACAGTATCTATGGAGCAGCCACAAATCAAAGTCGCTTCATGACAGAGGGGCATGCGTCATCCAGATCTAGATCAATGATCTCATCCCTCCATTATCCGCACCTGCCGCAACAGCAGAAGCCTGAACCACCTCAGCCTCTCTCGTCTTCTACTCTCCAGCGCTGGAGTTAAGGTTATGGTTAACAGCATAAATTGAATCATCGACCTTCAGACTACTGGACATACACTACCAATGTTTTTTCTTTGCACCACTGAATTCTAAATGCGCGTGCATTTCTATCATACCATCCACTTCATAGGTTTTAAATTAACTTTCAACAGCCTCCAGATCAAGCTCTTAATAACAGCCCTAGTGGCCTCATGGGTAATTTAATCTCCTATAGCTATGGTCCGTATAAGAATGAACAAGTATTTAAGTGGGCTGAATATAAACCCATAAAACTCCATATGCAAAAGAGCTCCAAGAAAGTACATGAATCCTCGTTATAATTATACAGCCGGTGACACAGATGTCTTCTACTCAGAGGGATGATCATTTTCTAATCAAGTCCCAAAAAAACTCCCTGAGCGGAATATCTTGAAAAGAACAATGCTCTGGTTGAAAGAATGCTTCATAATGAGACTTCTTAGGATGAAAATGTCTACACGTATATTATCAATGTCATCAACTGTTGGACAGCTAATTGAGTCCAAATTTAGTCTCATACTAACTGAGGGAAAGAATAATGGCTAGATCTCTATATACTGAGGGTTTACACAGACATCTCTATGTACACTTGGCTAGTCATGTATTTGTACTTTTCTGAAAACTACAGCTCTAGTGGATTGTTTCTCATCCTTTCAGAAATGTATCACAGCCATTAAAACCAGACCGATCTCTGTGTCATTTTTATACAGACTGATTTCCCCCTTTGATTGGACGATCACGTTTGACCGGGCTTGAGACACAACAGATTTGTTTCTTTCGATGACACATGTGAAACGAAGGAGCCAATTGGTCGCCTATGATTTACAAATAAAGTCAAATTTATCTCACCTCAGATTAATAGAGTTTAGTGCTTGACTCATTGATTCTGCAGAAATCCGCCATGTTTTTCAGCCTCCTGTGATATTTAAAAACAAGGAGATTCATCGATGACCAGACTCACATCTTTGTAAAACATTGAAGAAGTGTGGAGTCTGGATCTCAGGCAAACACAGTCAGACATAAACAATATATAATCACAGACCTTGCGTTTGTCAGAAATTCGGCACGTAGTAACTTTTTGGCCGAGGTTCACGTACCGGGCATGTATACGGCTCAGAACACCACAAACTTTCGGATTCTGCACATCCACGTAGATTTGACTGTAGACCATAAACCAGCCTTAATCCAGAGTCAGAATAGGGGGCAGGTGAAAACGGACATCTTCTGGACACTCAAGCCTTGAACGCAGGACAAAACAGGATTACTGTATCAATAAAAATGCAACTCTGAGTAAGTTAGAGATTAGGGATCACCTAGTTTTGGTTTTATTACACTAACTGTGAGCATGCTTGTATCTACGCAAACGTGACTCTTATTTCTGTTTGTTTCCATGGAAATCGTGTTCATTTGGCTATAATCTTCCACAGTATGACAAAACATATCAGTATCCATGAAGAATGTTCCATAGTATGCCATTAAGTTTCTATTTTCATGGAATCATACAGGTGCCACCTCCAGAAAGTTACATACTGCAAAATAAAACTATTTGTCAACACTATTGCTGGGTTCAGTTGATATCACATATTTCTATAGCGTTTATACTGGTCTCTACATCGCATTTGAGACAGCAACATGATAACATTAGGTTATTCTGTTACATTATCACCTAAAAAACATAGCCAGAGTGTGGCCCAATCCAAGGACATGTAGGACTGTTTTTTAATGACTGTAAAGCACACTTTTGTATGAAAAGCGCTTTATAAATAAAGTTAGATTTGATTTGAAAACAGCCAATACTGAAAATGTATTGAATGAATAAGCAACCAGTCCTAGCCAATTTTCTGTCCCAGATTACTTTATCGTAAACGCTGCTATCTCTGGCTCTCTCCAATAGAATTACACAACAACACAACACAATCGCGCCTTTACACCTTTACTTTTTTTTTTTTTTTTTTTACAGCCGAGTAGATATTTTCTCCCTTTCCACAGATGCCGGACCCCGTGCTCTCCTTTTAATCTGTTGGCTCTACATCTGGGCACAACAAAGTGCTGAACCAGAGCCAGAGGACAGGAGTTTGAGCTCCGAGTCCACAGGGTGAGCGGGATCTGCCATTATTGTCGTGGCTTTAGTTACAGATCTTGTTTTAAACAGGTCCAATGGGTCATTGTCCCCGTGATTTTTCCACACCCTTTGACAATGTTAAGTAGCGGGTTGTAATTTTTAAGGTTCAGCAACTTAGACCAACATAGAAAGGAGAAAGTGAAAACAGACTCGACAAAACCACTGCAGAATAATGGTGCGTTCACACCAGGACGTCAGGGGCGTCGAGCTTATATTCAAAGTCTATGGTGGACGCGCGTCTTGGGCGTCCTGCATTTTTGCGCCACGTCTTCAAGCATCCAGGCGTCCAGAATCTGGCATCAGTGTGGTGCGTCTTGAGCGTCCAGAAGTTGAAATAAGCTGAATTTTTTGACGTTCAACGAGCAGCGTCAACCAATCAGAGACCACGCTCCAGTGACACAGCAACATCATTCTGAAGCGCGGCAGTCACAAACACGAACAGTGGAGGACGTTATCCGCGCACCAAAACGAACTAGGCGTGGGTCACACGAAAATACCGCCGGAAGCGCTGATCACCCAGGCTAAGCTCCTGGAGCAAATGATGGGACTCGCCAAACTCCGAACGCCTCTGAATTTTTTCGTGAACCCAGACACGCCGCCGCTGAGCCGATCGCCTCCGTTGATGACTTTTGTGCTGTAAATACACCAAAGCTATTCTCTCAACATGGTCTGCCATTGTGCACAAAAAGAACGGGAAAACACTCGACACTCTAGACGCGCTCTTTGGAGCATCTTCTTTCCAAGGTGTCTGCCCTCAAATGGACAGGCGTCAAAATAGAAGCGTCCAGCACGTTCTTGACGCCCCGGTGTGAACGCACCATTAGACACAACATTCATCCATCTTCTTCCGCTTATTCAGAACTGGGTCACGTGAGCAGCAGTGTAAGCCAGGACCTCCACACTTCCCTCACCCCAGACACTTCAGCTCCTCCGGTGGGACCCTTCTCTCGACGTGGAGGAGCAGCGGCTCTACTCCGAGCTCCTCCCGTGTGTCATTACCCAGAGCTCTTGACCATAGGTGAGGGTAGGAAAGCAGACTGACCAGTAAATTGAGAGCTTCGCCTTTTGATCAGCTCCTTCTTTACCACAACAGAGCGATACAGCAACCGCATCACTGCAGACGCTGCACCGATCCACCTGTCAATCTCAGGCTCCATCCTTCCCTCACTCGTGAACAAGACCCTGAGATACTTGAACTTTTCCACTTGAGGCAGAGACTCCCCACCGACCCGGAGAAGGCAAGTCACCTTTTTTCAGTCGAGAACCACAGCCTCGGATTTAGAGGAGCTGACAAGACACAGCATTAAAAACAAAACCTTTATGTAAGTTAAAGAGTTACTCCACACTATATCGACCTGGGATTCAAAAGTGAACTTACTGTCAGTCCTGCACGACTTCGACAGGCTTCCCCTCTATTAACACTTGGGTCATTAAGGAGTTTTTAAAGCCTATAAGCCAAATGTGCAGATTAATTCCATACAATCTGTTCACAGTACTCGATCCGAGGTTCTACCCTTGGAGCTGTGTAACTTTATCTGACTTTAGCAAACACCAAGTACGACTAGAAGCTATATTAGAGCCAGTGGCCGAGAAGTTTTTGCCTTGATAAGAAGTGCAGTGACTCGGGATGGTGTTTACATGCGGCGGGCTGATAGGAGACGCTATCAGCTTAAATAGAAAGTGGCATTTCTTAAAAGGCGACAAAAGAACAAGCGCGGAAATGTATAGGATGACAGGGTTTGAAAATGAGATAATTGTTACTATGGCGACGCTGATGCGGATGATAGATCGGGAGGGATGTAATAAGTTGGTGTCTAGACATATATAGATTTCTCTAACATGCAAGAAGTCAAATATCAGTTACTGGCAGCGCTATAATCTTTTTACAGAAGATATCAGCCAGGTGAAAAAAAACTGTATTCAATGGTTTGAGGAATTAAAAATGTAAGAAAAGATCAGGTTCATTTTAAACAGTTTGCATGCAGTGGTCCAGAGTTATTCCTCACTTACCTTATGCTTTCTAAGTTTATAAGTGCTTTTCGTAGCTTTCATAGACAAGTGTGGACGTCGTCATCACAGTAAAGGTAACAACAACTAGGATGTTAATGCACACTTCCTGATTATCGGACAATGAAAGGCTTTATA
Organism: Periophthalmus modestus; assembly: GCA_019594935.1. Classification (NCBI taxonomy): domain Eukaryota; kingdom Metazoa; phylum Chordata; class Actinopteri; order Gobiiformes; family Gobiidae; genus Periophthalmus; species Periophthalmus modestus. The sequence continues at coordinate 26,505,833 of JAIEZT010001373.1, read as the reverse complement.
ATCAGATGCAGATAGCACAAAGTGGACTTTTTGACCTCAAGAGCTGCTTTTACAATAAATAGAAATGTATTGGACACATGGCTTTTAAAGGGGCGCTGTGTACGTTTTCTCAAGGTTATACACCATCTACTTGTCTCTGTAGGGATGTTGTTGATTCGCCTGGAATGTTCCACAGTGTGACATTACGTATTTCCATGGAGACAACCAAGTGCGTGCCCTCCTCTAGAAAAAACCCTTTGAGCAGCTGCTTGTATTTGTTTGAAACTGTAATTACTGTGCAAGTTTTGCCTTGTAAATCACACTTTTTTTATGCTTACTGATCAGCCTGGTCCCCACATCTGAAACAAAACAAATTTATCTCACCTCAGATTAACCTCAGATTTTTTTCCTTCCTTTGTTTCAATACAGACAAACCATGCGTGTCCCCGATTGGCTAATCCACCTGTCAATCACGCTCATCTGAAAACAGGCAGATTCACCAGTGACCAGACTCACATCTTTGTAAAGTATGAAAAAAGTGTGTATTCTGGACGCTATGGAGATCCAAAATACGCACTTCAATATTTTACGAAAGATTTGAGTCTTGTCACCGGTGAATCTCTCCGTTTTCATATGGGATTGATTGACATGGGGATTAGCCAATCAGGGACAGGCATGGTTTGTCTGTATCAAAACAAATATGGCTGTTTAAGAAGGGAAAAAAATATATATGTATCACAAGGGACTGAAAAATGTTGCAGATTGTGTGCACAGTCAATGAGCAAAGCGCTAAACTCTGTTAATCTGAAGTGAGAGAAATTAGATTTGATTTGTAAATACAAGTTGACCAATGAGCTCCTTCGTTTCACATGTGTCACTGAAAACGATCATGTTTAGTCACACTCAAGACACAACGGAAGGCATGGGAACCAGACATATATCATTCTGGATTCAGCAGACAGCTCTCATATGTGAAATCCCCCCCGCTAAGACAAACAGTCAGTGAATAATATTGGAAATCATTTTATTTGTATTTTTTGCCGCTAGACTCCATTGTGTGCACGTGTTCAAAGGCTCTTTCTTGTTGTGTGTCTTCTGAAGGGGTGAAGCTAAATCATCCCTGAAGTGCTCGTAGGATATATATATATATATATATTTTTTTTTGTGGAACCAATTGTGTCCCGGCCCCCCACTGCGCACCCAGACACCTTTTTATATGACATTAATCACCACTTTGATGACACCTCCAACCACACAGCGATTCATCAAATTCATTTTTACTCATATATAGTCAAGTGGATGTACCCTATTTATTCCATGCAGATGAACTAAATTATTTTTGCTCTTGTACTGATATTAGGGGATCGTAGGGTCAAACTGACACAGCTGTGCGCTCTCTGCACCTAATTATAAAGCGGTTTATCCTGTTAGCATGCTAGTTATTTTTGGCATCGCCACTCTTGGTCTCTGAAAGTTTTGAAAAGCGCTTGTAAACCCAGTGCGGTACAGGAATGTGTTAGGAAAATGAGCAATAACTATGGACTACGGCAAACCTTCTAAAATAAACTAGTTCTAGTAAATGTCCTTTATTTTGCATTAGTCAGATGAGATGTTACAAAATGCTACAGTTGCAAGCAGATGGCGCAAGGAGAACTCCAATAACTTGCCAATCTGAGCACTCAATTGTGAGAATGTGTGCAGTGAAGGAGTACGGACTTTAAAAACAAGGAGAAACACTTCTTGATTACATAAGGGGACAAGGATTATGAAACTCCGTGCACCATTACTGTATATGTTACCTTTTGTTGTGCTGAAAAAAGTATGCACTTCACAATACTTAAGTTTCATTTTTTTTCAACTCAATTTCAATACTAAGGGATAGACTCAATACTCGATACCGATTCCACAATGATAATTAAAGACACTACTAGAGCAGGGATGGGCACTTTTTGACAGACGGGCCACAATAGGTTCTAAAATGTGACAGAGGGACCAAGTCAGGATATATATGTATATGTTACATTAGAGATTTGGCCTGTAACATGTAGCAAAACATGAATATGAAAGGCTCATTGTCCAAATTGTTTTCCAAATGCATTCTTTTAAAAACTTGCCTTCAGAAAAAGGCTTGCTAGTTTTTGCCAATTTGAATGCCTGCAAAAAACTTGCCTTGGACTTCAGTGAAAAAATATTTTGTTGTCCAGTCCGTATTAAACACTCAGCGCTCACTATCCACTTTTCTTTTCTTTGATACGCTCATTTTTGCAGAAGAGCTGATAAGAGAATAAGAGAGTAATACAAGGTTGATGCAGCTGAAGTGTCGCCACAATTTGGTCACATTCGGCGGGCTGGATTAATAAGCCCAAGTATGTGGATCCTGGGCCCTAGTTTGCCCACCCCTGCTTTAGACAGTAGGATGTGATTTTAACATTAAATCCTAGTACTTTCTTTTATATTCCCATGTGGCCTTATATCTGTGTAATCCCTCAGTCGTGGGCGTATAAGGTCTGTGTGTCTTATACAGCTCGAAAGGTGTTCAAGAAAGGTTCATTTCTGGCCTGTGAATGTGACTTTTTTAGTATCAATACCTGCTCAAATGAGTATCTAGCTTCGTATCTAGTTTTAGTATCAATTACTATCTGATTCCCGATACTTTTGACAACTCTAGCTGAAAACGAATACAGTATTTTCAAGTAAAAACCACAAAAGTTTTCCAAAAGCATGCTGACCTTTCACAGAGTCTACACATCATTTTTAGGTTGTAATTTCCTCCCAAACGTGTATTTAAAAACATAATTGAACGTCCTCGCTCATTAGTTGAAAGAAATTGAAATGGCCAACAGCAAAGGCAAAAACAACAACAACTTCTCTGTAATGACAGTTTGCCGAAGCGAAAAAGTGACATAATTTGCCTTTGGGTTTTCTCCTGTCCGCTACCCTTTTATTATAGCCCACCAACCGAACTGCAGTGACGTGTCATTCTGTAACTTAGGGAGGGGATTATGTGTGGAAAGAATGTAAAGGGTCTATAGGAGGACTGACATGGCAGAGGAGGGCTGAAACAGGTTTGCAGTGTGGTCAATATTTAATACTTTATTGTGCTCAAGATATATTATTTATCGCCTTCCTCTTTTATTCATACAAGTAGACAGGTTTTAAGCCCTACTACTATCACCGGACCATAGACTGTATAAAGTGGACTAAGGGAGTGTGAGGTCACCCGCGGCGTTTGGCTCCAGTCCAATGAAGCTCATCGAGGCTACAGCAGTTTTAGGGGTGAGTCTGTGGCTGAGATTCAAACCTGGAATTCTCACCGCGACTATCATAGCAACCGAAGAACCAATTCGGATCCCCTTCCCGCCCACACCACTGGTTTAGCAGGGAGCAATGCTGTCAATCAAACCTGTTGCTAATGCTAATGGGAGCGACCTCGGGGAAGGAGGTGCCTAGTTTGTCGGTTATTAATGTTCATGTGTTGATTTTGACACAATGGCAAAATAAAAACACCAGGATCATGTAGAGAGAGTTAATATGAACATTTTAAGCTCAGAATGACGAGCTTGACGGCAGCAGTTATGGAGAGAAGGACAACAGTTTTTCATTGTAAAGTGAATTGGAGCCAGAGTTGATGCAGCCAAAAGCGCACCCATGATCACTTCCTATTTGGAAAGCGGCTGGCTAGTGGGTTAGCTATATCCATTTATATATAGAGTCTATGCACTGGGCACTGTTTAGTAGGACACTGTTCCAGACATTGATACACTGCAATATATAATAAACTAAATGTAATAACTTTGTTCAAGTCAATCAAATGTAAGTGTTCATTTATGAGGGAAATTTTGTTTATGAAAAATTTACAATCACCAGTTCACTGTGCTTTTAAAAATGCAGGATGTAACGCTTCTGCTGGAGGGTTCACAACCTGCTACACGGAGGCAAAGAAGCAGCATCTAGGAGCCACCACTCTCACCTCACAGCAAGAAGGTTCCAGGTTCTACTCCCTCCTTTCTGTGTGGAGTTTGCATGTTTCTGCCTGTGTGTGTGGGCGCATGTTTCCTCTGGGCACTCCCATTTCCCTCATCAACCCAAACATGAAATTTAGGTCAAATCCTCCAGTTAAGGTAGTCCTGTCCAAGACTAGCTCAAGATCTGGAGATGGGTCCAAGCAGGAGCCCCTCCCAACAGAAAAGTTACATAATACATCTTACAAGGCCATACATCATTTTAGTGCTCAAATTGTTAGAGACTTCTTTAAAGCACCTCACAGCAGGTCATTGCATAACACATTTGAAATTGGAAATAGTTTTAACTGTATTTTTTATCAACATTAAATAAGAGAAGGCCTTTGTTATTTCTCTCATAGAATATGTGATCTTCTATAGTATTTAAGCCCTAGACCTCACTTCCACAGCGTTGATGAGGTCCCCAGTGTCAGACACAGTGTGATGCTCACGCCTGGGTTGCCCTAATTAGCCGCAGTTAGCTGGAGCTGTGCTATGCCCTTGAGTGATGCGAGCGTTTGTCGTCACTGATGTTTTTGAGTTATGCCCTGTTTTGCTGTTGTGTCACAACTGGTCAGATGAATGATCACAGCAATATATCCACCCTCCTCCCAGCCATCCATCACACCTCACACTGCCCACACAAATAAACTCGTACTGTATTGACAGCAGCTGCTTCTTTGTGGATGGAAACCGATAAGAGAGTAAAGGCATTTGTATAAAAATACTTCCACTGTGCTCAAAGATGTCATTGCAGTAAGGGCTCGGGTTACATTATTGATTGTTACATAGGTTAGATGTGGGTTGCATGTCATTACAGTTTGTTATACATAGATTATGTTCAAGTTACATGTTGGTTTTTACATCATAGATTGTATATATCAGGCATGCCCAAACTGTGGCCCGGGGGCCAAATGCAGCTCTCAGACCAATTTTTCTGGGCCCTCAAGCTTCCAGGTGAATTTGCCGATATTACCTTAAACAGTACTTTTTACAGTACATTTCTGAAAATCTTCTTTAACAAGCCCATCTCAAATATTTAATGTGCCCCATTTCATTTGTGGCCCTTAATGAGAAAAGTTTGGACACCCTGGTATATATAAATGGACATAGCTAACCTGCAAGCCAGTGCATTCCAAATAAAAAGTCCTCATGGGTACGCTTCCACCTCCATTGACTCTGGCTCCAATTCACTTTACACTGAAAAATTGTCACCTCTCTCTCTGTAACTGCTGCATTGAGCTTTGTCATTTTGGTCTTAAAATGTTCATATTCATCCATCCCACATGATCCTGGTGTTTTTATTTCCCTATTGTGTCCGTAAATCAAGATATGAACATAATAACAGACGAATCAGGGGTCTTCTTTCCCCGAGGTCATTCCCGCTCGCGTTAGCAACAGGTCTGATTGACAGCGTTGCAAAGCGCCTGCTCCCTGTTAAACAAAGCGGGATGGGGCGTTACCTTCATTAGCCTCACTCCACATTGACTCTTCAGTTGACATGATACTTGCGGTCAGAGTTTCAAAAATGGACCTCAGCTCTAAATCGCCTCCTTTAACGGCTCTAGCCTTGACGAGCTTTATTTGACTGGAGCCGAACGCTATGGGTCACGTCACACTAACTTTGTCCAGTTTTTTATACAGACTATAGTGGTTGCAATACATTTGGTTTGCATGTTATTACAGGTTGTTATACAGTGAGTTCGTTTCAGGTTATAAAGTTCTTGTTATAGTTCTTGTTACCTATGTTATATTAGTTTTTTGGGGGGGTTATTTTATAGGTTGTTACAAATGGGTTAGGTTATGTTAGTTTAGGCCTGTCATGTGAATTAGTATATCGACTTATTGTTCAATATATAAAAGCTGGAACTATATATTTTGGGCCTCAATATTTACACAATAATACTTTTCTTTGCAAAAGTGTGGACATTTGTGGTATTTTTGCAGCAATACAATACGATTTGAGCTGTGGAGCGGTGAATAAAACCTTTTTATAGGTAATTATTGGTACATTCTACGTTTATTTTTTTCAGCTCATGTCTTTTAATGAAACAGTCTATTTAAAAATGGTTCCCTGGGATTATCTTGCATTATTTAGTGGCATAAATTTGTTTCTATATTATCGTTTATCGCTCTGTTTCTCTATATCGAGCTTCAAAATTAGTTATAGTTACATGTTACTACTGGTTATACATTGTGTTACTGTAGGTTACATTTTATTGTGCTTGTTACATATTGAGTTATGGTTGAGGTGTAGTGTAAATTAAAGCGATATTGACATCTCTATAAGGGATAGTGTAAGTAGAAAGTCTGATCAGCCACAAAACTTGCTCGATGTCAAGTTTATCATAATAGCGAACAAATACTATGAGGGCTTTCAGCTCAGGCTTGAACACTGGAGACAACTCTTTTGCACAGGGCTTGCATCATTTCCCATGTCACTATGCAAGCATTATTCAGTTTTGTAGATACGACAGAGCAGTTGGTGAAAAAATAATATACAGTCTGATGGCACCATAGTGTACAGTTTGAAACATTACATTACAGTGATGAAGTTGCATGGATAAGTTGAAGTTTCTAACTCACAATACAGACATCCACTATTGCAGTACTTTAAAATCTTTTTATATGTTTATTAGCAATGAATTCCCAAACTGAAAATAAAGTTAGCAGGGAGCAATACTGTCAATCAAACCTGTTGCTAATGCTAGTGGGAGCGACTTCAGGGAAAGAAGGCGCCTGCTTTGTCCTTTATTAATGTTCATATGTTGATTTACAGACACAATAGCTAAATGAAAACACCAGGATCATGTAGAGAGAGTTAGTACGAACATTTTAAGGTCAGAATGACGAGCCTGACAGCAGCAGTTATGGAGAGAAGGGCAACAATTTTTCAATGTCAAGTGAATTGGAGCCAGAGTTGATGGAACCGGAAGTGCGTCCATGCTCACTTACTTTCTGGAACGCGGCGGCACTGTTTAGTAGCACACTGTTCCAGACATTGATACACCGGTCTCTCGCTCTAAAACCTTCAAATCAGGCTCGAAAGTTAGCGGTAATAATGGACTCAGACTTGAACTTTAACAGCCACATCAAATCAATAACATCTGCAGCTTTTTACCATCTAAAAACATTGCAAAAATCAAAGGTATACTGTCAAAACCAGACTTAGAGAGACTTATCCATGCATTTGTCTCCAGTAGGTTAGACTACTGTAACAGCCTGTTCACTGGACTCTCCAAATGAGCCTTAACACAGCTGCAGTACATCCAGAACACTGCTGCTCGGGTCCTGACTAAAACCAGGAAGTACTTCACACATGCGTCCTGTGCTCAGGTCTCTGCTCTGGCTCCTGTGGCTCAGAGAATAGACTTTAAAGCAGCTCTGTGTGAACAAGTCTCTCCATGGACCAGCACCAAAGTACATCTCCCACATGTTAGTGCCACATGAACCATCTCACACTCTGAGGACTTCAGGGACCGGCCTCCTGCTGGTGCCCAGAGTCAGGACTAAACATGGAGAATCAGAGTTTCAGTTTTATGCAGCTAAAACCTGGAACAGTCTAACTGAAGATGTGAGACAGGCCTCTACTTTGACAATTTTTAAATCCAGGCTCAAAACAGTTCTGTTTATCTGTGCATATGACTGAAAGATTTTTAATCTGCACTCTTTTGTTTTAATGTTTTAATGTCAATTTTATGATGATTATTTGTGATTATTTATGTTTTGATTTGTGTGCTTTTAATGTCTTTCAAATTTAAGTGTTCATTTACGAGGGAAAATTTTGTTTATAAAAAATGTACAATCACCAGTTTGAAATTGAAAACAAAAATCTCCTCAGGACGTTTTCCTCTGTGATTTTAAAAATGCAGGATGTAACGTTTCTGCTGGAGGGTTCACCACCTGCTTTACTACACGGAGGCAAAGAAGCAGCATCTAGGAGCCACCACTCTCACCTCACAGTAAGAAGGTTCCAGGTTCTACTCCTTCCTTTCTGTGTGGAGTTTGCATGTTTCTGCCTGTGTGTGCGGGCGCATGTTTCCTCTGGGCACTCCCGTTTCCCTCATCAACACAAAGCAAGAAATTTAGGTAAAGTAGGTAGGTCCAAAAGTCACATACCACTGAGGACTGCTGCAATACTTAATGCATTGGTGTTTGGCACAGCAGCCCCTTCTGCTGAAAATACACTCACCTAAAGGATTATTAGGAACACCTGTTCAATTTCTCCTTAATGCAATTATCTAATCAACCAATCACATGGCAGTAGCTTCAATGCATTTAGGGGTGTGGTCCTGGTCAAGACAATCTCCTGAACTCCAAACTGAATGTCAGAATGGGAAAGAAAGGTGATTTAAGCAATGTTGAGCGTGGCATGGTTGTTGGTGCCAGACGGGCCGGTCTGAGTATTTCACAATCTGCTCAGTTACTGGGATTTTCATGCACAACCATTTCTAGGGTTAACAAAGAATGGTGTGAAAAGGGAAAAACATCCAGTATGCGGCAGTCCTGTGGGTGAAAATGCCTTGTTGATGCTAGAGGTCAGAGGAGAATGGGCCGAGTGATTCAAGCTGATAGAAGAGCAACGTTGACTGAAATAACCACTCCTTACAACCGAGGAATGCAGCAAAGCATTTGTGAAGCCACAACACGCACAACCTTGAATGGGCTACAACACAACAGACCCCCACCGAGTACCACTCATCTCCACTACAAATAGAAAAAAGAGGCTACAATTTGCACAAGCTCACCAAAATTGAACAGTTGAAGACTGGAAAAATGTTGCCTGGTCTGATGAGTCTCGATTTCTGTTGAGACATTCAAATGGTAGAGTCAGAATTTGGAATGAATGAGAACATGGATCCATCATGCCTTGTTACCACAGGCTGGTGGTGGCGGTGTAATGGTGTGGGGGATGTTTTCTTGGCACACTTTAGGTCCCTTAGTGCCAATTGGGCATTGTTTAAATGCCACGGGCTACCTGAACATTGTTTCTGACCATGTCCATCCCTTCATGACCACCATGTACCCATCCTCTGATGGCTACTTTCAGCAGGATAATGCACCATGTCATAAAGCTTGAATCATTGGTTGGTTTCTTGAACATGATGATGAGTTCACTGTACTACAATGGCCCCCACAGTCACCAGATCTCAACCCAATAGAGCATCTTTGGGATGTGGTGGAACGGGAGCTTCGTGCCCTGGATGTGCATCCCACAAATCTCCATCAACTGCAAGATGCTCGATCAATATGGGCCAACATTTCTAAAGAATACTTTCAGCACCTTGTTGCATCAATGCCATGTAGAATCAAGGCAGTTCTGAAGGCGAAAGGGGGTCAAACACCGTATTAGTATGGTGTTCCTAATGATCCTTCAGGTGAGTATATAGCACAACTTTTAAGCAATTGCTATCTCCAACCAGTTGTATTGCCATAATGTAATAATCTTTCACTTATCCTGACAAATGTAACCACCGCAGCACTCCCACAAAGCTCTCCGCTAATCGCTCTTCCACTGAACAGTGATTACAAGTGCATATCGAACCTTATATTCAACGACATCCACTCTTTCTGATTACAAATGACTATAAATATACCTGAGCTGGTGAAGTGTGGTAGGAAGCAGATGACAGGGTTTGGCTTTATCTTTGGGGGGATAGTATCTGTGTTGAATATTTTTCATATTTTTACGTCAGTCAAATAGCATTTATGAAGGAAAGTTACCATACCTGTTTACAGTTTGTTTGCTGGATGATATAGAATTATGGTTCGTTCCAGTTGCCCTCAGAGCTAAGATTTTCCTAATTCATCAACTATGCAGCGTTAGCAGAACTAAAACTGGTATTGTCATTAATCCAAGCTATAGCGCATTTAATCCACATTAGTGTAATTAATCCAACATTCTGCAGAAATAAAAAAAAATTTTTGCATTACCACACAGTTCAGCTCAACATCTAGCAGACTGTGTTTAGTTGTGATAGTTGTCGAGTTGAATGCTGAAGTGGATTTGTGCATTGAAGAATCAGTCAGTCAAAAAATTAAAGTAAATTTATTCTTACAAAAATAATGTTCAAAAGTGGACACAAACTAAACAACTGGATAATACAAAAATAAACTAAATAACCAAACTGCAGTGGAGGACCCCACTGGTTGCTGATGTGGTGCACACTTTGGGTTTTGTGTTAATTGCTGAGCTGCTCCAGGTGCGGCTCAACCGGTGGGTGGATCTAAGTGGGTGGATCTGGTTAAATGGAGGCAAGGCCAAACAGGACTGATACGTAACAGTTACTATTACTAAAGTAACCCAGTATATATCCAATGTATGCATAAACATACAAGCAGCAATTATTCATATACATAAATCCATAATGTAAATGTACTTATTATTTAAACAATGACCCAAAAGTTTAAGTGAGGACACCCTTCATGTAACTTTCAATAACACATTAAAAAGAGTAAATAATCACTAAGTGCACTTTAAATATTTCATTAGTCGTAATGGTTGAATAGTTTTCAAACTCTCTTACAGAGATCGATAATAACTTAATTTAAATAAAAGTAAATTGCGTAGCTATATTTAGTTCTCTTCATTTCAATAGTAAACGAACCCCACAGCAGTTTAGGATGAGACAGGAAAAAGGGCAAAAACTGCACAACATGACAGCGCCCCCTACAGAATAAGAAATACATTTGTATGGAGGGCCGAAAATTCAGTTTTCCAAAAAATGTTATACAAAATTCCAGTTGGTCATCCCAATCAAAAAAGCCAACGAAAACCATGTTCTATTTTTAGTTCTGTTTTTTGTTGCCATGGTGATTCACGAAATCACCAATGGTATTCTAATAGGATTTTGTTTTTGTTTTTTGTTTTTTATTTTATAGGATAAAATTTTCCATTACAGAGAAAAATATGACTAAAATGTCATAAATAAAAACTATAAATGTTTTGCTCAATGATGTTTATTCATTATGGATGTTTTTATTGCACTGAAAAACAGAAAAAAAATGAATCCAGGCTTGCATCTCCACAAACCTGACTCTTATTCGGCTCTAACATGACTCCTGCTTGTTTCCATGGAAATGTTGTTCCTTTGTCTATAATCTTCCACAGTATGATATTAAACGTATCTATCTCCATGGAGAAAATTCTAAAGTATGATTTTAATTTTCTATTTCAACGGAATCATGCAGTTAGCGTTCCAACTCCAGAAAGTTACATATTATCACTTTAAAATCCATGTAGGAGGCTGTGGAGAAAATCAACTAAAATAAATAAAAAAAAAAAAACTTAAACTCAAAAGAAAAAAGTTGCAAAGAACATATGCTGTAACTAAACAGGGCAAAATGTATTCCTATAGTTTTATTTTTGCATAAGGGGCAATTAAAGTTGGTAGACTATGAAAGGGCTGGAGTCTGTGCCCACACCTGCAGACCTCTTAAGAGTGCATGGGAATACGCTGAACAAGGACCAGGTCAGCATGATCTACTGTTTCCATAAAAAGCACAAATAGGACAAACAACCCCAGAAATAGCACGCCAATGAAAGAATGAAATACACCTTCAATATTAATGTGAATGAAACAAGACGAGTGTGACAGCGTTTGAAGACCTCAGTCGACTAGAGAAATTCTTGTTGGACTAAAGATGGGAAACATGGCAAAAGCTCTCAAAACTACCCCAAACTGCACTCAGTAGTACTTTTGCATGAACTCCCCCTGTAGTTGTAGAGTTCTGTTTATGTAGAAAAGTACAAGGAAACAATATATTTATATAAAGACAGATTAAACTTGTGAATCATGAGTTGAAGCCATGTTTTTCCATAGAAATACCAAAAATACATCCTTAGCTAACTCACTCACTCATTAACCCCTCATTTCTGCTGTTGTCACGTATAAATCCTGATAATCTAAATAAAATGAGTGGACTAAAAACTTGAAAAAATACAAATATGTCTTCTTCAATCATGATCTCTGCCCTCTTATAACACCTGTCTATTCATGGCATTCCCAGTGATGAAAAACTCTGTCATTGCCAATAAGAATAATGAACAAAACTTCTATCTTTTGAATCGTTTGATCAGATAGGACTGGCACACAGATATCTACGAACTAAAAATAAACACACAAGTTTTTGATTATTCAGCTTTTTGTCTGAGATGTGGAAATTGTCGCACTTTTCTCAAGCTAAAGTAAGTAGCTTTGCACAGCGACGTGTTATATAAGAGTGGTTTATTCATAATCTGGATCAATGTAGTGTGAGAAACCAGTTGTGTTGTGTCCACTTAAAGATCTGTCACCGTGCTGTTATTTTTCCAACTCTTGCAATGCATTGTGGTCCATGTTTTACAAATTAAATAATAATACATTTTACTTATAATGCACTCTTCATTCCATTGAATCTCAAAGTGATACAATAAAACAAGAACTTTAAACCAATACTACATTGCTAAATGCTAAAAACGTGGTGCGGCTGAACAGAAGACTCGGTGCCCCATCGTACGGAGCCTCGTGAGGGGGACCTGAAGATCTGAGGGTACGGTTTGAAGATTGCAAAGTGATCAGGTCTTGCAGATACAGTGGTCAGGATCAGCAGGAGGATTTTGTAATCAATCCGGGGTGAAACAGGGAGCCAGTGCAGTGATTTGAGAATAGGAGTAATATGTTCAAATTTTCTGACTTTCATTAGGATTCTGGCGCTGCTGTTTTGAATATATTGTAGTTTTTTGAATGTCCTTGGCAAGAATCCCAACAAAAAGTCCATTGCAATAATCCAACCTTGAGGAGATAAAGGCATGGACAAGTTTCTCTGCATCTGGGAGGTTTAGAAGGGGGAGCGATTTAGTGACGACTGCTGGACACTACTTTTCAAGGTGCATTGTGGAAAGTTTCACCTCCTGGACGTTCGTATGCCACTAAAAATAGCGTGACCCCTAAATAGTGCCCTAACTGGAGCATAGTGTGGACATTCAGATACAGCTCAAGACTAAGCAAGATTTTTAGTAAAATCTGAAAATATAACCATTTAACTGTGTTTTAGAGAAATCAGAAGTCCAACCTGTAATACACACTTTAAGACAAGCCTTGTTCTGGTGATGCATTATTTGAGGATATACGGTACAAGTCGGTGGGACGTGGGAAACATATGACAGGGTATTAGTCTAAAACTTAAATCCCGCGGCAGTCAGCGCTGAGCAGTCTATCAGGAGCTTACTGCACCAAGATGTCAGCCACCCTTTTCTTGTAAGAGCTCTTGATCACGGCACAGCCCCCTCAACAGCCCGATGCAAGGCGTTTTAAAGATACATAAGGAACCTCACTGGGTCTGGACTGTTCCCACGGAAATGAGCAGCGGTAATCTCACACTCCCAGACGCTCGCAGCTGCTGTGTCTAATTTTAACAGCATATCCTTTATATTAATATTGTGGATTTTATGCACACGGGCAGCCTATATAGTGACATGGGGAAGCAAAGTAATGCATTTTAATGTTCAAGTATGTAAAATATCCCGAAAGTCAGATGAAATATTTTAATGGGACAATTCGTGCGTTGTTTTTACCTGGGGGTTAGCCTTGACTTCGTTTAACTTTCTACATCCCAAATAGTTTGCAATGGCAGTTTCCATTTCAGAAGACAGCCTAACTTTCAAAAGTCATGTGTGTAATTTTGATGAGAGTTTTAAAGTTGTCTAATGTCTACAGTATGTGCTAGTGCAGGGCTGTTTAAACAAGATTTCTTCAGGGCCAGATTTGTCGGAACATCATGGTCACATTTTTATATTGTGCTTTTCCACCTTCAAGGCTCTCAAAGCGCTTTACATCAAGAAACTAAGAACACAACGACAGCATTCGTCTGTGGGAGCCAGAATCGCACCGCCGAACTGTGGGTCGATGGATCTGACCGCTCTACCGGTGATGTTTATGTCAAGAGTAGGAGTCAAACCATCAACCTTCAGATCAGTGGACCTGCCAATCTACTAACTGAGCTACTGTTGCCCAAAAAAGAACATGTGCCACCACTTAACACAATTTGGGGTTGTGCAAAATATCCCCAACACTGGATCTGCTTCAAAAATGATATAATGACAAGTGCTATATTAGATGATTTTGAAAAATAAAATACAAAAGGCTTTACTGACATTGCTCCGTGAAATTGTCATTGTGTTTATGGCTTATGAGCGACATCTTGTACCTTCAAATGGGATGGATTATATTAGGACGGATAAATGTATGAATATTTTCACTGAATACATACCTTCCAATGTTGATGGAGTAACAAAAAAAAAAACAGTTTGATGACATTAATGAAGCCACAGTTTTCGATATTGTTTTTGGTTGGCTCAGATTTGATATCATGGGTTTCGACTAGACTGAAGTCCAAGTGGATTACGCTAACTTATTCTGCCAAGAAATAAGTATTCACTTACTCCTCCAGGCCACAAGTAATTTCTGAAGCAAATGTCAGAATTTTTACCCTTGAAGAAACTAACCAGGGACACATTCCAAGAACTTTGGTCCCTGCTACTGAGAAAAAAAAAATATAAGACTAAATCCTTCCCAATTATCCTTTCTTTTTTGAAGATTTCTGAGAGCGGAAAAAAGTGTGTGTGTGTGGTATTAAAGTTAAAGTAGTGCTTGTCCTAACCTGTGTGAAGATGACCTCTGTAGTGTCTGTTTTTTACACTGTTTGTGAGTTATTGATCATTGACAAAGCCTGAATGCCAGTAGAAAGTCATCACTTCTCACTAATATTTCACTGGATCAGTTAAATATTTTCACCTCGCAGGTGAAAACTCATGTGCTTATTGTAGTGCCGCTGGTATTGAGAGGATTTCTTGTGGATTCATTTGCTCTCTGACTTGACTTTACGCCGGACTGCACTATTGACATCCAACAGGGAAAACCCACAGTAAATGAGGCTGTCAGTGCTGGTTAGTGTTAGCAGCTGAGAGCGCTAATTCACACTGAAGGCCCCAGCATGTGTATATGGACTTTTTCATTTGCTTTTCATCAACCAGTTCGTTAAGCAGAAGCAGAAATATCAGCAGCGATAAAATCTATATGAACCCAATTGATTCACAAGTGTGGTTCCACGAACAGATATTTCCTCACAGCTACAGAGAGCATGACTCCTGCTGGAGTCCTGCTGGGGCTGGTTTATACCTGTAAAATACAGCAGCGTGCCATCTGCTGGCCCTGACATCTCAGCAAAACTTAAAAAATGATTTTATTACATCAATGAAATCACAATTTTGTATTCTTAAATCTAAAATAACATAAATATGAAGGGTTAATGTTCTGTGAACAGAAAATGAGGGGGGGCCCTCTCTTTCCTTGGGCCTTAAACCACATGTTAAAAGGGAACAGTGAGGACACTTTTTACTCGACTTCAAAGACACAGGGGAAAGCTCTGCTTTGTCCAGATCCTCCATTTCACACAAACGAGCCCTGAAACGAGCTTTATTACACGCCTTCTAAATGTGATGGGTACATTTTACGTTCGAATCTGGGGATTAAACACTTCTTTTTTATGTGCCAATGTGCTGTGAGCAAGTAGTTTTTGGCTCTTTTTATGAAGGTACAATTGTTCCATAACGTTTCAGTGTGTAAATGTTGATTGGTACACTGGTAAATGAAAATATTTATTTAGTACAAATCTGAAAATTATGCTTTCTTGTTTTGAGACGTTTGTGGAGCTGAGTTTGTCACATAATAGTTAACCTGGTGTTATGGACTAGTCCTGTTTCTGTGTTTGGCCTCCACCCAGATCCACCTTCCAGCTGATGAGCTCCACCTGGTCCAGCAGTAATCAGCTGAGGGATACAAGCCTGGAGCCACCACCCGATCAGTGACCAGTAGATCCTCCGCTGCAGTGACTTTTTAGTTATTTGTAGTTTATTTTGGTATTATCAAGTTGAACAAATGTTTCAGTATTTTTTGTAACATATTGTTTTGACCACCTCTTCATGCTCCCGTTTGTGTTCTACGCCCGGTTTAACATCTTTTCATTACATGGGACTCCTAAAGGCGCTTATTACAGAACAGAGCAGGCTCTGTATAATATAGCATTGGGTTTAATTAACAATGTGAAGACATGACATAAGTCAACTTCAAAGCTTCTGGGCATACAAAAATACCATCGTTCTAAGTGGTGGCTTTTTTCAGTGCCGCTGCCTGGCTGTGAGCCCCACCCTGACCCATTAACTGAACTGAACAAAGCTGAGCCAGGAGTCTGTCGCTACACTGCTGGTGATGAGCCCTTGGTGCAGCGGCCGGTTTCCCCTCATGGTTCACTGGTTCACACAGAGTACACCGGTGCGCCAGGCACCAGCTCACTGGCCTAAGAAAACCTAGGACCGTGCTCTGTGAGCTCGTAAATTGGGACGTGCGTCTTGGGCAATGCACTCTCAGTTTTTACTCTAGGCTGGCAAGTTTCAGGTGATTTGTAGTTGCTCTGCCTGGAACACTGTGGAGCTGTGGCGACTGCTGTTCTGTCTTTTGACCTTTGTTTTATGAACTATTTCCAAAGACGCAGCCCCTGATACAATAAGTGAGGACAAATGTGTGTGCTAAAGTATTTCACATTACATCTAAATGTAGATCAAATTCAGTGGGGATGTATCGTGTTCCTTTCTTCACACAAATATTTAAAGGCAGTGACAGAGCCCTGTCAGAAATGAAGAAGCTACTTGGATGAGTGGCGAAACATTCTCTTTCACCACTTGACAGAACTACATTTCCTCTTACTATATACCGTAGACCATATATGTAAATGGACGTCTAGCATCTAGCCGCCACATCATTTTATTTGGCTACTTTGTTTGTAAATCAAGATATGACCATTAAAAACAGGCCAATGAGGTGCCTTCTTTTCACTCCTGCTAAAGTTAGCAACAAGTTTGAGAGCATTGCTGTGAAGGGCCTTATTTTCATCAGTGCACTCTGGATCGGCTCTTTGGTTGCTCTGATACTTCCGGTCAAAATTCCAAATATGGAACTCGGCTCCAGATTCTCCTCTATAACTGTGAGCATCGACGAGTTTTATTTGGCTGGAGCTGAATGCTACGGGCGACGTCACACTCACCCATAGACTGTATAAAGAAGTGGACTAAGTATGCTATATACATGGCAACATACTTTTTAAGTCCTTTTTCAGGACTCAGTTTCCTAAATGTCTTAAACAGTTCTCTAACCCACTACTGCTCAATAGGACGATTTCAAGAATCTCTTATCATTTTGTAGTGGTCCCATGTCTGTGGAGAATTGCAGTGGGCTTAGTTCACTGGGACATTTTAAAGTCTCGAGTCAATGTTAAAGATACTGTACATTAAAATGCTGGGTGAAGGAGACAGAAGGCCAAAGTCGTGTTTATCTGAGGTGAGTTGATTTTGTCTTTGGTTGAGATCAAAGTTCTCAGTCAGGATCAGTCCATGCTCTGAGTGCTGAATGCTGCCCTCAAAGCGACCTTCTCCTCACAGTTCGATACATGTCCAGAGGAGGGAGGGAGGGGCTGCCTCTGATCTAAAGGATTACAGTGTTTACACCCAGGCCTCCTCCGGTGAGGGTCAGAAAGGGCATCCCAGGATGCGGATGACGTGATGGGCCAGATGAGATGTGGATGTGGGATGCTATCAGCTATACAGTTGGAGTTGAATGTGAAATAATCCGATTAAATTGGATTGGTGGAATTTTTTTTTTTTTTTTTTTGCGTGAGGGCCACCCAGAAGTGACTCACCTAAATGGTCTTAAATCTGTCTTTAATCTGGCCTTTTCTTATACGTAAGTGGCTTCATGACACTTATATAAAACTAGATACTCATTTGAACAAGTATCAACACTAGAAATGAAGCTTTCTTGAAAAGCTTTAGAATGATACGCCCATGGACCACTATGGAACCTAATTTTTAGCACGTTTAACCATGTTATTATAATTTCCCCTTGTTACTCTCTCGTTTAAGTAATCTTTATTCTCCTTTCATTGAACAGATCCCCCGTTTTTTCACCACCAGGGCACATCCACTGCTCTGCACTTATTTAGTTCTCCAATTTTATTTTTCTTTCAAGGTCAAGGTCAAGGTCAAGTTTATTTATAAAGCACATTTAAAATACCCCTCTCCACATGCCCAAAGTGCTGTTCCAATATAACACATAAAATAACAACAGTAAAACTACAGTATACACATAAAATTAAACAACAATAACTCAAAACGTCTCAAAAGCCAGAGTAAAAAGGTGAGTTTTTAACAGAGACTTAAAACTGTCAATGTCAGGCACAGACCGAATCCTCATGGGAAGACTGTTCCATAGTTTGGGACCAGCCACAGCAAATGCTCTGTCCCCCCGGGTTTTCAGTCTTGAGCGGGGACAGTTTAGAAGTAACTGGTCACAGGACCTCAGGGTTCTTACAGGAGCATACCCAGACAACAGTTCGGACAAATACGCAGGTGCCAGACCATTTAACGCTTTAAAAACAAGGAGCAAGATTTTAAATTTAATTAAGACCCTGGAAGCCAGTGAAGACTCTGTAGCACATGAGTTATGTGTTCGGAACGTCTTTTGCCAGACAGAGGGCGTGCAGCAGCGTTCTGTACCAGCTGCAGACAGCGGATGGAGGACGCGTCAAGACCAACATACAAAGAATTACAATAGTCCAGCCGTGTAGTAATAAACATATGGACTAGTCTTTCTAAATGTCTTGAGGGCAAGTACGACTTTACCTTCACTATGAGTCTGAGCTGAAAAAAGCTTGTTTTTTCTTTATTGATGATATGTGTAGGATTCAGTATTTTCAACATTGTCAAAGCAGAGGCCTGTCTCACATCTTCAGTTAGACTGTTCCAGGTTTTAGCTGCAGAAAACTGAAATTCTCATTCTCCATGTTTAGTCCTGACTCTGGCACCAGCAGGAGGCTGGTCCCTGAAGTCCTCAGAGTGTGAGATGGTTCATGTGGCACTAACATGTGGGAGATGTACTTTGGTTCTAGACCATGGACAGACTTGTTCACACAGAGCTGCTTTAAAGTCTATTCTCTGAGCCACAGGAGCCAGAGCAGAGACCTGAGCACAGGATACACGTGTGAAGTACTTCCTGGTTCTGGTCAGGACCCAAGCAGCAGTGTTCTGGATGTACTGCAGCTGTCTTAAGGCTTGTTTGGAGAGGCCAGTGAGCAGGTCGTTACATTAGTCTAACCTACTGAAGTATTAAGTTGTTTAAGCATATTATGATTTAAAATGTCCAAGTAATAACATAATGATCCAGGGATGTCACCGATTCTGATACCACAATGACATAAGCTATGTAGTTATAATCAGAGTATTGAGTCCAGTTCCTTAATATCAAACTCAAGTTTGAAATTTTAATATCATGACAACACGACTTGAAAGTAAAGCGTTCAATAGTTTTATGAGGTTTTGTCATTGTTCTTGCATATTTTAATTATCAGAGAAAACAGATGCTCCCCAAACCTTGGTAAATTCAAGAACAGATTCAGTCCACAGCAGTGATGTGCTCTGTAAAACTCAGGATGGCTTCATTAGCCAACAGAAAATAAGCACATCTATGCTTGTTTTGAAAGTCTAGTCCTATGACATTAAAAATCTAACAGCCTTATCCTTACAGATGATAATCTCAACACATTGAATTATAACACAAATGCCACAACAATGAAATACAACATTTGAATTTAACTGTAAAATACTGCAAATGTCATATTTTGTCAATGTCATATTTTGAATTTTGGTATTGGATTTAATCCAACAGTATAGTACAGTACAGTATGTAACTTTCTGGAGGTGGTTCATCTGCATGAGTCCATGGAAATGGAAGGTTAAAACAACACTTACACTGCCACACAGTGGGATATTATAGCCAAAGAAGCTTTTTCATGGAAATAAGCAGAACAACGCTCTTTCTCAGGCCAAGTTTTTCAGTTTAATAATTGTGACAACCAGAAAAAACATGCCTTTATTTTAGACTGTGGCTTTAATGTAGTCAGTCTTTACTACTGCAGTGAACTAACCATACAACTGGAGTGGGAGAGGGGAGCTTCCCCCAGAGACACATCACCTCGAAAGAGAAGAGACTGGCATATCTCCTGCACTGAATGCAAATACAGATCAACAGAACCACTGTCAACCCCATGAGAGAGTTTTGGTTAGGTTGTAGTAAACCAAATTTCATAGATAATATAGAAATATATCCACTTTAATAAACATACTTCTGGGTAAACTCTGCTGAACATACTCCTGTAACCCCCTGGATTACTTTATGTGTGCACAATAACCCTTAAGTAAACTATATACAGTGCTTTGTGCCATTTTTTTAATTACACCAGTCCTTCCGACTAGTCTTAGACCATTTTTTGTAACTGAGTATTCTAATTTTGAAGTAAAGTAACTCTTATCTGAGTACGATTTGACTACTTTACCCACCTCTGATGATAATATGAACTAAATACAAATACTGAAAGAAGTGTGTCAGCATTGCAGTTTTTGACTTTTAGTAAAAACATCTCATTTGCAGTCTTTGTTTACTATAAGTTTTCATTACTATAGTTTTTTTACTTTTAATGACACTTGTTTCACTGGAACATTTTATAATCCCTCCTCTCCTTTATCCCTTTTTAAATGATGAATATTTTCTATCACATCATTCTTTGTATATATTTTTATGATGTGCTTGTAATGTTTAGATTTTGATCTTACACATTCAAAATCCAAAATAATGGGTTATATTATCTGACTTTTAAACAAAGCTGTGTTCTGACGGTAAATGGATGACTTCCTGGATATGTTTGTGTTTACAGTTTGTTCAGATAAAAATGACTTGATTTTGCCAAAATTGTGTTGGTTTTGTCATTTAATGGGCAATGCATAAACTTGTCTATATAAAAGTGGGTTGGGGCGTCTGATTTTCGTGCATTATTCACTCGCTCTACATTTGGTTGTTAGATACTATTGTAGCCACAGCTGCCCCGCTGAACCTCGGAAACGCTACAAACAGAGTCACGAACATCTAGAGCTGCACTCAGGGCGTCACTGCTCAGGTGGAACAACCGCTGTGTGCGAAAAAATTGCAGTAAAGATTACCCAGTTAGTTGTAGGTGTAGAGATAGTTGTAGGTGTAGATTATTATTTTATTTTTATATTAGTTTCTATTTATTTCTGTCATATATAGTTCTTTTTCTTAATAAATGTCCTATGATTTTTTTTTTTTTATATCCTTAAATGTTCTGTTTATTTGTTTACTGTAACATCTAATCAGACAATGTTTGGCAAACAATATTTTAAATATGTTTAAAACTAGAGAACATACCGAAGTACAGTGGTTTTGTTCTTAATTTTGTACTTAATTAATTTCCACCACTGATTACAGATATCAAGCTACATTCTTACAGTAAATTGTGCTTTATTACAAGTACATTTACAAAAGCGTTTTACTTGAATCAATGTCATGGGCATCTAAATTACACCAGCTCATTCCTCAGTACAAAGTAAAGAGAAAACAGTACAGGACCTAAACTAGATCCCTGAGGCACCCCACATAGCTGCTGTGTGCATCACAAGTTCTGGGGAAGTATTTGCTCTTTTAAGTTGTTGTAAAAATGTCTTCACCTGTTCCTGAAGATCTCCAGGAGCAGGTGGAGTGGTGGAATGATGAAGCACTTTGTATGTTTGAAAGTGGCGTAGAGTTATTCTCAGAGAGGCCAACAAATTCCCCCGACGCACTGAGCCTGTTAGCCTACATTAACCTGCTCGACGCTTACTTAGAGTAAATCTGCCATCCTCCAACTGAACATTATTGTCATCGTAGTAAAAAAAAAAAATTGTGTATGTATTTATATATGCAGTTATTAGGCACTCAGTCTGCACATATGCTTACAGTTAATTGGCATAATTGGCAAAATGAGCAAGTGGGCGTTCATTTCACCTTATTAATTATACCTGCCTAAGTTATGAATATCAGATGCATAATTATAAACCATTTAAAAACATAATCAAAACATAATCAGTGGTAAATTGTAATAAATAGTGTTCTGAATCCATCAAATTTTGTCCAACGTTACTATGACAAAAGTATGTTTTAATATATCTATAGCCTAATTTCAAATGTTAGCAACGTGACAAAAGCCAGGAAGTCACAAGTGGGACATGTGAAATTCGTATTTACTAAATTTATAATTATTTAAAGAGGCGTGTTAGGCAAAATTGACCTTTTGGACCTAATTATAAAGTCGTTCCCTCTGTTTTATTTGTCCTCCATGCATGTTTGAGTAATCTCCTTACAGTTAGCAGTAAGCCTACATCACCCATCTTACTGCATTGCAATTTTCCATAAATATACAAAACCATAATGCAAAACCATACACTACAACTTCACGAACCTGATGTGATGTGCAGTAGTTTCATTAGCAAACCGATTATAATGTGATAGTGCTCTGAAGGGGGAGTGTGTTAGCATAGAAAACAAAGGGAGGGGGTACTTAACCTATAAACATGTTAATACATTGTTTTTGGTGAGTACAGCATTTTCAACACGGTGTTCTAAATACGTCATGTGTTAGCAATGAATACTACAGTAAAATACCCCCTTTAAGGAGGAAAAATGCAATGAATATCATCAATGAACGATTAAACAAATGTAAAGATGCAAGATTATATCTGCAGACCCTCTGGCAGTTTGATGTTACAGATAAAACACTCACAGGTACAGTGACTACAGTTTCACATTAGTATAAGCACATAACAGTAACATGTTAAGCAAGAGTGACAAAAACAGCCCAATTCCTGCACATACCCCAGTAGCATCTGGTGACTTTTATGAGAAGTGACTCTCTCAGAATAAAAAAGCCATGCACCTTTATCAAAAACTACAAGTACTAAAAGATTCAATACGCTTAATAGATCATATTTTTGTGTGTCCATCAACTTCACTGTTCACAAGTTTGGTGGGGATCACTCTAACTTCTTGAGAAATTTATGCTAGGTTTATTTTATGAAGTTGGTGCATTGAAACGCTCCCTGGACTCTTCATCATATAGTACCATCGCCTTGGTCTCGGAGCCATATGCGAAGGTGGTGATGGGCCAGTGAACATATGCCGTTTATAGCACTCCTCAGGGCTGACTGTACTTTTGAAATTCCCCTTTGAGTACTTTGTCTTCTTCACTTAGTCCTCTGCATACCGAGTTAGCAGCTCGACCGCCCCCACCTCCACACTTTTTCCCCCTTATGTCACCTGGCCTCTCCGGAGCGCTCCTGTCATACCCCGTTAGCCCGCTCAATATCCCGCGATTGGCATTTTATTTTCAGTCCCACGCAGCTGTTAAAGAAGAAAAACAAGTGAAGCGATAGGATCCGTGTTGATTTGTGCTGGCGGGGGAGATCCAGTACAAAGCAGCCTTTTGTGGAGATGACAGATATACTCAGTGGTATTTCTGAGCTGGGAGAATTCAGACTGCAGTTTGTATGGTCGTGTCACAGGGCAATGTTATGCATTTTAATAGCAGATAATAGAGCTGTTATCTAGTTATCTAAACGGTCAGGCTGTACAAAGAAGCATAAAACATGTTATTAAATGTGCCGTCTGCATTTAATTGTGAAGCATTTATATCTTATGTGAACCAGGAAATGATGCTTGTGTGCTGCTAACTTGCTCGTTGTTGTTATTACTGCCATGATGGAAAAACTCTACTCTGGCCTCTGAAAGTTGTGAAACGGGTTCCTATTGCTGTGTTTCTGATGATGTCACACTATTCTGTTGGTGGTTTTCAGGTTTTAGGATGTGATGGTGTCATTTTCTCAGATTAAGGCAAGAACCAGTTTCCCCTATTGATTACATTGCACTTTGCTATGAAATATCCAAAAGGTAATTTCATAAATGTTTAATTGCATCAATTTCTATAAATGACTAGACCCTACAATAAAAACAGAATTTTAACAATGTTCTTTTTAGCTTCCCCCATCTGCATTAAATATTATTGACCTACAGAATGTTGTGACGTCATCTGAACCTCGGGCGGGTAAAATAAATATTGTTAAAATACAGATTTATGTGTTTATAGGTTGACTATTGTCACTAATAGAAGTGATCAACATTGAATTTATCTTTTGAATATTATATTGTAAAGTACAATGTAGTGAAAAGGAGAAAAGTGGCTCCTGCTCCCATCACATTTAAGAATCTGAAAACCTCCAATAAATAGTGTCTAAGTATAATGCACCATGGAGACACAAAAATAAAAAAATCATTAAATTTAATGTTCACTCCCATTGAGTATATTGTAAAAGCAGCACTTTGTGACAAGATCCACCACTGCAGACTATCTGCATCATTTTTTTTTTACATTTCATCAGTTGCAAATCCAAAAGAAAGTATCATGTATGTTGCTATGTAACAGATGAGAGCCAACTGACTGTGCGTCAGCGGGCTCGAAAAGTGTTCTTTAGTTGTGTTCAGGTCCAAACATTCATACATGTGAATATTCACAATCTGCCAAAGGGTTTGAGAGCTAGCAACGCATTAGATTTTGACACCTACTTTCTTCTTTTATGGTTTGAAAATCAGGTACCTCAGGTTTAAATTCAAACACATTGGCAGGTATAGAGGCAGGTGGAGGCAGGTGGAGGCCGATAATTCTGCTGCTGTAGCTGGAACAGTAAATGGCGTGAAGGATTATTAGTAGAGTCAAAGGTGATGGCTGTCCAACAGCAGGATTGGAAAATACTAAAGCAAAAATAAAAGCCACACACACACACACACACACGCACAAACACAAACACAAAGAGTAAATCTGCCGCACAGAATATTCCCGGTTGTGGTATGACACCAGATCTCTTGAACATCTGCTAGAAATGCACCAAAATAGTAGACTGAAGAAAAAGACTCACAAACACGATAGAGTAATTGACCAACTGACATCGAAAGAGAAAATGAATATGCACAACTTGTTTGATAGAAAACCTTCTTGATAGAAAGACTGACAGTCAGTGTGATTAAAGTGGAGATACGCATTAACACATTCACATAACATTAATATAAAAGTGGCATTTTTGAAGAAGGCCAAATATCTGAGTGTTACAGTCTAAAAGATAACTTTTAGTAGCTGTACTCATTCATATAGTGAATTGTATGGTATGTTATGTGCATTTTTAGGGACAAATTTAACTGTAAAGTATGATGATTTTTTTTTTTTTTTCCAAATTGTTCTGATGAGCCTGTAAAGATGCACAATATATCTTTTCTGGTGTAGGACCTGCCAGATGCTGGTCTCCAGGTTATTGCTTCACATGTGATGTTCCACACTATGGTATTGAAACTATCTACCTTGCACAGGTTTGTATTGCTCAAAAATACCTTGAAAAACATGTATTCATACTGTGGGTTCAGCTCTCCACAGATCTGACCTGTAACATGCAGGAGGATTTTACAATAGATAGCCTAGCCTAGCTCTAAATCTGGAAGTCCCCGAGTGCTGTACGGCTGTAGCTCACCTCTCCTGACCCAGCAGCACTGGTTGAAGGATGTGTCAAATGCAGAGGATGAATTTCCCTCACAAGGGATCAATTAAGTATGCCTTGCCACATTTAAACTAGACTAGCTTTAAGCGGTAGTTGCCGTATGTTAAGAGACCCAAAGAGAAAATGCCTTTTTGAGTCTATAAATGCCTCATGGTATTGTCTTTATGTTGAAATGTACAAGGAGCCACATTGGTCATGTTTAAAATACAGTCCATATATTACTGTTGTATTCCCCATAGCCTCATGTCCTACCCCTGCAGAGCAGCCGCATATGAAGTGAGCATGTTTTAAGGCTATTCCAGGTTGAGGGCCCCATCGGGAGCGGACCTCGGGGCAGAGTTGGGACAGATTACACGTCCCACCGGCCCACCTGCCCTGTCAGGACAATGAATGAGTTTATGTGTGCAAAACAAAACATTTTGGGCAGCCAGCTAATTGCAGCTTTTGTTTGCTCAATTATTTTTCTCCTTTGTGTAAAAAAATGAACTTGTAATGAATGTAATTAACCTTAGACATACTAAAGCGTACCATTAGCCGCGCTGGAGGTGATGGAGAAATTGCATGTTGTGGCAAAAGAGGCTAATTTAACACTAGCATTTAACAACTCCACGCTGATTTTTGATGAGTTGAGATATATATTTAAAATTAATTGGTGAAGTGGGGGAACTGCTACAATTATTAATGTGTTACCAAAACCACTTAACCAAGCGACCCTATTGAGTTGGATTTGACAAAAAGACCATTACAGTAAAGTGGAGGAGACAGATCATTCTCTTTTATTTTGCATGTCGAGATTAGGTATTTGACAGCCGATCAACAAGATGTTTAAAAGTCAAACATGATTTGTAGTGATGGCAATGAAGCACTAATACATAAAATACAACTTATAGTTTGGTATGCCTTTAATGGAATACCATTTTACTAGCAATTAAGGTATTTGTAATGTTTTCTTATCGATACACACAGTTATGTCACAATCATATTTAATCTGGCTACAAATATGAATAGAACAGATCGTGGTTCGGAAGATGATGCCTTAAATCCATGTTATGATAAAGCCTTGAGTGCGATTATAACATGATCAATAGCTATATGATACTATATGATGTTACACTTGTGCATTTATTCAGCGACATTTATTCTGAATGCTCTTAAATACCCAATTTTCAAGATGTGTTACCTCTCCATTGAGACTGAAAGTTAAAACTAGACTTTGGAACATTCTTTGTGGCAATAGATTTTGCCATTCTAATAGAGTTTTAAGTTATTCTGTGGGAAAAGCAATTACTGGGTTTCAGATAACAACATTCGATAGACTAATAATATTTAGCACAGATGGGGGCAACTAAAATTTATATTGCTAAAATGCAGATTTTTGCTGAAAAAATTGGTTTGTTAGTTTCAGTGTAGTTAGCTCCTCCCTTCACATAGATACAAGGCTGTGTCAGACCCGAACTCAAGAAGCGACTTGGATGAGCAGCGAAACGTCTTCATTCCGACAACTTTTCGTCCAGTTGACAAACATCAGGCAAAATATTTGTGACTTTACCTTTTGTATTTTACATGGCAAAGTACAATGTAATCAATAGGAAAAACTCGTCCACCTCTTGGAGTACAACATCATCATATTCTACAACCTGAAAACCGCCAATAGCATCTCCATGGAGACAAGACGGTGGCTCGTGCATTATTCTGTTAACTTTCCTTCACTTTTGGATGCACTGAATGAATGAAATAAACACAACCGCAGGTGTGTTGGATGGGGAAAAACTCCAAAAATCTAATGGTCCCTTTATGCTTTGTAATTTTGTAACTGCTCCACTGTGGTTCTCATCAGCCCTGCTTTAGTAAATCGAATTTGGCATTGCACCTGCGTGTTGTTAGATCTTGATAAAACACCAGCTCCACTCTGAGAGGCTTTTTGAGGTATTATCCCGAGCGCTGAAGAGGCTTGGCCAATACTTCATACACACCTGAGTGCATACGAACTTGACTCTTTTTTACTAAATCTTTTGTTCTCTTGCCAACTTGTCGCCAGCCATTTCTCTCGCGCGCTTAAACCTGCGGACATCCTCACTTTATCTATGTCCTGGCCACTTATCCTCATTGTCTGGGGCTTCTCATCTCTCAACGTCTGACGCTAAGACTGTGCCAATCATCGCGGCGGATGAGGAATACATAAGATGGAACGCGAGGAGACTAGCCGGAGACGCTACGTGGAGGAGGACATCTGGAGCCTGCTTGATAATTCATTCAATGATGATGAATGAGCCATTTCGGAGCCTTGCTAATGGGCGGAAAATGCAGCAGAAAAATGGATTTAAAAGGAAGCAACGCAAGATATCTGATAGCAAGATTGAGTTTTTAAAAATCAGACAGTAATTAATGTAACGGAGAGCGATTGAAAAGAAGACAGAATGATGTCTTGGTAGGGGAAGAGTTTAAGGAAGTATGCACAAGGTTCCGGAGAGGTTGATATCAAAATCAATGTGAATGTGATGCTCTGCTTTAAGTATGTATGAACGCAAGGGTATAAGAAGATTACCAGAGTTTAAAGAGCCAAGCTGACTCCTGGTGAAGTTTAGAACTGCCAGTGCACTATGATATAACATGTCACGACGGCTTTATTGAAAAAATCTTAGAACTGTGACACTAGAAAACTTTTTACTGTTGTGGGTGTTTTTAATTCAATCAGTTTACTATGAGCTATGAGCTGGTGTAAAACATAGCCTTGTTTCCACTGGTTCGCATTGGAGCGGATCAGTATGGGCCATGAGTTTCTACTGTCTAAAATGAAAACTAATGAAAACCACCTTGTTTGAGGGGTCCAAAGAGGATCCTGAAGGGTACTAGCTCCCAGAGGGGACAGATCACTTTAGCTAAGGCATGGCTACACGAGAAACGATTATTTCTGAAAAATAAAACATAAATACAACCAAAACCAACCCAACTACGAATGTTAACTTGAACATCAGCCTGTCCAGGGACTACAGGTGGAAATTAGTATCTTTGCTATAACCTGGCACCATACATCTTTCCTGTTTTTTAGGTCAGTGTAATGTCGTGCACTGTCCCTGTCTAAATAAAAGCATACCATACAAATACTATCTTATTTTATTCTACCTATATATATCCCACTAACTATGGGTCTTATAGATGCTCCATGTTATTTTTCTGACTGAGGTTCCATCACCAGCTTGTCTCCATGGAGATTTAATTGATTTCCCGAGTGACACCACCACCAAGCGAAGTCAGAGGTGAGCTCTCGCAGAGAGTATGAATGCATGCCCCACCCGCACCAGAAAACTTACTAAGTGTAGCTTTAAGTAGAATTAACCATAGAGAGTGAACAGTTTACCCCATCAACATATTGGGATTGTCAAAAGTATCAACATCTGATACTAATCAAGTATAAGACCACATAGACCAATATGGAACCTACAGGTATAAACATGGACTGCTAAGGGATTATGTAGATATACGGCCAGAAAAAAGAAGTACAATTTAATGCTGAAAATCCCATTCTATCGTCTAAATAATGATTTTTTTTTTTTTTTTTTTATTGTCATGGTACTGGAATCGGTATTGAATTGATTTTGAAAGTTTGACATTTTAGTATTATGACAACACTTCAACCCCATTATTGAACATTCTTCAAAACTTTTTCTGTTAACCTCACACCAACCTCTGCATTTGTCAGCACGTTTCCTCATTATTATTCAGTCTCCCATCAAAAACATCACTACCTGCCCGTTCCTTTCACCTTCCATTTTGTGCCAATAACACCTCTTAACCACTCCTGACCCGTAGCCGCGCTAATCCCTTCTCCTCCCTCCACCTGTTGCACTGTGTCGTCCTGTCTGCCTCCCCAATGCTAATGCTAGCTCCTGCCCTGAATCGTAATCACTGCTGACCTCCATGCCGCCTCCTGATTGGCTGTTCCGTGGTCTCCCTGGAGGGTGGCTGTGTCTGAGGTCTTGACCGGCCATCGCGGAAAACCTGATCAGAATATTCATGGACATCCCATAATCAGGACGGTAGGTACAGCATCGATCTGTATAAAATAAACCCATGTGTTGCCAAGGGGGTGTAGTGGTGTGATCCATAGGCAGGTATTTGATGTTCTGATGTTGTTTTTAGGACGCAATTGGAGGAACGAGATGGGAATAGTGCACGCTTTAAGCAAGACTTGAAAAGGTGGCCGTAAATCCTTAAATGTTACTCAGACTCCTCACCAGGGTCTGAGTACGGGTCCTGGGCACTGCACTTATCCACTGTTTGTTTAAGAGAGAGTTATATAGAATGCAATAGAGATCGAAGGACAAACACTCTACCAACTGATCTGTTACCCATGTTGAACCATGACAGAGTAGCAACCCAAGTCACAGACCATTTATTTTTATTTTTACAATACACTGTACAGTCTAAATTCAACTTGGCCTTAGATTCGTTCTTGCTATCATTTATTTATTAAATTCTCCAGGTTGAAATCACTTTGTGTCAAGAGAGGGGCAGAGTAATTCTTCATGGACACAAGTGGGTCACGAGTAAACTTTAAGCAGACACAGACACATTTTTCACATTGTAGTTACATGTAGTCCTGCCCGTGTCTCCGGTGATGAATACGAATGTGCTGCAAGAAACTGGGTGATTCCCTCATGGAACTATTCAAATGTGTGTTTGAGCGTGTTCCCGCCTGCTCCTCTCAGCCTGTGTGCTCTGATCAATAGTTTAATCAAAACGGATCAAGAGCGGGTGTCACTGGCAGCAAAGTAGAACATGGGTTGAGTTTTTAGATGTCGCTGTCAGAATAAGTTAAATATATTTTGGAAAGGTAACACGTTAAGTACATATGCTACTAAAGCCCACCTTCTGTGATTCTTTTGATGTGACACACTATTTGTTGAATTTTACCGACTGCAGGGACTAGATTTATCTTCTTACCTCTGTGCATAAAGCGTAAAGCCTATATACTTAATTAGCTTTTAGCCATTTTATAGTGTTTCCTTGGTTACTAGGTTAATTATAATGTTCTTTCATCCAAAATATGGCTGCAGTTATGTTGTGAAAAGTAGAACTAGTTTGTTTTCAGTGGTCCAAGGTGGTTCCCCACTTAACTTATGCATTCTGAGAACTTTCAGAGCAAGCTCACGTGTACATACTGATCACTGGACAATAGAAAGTTTTATAATTAGACAGTACACAAGGGACTTATCTTAACCTTAAGAGTTGTTTATACTATATGTGTGTGTGTGTGTGTGTGTGTGTGTGTGTGCGTGTGTGCAAGGGCTGAAATACATGAGAGTATTGAGATTGACAAGCTGATCAGTGCAGCATCTGCAGTGATGTGGTCGCTGTATCGGTCTGTTGTGGTAAAGGAGCTGAGTTGAAAGGCGAAGCTCTCGATTTACCGGTTAATCTGTGTTCCTACCCTCACCTAGCGTCATGAGCTTTGGGTAATGACCAAAAGGACAAGATCGCAGATACAATCGGCCACCCCGAAATAGAGTGGTCGGGTGCACCCTTAGGGATAGGGTGAGGAGCTTGGTTCCCTGCTTACACTGCTGCCCCTGTGACCTGGCACCGGATAAGCAGAAGAAAATGGATGGCTGGATGGATGGATACATGGGAGTATACTTTAAGTTAATGTCATATTTTGGACCTGTTTTACTTCCAATTGTTAAAACCAATGGAGTGGTGACCAGGCCCTATACAGTGGATTTTAGACTGGATTTACACATTTTAGCACATTTTTGGCCTTGTTGGTAGTATTTAAAATCACTATCAAATGCACTATTGGGTCACAGATTGCAGCAGCTGTCCTGTGTCAAACTCCTAAATACTATATTATCACAGTTTTAGCTCTCATAGTTGTGATCAATCTGGCAGTCCCCACTAAACAACTTCATGTGCATTTCCTCCACCTTAGTTTTCACACATGCCGGCAATAACGCCCCACTTTGCTTATTCATTCACTCATAGGACCAAAACTGCTGCATCTTTTTTAACATGAGAAACTGTGTTGCGTTTCTGCTCCACTTTTAGCATGGTTATCTGTTTAGCACGTGAACAAACACTTGATAAATGAGGCCCTAACTGTGCTACTACTTCTGCCCTTTTAGAACTCGCACATCTTGTATCTCCACTGTGACATCTCTGTGCTAGTCTGCTCCTGGCTAATATTGTTCTACACCGCCGTAATGACTATTGGGCGGCTCTTGTCCATGTTACCTTCAGTTGCATCAGATTAAATGTCGCTCTGAATTTTCTGACCAATGTATCAGAGAGCTGCCCACTTGTTTTTGTTAACAAGCTCTACTGCAGGCTTCAGTCTAATTCTTACATCACAGTATTCATGCGTACATCATTACGTAACACACATTGTTTAAGGCTATATTATACACAATAAGACATTAGTACAAACTTTTGTGGTGTATAATGTCGTCCCTTAACAGTTCACCAGTGTCTTATTTGCCATCAAGCTTTCAGATGTTTTACCAGTTTAAAAGAGGGGTATTATGCTGACTTTTTGGAGCTTTCTATCATCTTATTACATTTTTCCCTTATAAAAAACATGCCTGAAGAGATTTTATATGTCATTGATGCATGTTTGAGCAATGTAGTGATCTCTCCCAGGCCCAATTCAAACATCTTACAGTTCGTAGTATGATCCTATGATCTACAGCTCAGCCCACAAGACTATGCCACGGCAATTTTCCATAAATATACAAAAGCAGGATACAAAACAATACACTACACCCTACAAACCAGATGTGATGTACAGTAGTTTCACTAGCGGAATGCACCCCGATTTTAATGTGATGCACATTCTGATGCTACATTATAAAGTCATATAAGAAATTTATATAATCCCTCATTCATCCAGGAGTGGTCCCATTCAGATTTCAACAGTGGTCATCTGGACAGTTTTGAAATCAATATGTTTCAGCTCCTGTTCAGAAGCCATATACAGTGTAATGGTAGTGGCTTAAGGCACTGAGATTTAACCTAGAGTTTAAAAAATCCAGACTAGGAGGACTCCTAGTCTGATTATGGACTCACAACTGTGCAAGGTCTCCATCTATGACATCACCATCTGGGGAATCTCAAACAATGGGTGTTTTGCCCAAACACAGAGGCAAAGGACTTTGTACAGAGGATTAGTGAAACCATCATGAATGATGCAAAATACAACTCCAGGGTTTTTTTTTTTTTGTTTTTGTTTTTTGTTTGTTTTTTTTAGAAGGGAACAATGTTATAAAATGGTTAAAAGCTTTAAAAAAAAAAAAAAAACTATTTTGCTTTGTACTATATTGTGAACAATTACCACAACAACCAACTGTATTTCATTTGGAAAATCTTCGGATACCCTCGGCCAGTTCCCAGTGCTTACAAACAACACAAACCATTACCGCACCAGTACTGCGAGCTGTGAAAGCAGACTCGACATTTACTTTGAGTCACTCTGCAGAGTCCAGTCATAAGAAAAACGTTTGATATGAAAACATGTTTGGTTGTCACTAAGGGCCTTCTCAGACGACGTGCTTTCCTCTCACTCAATTTCCCCCACGCCTCCTATGCAAATGAACACATTTGATCTGGCGCTTCGACACTGCCACTTCCACTACTGAGGTTCATAATTAAAAAAGGGAAAGTCTGGGTCTGCTTCCAACAACAGCGCAGATGAAATGATCCGGCTTGGCAGGCCAGAAGAGAGATGAAGAGAGCGGGAAAGAAAACCACTTGTGTGTTGGGTCCGGTTGTATTACAAGGCTTAGCTAATCCTGCGAAAGGAAATGAATGTATAAGTAGTGGCGGTTTGTTTGGATTGTCTATTCGAAACAAACGTTGTATTGGATCAGGATTGTGAAGGCTGCTGTATCAGTCACTTGCAACATGTGATTTTAATGTAGATATTAAACAGCTGTGGCTAATTATGTGGTGTATTTTGGCCTATTACATCTCCTAAAGACCTCTGCCAAGGCACTGACCATATCTTTTAACTGTAACGAGACAGCGTAATCCCTCATTTGTCATGAAGTAGTTCTTGGTAGAGAAGGTTTCAAAGGAGGTTCACGACCAGATTTGTTGGCAGTTCAATACTCACTGACATTGCTGGAAAGGTTAGAGCTATTGTGTTCCTGGGAAAGACACTCCAGCCCGTGCCTCAGTGTGTTGGTGGTGGTTTGGTCTTAGTTAAGAGGGAATGGGCAATGGACGACTATTATTACACCGAGTACAGCTAGAGAAATTGTGATATAGAAATATGTATGTATGTGTTGTGTCCTTGCACAGCTTACTTGTTACGAGAAGTTTTGTCGGGGTATTTAAAGTGGAACTAAACACCAACTCAATCTTTTTTGCGACTAATTTTTATGCAAACTAAGTACATTCACAGCATTGTGGTTAAAAATGGGTGTCCTGGCTCCAGTGGCCACTGATTCTGCCCTGATTACAGTCAGGAGTTTCTCATTACAAACACCTGGCTGAAGGGGCGGAGTTTGAAGTGTGGATACCTGTTAGACCAATACTGCTTCTCGGAAGTCCAGATCCATCCCCTCCTCTCCTTTCACTCTCTTCTTTAGTCCTCTTGACACTGCCCAGTTTAGCTGCTCTATATGAAACATGGTTTTGGGCAGAGTTTAGGTGTTAAGTCCCACTTTAAATGACACACACGCAATTTTAGCAAGGTCTGTAACCCACAAAATAACTTAGGGTTTGTGAACTACAAATGATCTACTTCTATAATTTTATATTACAGCGTATGCCCGAACAGCTGAACACAAAATAGTCCCTGGTATGAAATTGTCTAAAGTGTGAAGTGAATATTTTAACCACAAAAACTGCTCTAAATCTCAAACCGTGATGACCATTCCTTTGGCAGAAGCGCTTTTGGTGGGAACAAATGATTTAAGGTTGTTTAACTGTGAAGAAATCTTTAATGATTTTCCACTTGAGTGTACCTAGTCTGATTGCAATGGACCGCCACTATAGCCTGTTCTCATCAATACATCCATCACACTAAATCAGTGTGCAGTAGTCAAGGAGTCACAGCACACAAGAATCTGCATTATGAACTAGAGTTGTCAAAAGTATCGAAAATCTGATACTAATACTTGGAACTAGATACTAATTTGAGCAGGTATTGATACTAAAAATAAAGTCACATTGACAGAACAGAAATGAACCTTTCCAGAACAGTTTTAGTATGATCTTTAGCGATCATCATTGTGTACATCATGAGACCCTTCTGAAGAATCTGATACATGTCATGGTTATGTGTAAAACAACACACTGGTCTGTTAAAAAGAACCTTTATTGGGAAACACAGCTATTAGGCCACATGGTAATATTTTTAAAAAAGTATCATGACAACACTGTTTTAAACTAATGGACATTATGTTCTCTTTTACAGGTAAACATTACCTTGTAGCTCTAAGTTCTTCACATCTGGAATCTCTCGCTGAAAGCCATTGGAAAAAGGCATTCAGTTTTATTGAAGTATCTCAGAGAGTTGGAGGAAGAGGCATGATGCTCGAGTTCTAAAGCAGAAGATCATTTACCATCAGTACGAGACCCAGGACCCATGAACCCTGAAATAACACATATGCTAAACTGACTTTGAGCTTTTACCATGTTAGAATATTTTTCCCTCATTTAAAAATACTGGTTTAAGTTTTTTTTGTCTCTGAGCCTCTTAAAACACTTGGATTTGAATTTTCCCTGGACTATTAAATCCATAAAACATCTCCAGACTCATTTTCAGCATTTTTTGTTGTCAAATCGGGTTCATTATTGCTGCGCTCTTTCATTAACATGTCCAAACATGTTCCCCATTACTTATATTTATTGTTTTCAGGTGTGATAATTCCCTCTGCTGCCAGTAGAGGGAAAGCTGCATCAGATCAGAATATATTGAGCACTCAGCCTGTGAAATGATTTTAAGTTTTAACTCAAGCAACCCAAAGCAGAGGTACTCCTGGCCATGTTTAAAGGTCAATAATGCAAAAAAGTAATGTATAATATTTGTTCTTTATGATATTGTTTGTGTAATAATAAAATTATAAATTCATACAGTGGAACTGAATGCTGAATTATGTTCTATTCTTTTTTTTTTTCTCTTTTCTTTACTGTGTACATTGTAAATGCAGTAGCTCTTTATGTTTAGTATAAAAGGGGGAGGCGTCATAAGCTCTGGCTTCTGCCTATTCCTTTTTCAGACTTGTGTATTTTGATTGTTTTCTGTGACTTAAGACTGAAATGTCTGGAAAGAAGGAAATAAAGTATCTATTGTGATAGTATTGTCAATAATTTCTCCATTCCCATAGACAGCTCCTCCATCTCTCCCTCTCCTCAGGTAAAGAGTCTGGGTGTCATCCTCGACAGCTCCCTCTCCTTCACCTCCCACATAAACACCATCACCCGCTCCGCCTACTTCCACCTCCGCAACATCCATCGACTCCGGCCCTCCCTCACTCCACAGTCCACTGCCGTACTCGTTCACAGCATCACACACCGCATCACACACCGCATTCAATACAAAATCCTTCTCCACACATTCAAAGCCATCCACAACCTTGCACCTCCATATCTCTCTGACCTCCTCCATACTGCCACACCCGTTTGCTCTCTCCACTCCTCCTCCTCTCTCCAGCTCTCTGTCCCCTCAGCCCGTCTTGTCACCATGGGGAGCAGGGCCTTCAGCCGCTCTGCTCCCCAGCTCTGGAACACTCTCCCACCTGACCTCCGCAATACTGACACTCTCACTCACTTCAAAACCAAACTCAAAACCCACCTGTTCAAACTCGCCTAGTCACTCTGACCACAGCTGCACTGTCATTTTTATGCTATATGCTTGATTTTAAATGTGTATATTTTAACTGTTGCTTTTAACTGTCTTAATGTGTGCCCAGAAAGGCGCCCTATAAATAAAATATTATTATTATTATTATTATTATTATTATTGTCCATTCCAGTCTAATCCAATACAGTCTGGATATGCTTTTCTTGTAGGGAGTATTATACCTCTGGTGACGTAAGCCAGGATAACGAGGACTGAGCAGGCAGTGTCTTCCTCACACAGCACAAAGATGCAATTTTCTATCTGTCATGGTGTTTTATTATCCTGAACCTTATTATTTCTTTAACCCCCAACACATAAATTCATGTTTATAAGACCATTTACTGGTCATAGTTGGCCCAGAGAGTGTCATCATGTTTGAGCTTACATGTTTGACAATGTATGTTATCTGCCCAACCATGTCATATTTACTCTCGTTATAATGAAGTTGATGGTCCAGGGCACGGCTGTGTATGGTGTGCTGACGGGGCCCTGCAGTGACCCTTGGGCCCCTCAGCATATGGTGATGCTCTTGGCTGCACTATGTGTCTCTCACAGCAGACAGCAGAGGTCTGTTCAGCCTGCTGCCACTGGCTCTGCTCTGCTCCACAGTACTCCGAATACTGCACCACTGCCCCAGGACAAGCCCAGAGCACCCGTGAATCATCAGGAATATCTCTCTCCAAGAAACTCAGATAATGTTTAAAGGAGGGTTAATGTGCAGTCGAGTTTAACTTTCTACCATGTTATAACATTCCCTCACCAAAAAAAGGCTTGTAGAGGTTTTATGTCATCCATCCATGTTTGAATCCATATTTGAGTAATCTTTCGACCTCTCCTGGGTCATATATGGTTAGCATTG
Source organism: Periophthalmus modestus (assembly GCA_019594935.1). Lineage (NCBI taxonomy): Eukaryota > Metazoa > Chordata > Actinopteri > Gobiiformes > Gobiidae > Periophthalmus > Periophthalmus modestus. The sequence continues at coordinate 26,468,637 of JAIEZT010001373.1, read as the reverse complement.
TGATTCTGCCTAAGACTCAGCCCACAAAACTGACTCATGTCACTACACGACCATTTTCCATAAATATACAAAACAACCTTTTCGAGCATCAAAAACGAAAGAGAAACATAAAACATGTTAATACGTTGTTTTTGGTGAGGTATAGTGTTTCCAAAATAACACTGAACAATATGATCAAAAATATGTTATGTGTGAGCAATCGATACCCCCCAGCAGTGCAGTACCCCTTTCTAAAGATGTGTGCCATTATGTAGGGTTGGGCATTTTTTTCTTTTCCAAGACACAAATAAAAATGGCAAAAAAAAAATGGCTTTCTGTATTGATTTTTTTGAATAAGACATTCTCATTTGCACTTAAAAAAAAAAAAAAAAAAAAAAAACGAAAACTCCCTGATGTACGTTCAACAACTGCAAAAAGATTGCCTTGGATCCAGAAAATACACTGTTCATCACTGGTGAATCTGCCCTTTTTCAAATGGGCTTGATTGGCAGGTGGATTAGCCAATTTGGGGCATACATGGTCCATCTGTATCAGGAAGAAAAAAAAAAAACATCACAGGGGACTGAAAAATCTTATTTCTGCAGAATCAATGAGATAAGCACTAAATTCTGTTAATCTGAGGTGAGATTAATTTGATTTTATTTGTAAATGATAGGTGACCAATGAGCTCCTTTGTTTCACATGTGTCACTGGAAAAAAACAGATCTGATTGCATATTCACGTTTGACTGGGCGTGAGACACAGAGAAAGCACAGGGACCAGACTGATCTCAATCTGTATAAAAAATACAGTATTAACTGCCCAACAAGGCAATGTTGCTGGAACAGAGATTTAGCTTAGTACATACCAACATAACAACTGTGACTGGTAGTTGAAAGAATCAGAGGCTCTTATGTAGAAAAATTAAGTCTTGTATTGAGAAATAGACCCACCTACATGTTTCAACACCTGTCTTTGTCAAGGCTTAGGAGTAAAGGGCACCAGGTGACTCCCCTTTACAATGGTAGGTGGAGTCATGTGACCTAAAAGACCCAATACATACCCAAGACACAATCATCAAAAAAAAAAAAAAAAAAACATGAACATCAAAGGAGCATCATGTAGACAAGAACAGTGTGAGGCACTGTAAATACAAATAACACAGAGGCTAAAACAGTGAGGTAAGACCTCAGGACAGACTAGAGTTCAGATCTGTGGAAAAGAAATATATACAGAGGGATCCCAGGCCAGCTGAGAGACATAGTCCCTCCAGCAAGTCCTTGTCTTCTCTGAGGCATTCAGGACAGGTCATCTTTTTCTTTTTAAATGGTTTGGAGTGGTCCAAAGTTACTCCTCATTTACATTATGCATTCAGAGCGTCCTAATTATTCACAGCAATTCGTTTATGAGCACTTTTCACAACGTTCAGAGGCCAGAGCAGAGTTTGCCATCACATAAGGTTAGCAACAACTAACATGCTTATCAGGAAGTGTGCGCTTATCAAACAATAAAACGCTTTATAAATTTGATGTGGACATATTTTGACCTCAAGAGCTGCTTATACAATATATCTGTGCTGGGGCTAGACAAAGTTTGCTCAGATACATGAGAAAAAGATCAGGTACAGGCTCTTTAAGTCTAATTGCTATTTCCCTAATTATTCCATTACACTATTAGGACTCTTTTGGGCCTCCTGCACATTAGAGGATACAGATAGTGCAGTGCCGCGGGTGTAACTACTTTGTGCGCAGTGTAATAATGAAAGGGAGGAGAAGGCACCACCCATGGAGAGTGTAAACAAGTCTTTTTGTTTAGCGCTGACTGGCCTCCCTGCGTGTCTCTGTGTGGGGATATCACTACACAGCAGCTTATTCAAATGCTTAATAATTATCATTAGGAAGGCTCTCCTAATTGTTGTACTTGGGCAGACCGGGGGGAGAGGGGCATGGCCTTTTGACTGTTGTTTTTTAATGTTCGGTTCCTCTAGGGCATGTTTTATGATTGTTCCAGACTTAAATGGGCCATTTTCCAAAAGTTGTAATGAAAAGTTGCAATTTTCTCCCTTTAAATTGGAATGTATTTGCAATTCAGTCACACTTTCTGCACTCTCTGGGCTGTAAACTAGGGAAGACTTTTAAATCTATTATTCCAAGTAAAATGTTTCAATTCAATGCATAGCAAATTATGTTATGCCTATAACATCAGCTTTCGCTCAGGGCAGGAAAGCTTTTGCATTGCACAGTTAGTACAATTGTAATTTTTAAACCTTTTCATAATAAGGCTGTTTGAGGCTCAGAAATGCAGAGGGTTTTATTTTGAAAGGGCCACTGGAAGTGTTTAGTTGGTGTAAACGGAGCTTTGTCATACCATTATGCACTGGAGCAACTTTTCCAAGCTTTTGGGCCATTTGTAAAACAAAAAAAAAATTGATGGCACTTTACAGCCCGCAAGCAAACAAAGCAGAAAGAAGTGAGGCACAGGGAGGACCACTGGCTCACGGCTCCTCAGAGCTGCAGCAGAGGTCAGTTTGTGCAGCTGCCTGTCACACTCCAAAGGTGGCTCTGCTCCTTTGACTGCGTCCAGCATCAAACAAGCCCCGATAAAGTTGCAGAGGAGGATAATTTTGCAGAGATTTTTAATTCCACAAACTGCATTTTATCTGATGTAAAACTACGATATGTATTTACCACTGGTATTATCCTACCAAAATAAGTAATTATTGAAAATATGTCATATTCCCTTTTTCAGCCATGGTTTAGTTGTAAAAAGAAAGATCTGTGCTGGACTTGATGGTGTACTGTGTAACTTGTTTGAAGGGCAGTTTTTACTCACAGCCTCCGGGCCTTCACAGGTCAGACCATCACAGCTGTGACTGTAACTCTGCCTGGAAGCTAAGAAGACAGCTTTCATTTTTACAAACATAACTTATCACTGGCTCGGTTCAATGATTTTTACCTTTCATGAATGTTGCCAATCCCTGTTAGTGACTGGACTTTCAACTCCTTTTGTGGGATCCGAATATTTTGGAGCTGTTCATTTCAAATGGGTGTTCAAAAGACTGGCTCTTTTACTATTTATTCTCATGATGGAGCCCAATGTGAGAACTCACTTTATCTACAAACTAATCAGAGAAATGACCAAGGCTCAGATCTATTTAAAATGGTTCAAAATGGACGTTTGAAGTAAGTGCTCTGTAAAGTCAGGCAATACAGCTACTTTTAATCTATTTTGGTAAAATATTCAAAATTTCAGCGGAAGTACTAAGATTAAAGCCAAGACGATGACAAAAAAGACGGACATTGAGGTACCAGTTGTGTTAGACAAAAAAGATGTGTGAGTATAGCCATGACTCACCCAGAACAACAGAAATGCAGCAGATTGCCCAAAAGCTAGCCAACACTTCACTAAAGTGACAAGAACATGATCAGAAACTGGAGAAGATGCCTGCGCAAATAGAAGTGGAAACATGGTCTTTGGTGGCTGTTTAAACTTGTCATTTACTACTAAAGGACCAAAAGAAACAGCTGAAAACGCTAAATGACTTGGAATCAAGGTCAAGAAGAAACAACATGAGGATATACGGAGTGCCTGAAGGAGCAGAGGAGGGCTCGGTGATTACGTTTGTGGAGAGATTGATTGCTAACGAAAAGCTAATCGAAGACGGAATGGATGCACAAGTACAATGAGAACACTGCTCAATCAGACTAAAGCCGAGCCCAACGCACCCCCCAGATCAATAGTTGTTAACTTGAGTACACATTGAAAGAAACAGTCCTCAGGAACACCTGGAAGAACATTCAAATTGGTAACCAGTACCTGCCATTTGACTTCGGCTACACATCAGATGTGATTAAGAAACCCAAAGAAAAGAATAATCCTAAACCTTGGCACGACCCGCTTTAATTGGGAAGACGATGTTGAGCTCACACAGCATTTTAGAAAAGAGAGAAGAGTTAACATTGTAGAATGCAGACTGTAGCATTCTGAGTCAGTGAGTTAATATTCATCAATATACCATCATTATTCTGGGACTCATTAGGACTGGGACAGTCCTAAGTGAAAATGCAATTGCCAAGGCAGCATACCTGAAGAAAAAATTGAAGGATTTGATGCACCAAGAACATACATCCATCTTGGGGTAAAAGCAATTATCACATTAATCCCCCCCCCCCCCCCCCCCCCCCCCCCCAAAAATAGAGAAAACTGTGCCAACTAGAGGCCAATATCAACATTAAAGGTGGATTACAAATTATATACAACAATATTAACTAAAGATTTGAATCTTTTTTATTGCAGATCTAATTGATAAAGATAAGACTTTGCAGACAGTAGTCAAACTCAAGAGCAAGAATCTTGCTCACAATTCAAACTATAACCAAAAAGAAGTTAAAAGCAGCCCTAATCAGCCTTGACACTGAAAAGAGTTTCAATCACGTGAATTAAGATTCCCCAAAAATGTGTTTGACTCAAGAATCAATCGAATGCATCAGAGCAATTTATGACAGGCCCAAAGCAAGGATCAATATAAACGGTTCTCTAACAGACCGTTTTCTGTCTACTAAAAAGAAGTTTGAGGCAAGGATGTGGGGTCAGGCCCACACTTTTTGGTCTTTATATCAAGCCATACATCAGAGTGAAGACTTGAAGGGAAAATACATCAATGATAGGGAACAAAAGATAGGATTTACAGATGATGTACTTTTATTTTTAAATGACATCAACATCTCCTTACGTAAAAAGAACATTATGCAAGAATTTAAATCATATTCTGGATACACACTGAACGTATTTAAAACCCAGGTTCTCCATTTCAACAATACACCCTCAAAGCAAGCAGTGCATGAATATAATATCAAGTGTGATAGTATGAATTAAGTACCTCGGAGTATTTTTCTCTACAGATATAACGCTCCTGTATTAGGACAATAATATCTCAAATAACCTAAATATTAGATCAGATATTCAAAGGTCCTTTGGATCTTACAAATAGGATTAATGTGGTAAAAATGAGCATCGTGCCTAGACTGCTTTATTCCAATTACTTCCTATAGGCATACTCTCCAATATAGTCATAGAATGGGATTAGATGTTATCCAGGTTCATTTGGGAGGGGAAAGAGGCTGAGGGTCAAGTATTCAACACTGCATTTGCCTGAAGACAAAGGGGTTATGGCCCTTCCCAAATTGAAAATGTATTTCTATGCAGCAAAACATGATTGAAGATTTAAGAACTGGATTAACAGGAGAGCCTCAGCCTTCTCTACAATTATTAAAAACAATGAGATGAGGAGCTTTCCATATCTGAAAGCAATATTTGGACTCCAATCAGGACTTCTTTCAATATCTCTAACTGACAGAATATTATAATAAAGAAATGAAAGAATGGAAGAAATGGGTGAACAAACTGCAGTCATACAAACAATAATTGGTGGTACTCCATCAAAAACACTGGCCTGATGTCCTGTCAAAATGGTTCAACTGTACGTCAAAGAAAAGTGGGAAAGGCTGACCACAATCTCAGATCAGCCATGGTATAGGGTATGTGAGTTATTACAGTCTTCTACTTCTCTACAGTGGAGAGAATTCAATTGGAAGAACTGTATTTGTCCTTGTATTAAAAGCAGACAGTAGCAAGTCAGCAGATGTGTTGGAAGCATTGTGATACTGCTAATGCCAATCACACTCATATTTTTGGGGGATTTTTCACAGATCAAACCTTTTTGGAACAAATTAACAACACCGCTCTATCTCTTTTCACACCAACAGCATTGGATCTGGGTAATATCTTTGAGCTGGTTGCCACAAAAGATTATTACCATTGTTGAAATATCGTTTACTGCGGTGAGGAAGGTCATAGCATAACATGAAGATGGCTCCAGCCTGAGTGGCCCGGTCACACTGACGGGGATGATATTATGCAGGAAATTTGTCACTGAGAAAATTGCCTTCACTCATAGACTCAAAAAAGACAAAATTAAAGAAAAATGGGAGAAATGGTTTACATTCAAAAACTGTCTGGACATCACATATCTGCAGTAATACTTGAAGGATGGTTGCTAATCTCAAACATGTTATTACTTGATTCTGGAAATTTAAGTCGTGACATGACTTTAAAAACATGGAAGAACACTTTCTGTAGACTGAAGGTTCAAGCTAAGAGTGGGAAGTGTGTTTACTCTTTGAAATTACGCATAATCTAAATGAAATGCTGCACTCAAAGTGGAATAATGAAAAAGCCTGCCTGTCATTGATGCCAAATATGTTTTTCTGTGCAAAAAGCTCTCACTTGTGTCGCCTGCCTGCCTGTGCTGATTCTTGTGCCAGTTCAGCGTTAATCAGGATCAAAATGCATGCAAATTTGAAAGAAACAGATATGTTTTTTTGTTTTATTTTAATTAGATCCGGTTCAAATTGTTCAGGTTCAGGAACTGTTCAAAAGAGCCGACTTGTTGTCAATAACGTAATAGCCTATCCACCGCTGTCAAAGAGCCATAATGTCGCTGGCCAGCTACGCTCCTCACGCGATGCCATTATCATGTAAACACTACTATTTGTTTCTAACCTCCACTGTACATATAGCCACAATCAGTCACTTACAGACACTTTCTGGAATCTTTTTTTGCATATTTTTTTTTTTTTTTTTTTGTACTTCTTTCGTAACCGCTCAACTCGTCGCAAAATAGATGATTTCGTTTGCTGTTTTATTTACCTTCCTCTGTCATATCCTCACTATTTTTTTTTTGTACTATGGTGTAAATAGTTGTATAGTTGAACATTGCTTTAGGTTTATATCCAGGCTGTTCCAAAGCTTCACATGCACCAACTCCTCCTTGTGGTTCTCACTGCCCGGAGTTACTACTACAGCCCTTCAAGTTATATGCATAAATATTTTTTTTTATAAATAACTTCTGAATGTTGGCTGGTAAGATGCTTTTACTGGCTTTAAGGGTTCTATATTATGCAAATGTACTCTTGTGAGCTTTAAGCTAGGTTAAAATGTTGTTACCTTCTCAATAACACATGTCAGAGGTGCCCAAACTCTTTTCACCGAGGCCCATACCTTGAAAAATATTCGACATGGAAGGCCACAGACTAGTGGTCAATACAGTGGATAATTCAGACGGTGCATTTAACATAGTTTTGGCTTCATACTTTAAATAAGACTTGAAATATTAATATTAGGTCTTCATGATCAGTACTTTTTAACAGCAAATCTGAGTAATCCTACCAATATAACATCACACTGCATTGTCATAATCAATTGAGCCAGTTCAACTGAACGTCTGAGGACCGTTTGGACACCCCTGACGTTCCTGGAATTCTGTTTTTGTTTCATTCACACATTTCAGTAAACCTTTATCATTACTCTGTCTACATTTCCAAAGCTCAAAATGCTCTGTTCCACCTTGTGATGTCATGAACCAGTAGTTTAAGTTAAGAGCTACATTTTACCTTTTGTGCAGTAGACGTTAGCAATTCCAGATCTGAAATCATCCAAATGATTCTAGTGAAGGATTATGGAGTTTAAAAACACAATGGAACACTTCCTGTATTATCACGTGATCTTCCAAGGTGGAAAATGGAGTGCTTTTGTTTGAGAGAAGAACTCAGTTTAAATGAGCAGTTTGTGTGTTAAACATGTGTGAATGAAACAAAACACAACCCCAGATATGTTTGTGATGAGGAAACATTATAACATAAATCAGAAAATAGCGTAATATGAGCCCTTTAATTTATCATCCATGATTATACCCAAAAGTTTATTCTCCGAGACTCTCAGTTGTGACACTGTTTATATTTAGAATCTTGATTTTTTTTTTTTTTTTTTTCATTTAAGTTTAAGGAAAGTTTGTTAACATCCCTCCTATTTATTCTTGAGCCACTTTAGCATGTGGAAAACTGGTAACAGTAATTTGGCCCTTTGCAGTGCATCCAAAATCCTATTGTCGGTAGTAGACACATGGATAGGAGTGGGGCTCAACCCAGGCTTTGGGCTGCATATAGAGGACAAATACAAGTTTTTCTCAGTGTCAGTATATGGACAGGCCTCATGTGAAAGCCCAGAATTCAGAGAGAGTCCTTTTAGGTTTAAACCAACTGGATTTCAGCATTGAAAATGGCAATTGCTTTCTGGTTGGATAATCATTTTGAGAGCCAAAAGGACAGATTATAATAAAGGTTATAAAGATTACCTATTTGTCATCTTTAAAGAGATTTCATTTGTGTCTACCCCATATCTGGTTACACAGTTAGGCCGTCTTCATGAAATGTAAAATCAAAACATTATGTAACACGAACAACAATAACTACAGTGTTTTGTAGTAGAGGCAATGTAAGATCACTCGAAAAACACAGAGGAGCACTTTCTGTAGAATGAGGGTTTATTGGCATTATTCACACCATAGAACTCACTTTCAAAACCTATATTCAAGTTTGTTTAGTGTCTTGCCTCGAGACACAAACAGCTGGGTAAACGCTGTACCTGTTAGTTTTTTTTTTCTCCAGTTTAAAAGAAATGAAAATCCATAAATGACTCCAAATCTTGCTTTAAAAGTTTGAATTGTTCCATGGATCAATTTTAATTTGGGCTTATCCTTCCAGACATCTCACGTGCACAAATATCTTTAAAGATCACAGTCATAATAAGAACGTTACCTAAAATGATCATCAAATTCCCATCCTGTGCAGAGCTGGGGATTGCAGCGCTCCACGGCTCAGTCGTGTGTGTCTCCTGCCCTCTACTGCCGCTGTATGTCACTGCAGCTGAGTATGAGTCATGCAATGGGACCAGGGCGTGCTCATAAATTAGTCCCTTTTAACACTCAAGCAGTGACAGGCAGCAGTCTATAATCTACTAAAATGGGAGGGGGAAAAAAATGGGCATATCTTGAGTTTGCATAGTGCATTTTTAACACATATAGAAGCACTTACAATTGAGAGATTAGTGAAATATTAACCGCTTAACTAATCAAAGAATCATACACATTTAAGGTTAAGGTCCTCTGCATTTGGCCCATATTTCAATGCCATTGGGGCAACCTGTCAGCAGCAGTGGACCCATCTAAGTTTTTTCAGTTCTTTCACGTGCTTAGATTACAATTTTCACCAGTTCTACCACATATGAAGACACAAATATAGAGGAGGATACCCAACCCATTTATTTATCAGTTAAACCCATAACTGGTACCTTTTATTTTCTCATGTTATAATGTTTTTCCTCATCAAAAACCTACCATAAGTTGTGTATTGTTTCAATCACACATGTTTAACACACAAACTGCATATTTAGGGGGGAGGGGTGTCGCTTTTTCGAGTTGATGAAGCCGGAAAATCGCCCACGCTCACTTCCTATTTGGAAAGCGGCAGCTAGCAGGTTACCATGATAGAAAAACTCCTCTCCAGCCTGAAAAGATATAAAACCCATTATAGTCCCTAATCAAGATGTTTGGAAAGTATAAAGTGAGGAGCCCGTAAGGATCTGCTACAGTGCCTTGACTGTACCAGAAATGCCACGGCAAAGGATTTTAAATATGTTCTGAAAAAACACAACAAAGCAGAAAACCTTTACAGTATAAAGGACATGTGCATGCCTAACCAAAAAACATTTTATAAATTCTTGATGGACTGAAGGCAAATGATTAGTTGATTAAAGGGGGCGTGACAAAAGCTCACAAATTATTACATATCTTTATGTAACGGACCCAAACTGCACTCACAAGACCACACCTGCACAGGAGTTCATGCAGAAACTATTTATGCAGAAAAAAGGACTATAGGAACCAAGGTATTAGTATTTTAACATATAAATACAAGAAAAAAACCTAATCATCATGTAACTCACTCACCAACTTCTCCTTTCTATCATCCTATAATAAATCCTGAAACTTTAAATAAAATGATTATTGACAAATACAGATTGTGGTCAACTACGACACAATCGACCAATGAAACGACTAAACGACTACAGGCCTCCAGCCCTCAGTGATGAGTTTGTTTAAGGAGTCCACGCTGGTGCTCCATCATGTCATTACAGTGTGACAGGTGGGGTTAGTCATGTGGAGGCTGAACGCATTACCCAAATCAACTTGATAATATGAAGCCTTCCATCAGCTATGAAAAATAACTTGTAATACCTGTCTAATATTCACGGTGTTATGGATCACACAAACACAACTTTAGAACTTTAATTTGAACCTGATAACTGCCTCCTTTTCAAAGTTTAAATGACTTTAGTTTTGTGTAATGGTATTGGCCGTGGATTGAGTTCTACACATTTAGCACTCTGGGATGGCTCTCAATGAAAGCGATTGGGAAAAGGTAAAAAGTGATGAATATTTGAATCTGATTGGCCAAAGCGTCACAACAACGGAACAAGCCGAGCAATCAGACTTTTGTTAAACATCTTAACCCTCCACACATGCACAAAGTTCTTCTGCATCTTTTCACAAATAAAATGGTCCATATTTTCACAAAAATAAGCTGAAATACATTGTCGGCATGTCATGTTTGTTTTGGTGCTTTAGCTTCTGCACAAATCTCAATGCTGCTCTGTGATTGGTCCGCCCACTGCTGGGTGAGTCTGAACGTTACAGCTGGAGTATGGCAGGATGGATTCTTGTGAGTTCAACATTGGGAGAATCCATCGTGCTGTGTAAGGTTCGTGGTTGTTGGTGATATGCCCAAATAGTTGCCACATCAGTCAATATCTACCATAACAATTAACAGTGATAGTAGTATTTGTAGTGATGACTGTACTTTACAATAGTATAATGTTGCATTGCTGTAGCAGCTTTCTGTTTGGAAGTACAGTGACATAGCTGGTAAAGACTTTTGCCCACAAACTTGCAGGTTAGGTCCTCTTTGTGTTTGCCTGTATACTTGTGTGTCTTGAATATACATGTGTGGAATAAATCATCCATTTAAACAGCCACTATACACTACCAGTCAAACGTTTGGAGACACCTTCTCATTCAGTGTTTTTTTCTTTACTATTTTCTACATTTTATATAGATACATAAATATATGAAGCGTGTATGAAGTGTATGGAAAAAAATATATATATATATATATATATATATATTATTATATTATATATATATATATATATATATATTATATATATATATATATATATATGATTTATATATATATATTAGTGCAAAGCAGGAATTAAAGCAAATGGTGACTAAAAAATTGTTTAAATCAAGTTTTGAGCTATGGAATGTAGTATACAAAAAATACATTCGAAATATTACACCTACATTCTTTGCATTACTGATACTTAATTTTCTTAACTTTATTTTTTGCTTCTATTTTTCTGCTGCATTCTTGCTGTAACGAAATTAATGGAAGTAATTCTGATTTATAGTTTTGATGTCTGCAGAGAGTAAATAATCATGGAAATAAAGATGAAATGTAAATGAAAAAGTGTCAAAATTTTGGACTGGTGATGTGCATAATCTAGAAATAATCCAACATTATCTGATTAATTACATCACTGATACACTGCTGGTTTTCATCCTCCTCTTCCTCAGGTGTCATTCCTCTCATGAGCCCTGGCAGTTTATATAAAAAAAACACCCATAGGAATGCAGCAGACCTTGCAGCTGTTTCACCAACACCTGCTTTGTGCGAGGAGGTTAAGATGTGACAGAACTGACATCCCAGAGGAGGGCAGGGGAGCCAGGTGTGAGACAGGTGTGAGATAGGAGTGAGGCAGGGGCCAGAGGCGACATGACACAGGTGACATCCAAGACAGGTGAGGATGAGAAGAAATATAAGACTTTTGTTCTATGAAATGATGGTTGGCTAATTTTTCATACTGATAATTTTAGTGCTAAAGATGCTATATTACACAAAATGGATTCTTGTGAGCTTTAAGTCATGTTACAATGTTGTTACCTCATCAAAACTTAGTTGGAGATGTGTTTTGTTGACACTTTTTCAGTCATCCTTCATTATTATCTTATCATTATTAGTTTATCTACATCTCCAATTCTAGAGCGATTCTAGTCATATAGGCATATAGAGTTTAAAAACACAATGGAGCACTTCCTGTTCCACATTACATCACAAGGTGGAACAGAGTGAACAGTGGTAGAGCTTGACGAGACAAGCAAAAAATCCAAATGCAGAACCTACGATGAACAGGAAGACGTCCATATTTGATCCAAAATGTATCGCTTTGAAATTTGAATCACTGACTGTCAAAGATTACACTGATATATCAAACACAATGATTAATGTCATATATAGGAATGCACAAAGATTACAGTTGGGAGAAAAAAAAACCCCAACAAAACTTTGACATTAATTAGTGAAACTTTACAGAAAATTCACCTATGTGCCCCTGATCATAAAAGTCAATGAGACCTATGCTTCAGTTCTTAAAGTTTTGCATCTAGGACAGAAGTACCCAAACTATTTTTTTCATCGAGGGCCACATCTCAAGACATGTTCAAAGCAGAGGGCCACAGACCGGTGATCAATACAGTGCGGTGCTTTAAACACAGCTTTGACAGAGCCGCTGTGTATTAATAAGGCTTGAAACACATTCATTTTAGGTCTGTATCACACTGCAATGTGATGTTTGAGAATATAGTGGTAGAACTAGTTTAATTTGCTGTTTAAAGTTCAGCTCATGATCAATTGGGCCGGTTCAGCAGGAGGTCTGAGGGCCAATAAAAACTAGTCTGAGGGCCGCATTTGGCCCCCGGGCCATAGTTTTGGACACCCTGATCTAGGAGCATTCACATTCACCACGATAAAGAATAGACAAACTTTGACTAGTCTGTGGTTTTGGTACGACTGAGCTGAGATTTGGTGTGACACATCAATAGACATTAAAATTCAATAATGAGACAATTTTTTGGGATAATCCTTACAGTTTTTGTGCAGCGTGCCATGAAAATGCATCCTCAATTCCTGTTTTTGTGACGATAGCTCACAACCACATGCATCAGCCTATAGAACTCAAATGGTGCAGAATCAAAGCCTGAATAGAGCAGAGTAATGAGCACAGTCACTGGTCACTATAGCGCCCTCTATAGTACACCTATGAGATACAAAATTGTCAGAATGGCAGGAAACCTGGGCAATTCATTCCATACCTCAGAACCTCAATTCTGAGGTGGTCACGATTCAGGGGAAATTCAGAGACAAATTTTCAAATTATGTAATTTTGGGTACTCCATATACATTACCTCCAAATCCCCGGTGACAATTATTCTGCTACAACTGTTAGACAACACTGTAATCATGCTCAAACTAAGATTACTCCCCTTTAACAATATTTTTATGGCATTTGTTTTTCTTGAATGACTTTATCTTACAGCTTTACTTCCTTGTCCCTTCTATCACTGGTAGCTTTATCTAAAGGATGATGAATGCACGTTTTCACAGTCTGAAAGCAGCTAATGGAGCAGCCAGTTCTCTGACAAAAGACGCTACAACAAGGACGGACAAAGAGGACAGTGCAGAGAGAAAGAACCCATCCTTCACAAGACGACACAAAAGCAGGATGCGTATATGTATTTGGTCTCATACCATTGTAGCATTGTTTCACTTTGAATTCTGTTAACAATGTGGTGCATCTGCTCATCTCAGCCATATGCTAACAACTGAAGGGTTTTAGGTGACTCAACATTCTATAGATCAATAATATTTAATACAGATGTGGCAGTTACCTTGCTAATCTTCATATTGTTAAAATGTCAATCTTGTTGTAATACGGAAAGTTCTCTATGTGTGCGGTGCAATGCTGGAATTTCCCCACTGTGGGACTAATAAAGGCTTATCTTATCTTATCTTAGGCTTATTCACTACTAGAAATGATCATGCTGTTCATCACATTCTAGTAGCCAGTCCCTTCTTTATTGTTAGAGTAGGACTATAGACTGTGACAAACCTCCATCCTAACTTGGGATGGTCGTATTATTCAAAACAAAATAAATATTCAATAAGAGTTTGGTGCATTGACTGTTGATTCTGCAGAAAATTGTACTCAGTGCTTTATGTTGTTTTCCCCCTTTCCCCCACCAAGTGTGTTTTGACATGAACAGACCATGTGTCTCTCTGGTTTGGTAATCTGCCTGTCAGTCACACCCCCTGGAATCATGAGACAGGATATGTGTCCAAACCACTCGTCTTTGTAGAATTTTGTCAAAGCATGTGGTTCTGGCTTGCTAGGTAAATGTTTAGTGTGCAAGTAATACAGGATTATTTAAGTTTCTCACTATTGCTGACATAATGTATAATAATGTAATGTGTGTGTGTGTGTGTGTGTGTGTATGTATGTGTGTGTGTGTGTGTATATATATATATATATATATATATATATATAATATATATATATATATATATATATATATTTATATTAGTGCAGGTTTTTCAAGGTATTTTGAGAAATACATAACACCTGTAATTAAATGCAAAATAGATGTGTAATAAATGCCAATAGATGCGGAACTTTCTTGACAGAGCTATAATATCTCCATGGAGCCAAGCACGTTGTGGATCTGTCAACCAGAAAAGTTACTTATTGCACCTTTTAAAAGCAGCTAAGTCACTTTAAATGTCTTTGTAATTTTCTATGATGGTAAATCTGTATTTTTGGGTGTGTGAAACGTCCGTTCTCTCCCCCACCTGTCTTTGTGCTGAATACCAGTCTTGCAATATGGCCGACACAACCTGAAGAGAGTTCTGTTGGGAGTGTCATCTGTTGTTGTATGTGATTATACAGTACTGCCAGGCAAATACGCTTATGAGTCTACTGTCTATGACAGTGTATTCAGGGAGCTGCAGAGGAAGGTCTATCGCTGAAAGTTCTGCTTTAAGTAAACCTAACTTACCCACCTCTGGATCCTATGTATTTATATAAAAAAGAGACTTGAATCCAGTTCCAGATATGTTTTTGATGATACTTGGTTTACTATAAAACTTCTTATATAAGTCATGAAATCCACGTCAGTACAACTCTATTATAAAGTGGCACTGGATTAGGCTATAAAACCCCTCAGGTACACGTGATGCCTGCCTCCACACAGACCAGGTACTTGTCACATTATTTCTTCGCACTTCTTTTTAGCGACTTAACAGCTTAGCCACTCTTGCTCTCTCTCTGTACAACTTATGACTGCTTAATCCCATCAATAACAGGCTTGCTTTTGGGAGTTCCGCTGCTCAGACGAATGACAGGAAGTACAAGTGGGGGCTCTGTGAAATGTTGATTCATGGCTCGTCCTTAAGTTTCACTCCAAACTTTTCCGACTAAGTCAATCTGCTGCCACATAAATCATTTTTTCACAGGGACTTGTATCAGTGAACAAGCATTTGCTTTGGATTCAGGCAGATATTACCCGTAGTCCTGAGTGCAGTGTTAAGCTTTAGTGCGGTGTTGGTGATGGCAAGCATGTTTAATTTATGGTAGTCCTTGACAACGGCCACAAATGATTTATTCGATGCTGTCAGAGGCCTGTGATTGGACCATTGCGATTTAATGAGGAGACATACGCTAAAATGTGAAATGAGGACACAATAGAGTCTTTGTTTATATGGTGGTTTGTGGGCAACAGTTTTAACCAAAAAAAAAAAAAAAAAAAAATGTAAATATATATATATATATATATATATAATATATATATATATATATATATATATATATATATATAATGCGAGGCTGTTTGTTTACATGTACATGCTGTTGTTTAAATAAGTCTACCTGAGTTTAAATTGGTCTGCAAATGGTAGGAATAAAACTGTATTTTGAATTGCTAATGTATTTTAAAACCAGAGAGGTACTAAACACAAAATCAAAATGTGCAAAATGATTAGACTACATTATTTTGACTTAACATTTCGAGTAACATTTCACACATTTTTCTTTGGGAAAATGATCTAGATTGATTATCAAGTTACATTTTTGAATGGCCAAATTTTAATAAACAAAAATAATTATTACTATGATGGTTATTGTTATTATTATAAAATGTATGCATATAATAATTTCGCTCTTGCTGTTAGGTGGCTGGTGGGTGGCCAAGTGATTTGGAGAAATTACTGGCCTTCGGGTCGGGGACAGGTCTCTCACTGTTGTGGCAGCCTACGGGCCAAACAGCAGTGCAGAGTACCCGGCCTTCTTGGAGTGCCTGGGGGGGGTACTAGACAGTGCACCCACCGGGGACTCCGTTGTTCTCCTGGGGGACTTCAACGCCCATGTGGGTAACGACAGTGACACCTGGAGGGGCATGATTGGGAGGAACGGCCTCCCTGATCTGAACCCGAGCGGTGTCTTGTTATTGGACTTCTGTGCTAGTCACAGTTTGTCCATAACAAACACCATGTTCAAACACAAGGGTGTCCATCAGTGCACGTGGCACCAGGACACCCTAGGTCGGAGGTCGATGATCGACTTTGTAGTTGTGTCATCTGACCTCCGGCCGCATGTTTTGGACACTCGGGTGAAGAGAGGGGCAGAGCTGTCAACTGATCACCACCTGGTTGTGAGTTGGATCCGCTGGTGGAGGAGGAAGCCGTATAGACCTGGCAGGCCCAAGCCTATCGTGAGGGTCTGTTGGGAACGTCTGGCGGAGCCTTCTGTCAGGGGGGTCTTCAATTCGCACCTCCGGGAGAGCTTCTCTCTGATCCCAGGGGAGGTTGGAGACATGGACTCCGAGTGGGCCATGTTCTCCACCTCCATTGTTGATGCGGCTGCCCGTAGCTGTGGTCGTAAGGTCTGCGGTGCTTGTCGCGCCGGCAATCCCCGAACCCGGTGGTGGACACCGGAAGTAAGGGATGCCGTGAGGCTGAAGAAGGAGTCCTATCGGGCCTTGTTGGCTTGTGGGACTCCTGAGGCAGCTGACGGGTACCGGCGGGCCAAGCGTGCTGCGGCTCGTGCTGTCGTGGAGGCAAAAACTCGGGGTTGGGAGGAGTTCGGGGAGGCCATGGAGGAGGACTATCGGACGGCCTCAAAGAAATTCTGGCAAACCGTTCGTCGCCTCAGGAGGGGGAAGCAGTGCTTCACCAACACTGTTTACAGTGCGGGTGGAGAGCTGTTGACCTCAACTGGGGATGTTGTCGGACGGTGGAGGGAATACTTTGAGGATCTCCTCAATCCCACTGTCTTCCGAGGAGGAAGCCGAGGCTGGGGACCCAGAGGCGGACTCGTCTATCACCCTGGCCGAAGTCACTGAGGTGGTTGGCAAGCTCCTCGGTGGCAAGGCTCCGGGCGTTGATGAGATCCGTCCCGAGTACCTTAAGTCTCTGGATGTTGTGGGGCTGTCTTGGCTGACACGTCTCTACAGGGTGGTGGTCCCTCTGTATAAAAAGGGGGACCGGAGGGTGTGTTCCAATTACAGGGGAATCACACTCCTCAGCCTTCCCGGTAAGGTCTATTCCAGGATACTGGAGAGGAGAGTCCGGCCTATAGTCGAACCTCGGATCCAGGAGGAGCAGTGTGGTTTTCGTCCTGGTCGTGGAACACTGGACCAGCTCTATACTCTCCATCGGGTGCTCGAGGGTTCATGGGAGTTTGCCCAACCGGTCCACATGTGTTTTATGGATCTGGAGAAGGCATTCGACCGTGTCCCCCGTGGTGTCCTTTGGGGGGTGCTCTGGGAGAGGGAAAATGTCTGGGTGTTGGGTGGTGGGTAGGAGACCGAGAGTCTGATCAGTGGGTCCAAAAAAACATGCGAAGATATGCTGACAATCTGGCAGTGTGTGGTGAAATGAGCAGAGTCTTTGTAGTCCAGAGGTTGAAGTTTGATTGCTGATGGGCTGCAGGTGAGTAGTGGGTGGTAACCATAGATGAAGGTGGTGCCAGACTCTCCACCCAGCTCCAGGCACAAAAACTGTAAAAACTGAAATCCTGACACTTGCAAATGAATTTTATGTTTCCATTTATTTCATCTAAAACAAGGATACACAGAGGAACAAACTGAGCACCTTAATGCATTACTTTCTCTGGTAAACCTTCCTTTGGTTTTGTTTTTTACTGGAAATATGTGGATTTAGCAACAAAGGATAATGGTCCATAGATGTATCTGACTGAGAGGATCAACCTTGTGTAAGTTTCTCCTTCACAATGTGGAGGTTGATATTGACAAGGTGTTACGTGCCGGTTAGTCCAGGGGAATGGCACGTAACAAAATGATAGAAAACGGTTGGCCATCTTTAATAATCATGTCAACAATGGCCTCATCTAACATCTTTTTGGACACTGTAAAAGAAGTGTGTTGATATGAGAAGGCTATACTTACTTAATATGTAGCCATTATATTAAAAAAACGGTCACATAAATTATGGGGATATACTTGAAATAAACGTATAAGTTACCGTCAGGATAATGGCCACTGTTTTCATGATGTATTTGTATGAAGTTTTCTACAAAGTCAGGTTTTACGATGTTTTGTACAAAGTTTTCAATTAATAGCCCAGTGTGAACCACACAGCTGCCTTTTGTTCTGTTGGGACTCCTGAAAAGCCTAGTTTTTGTTCAGCTTGGTACCAAAGGTCAAACTCCACTTGAGCTTTGACTTGGCAGTGGTGGGATTTGAACCCACGCCTCCGAAGAGACTGGAGCCTTAATCCAGCGCCTTAGACCACTCGGCCACACTACCTCCTGATTGCGACTTTACTGTGATATCTTGTGACAGACCAAACAAAGATGACCACAATTCCCAAAGATAAACACACTGTTGCTTACATAGAAAAATGAGACAGGGAATGCATCCCAATATACATCCCAAGCATGCGCTCTTGTACTGAGCTACATCCCCTTAACCTGGCATGAACAGACTTTCCAAGCAAAGCGACTTTTCCCACTTCAGATTAAATATAGTAAAGGGTGCCCTTAAGTAACAAGTGGAGATTGAACCCAAGTGTGCTGTACCAATGAACTAAATCCGCTAAACCTGGCATAAACAGACTTTCTAAGCAAATCAATTGCTTATAAAGTCACTTGAAATTATATAATGGTGCCATTGAAAAATGACTCTTGACTGGAGATGCTGGGGATTGAACCCAGGACTTCATACATGCAAAGCATGCACTCTACCACTGAGCTACATCCCCTCTCACCTTGCATTAAAGTGTAGCGGATTTGCATGTTTATCCTTGAAACAAGGTCAACATCATGTCCAAATTTGCTTAACTTGTAGCCACAGAAGGCATACCAACCTTCAGTCGTACGTTCGCCTATCAGCTTTGGCAAGAAATTCCCATACTGGGAGTTGAAACCAGGCCGCCTGGGTGAGAACCAGGAATCCTAACCGCTAGACCATATGGGAAACTCCTTCATAAGCTAAGCCTCGGAGAGTTTTCATAGATTAAGGACCAGTTACAGCAGTGCAGTTGGGGCACTGGCTTGCTAACAATGGCATGGCAAGGCAAGAAAAGTAAGTAAATCAAATTGGCAGTGGTGGGATTTGAACCCACGTCTCCGAAGAGACTGGAGCCTTAATCCAGCGCCTTAGACCACTCGGCCACACTACCTCGTGATTGCTACTTTACTGTGATATCTTGTGACAGACAAAACAGAGATGACCACAATTCCCCTCAACATAGTGCACATCACTGTGATTAGTAAAGTGGCCTATAGGTTGTACCACACAGAAATATTATCCCAAATAGTCTAGCAGTTCCTGGAGTCTTGTCGATTTTTGGATCTACATACGTATATGTGCAGCTATTCTCTACCATGAACTATTTTCATGACCACGCTTGCGGGATAAAGTACGTGTGTGCATTCTTAGTGCAACAAAGTTGGTGACTTCATTTTTCCCGTGGCTCAGTCAATATGAATTACTTCTTTGACACCTAAAACATCGTTGCTGGCAGGATTCGAACCTGCGCGGGGAATCCCCAATGGATTTCAAGTCCATCGCCTTAACCTCTCGGCCACAACAACATTTAATTGGTAGTTGTTTTATTTTGTAGTGCATTTGTATATCCTTGAAACAAGGTCAACAACAAGTCAAACTTGAAATCAAAGCAACGTAACATTTGGAATCTGAGATCATGCTAACTATACACTGATAAATTGGTTGGTTAAAAGTACATAATTATTCTAAATCAACCTTACATGTTGGCCCAAAAATATCAGTAAAGCTTAGAGCCATCGGTTTCTCCAAATTCTAAACAATTACTAAACACACTGTTGCTTTACATAGAAAAATGCTGGTAGAGGTCAACATCAAGTCCAAATTTGCTTAACTTGTAGCCACAGAAGGCATACCAACCTTCAGTCGTACGTTCGCCTATCAGCTTTGGCAAAAATTCCCATACTGGGAGTTGAACCCAGGCCGCCTGGGTGAGAACCAGGAATCCTAACCGCTAGACCATATGGGAAACTCCATCATTAGCTGAGCCTCAGAGAGTTTTCATAGATTAAGGACCAGTTACAGCAGTGCAGTTGGGGCACTGGCTTGCTAACAATGGCATGGCAAGGCAAGAAAAGTTTATCAAGAAAAGTAAGTAAATCAGCACGTTTGCTTCCTTTCAAGCTGTTTGAGGAGACTGTAATGTCAGTTTGCGGCTGCTACGGAATACGCTTTTAAATGTAAGTACTGGTTTACCCCTTGTCGACCGGGCCTTTCGAAGGGTACAGCCATTGGAGCTGTATTGGGACCGAGGCCGTGTCCCAATTCACTAAAATCACCTTAAAATCAGCTTTTGAACATCCTTCCCTATTGGCTTGAGGATGTTATACCTGTTTAAAGAAAGAATGCAACCAAAATAATAAAGGCAGGATTCATTAAAAGGAGAAGACAAGAGTTACTACTAACAATATTAAGTAATTAAACAAATAAATGCAGGAAGTTTTATGTGCACTACAGAGCCAGACAAGCTAACAAGTATCATTTAAATTTAGGAATCCTAACCGCTAGACCATATGGGAAACTCCATCATAAGCTAAGCCTCAGAGAGTTAAGGACCAGTTACAGCAGTGCAGTTGGGGCACTGGCTCGCTAACAATGGCATGGCAAGGCAAGAAAAGTAAGTAAAGTATTTGAGGAGACTGTAATGTCAGTATGCAGCTGCTACGGAATACATTTTTAAATGTAAGTACTGGTTTACCTCACCTACAACAGTGCTACATGAAACTGATAAAATTTTCATAAAGAGCAGAACTTTTTGTTCTGCTTGGTACCAAAGCTCGAATTGGCAGTGGTGGGATTTGAACCCACGTCTCCGAAGAGACTGGAGCCTTAATCCAGCGCCTTAGACCACTCGGCCACACTACCTCGTGACTGCTACTTTACTGTGATATCTTGTGACAGACAAAACAAACAAAACATCTACAAACAAAAACACAGACAAAACATCTACATACGTATATGTGCAGCTATTCTCTACCATGAACTATTTTCATGACCACGCTTGCGGGATAAAGTACGTGTGTGCATTCTTAGTGCAACAAAGTTGGTGACTTCATTTTTCCCGTGGCTCAGTCAATATGAATTACTTCTTTGAGAATAGAGTGCTTTTTTCTTCTTTTTTTTTTTTTTTGCTTTATACAAGGCATTTAACTGACATTGTGAATCATCTACCACTCTTATACTGAGCTACATCCCCTTGTTTCTAGAAGTGGTTACAACAACAGCTTTGCTGGAAAGAAATCAATACTTGCTTCACCTAAAACATCGTTGCTGGCAGGATTCGAACCTGCGCGGGGAATCCCCAAAGGATTTCAAGTCCATCGCCTTAACCTCTCGGCCACAACAACATTTGTTTGGTAGCTGTTTTATTTTGTATTTGTATATCCTTGAAACGAGGTCAACGACAAGTCAAACTTGAAATCAAAGCAACGTAACATTTGGAATCTGAGATCATGCTAACTATACACTGATAAATTGGTTGGTTAAAAGTACATAATTATTCTAAATCAACCTTACATATTGGCCCAAAAATATCAGTAAAGCTTAGAGCCATCGGTTTCTCCAAATTCTAAACAATTACTAAACACACTGTTGCTTTACATAGAAAAATGCTGGTAGAGGTCAACATCAAGTCCAAATTTGCTTAACTTGTAGCCACAGAAGGCATACCAACCTTCAGTCGTACGTTCGCCTATCAGCTTTGGCAAGAAATTCCCATACTGGGAGTTGAACCCAGGCCGCCTGGGTGAGAACCAGGAATCCTAACCGCTAGACCATATGGGAAACTGGCTCGCTAACAATGGTATGGTAAAGAAAGGCAAGTTTATCAAGTAAAGTAAATCAGCACATGTTTGCTTCCTTCCAAGCTATTTGAGGAGACTGTAATGTCAGTCTGCAGCTGCTATGGAATACACTTTTAAATGTAATTACTAGTTTACCTCACCTACAACAGTGCTACAAGAAACTGTTAAAATTTGAATAAAAAGCAGTCATCACACTTGCTAGGTGACGTAACGTAAGCGCCCTGTCCCACTTTGGCATGGCCTTTGTGATCCATGGAGGCTAACCGGAGGAGCACCCTTTGTCGGCCAGGCCTTTCGAAGGGCACAGCTGTTGTATTGGGACTGAGCAAATGTCTTTTTTTTTTTTTTTTTAGAGTGCAATGGGCTGGTGAATGTGCAAGATAGTGTGGATATTCCAGTGTGAACTGTATAACCACACAGCTTAGGGTTAGTTCGTTCTGTCACTGTGCTACAATTGACCAAACAAAGATGACCACAATTCCCCTCAACATAGTGCACATCACTGTGATTAGTAAAGTGGCTGCCATCTTCTGGTGAAATATAATATTGCTTGTCAACAGTGCTGAAGGGCCACACATAGGCCGTGTCCCAATTCGCCACCACGCCCTTAGACCCACACTGCAAGGGTGAATGTAAGTGCGTTACATCATTTCTGGCGCGACAAGGGCTGTCCCATTTCAACGCACCCTTACGCCCGTGTGACGAGTGCGCACAGCTAAATGTGCCCTACGTTTCCAGCTTATCCGTGGAGATTATACGTAACCAAAGCGTCCATCCATGCAGACTTCACGCACTTATATATCCCATGATGCACCGCGCCTACGCAAAAAATAGAGGTGTGTGTGTGTGTGTGTGTGCGAGTGTGTGTGTTTGTGTGCGAGTGCGGGTGTGTGTGTGTGTGTGTGTGTGTGGAAGGGGGGTGTGCGTGTGTGTGTGGTGGCACGTGTCATTTACCTTCACATTAGTAAATAATGATATCAGTTTGACGTAGCGCTGCACTGTTAGAAAATCCCTCACAATAATAAAATAAGATGAACTGGCCAGACACAGAAGGACAACAGCGCCCTCTACTGGTATTAAAGTGGTTTAGCCACGGATCAAATTAAACCTGCCCAAATACCGAATCGTTGAACTGTAATATCCCACTTTATGTACAACTAATCAGTGTCTCTGGTTTATAGACTCTGAATGTATGAATGTCATTACGTTTTAACAAGGTTTATTTTGTTAAAGTTATGTAGTAACTACAAGTGGGAAAAAAATCACCTCGAATCTTATATTTGCCTATTGAAATTCAAAGAGAAATATTAATTCCTTACTTCATTCAATCTAAAGAAAGAAAATAGAAATAAAAGGCTGCGACGACATCTTGACTCTTCTTCTCTTAAATAATAAATAATTTAAAATAACGTACGTGACGTACGCGCAAAGACAGCGGTGGAAGTGCAGTCTGTGGTGTAGGGCTGTCCCATTTCGACAAGATGGCGGCTACACTGAGAACTACCATTCTCGACCGGAAGTTTAAAACCATACTTTGCCACCCGCACTTCTAAGGTACATCTAAGGGTGCATTTGGCGAATTGGGACACGGCCATAGTTATATAATTATTTCAGAGACTGCGGGCCAGTGAAAATTTGCACGCGGGCCGCAATTGGCCCCAGGGCTTGACTTTGGGTATGCCTGACCTAAAACTTCGTTGCTGGCAGGATTCGAACCTGCGCGGGGAATCCCCAATGGATTTCAAGTCCATCGCCTTAACCTCTCGGCCACAACAACATTTAATTGTTTTATTTTGTAGTGCATTTGTATATCCTTGAAACAAGGTCAACGACAAGTCTGGACGACTGAGGGTTTACACAGATTTGGTTGGTTAAAAGTACATAATTATTCTAAATCAACCAGATTAAATATAGTAAAGGGTGCCCTTAAGTAACAAGTGGAGATTGAACCCAAGTGTGCTGTACCAATGAACTAAATCCGCTAAACCTGGCATGAACAGACTTTCTAAGCAAATCAGTTGCTTATAAAGTCACTTGAAATGATATAAGGGTGCCTTTGAAAAATGACTATTGACTGGAGATGCTGGGGATTGAACCCAGGACTTCATACATGCAAAGCATGCGCTCTACCACTGAGCTACATCCCCTCTGTGTATGTCACCTTGCATTAAAGTGTAGCGGATTTGCATGTTTATCCTTGAAACAAGGTCAACATCAAGTCCAAATTTGCTTAACTTGTAGCCACAGAAGGCATACAAACCTTCAGTCGTACGTTCGCCTATCAGCTTTGGCAAGAAATTCCCATACTGGGAGTTGAACCCAGGCCGCCTGGGTGAGAACCAGGAATCCTAACCGCTAGACCATATGGGAAACTGGCTCGCTAACAATGGTATGGTAAAGAAAGGCAAGTTTATCAAGTAAAGTAAATCAGCACATGTTTGCTTCCTTCCAAGCTATTTGAGGAGACTGTAATGTCAGTCTGCAGCTGCTATGGAATACACTTTTAAATGTAATTACTAGTTTACCTCACCTACAACAGTGCTACAAGAAACTGTTAAAATTTGAATAAAAAGCAGTCATCACACTTGCTAGGTGACGTAACGTAAGCGCCCTGTCCCACTTTGGCATGGCCTTTGTGATCCATGGAGGCTAACCGGAGGAGCACCCTTTGTCGGCCAGGCCTTTCGAAGGGCACAGCTGTTGTATTGGGACTGAGCAAATGTCTTTTTTTTTTTTTTTTTAGAGTGCAATGGGCTGGTGAATGTGCAAGATAGTGTGGATATTCCAGTGTGAACTGTATAACCACACAGCTTAGGGTTAGTTCGTTCTGTCACTGTGCTACAATTGACCAAACAAAGATGACCACAATTCCCCTCAACATAGTGCACATCACTGTGATTAGTAAAGTGGCTGCCATCTTCTGGTGAAATATAATATTGCTTGTCAACAGTGCTGAAGGGCCACACATAGGCCGTGTCCCAATTCGCCACCACGCCCTTAGACCCACACTGCAAGGGTGAATGTAAGTGCGTTACATCATTTCTGGCGCGACAAGGGCTGTCCCATTTCAACGCACCCTTACGCCCGTGTGACGAGTGCGCACAGCTAAATGTGCCCTACGTTTCCAGCTTATCCGTGGAGATTATACGTAACCAAAGCGTCCATCCATGCAGACTTCACGCACTTATATATCCCATGATGCACCGCGCCTACGCAAAAAATAGAGGTGTGTGTGTGTGTGTGTGTGCGAGTGTGTGTGTTTGTGTGCGAGTGCGGGTGTGTGTGTGTGTGTGTGTGTGTGGAAGGGGGGTGTGCGTGTGTGTGTGGTGGCACGTGTCATTTACCTTCACATTAGTAAATAATGATATCAGTTTGACGTAGCGCTGCACTGTTAGAAAATCCCTCACAATAATAAAATAAGATGAACTGGCCAGACACAGAAGGACAACAGCGCCCTCTACTGGTATTAAAGTGGTTTAGCCACGGATCAAATTAAACCTGCCCAAATACCGAATCGTTGAACTGTAATATCCCACTTTATGTACAACTAATCAGTGTCTCTGGTTTATAGACTCTGAATGTATGAATGTCATTACGTTTTAACAAGGTTTATTTTGTTAAAGTTATGTAGTAACTACAAGTGGGAAAAAAATCACCTCGAATCTTATATTTGCCTATTGAAATTCAAAGAGAAATATTAATTCCTTACTTCATTCAATCTAAAGAAAGAAAATAGAAATAAAAGGCTGCGACGACATCTTGACTCTTCTTCTCTTAAATAATAAATAATTTAAAATAACGTACGTGACGTACGCGCAAAGACAGCGGTGGAAGTGCAGTCTGTGGTGTAGGGCTGTCCCATTTCGACAAGATGGCGGCTACACTGAGAACTACCATTCTCGACCGGAAGTTTAAAACCATACTTTGCCACCCGCACTTCTAAGTACATCTAAGGGTGCATTTGGCGAATTGGGACCGGCCATAGTTATATAATTATTTCAGAGACTGCGGGCCAGTGAAAATTTGCACGCGGGCCGCAATTGGCCCCAGGGCTTGACTTTGGGTATGCCTGACCTAAAACTTCGTTGCTGGCAGGATTCGAACCTGCGCGGGGAATCCCCAATGGATTTCAAGTCCATCGCCTTAACCTCTCGGCCACAACAACATTTAATTGTTTTATTTTGTAGTGCATTTGTATATCCTTGAAACAAGGTCAACGACAAGTCTGGACGACTGAGGGTTTACACAGATTTGGTTGGTTAAAAGTACATAATTATTCTAAATCAACCAGATTAAATATAGTAAAGGGTGCCCTTAAGTAACAAGTGGAGATTGAACCCAAGTGTGCTGTACCAATGAACTAAATCCGCTAAACCTGGCATGAACAGACTTTCTAAGCAAATCAGTTGCTTATAAAGTCACTTGAAATGATATAAGGGTGCCTTTGAAAAATGACTGACTATTGACTGGAGATGCTGGGGATTGAACCCAGGACTTCATACATGCAAAGCATGCGCTCTACCACTGAGCTACATCCCCTCTGTGTATGTCACCTTGCATTAAAGTGTAGCGGATTTGCATGTTTATCCTTGAAACAAGGTCAACATCAAGTCCAAATTTGCTTAACTTGTAGCCACAGAAGGCATACAAACCTTCAGTCGTACGTTCGCCTATCAGCTTTGGCAAGAAATTCCCATACTGGGAGTTGAACCCAGGCCGCCTGGGTGAGAACCAGGAATCCTAACCGCTAGACCATATGGGAAACTCCATCATAAGCTAAGCCTCAGAGAGTTAAGGACCAGTTTTACAGCAGTGCAGTTGGGGCACTGGCTCGCTAACAATGGCATGGCAAGGCAAGAAAAGTAAGTAAATCCGCACGTTTGCTTCCTTTCAAGCTATTTGAGGAGACTGTAATGTCAGTATGCAGCTGCTACGGAATACATTTTTAAATGTAAGTACTGGTTTACCTCACCTACAACAGTGCTACATGAAACTGTTAAGATTTTCATAGAGAGCAGAACTTTTTGTTCAGCTTGGTACCAAAGCTCGAATTGGCAGTGGTGGGATTTGAACCCATGTCTCCAAAGAGACTGGAGCCTTAATCCAGGCGCCTTAGACCACTCGGCCACACTACCTCGTGACTGCTACCTTACTGTGATATCTTGTGACAGACAAAACAGAGATGACCACAATTGGCAACATAGAGCACATCACTGTGATTGATTAGTAAAGTGGCCTATAGGTTGCACCAGACAGAAATATTAACCCAAATAGTCTAGCAATTCCTGGAGTCCTTTCGATTTAAAGGGTGCCATTAAAAAAACACCAAGTGGAGATGCTGGGGATTGAACCCAGGACCTCATACATGCGAAGCATGCGCTCTACCACTGAGCTACATCCCCTATGTGTCCTCACACATGACAGTCTCATATGGATCCATCTCAAACTTATATTGTTAAAATTAGTTTTTTTCTCCTCATAACACAACAGAAACCGTAAGATTAGGAAAGAAAAAGCTGATTTAATGTTTAGTTCTACTTTAATTCAGTCCACATTTGGTCAGAAGCAGCAGAAATGTCTGGGGGAGAGTGAAACATCCCAGTTTCCAGAGTTGGTCTTCACTGGCTGCTAGCGCACAAACCTATTTCCAGCTCATGACAGCACTGCAAGTTTGCAGTGTTTAGTGTAGAGAAGATTGGGGATTCGTCTTTCCACTTTTTTCAGAGCTGTTTCTGGCACACAACCTTTTCCAGCTCACCTGGAGGTCAGAAGAAGTGAGCATGCCCCTTTAGGCCACTCACCGGTCACTATCTGGCATTTTCCACGATTATGATCCTTTTAAATGTGAAAGGAAATCGGCTGTCCTGGGGTGATGACGTAGAAGAAGTGAAGTGATTGTAAAGGATATATACAGACTGAAAGTATACTCCAATAACTATTAAAAATGTAACATTAGACAAAAGATCCAATATAACAGATTTTATATCTATACATTTTCCCATATAAGAAAGACTTTTCATTTATCTTGTCATAATAGTCAAAGTGGTAGTAATGTACCAATAACGTTGCATGTGCTCCTCGGGACCTCAGTCCGCCGTACATCTCCATCCCAAAGCCACTAACCACTACTTTGAGGTACATATCTTAGCCAAAGAAAACACATGCTTTGAGAGGGGAGTTAAAGAAGCAGTTTTTGTTAGGAAAGACAATCCTTCCTTGAACAGGAATGGGGGCCTTAGACATCATCTTTCCCCCATCTATAACTCCATACTCAGGCCCAAAGCAAACAAAGGAAACAAAGAAAACAATAGGGCTAGCCAGAATGATAATAGGTGGGAATGTGTCCATTGGAGCTGAATGAATATACTAAGTATGACTCAGGCACAGTGCACACTTAGTGTAGCTCAATAGACCTAGGCCACAAACAGAAACTGTAAACAATAGCTGTTTCAGTTAGCTCCTCTATTCCTTAGCATTGAAATTTAGTTTGCATTTTTTCCTATTGTGACATCACTAGTGCGATATATTTTATGAAAGGAAAAAAGCTGTTTGGACAGTTTGAATGTAAATGAATGGTTTTGGTTCTAATGTTTCAAATGAAGAAGGGCCTGATGCTCCAAAGCAGTTTAGCGCCATTAAACTCTCTGACACAAGGCGAGACGTTCCACATTTCAAACCTGCACAAACCACAAATCAGCTTTCTCCATTCCACCTTCACAATATCATTTGTACTGTTCAGCAGACAAGATAATGTAGATCCAGCCCCTCCCTTTATCATGCTAAACATTATCTGTCCTGGAGAAAAATTTGTTGCATTCAGCTACGTGTTTTATGAATACTCGTGTATAGCAAAAGATGAAATTAAATTAACTGTCAACTGGACAGACGTTTCGCTGCTCATCCAAGCCGTTTCTTCAGTTCTGGTCAGATTGTTGGTGGACACTCTATCTGAAGGGAGGGGCTAACTACACTGAAACTGTAAACAGCTATTGTCTCCAGTTTCAGCCTTAACGACCCTATTCAGCCTGTAATGACCGCCTATTGTTCTCATGGTTCCTGTTTTGGGTCTGAGGATAGAGTTGTAGACCGGTGAGAGTTCCTGTTTAAGGAAGGATTGTCTGTCGTATCAAAATTGCTTATTTAACTCCCCTGTCAAACTATTTCTATTCTCTGGCTAAGATCTGAACCTCACTATCTTCAAAGGAGTGGTTAGTGGCTTTGAGATGGAGATGTACGGCGAACTGAGGTCCAAAGGAGCTGGTGTTGGTACATTGTCTTATGGAGTAGCTGTTTAGTTTCTCCACTGTAACGCTCACTGCACTCTTCACTACACTGAATGGATTAGACTACATTACTTTGTTTATGGTTTGGGGTTTTGTCCTCTGGGTGAACCAGTTTCTGTCGTAAAGTGTTTGTAGGTTTGAAATAGACTGAAATTTCATACTAACTGAAAATTCTCTGAAGTTTTTCAGACATACCCACTGTGTAAGGAATAGTTACACCTTTCCTTCTAGGTTGTGAGAGGACTTTTTCCTTGGAGAAAGCCCTCTTGAGCTTGTGGATATCCAAAATGGGCCTTCAGTTGATCTAAGAGAGCTAAAAACAGGACAAAAGGAATCTGAACCTAGACACTCTGGACCCCAGTCTGCCGTACATCTCCGTCTCAAAACCACTAACCACTCCTTTGAAGATAGAACTGACCCTTCACTTTTACCCTTAACTAAAAATTTATCAGACACTAAACCAAGATTAAATCACAGGTAATTTTGGACTTAATAAGGAAAGCCTCTATCAACTTTGTTTATAGGTGTATTTAACATATTGTTTAAAAAAAGAGACAGAACGAGTTGTCAGAACCTTGGTGTCATTGTAATATAGTGACTATGCTATACTATACTATATGGATATCAACCCTATATTTAAGGGTCATATATTACACAAAATAAACTCTTGTGAGCTTTAAGCCATGTTAGAATACTATTATCTCATCAAAAACATACACAGAGTCATGTTTTTGAGGAGATAACAGCAACTTGACAAACCTGAAGCGATTTGCAGTAGTTTCAATAACGAGATGCACACTGATTGTGTAGTGATAGCGCTTTGAAGGGGGAGTGATTTAACATGGAAAGCAAAGGGAGCTCCCTGCCAAAAAACAAAGTGAAAACTTATAAAGGTCCGTCACAAAATCCAATCTTACCACAATGCAGCTTAATTCACCTTATGTTTTTTGTTTTTGTTTTCTTCTTTAGGGTAAAATGGCTCTAGTGGTTGCCTGTAGCTGCTTCATCGCCTATAGCAACGGTGGGGACATTGAGGCCAAGAACAAGACTGCAGGAGAGGGCGAGATGGTGAAGGTGAAGTGTGCATAGCGTTTCACAACAAGGCTGCATGTTTAATCTTCTTTATTCAAGTGTACAGCATGTCTGCAACACCACTCCAGGGGGCTAAAAGTTTTTTTTTTGTGTTTTAATGTGTTTTAAATTGAAAAAAAGAAAGCACATAAAGCAGAAGGATGAGTGCGGGGTAAAGACAGTAGCATTGTCAAGTCTTGTGAGCTCAGTTATGTGTATGTATCCTGTATGTGGTGGTACACACAAGCTGCACACTAAACCCACGCGCAGTCCTTCACTCAGTGTCAGGCTGCTACAGGGCTGTTCACAGAATAACTGGCTATGGAGAATAGAAGGATATTTGGATTTCAGATATTTGATTCCAAAAAACAAATATGACCTTGTTGAACGCCATCCAAAATGAAATATGTCTCAAACTTTTATCAGCTGCAACCCCCCTTTTATCAACCATTCAGGAAAATAGGTTACACAGTATAATTACCCAGGTACCACAGAGCAGGGTTGTCAAAAGTGTCGAAATATCCACATAGACATAGACTAGTATACGCCCATGGACCACTATGGAACCTATCTGGACGACTGATGGATTAGACAGATATACGGCCACATGGGAATATAAAAGAAAGTACTGCGGTTTAAAGTTGAAAATCTCACTCTAATGTCTAAAGAAAGAGTGTTTTTTTATTACCATCGCGGTATCGGAATTGGTATTGAGTATGGAGTCTATTCCTTAGTATCGAAATCTTTCAAATTTTTGTATTGGTGGTTTCCTCATCTAATGGAATTATGTCCATCGATCTTGCATATAGATCCATATAAACACACCATGAAAACTAATGAAACACACGGAAAACATTTTTTAAAAGCCCTTTTCACCTGCCACCTCTGCTAGTTCGGGTTTTTATAAGCGCAGATCCACTCCTCCCACTCCATCTATTCTCCATGAGGATTTAGCTGAATAAATTAATACTTAAATACCATGATGCAGACACAAGTAATGAATGGAGAATCATAGACAGCGTGTTAACATCTGGTATTTGTGTCTCAAAGCTAATGCTAAGGTTGTTCCGATACTCATACTGGTATCAGAAAAAGCTCCACTACATACACATTTTTCAGGTAATGCATCAGCGAGTACTCAGACCCAATCACTATCTGATACTACTTTGTATTTCCAGAATGGGGACCCATAGATGCGAGCACTGCCACTGTTGATGTCTGTGGCTAATGCTACTGCTACTGCCCCGAGCAGGTTAAATGCAGACTGTGGACGGACTTGATTTACCCTGCATAACTAAGCCATGTGCTCCAGGGATAAGGTCTTTTGACAGGCCTCACTGCTGTTTTTCTCCATGCTCTGTGCTACAAAGAGAGACATCGAGCCCATTATACATTTGACTCTCATTTATTCTTGTAGATTTTCTTCAGAGAGAGAACTGTACTGCAACAAAATTGAGTACCCTTAGTCTACTTTTTCACACTATGTGGTATCGGACTGGTATCAGCAAGTACACTAAATCCAAGTATTGGTATCGGATTTTTAAAAATGGTATTGGGAAAACACTGGTGCTGATCTAAATCTCAAAATAGAACATAAAAACCTTTGTATAAATACATGTCAAGTCATATTTTTGGCATGCGTCAATAATTCATTTTAATTTTAAGTTAGAATTAGCCTCAAGACACAACCTCTACGCATTTAAACAGCTCCCATTATTCAGTAAAAGTCCATCAAATCAGCGCTCGTGTCTTGTTCCAAAGTGAGGGGTGACTTTGCCTCCCCTCGTCTCCTCCTGTCCTCATTTGGCAGGTAGACAGTTACAGTCCAAGTCACGCATACCTTTTAACCTTGTCTCTAATACACACTTTAGACACTTTATTTACACAAAACGACAACAATCCATTTTCTCCCCATTAGCACCACACAACATTCGGACAGCAAAATCGCCACCTTCTAGATCATCTATCTCGCCATTAAAAACAAGATTGACACCCCCAATAGCTAGCCATAGGAACAGCGCTACACATTTTAGCTTCCTGACACAAATGTTTTATACCAAGCATCTGCGGCCTATTAAGATCCAGGCAATATGTCTGCTCGGGCTCTTGTTTTGGATGAATGCCGGGGAAATGGACTCATCACACCGACATGTTGATAATGGGTGCCCTTGAGCGGGTGCCGCATGATGTAGTGTTAAGTGTCTCAAACGCCTTTCACGATGGAGTGCGCTAAAGGAATCGTAAAGCAGCAGGAGAGCAAGAGGGAGTTTGTGAGGCTTATATCCGATCCACTCCACTTTATTTGTATAATGCCGTCAAATGCATGTAAAGTATAGACATTGTTAATTCACATCAGTTTTCCATTGCAATCTACTTCTGAAAACGAGAAGTTAACGCAGTCTAATTGTTACAACATTTGGTTTCTTCAGTGTTGATTAAAGAGGGGGTATTGTGCAAAATCGACTTTTTTCGAGATTGCTACCATTTTATAATGTAGTTCCCTCCAAAGCATACCTTAACTGGTTTTAAATGTTATCTATGCTTGTTTGAGTCGTTTTTGAACCCTCGTTAGTTTTCTGTACAATCCTTTCCATAAATGTGCAAAAGCATGATACAAAACAAGACACTACAACTTCACAAACCTGATGCGATGTGCAGTGCGAAGTCTCTCAAACAGCTGTAACGATGGAGTGTGTAAAAGGAATTGAAAAGCCGCTGGAGAACAAGAGGGCGTTTGTGCAGCGATTATCCAATTTACTTTATCTGTACAGCACATTTCATCCAAGGATAAGGATGGTATTTCCAAAGTGCCGCACATCTACAGAAAAAAAAACCAATACTAATTAAGAAACACAAAATTAATACTGGTCACTAGTTCTAAAACAATAAAACCAGTAAAATAAATAACTAAATCAATGAGGTAGGTTGACTTGGGACACCTCCAGGCTCATGTGTGTAGCACTTTGTGAAAAGCTCCTGTAACTGATTTTGTGATTTCCAAATTTACACTATTTAAATATATATTTACCTGGCGCCTAATACAGACTCTCATTCAAGTCAAATGGTTTGATTAGATTTTATTAAAGCTGCTGAGGAATAAAACAAGAGAAAAAAAGGAGGAAAGATAAAGAAAAAACAGAAGAGGAAGGAGGAAAAAAGGGGGAACAAAGGAATGAAAGTCAGGAAATGGAGGAAGGAAAAGAGGAAAAAAAGGACAAAAGGAAGAAAAAAAAAAGGGAAGATAGGAAAAGGAAAAAAATTATAAAAGAGAATGGAGACTCAACCCTGAAACTGAATGTAAAAACTAGTTTTAACTTCATAACTATACTCACTCATTCATTCACTTTACCTCCTCAATAATAAAACATTAGCTCATTGTAAGCCCCCAGCCCACCCCCTCAACCCACCACAAGCTCTGATCATTGTTTCATTTCGGTTTCTTGTCCTATGCTTTGTACCAGGTTTATAATTTTCTTGTCTGACTTACCCGTGTTAGTCTTTATAACAGTTATTACTTAGCCTATCTGTTCCCTTCAGTGTGGCGTTGTTGGATAGACATCTAACCTGCCTTTGTTCAAAGCCAAACTTAAAACCCACCTATTTAGATTGG
Source organism: Periophthalmus modestus (assembly GCA_019594935.1). NCBI lineage: Eukaryota > Metazoa > Chordata > Actinopteri > Gobiiformes > Gobiidae > Periophthalmus > Periophthalmus modestus. Next base: position 26,434,518 of record JAIEZT010001373.1, on the reverse strand, counting down.
CTTTTAACACTTAGTGGCCCTGTGACACTTCTTTATTTTTTAATGATGTAATGTGTTTTGTCGACCTATTTGTATGATATTTATTGTTTTTAATGTTGTACAGCACTTTGGTCAGCTTTGGTTGTTGGAAGGTACTATATAAATTTCAGTTTGATTGACATCTAAGGTTACAAATCTGGTCTGGTGAGCAGAATGGTGTCTTTTTACTACTTTATACAGCCCCATACTGCCCCTGTGCCACGACATACAGCAGCACACTACAATAAAAACATGCACTTCAAAATAAAAGCTGAAACATTGCCATATTACACTGAGACTGAGGTATAGCCGTCATCGTACTTGGCTCCCAATAGTTCCATGCTTCCGCTTTATATAAAATGAATAAAGCTAAAACAAGTAAAACTAAATTGTTTTTGTGTTTTATTGTTTGTTTTTCTAATTTTAAATTGAACGTCGTACCCGGCCCATACTGAACTTGCCCTGTGCGTCCTCTGTCTTTCACCGTCACTGCTGTGGATAGAGTGGAGTTTCACCTGTCCTACACTGCCTCCTGGTGTAAGTTTTTATTTATTTTGACAACCGTTCTCACAACCAAACACTCCTCCCTCCAAAAGTTCAGAAATGACAGCTCACTTTGACACGTTTCTGTCCTCCTTCACATTTCAGCAGCAGCAGCAGCAGCTCAGGACCTCTCTGAGAGCAGAACCAACAGGACCAGACCCTACGGCCCACATTAAAGTAGGTGTTCACAAAAATATGAATCTGACTTCAGTTTTGACTTAAGGATGTTATAGCATACACCTGTTTTTACTGTATGGGAATCTTTTATTTTGAAGGCACCAATCCTTACAGAATATTGTATTTATGTTTGTGTTTATTTCACTATTGGTTTTGCACTTTATACCAGTTATTATACCGGTTTTTGTTGTGTTTTGGTCAATTTGTGACAATCTTAAAAGCTTAATCAGCATAAGATTTGTACAATTTACGATTTGTAAGTTGTACAAGGTAATATGCTTGTACAAAATTACACATTAAATTGTAATAAATAAAGATTCCATTCCTTCTTTTATGCATATATGGTGAAATTGATTTACTATAAGGTCTGGATTTGTCCTGGTTTGATGATGCCATAGTTTCAGATGGAGGGCAGGGGCCTTTACAACACTATATAGGCAATTTATTGTTATTGATGAAAAAAAAACTTATGACTCCAAACTTATGATCCACAAATGATTACCCTTATTATCTGTTTGGGATTAGCTCCACAAACCTGTCGTAGTCTATTCGTAATCTTATATCTCTGAATATTGGCACCACTTTATGAAGCTATTTATTATTTAGTTTATTTGTACCAATAGAGAAGACATCAAAATGTGTATCATTGTTTTGTGTGTTATGCAATAATTACAATTGTTAACCACAAACTAGGTCAACAAATCTGCAGTCTGACAGTTTAACAGAGAATTCCATGTGAGAATTCTGACCTATCTCTAGCTCAGATTAAACTACAGGTGTGTCATGTGAATGTATTTCCTTTTGACTTTTTGTCTGAGTTGGGGGTTAGTACTAGTTAAAAGTTTGTTCAGACTTTGTTTAGTTAAAGATGTCCTGGTTTAGGCCTGCCTAAATCCTGCTAAGTCCTGTTTAAGTCCTGCTTTCTCCTTATAGACATAAGTATTTGAGATGAGTCACAACCAGTTTCTGAGCAAACTTTTTTTTTCCTAAAATGAGGGTACTAGTGCGATCAAGAGTTTTGGCATCAACTATCCTGAACTTTTCCCCACCTATCCCCCCTAATCTTTCACTCAAACTCCCCCCTGCTCCACCTCGTTGGCCTTCACCTGGTCCCTCACTCAAATTCCCCCTGCTCACCCTTCCCCTCCTTCCCCCACAGCTGTTATCACCAAGAGCTAGGACACACAGGGCCTCTGCTGTCCCAAGACATACAGTCATGATAAAGATAATATCAGGCTGAGGCTCTGTGATGGAGCTATATCTACAGTCACACCACATAGACTAACAGAAGGACAGTTAGACTCCCCAATCAGAGAAATTTAGCTCACATTCCCTCTAAGAAGATAACATCCAGTCCTACTGAAACTAATCTGAAACTTGCAGTGCTCAAGGTCAGATGTTTCTGTGGGCCAAAAACTATGACTTTGGTCTTGATCGACAGCGGGTGCCTCCTGCCTCAGATATTGGTGATTCACATTTGACATTATGACTCTGCTCTCATGTTGCTCTCTGTATTTATATGACCAACATCAGACCATATCCAGAATGTCACAAGAACAGTAGACAAACATATAAGCGGGGTCAAATTCTAAAATTCTAGACATTTTTTCTTCATTTCTGGTGGATTTTAATGTGTTCCAGTTGGCGACAGTGGGCTTAACTGTATATTAAAAAAGGGTCCCTGCACCGGTGTGAACACATAGCTGCCCTCACCTCTGCCTGACTCAAAAACAAATGCAGCAGCAGCAGCAGATATTTTGCTACTATATGTATGAAACAAATGTAATTGTTTGGGGGGAGGGATATTTAGGCTGCTGTAAACACACAAGCCCTGTGCCCAATAAAACTTGATACATTATATTATTTTCAATATAAATGTATGGGCTCTTGGGGGCCCTCTGGTGGCCTCGGGGCCTCAAACAGCTGCTTAATCTGCTTGTAGGCTGGGCTGGCCCCGGTTATAAAATGGCAGAAAGGTCAAAAAAGGCAATTTGCATAACACCCCCTCTTTAAATAAATCTCCCCACTTAAATATTGTGATTAAATTAAAATATTGCATTTTTTTAAAATAGGAAAACTGAAAATGTGGAATGAGAAGAAGCCGTCTCCTCCAGTTGATCGGTGAGTTTGGCAAATTCACATTCAATATGTATCTCGTAATTCTAGCAGTGTATGGCATAATATCACATTTCAGAGCTTTGATTTCATCAATGAAATCGAAAAAATCTCAAAGGCTACAATTTTTAAATTACCATCAAAATTTACGGTCTTATTCTGTACAAAAAAAAACTGCTAACCCTGTGGTTTAGAACTGTACAAATAAGTATTATCTGAAATGTGATTCTTGTATCGTGTTAGTTCATACTGTAATTTAGTCTTTTTGTGAATTCTTCTGGATGAACTTTCAACACAATGTTATTATTAAAACAGAAATGGCACATCTATTTCTATTCTATCGCTCAGGCTTAATGGAAAACAGCTGTGAAATCCTACTATTAATATTCTAATATTCATTTTAGCTCACTGCAGCAATTACAGAGAGAGAGGTGACAATTTTTCAATGTAAAGTGAAATGGAGCCAGACTCAATGGAGCTGGAAGCGCGCCCATGATCACTTTCTATTTGGAAAGTGGCGACTAGCAAGTTAGCTACGTCCATTTATATAAACAGACTATGCTTTTGTTAACATAATGGTTAACCAATGTGTCCAACCATAAAATGGTTGCTAGGTGAAACTTAAATTAACATAGTGAAATGAGTAGTCCAACCTGTAGCGTGATTCCTTTGGTTTTTTGGCAAACTTAAAGGTGGCCTCCTCGCATCTTGCTAGGACATACTTTGCGGAACCACCTGCCCAGAGAGGTATAAACAGGGACTCGCAGACTTCCCTCACCCCAGGCATCTTAAACAGAGGTGTTCCAAGGCCACCTCATAGCCCTGTGGCTCCTCCTCGACGTGGCTGCCCAGAGAGGCAGGAGGAACTCTACTCTGAGGTCCTCCCATGTGACTGAGCTCCTCACGCTATCTCTAAGGGAGCGCCCAGACACCCTGCAGAGGAAACTCATTTCGACCGCTCGTATCCGCAATCTTGTTTTTTCGGTCATTACCCAAAGCTCAAGACCATAGGTGAGGGTAGGAAGGATTGACCAGTAAATGGAGAGATTTGCCTTTCGACTCCTTCACCATAACAATCTGATGCAGTGACCACATCAGCTGCACCGATCCGCCTGTCAATCTCACACTCCGTCCTTCCCTCACTCGTGAACAAGACCCCCGAGATACTTGAACTCCTCTACTTGAGGCAGGGAGTTTCCACTCACCCGGAAAGGGCAAGCCAACTTTTTTCGGTTGAGAACCATGGCCTTGGATTTGGAGGAGCTGTTTCTCATCCTAGTTGCTTCACACTCGGCTGCAAATGGCCTCAGTGCCTGCTGCAGCCCCCCCTTTTTTAAACAGCCACCACCCCGGTCAGCCAGTCCAATGGCACTGTCCTCAGCAGCCACGCAATGTTGCAGAGATGTGTCAGCCAAGACAGCCCCACAACATCCAGAGACTTAAGATACTTAGCCGGTTCTTACCCACCCCCGGAGCCTGGTCAGCAAGAAGCTTGCCAACCACCTCAGTGACTTCACCCAGGGTGATGGATGAGTCGGCCTCCAATCCCTCAGTCTCTGCTTCCTCCTCGGAAGACGTGAGGGTGGGCTTAAGGAGATCCTCAAAGTATCTTTTCCACCATCCAACAACATCCCCGGTCGAGGTCAGCAGCTCTCCGCCCCACAGTGTCAACAGTGTTGGTGAAACACTGCTTTCCCCTCCTGAGGAATCGAACGGTTCGCCAGAATCGATAATCCTCCTCCATGGCCTCTCCAAACTCCTCCCAACCTCGAGTTTTTGCATCTGCGACCGCACGGGCAGCGGCATACTTGGCCTGCCGGCACTCTTCAGCTGTCTCAGTCACCTCTCCACAGATATGACATGAACCTTGGCCTGGTGGTAGAATTAGTTTTCTCAATGGATATAGACAAGCTAGTGGTGGATGGGATGATCTGTTAGAAAAGTTACGGTAAAGTGCAGCTTAATTTCGCTTCTAGCATGTTCACTGTTAATGCTTTGTAGTTTGTATTATAATCCAGAATAGGAGAATTATCTTATCTTATTTTTGTATCTAACTGTATTTGTTGTATTCTGTCTCCAGGGGAAATGCGGTTGGCATCATCATTTTTGTTCTGGGAGTGGGGATTCTGCTGCCCTGGAACTTCTTCATCACTGCTACACAGGTATACACCATAGACTGTATATATAAACGGACATAACTAACCTGCTAGCTGCTGCGTTCTAAATAAGAAGTGAGCATTGACACGCTTCTGGCTCCATCGCCTCTTACTCCAGTTCACTTTACATTAGAAAACTGTTGCCCCTCTCTCCATAACTGCTGCTGTCAGACTCATAATTTTGGTCTTAAAATGTTTGTATTAACCTGCTCTACATGTTCCTGGTATTTTTATTTCACTATTGTGTCTGTAACTCAAGATATGAATATTAATAACACATCAGCGCCTTCATAGGTTTCAGCTTTCTACCTGTTATACGTAAGATTTTGAGGATCCTGAAACCCATGGATACCAGTACTCCATATCAATACTACCCAAAGGTTTTCTCTTTTTTTCCCCTAATGGTGTCTTAACAGTACCCAGCTCTTAAATAATTATACCAACTTCTTTGCAGGGACTGAAAATGAATTCCTTTCCCCTCAAAACACAGTTTCAGAGCCTGTACCTGATTTAAAAACTGAGACCGCATAAAGTAATGTATTCATTATTAATTATGGTACAATTTCAAAAGTGTCAAAAATGATGGCAGGTGGAGATTAGAGAATTATAAAGACAACACTTGGTCTCGCACATGCAGCTGGAAGATTAATAAAAAAATAAAAGGGCATGCATTAGGTGTAAGGTAATATCATATTCCATCCAACCTACCAGGATACCTGATGGACGACAGCAGCTCAGCCGATAGAGTGTTTGTCCACTGAGCTGAAGGTTAGTGGTTTGAAGCCTACTCTCGATATAAACATGATTGGTAGACCAGTCAGATCCACTGGCCTACAGGTTGGCAGTGCAGTTCCAGTTCCCACAGATGAATGCTGACATTGGTGCATGAATGGGTGAGTGGTTCCTTGATGAGAAATGAAGGTGGAAACATTGGGACCATTTACCATCCACTGAACTAATATTGTAGAACCTAATCCAGCTCTATATCGGATATCAGTAGGCTTTTTGGTATCGGTGCACCCCAACTGTTGTGCATTCTTGTCTTAATAAAGTATAACAATTCTTCTGTATCCTCTCATCTCGTCTTTTCAGTATTTTAACGACCGTCTGTCAGAAAACTGCAGCTCAAACTCCACGTCTCTCCATGTTCGTGAATATAACTATGACAACTGGATGTGTCTGCTCGCTGAGCTCCCGCTACTGCTTTTCTCACTGCTCAACTCCTGCCTCTACCAATAGTGAGTACAACTTGACGGGATACTACGGAACTTTTATGGTGAGCGTTCCAACCTGTGTCAGTCCATATTTTTAGTCTTATCTCAATTGTTAAAGGGTGTGTATCGGATTTTGCCATATATTTGAGCAAAATCTATTTTGCCCCAGTACAGATATGTTGCATAAGAAGCTCTCAAGAGTAAAATAAGTCAGCTGTGTACCCTTTACATCTAATAATAAACATCTTATGAACACACATGAACTTATCAAAGTGAATAATTAAAATGAAAAAGGTTGTTGGCCCAGACAGATAATAATGCAGCGTTTATGGTTGTTCCTGGCTTAAGTGTCATGCTGTGTGTGCAGTGTCCGAGAGTGCTACCGTGTGGTCATCAGTATGATCGTGATCATTCTCCTGTTCGGACTCACTGCAGCTCTGGTGGAGGTGCAGATGGACTCGGACACCTTCTTCAGCATCACTATGGCAACTGTCTGGTTCATCAACAGTGAGTCCTTTATATTAATTACATTTATATAATGTGACTACACAGGGACGTGCAAAGACATATTGAGGGGCAGGTGCTCAACCAAGAAAAAAGGGCACCTTTCCATATAGCTTAAAATTAACTTCTTTAGAGATTATGTATGCAGGTGTGTGCCTGCTGAGGTTTATCAGCAAAGCTTTGTGCATAGGTATATGAGCTGAGAGACCAACAAGAATATTTAGTAGCATAGTAGAATAGTTTAGGGTCCCTCCCCCGGGAGCTTTTAATACAAATAAATGTCATTTCCTGTAATCTTGGGTGTTTTAGGTGAAGAAATCCTATTTTTTAGCAGTCTGAGACAGAAAAATAGGATATAAGCTCACTGTTGTAGCCTACTTATCTCCAAGATTCGAAACATGCAGTTGTTTCGAAAAGTAGGCCAGACTGTAACATCTGGCCTACTTTTATGCCATCCTTGTTATTCACTTCCATTTTAGAGGGACTGATCACTTGGTTCTCTGAGGAGCCCCAGCCCTTGCCCCCTCCCCCGTGCTCCGCCCCTGCTTCAGCACATGGAGCACAGCCACTGTCTGAGCAGCAGCCTCACACTGGGCTGTGGACAAAAGTTCCAGCCCAGTCTAAAACCTGTTTCCACACACCTATACTTAAGTGTTATGTTGTTTTTATGACAATTAAACTGATCTATTCCAAGAAATACATTGCGCATTGACCCGATAAACTACCAGATAAATGTGCTATTGAATCTACAGACATATTATTGCATCAGCTTCTCTGCTTATAACATTGTGAATAAGAGGCGCATTGTCTGAAAATGAAAATTGGCTAAAAGCTTAGATTGTGTAGAACATCTTTATGGACTGTGAGCTGTTCCTACAGTCTTTGATTTGGCGCCTTGTGCGTGAGAGGCAGGAGAGAGGGGAGTGAGGCAACAGTGACATTCTTTTGTTGTTGAGTATTTAAAACAACTTAAAAAACAAATTTGATTGAGTCTGGGTCCTATCTGTGCACGTGTCTGTGAATTTAAGTAAAAATAACAAATTAAAGGTATAAAGTAGAAGTGGACGATAACTTTAAAAATGGATAATATCACATTTGTTGTTTTGGAGATGTGCAAAATTAGAATATTGAGTATATTGAGTACATTTAAAACTGAGCTCAAAACCAGAGGACACTGCTTTTAGAAAGGTACTTCTACTTTGGTACTAATGCTAATGCCAGAGACCCCATTGAGACTGCTGTAATTTTGTGCTTGTTTGGTTCTTGTTTTGGTGTGGGTTACAGCCTACAGTAGCCCGTGTGTTCAGAAAATAAACAATCATAAATGTTTCCTCACACCAAAACAATACTACTGCATAGAAATAGATTACATGAGCATCTGTTACATCAGTGAAAGCACTGGTCTGGCCCTCTGCCACAGGCCTGAATTTGAATATGGCCCTGTGATGTGAAGTTATATTTCCATATCGCCAGCCCTTTTTTGATGCTAGTTTTTGTAGTAGTAGTATAGTATAAGAGTTTTTCTTTTGACTATCTTAATATTAATATTAATATTTTGTATTTCTTTCTCCAGTGTCCGGAGCAGTTCTCCAGGGCAGTCTCTTTGGTGTGGTCGGGCTTTTTCCTCATCGTTACAGCACATTCTTCATGAGCGGACAGGGCCTGGGTGGGATCTTTGCCAACGTCGCCATGCTAGTCTCCATCCTCAGTCAGTAACACATCACACACCTTCTTACACACAGGCCCATTTTCTGTCCTCAGAGGCTCAAGGATTTTAAGAAAATAATTCACAATTTATAGAAGGAACATTGCATTTGGAATTCAGGCTCTAGCATAGAAAAGGTTCTTGCAGTGTTTTTCACTCATCAAAATGAATTTAAATGGCATTATATTTAATTACAAAATAGAGCAGAACAACTCTGACATTATTCTCAGGTAAAACCTCTTTGTTTTTCACCATCAATTTAAATTGTCAAATTTAATTGAATTCATTTTAATTGTTAAAGTGACTTTCTGGGAGTGGAAAGTCAACAACATGATTACATGGAAATAAAACGTTAAAAATATACTTCAGAATATTCACCATGGTCCATGATTATTGTCAAAGCAACAACATTTACAAAAAACAAGGAGGTTAGTCCATTTTGAGATGCAAGCCTGCTCAGAGTAAGGACACATGTTTGTATGTTTTTCAGTGCAAACATCCAGAATGAAAATACACGCTATTATTTTAGTTTAGTCTTTTTTTTTTTTTTCCTCAAAAAGTTACATACTGGGTCTTTAAAATGATTGAATATATGAAATGTGTCCTGTTTTAAGGTAACTCAAACAGCAGGTCGGCCGCTCTGGGGTACTTCATCACTCCGTGTGTGTTCTCTCTGTTCACTCTGCTGTGTTACCTGCTGCTGCCTCACCTGGTCAGTGCACAAACTACACATTCATACAAACTGCTCTGTTTTGTACTAATGTACTTATATCAAAATAATATTACTCAAGTAGAAGTACAAGGTAGTGGTCCAAGAAATCCCCAAGTAGAGTAACTGTCAGGATGTAACATCTAAAAGTTAATGTCCATGGAAGGACACAATATTAAATAATGCACAAAATCTCATATTGTATTATCAAAGAAGAGAGACAAAAATTACAAAAACAAAAAAATATATGAAGGAGCAGCAGCAGAAACACAAACTTAATAATGCCAACATAAAGCTTTTGTCACATCAAGAGATTCAAGATTGTATTGTCAATTTCAAAGAAAACAACAAAATTACATTTAGAGCATCAAACACTGTAGAGTTTTAATGTAAAGTGCGATACCAAAAGTGCAAGAGCCCATCTCATAATATAGACTTACCCACAGTACCACCAGTCTCTTATTTACTCAAATAAGAGACTGCCTCACCTGTTCACTGCACAAACTTTAAAGTGTGTATGTCAGGTTACAATGATCTTGAACTTTATTATATTTTAGGGTTTTATTTGTCATTTTTATGTTACATAAAAATGAAATTGGGTTTCACACAGCCACCACAATTCAGTGCAATGGTAGATGTAGTAAAAGTAATATAGAGTCGAGTCAGAGTCTGATTTAACAGCCTCACTGCTGTGGGCAGAAGACGCTGAGCATTAGTAGAAGTAGTTCTATAGACCAACTTTGGTCGTGGACATGGTGAAAAAGAAAAGTGTCGCACTAATAAATGAGTAGTAAAATGACTAGTCTAACCTGTCATATGCACTTTAACTTTCTCTCACTCTGCTGCTGCCTCACCTGCACAGTGCACAAACTTGTAGATGATTTTAGTGGTGTTTATAGTCCTAAAACAAAAGTCACTGAAAAACATGCATTCTTACTTTGAGCAGGGTCGCCTTTCCACAGATCTGACCTGTAACATGGCCTGGTGGTGTCACCCGTGTGTTGCTCTAGATATAAGATAAATTTAATGTCATACTGCGGAACATTCCAGGCAAAGTAATAGAATCTTTATGGAGACAAACAGGTGGTTAACCTTCCACCAGAAAAGTTACATAGTACAGCTTTAAATATTGGGTTGATTTCACATATCTGTGGAAAAGTACATGAAAATAAACATTTTTGACTTGTTGCATAAAGCAAAAATTAAACCCATATGTACATTCACTTCTGGTAATGTTTGTTTACTTAGTTTTTTGTTTTTGTTTTTTTGTTGTTTTTTTTTGTTTGTTTGTTTGTTTACAGAATTTTGCTCGTTTTTATATGAATCAAAGTTCAGATAATGAGCCGGAAACATCAAAGGAACTTCTCAAAGATTCAGGTTGGATTTTACACTTTCCACATATTTTAGTTTTGTAAGTGAATTAGAACTGCAACAGTTTATTAGAAGCCCTCTGAACTGAGTTCTACACTTCAATCTGGGCTCTCACTGAAAGTGATCAGAACCAGTGATCAGAACGTTCAAACAAACACTTCTCATTGATTGGTCACAAAAGCGGAACAAGACGAAAAAGCAAACTTTAGTTCATTTCAGTTGAGAGAAAAAGCCCGTCCACAAATGCACAAACCATTTCCCTCTGCTTGTTTTTCAAACACAAAATAGTCTGTGTTTCAAGAAGAATAGACTGAAGTACATCTGGCAACGTCGCCATGTTTGTTTTGGTTCCTTTGGCGCTGGCTTTCTTCCAAATCACAGTGCTTCCCTGTAATTGGTCAGTCTAGAACCTATCACAAGCGAAGGCTTCAGACGGAGCTGACGCATTCTCAAGAGTTTGTGAACTAAAAAAGAATTACAAGAATTCATCTTGCAGGCAAGGTTATGTTGTATGTTATGTTGTGTATTGTTCTATTCTACTGTCTAAATAAAGTGTGTGTTTTTATTACCACTGTGGTATCAGAATCCATAGTGAATACTGAAATGTTAGTGTGGTGACAGCACTATCGCTGGCTACTCAACTACTAAAATAATCACCTGTTCCAGCTCTAATATAAATTTTGTTTCTCTAGAAATCAAAGATGTTTCTCATGTTCTAAATCGCTTGAGAACGAAAGAGCTGCTGGAGTCCGGTGGAGTGATGAAGAGCGAGGAGGAAGAGGGTCGACTGAGTGCATTTGAAGTCTTTAAAAAGGTGGAGTGTATTTAAACTACATGATCAAAATATTACTCTATTGTTACTATTGTAAATATCACTCTTATTGTGCAGTAATGGGGGATACCAGAGAGTTTTGTTTCGATCCGATACCTAATAATACCATGTGAAGCATTGTAAAAGCCAAAAGTAGAATATGTCAACTGGACAAAAAGTTGTAGAAGTGAAGACGTTTCACTGCTCATCCAAGCTGCTTCTTCAGTTCTGGGGAAGCGACTTGGATGAGCAGCGAAACATCTTTATGACATCGATCGGATATGTGATCTGATGAGTTTTACATTAAAATGCATTGAAACGCCTGTACTTTACTGAGAATTTGACCTTGGTGTCATTATCTCTGGACCATCCCAGCTTGAACTGATCTAAGAAATAAATATATGTGCAGATAAGCTAGAATATAAACACAACAATAATTCTCTGTGAAAAGTATCAGTACCAGTATTGATATTTGGTAACAAATTAAAATCAGTCAAAAAAAATCAAAAAGGTTTTATTTATCCTCAAGAAGAAATTCAGATATATCCATCACTACAGGTCAAAATTCTATGGTAGAGTTTACCATTTTGTCAGAATGCAGAATTTGACCTCATTTATGGTTAATATCTGTTTAATTACTGGACCTAGCCACACGAAACAAAAACTGGCACAAAGTTCAACATCTTCTCTGTCTTAGGTAAAATTGTTAAAATTGTAAAAAGTGATTCCTCTGTTCCAGATCTGGCCCATGGCGTTGTACATCACCTGCGTTTTTGCTGTCACTCTCTCTGTTTTTCCAGCCGTCACCGTCCGAGTTCAGACGGTTTATGTTGAAAATCAGACTTGGGGTAAGAAACAAGAACTCAGTTCAACGTCTTCTCTGTCAATAGGCTACAATCACAGATGACACAGTCTTCTATAGACCAATAATATATAATACATACATACAATACAGATGGGAGCAGGTAAAATTAATATTGTCAAAAATCCCATTTTTGTCATAATGCGGTGAGTTCTTGGGTCTAGTCAATAATAGAAAGAATCAGGTTCAACGTATGCCTATTTACCTAAATAAATATTTCATGGCAAACTACAATGTAATTCATTAATTAATAGGAAAATCACTGTCTACAATCTGAAAACCACCAATACCTTCAGAAAATGGTGCCATTATCCAACTCCAAAGATGTGATTATTGTCAGTTATAAGGACTTTAAGCCATGAGATTAATATGATAAAGTAAAAGCCGATGTTGAATCTGTCAACTGGACAAAAAGGTGTGGAGGTGAAGATGTTTGGCTGCTCATCCAAGCTGCTTCCCCAGAACTGAAGAAGTGGCTTGGATGAGCAGTGAAACATCTTCAGTCCCACAACGATTTGTCCAGCTGTAGACAGCACAACAGACAAAATGGGTTTATTTGCTTTTTATTGCCTCATTTTTGTCCATGGAGCTGTTTTAGACACTTCACACATTAACCTTATGTAAAAAGAGAAAGGTTCGAGTTCTGTGTTTGTATCAGTGATAAATGTGCTGTAGTCTGCAGTGACCCTGTCGTTAACTATTCACAAGTTTCTACTGCTGACTTGATTTTCTTGTTTTAGATGTCAGGGACAAACTAAATATTTGTGGTAGACCTTTTGTATTTTTTATTCATGTGTAGCAGCTCTGTCACATTTGTTTGACCTTTTACAGAAGAAAATATCCTTAAATGCCACTGACACTCATGACATTACCTCACAAAATTGGGAACCTTAAATGATATAGGCAAGTAATGACTATAAATGCTTAAAATTGTTAAGCACAAAGGCACCTGTCAGTGAACATTTACTGAATGGTCCCGACATGATAAACAGTTTAACTGGTACATTTTCGACAGCATTAAGCAGCCTTAATGTGCAACATAGAAAAGATGTTCCAGCAGTTCAAAGTCAATGCAAGAGATCGCAACTACTTGTGGTTCTTATGGTGGAAAGACGGTGACTTGAGTAAACCACATCAAGCATACAGGATGACACCCAACTGTGCAAACTATGGTTCAAACATTCGGCAAAGAAAGCAGCCCTGAGTATCCTGTAGGCTCACAGTTCATTGTCATTTTTATGTAAACGACAGAGTGTCAAGTGTTGAGACACTTAAGGATGTTGTAAAACTGGCTAAAGAAGCACACGAACTATGTGTAAAAGGTGGACTAAGGCCACACAAGTTTGTGTTTAACAACAATGTCGTTGTGTGACATGGCATGGAAAAATTTAAAATCATTTAAACATCAGCTCAGGCCTTCTCAATTCGACAGGATGCTACTGCATGAAATATCCAAAAAGTAATTTCACAAATGTTGAACCTGATCATACCAGTGATTAGACCCAAGGACTCACTATATTATAACACAAATCTGCATTTTAAAAGTATTCATTTTAGCTGCTCCCTCTCTGATTAAAATATAAACAATATTTACAAAGGAATGAACAAATATTAAGAATAAAATATTGAGCTGGGTGATTGCTCATTGATAATTCAGAAATTAATCAAAAGTTTGTTTGGGGTTTTTTTGGGGTTTTTTTTTTCAGTTTTTGTTTTTTTTAAAAAATATTTTTCTGATCTATGTTAGAAATGCTGTCTGTTCCACCTTGTGATGTCATGTAGTACTACAGGAAGTGCTCCACTGTGTTTTTAAACTCCATACACCTTCACTAGAATCATTTGGATTTCAGCCCTGGAATTGCCAATCTCTACTGACCGCAGGGTAGGTGTTTTACTTGAAAACTACCTCACAAGGTGGAACAGAGCATTTTGACTTTTGGTGATAGACAGGTGATTTTCAGTGTAGACAGACTAATAATAAAGGGTTACTGAAACTTGTGTGAATGAAATATGTTTTTGAGGAGATAACAACATTCTAACATGACTTAAGCCTCAAAAGAGTCAATTGTGTTTAATGCAGGACCTTTAAACAGGGCTGGTGCAGCGTCTGCAGGTTCTGAGCTTTCACATGACACCTGCCCTGCCCATACTGAGAATGGAAACAACATATATGTGTCGTCTAGTTGCAGGTTAAGGCACTGACAACCCGGGTTCAGTTGTGACTGCAGTACCTTTTTAAACCAGTAAGAGCAGAACAGGTTACATACAGTCCATTTAAAAAAAAAAAAGTCAATCTTTTCCTTCCTCGCAAGTCTTCCGTCTGCTCAAAACTGAAATTAAAAAAGAACTGGCCGTAGACCTCTTTATTAAAAAGACCCACTGACTGCTAGAAATGACTTCTTATCTATAATAAGTAACCTTATGTATTTGTGTTGTTTTTCTCGCAGCCAAAGTGTTCACCTGCGTCTGCTGTTTCATCGTGTTTAATGTCATGGACATGGTGGGACGCAGCACTCCCTACCTCATCCAGTGGGTGAGTGGAAACAACATGTGTAAAAGGAACATTCTGCGATGCTGGTTTTAGTGTAGACCCAATTGTGTTTGTCTGTAAGCAGGAACACGGGTGGCAATTTGAATCAGGACAGAGATTCACTCATGTAGAGTCATAGTCCTTCAGTGGTTTAGGCATCTTAGTCAACCAGTTATTTTTTATTTTTTGACTTAAAGGGCTGTAGGAAAATCATTAAAAAGTATTACAAATCTCTATGTATCTGACCCAAACTCCACTCAGAATGAAGCTTTTTGATGATAGTACAATATATGTGTTTTGGTGTGTGTGCCTCATAGAAATAAAGTATATATATATATGTTTCAGTTCATTTCAGTTTTAGTTCAAACCAAGTCATTATTACTTGGCTTGGTAATATGACACCTGCTGTGGTGAATATTTTTCATATTATTACATCAGTTAAGTGTTGGGTTTTTTGGGGGGTTTTTAACGAGATTATAATGTTTTAAGCTCTTGCCAGTGCCCCGTCATGCCCCAATTAACCATTACACAGGCAATGTCTTTAGTTGAGCAAGACAGTGTCAGAGTGTTTTCTGTTTGAGAGAAGAGCTCAGCCTAAATATGCAGGATTTGTGTGTTGTATGAATGAAACAAAACACAACTCCATGTTTCTTTGTGATGAGGAGACAACATTATAACATAGATCAAAAATAGTGCAATATAGGCCTTTAACTTCAAAAATGTGGAAATGTTCTCATTCTGATCATAATATTTTGTCCTGTTTTCAGCCTGGTAAAGACAGCCGCTTGTTCCCTGTTCTGGTCGTGTCTCGTGTTGCGTTTGTGCCCCTGTTGATGATGTGTAACATTAAAAACTCCAAACTGACGGTTCTATTCAGTCATGATGCCACCTTCAGCCTCCTGATGGCGCTGTTCTCCTTCACCAATGGACACCTGGCAACCCTGTGTACAGGATATGCTCCAAAGTAAGTCCAATATTAATATTGATAAATAATAATACCAATTAATAATATTAAGGGGTATTATACAATATTGCAAAATTGCCTTTTTTGGAGCGTTCCACCATCTTCTGAAGTTGAAGTTATAATCAAAAACATGCCTGAAGAAATGTTATGTCATCCATCCATCCATCCATCCATGTTTGAGAGGGGCAGACGGAGCAGAAGATGCAGAGGAGAGGGTCAGATGGAGCAGAAGATGCAGAGGAGAGGGTCAGATGGAGCAGAGGATGCAGAGGAGAGGGTCAGATGGAGCAGAGGATGCACAGGAGAGGGTCAGATGGAGCAGAAGATGCACAGGAGAGGGTCAGATGGAGCAGAGGATGCAAAGCAGAGGGTCAGATGGAGCAGAGGATGCAGAGGAGAGGGTCAGATGGAGCAGAGGATGCACAACAGGAGAGGGTCAGATGGAGCAGAGGATGCACAGGAGAGGGTCAGATGGAGCAGAGGATGCAAAGCAGAGGGTCAGATGGAGCAGAGGATGCACAGGAGAGGGTCAGATGGAGCAGAGGATGCACAGGAGAGGGTCAGATGGAGCAGAAGATGCAGAGGAGAGGGTCAGATGGAGCAGAGGATGCACAGGAGAGGGTCAGATGGAGCAGAAGATGCAGAGGAGAGGGTCAGATGGAGCAGAGGATGCAGAGGAGAGGGTCAGATGGAGCAGAAGATGCAGAGGAGAGGGTCAGATGGAGCAGAGGATGCACAGGAGAGGGTCAGATGGAGCAGAAGATGCAGGAGCAGAGGAGGAGAGGGTCAGATGGAGCAGAGGATGCAGAGGTCAGATGGAGCAGAGGATGCAGAGGAGAGGGTCAGATGGAGCAGAGGATGCAGAGGAGCAGGGTCAGATGGAGCAGAGGATGCAGAGGAGAGGGTCAGATGGAAGTAGTAGAGGGATGCAGAGGAGAGGGTCAGATGGAGCAGAGGATGCAAAAAGCAGAGGGTCAGAGGAGTTTTAACCATATCTGTTATTTCTGCAGGCTCGTTCACAGTAAAGATGCAAAGACGGCTGGTTCTCTCATGGGTTTCTTCATAATTTTGGGATTGGCTGTTGGAGCTGCCTTTTCATTTCTGCTATGTACAGTGCTATGAAAAACTGCAACAAAAGGATCAAATGAAACACAAATGGCAAAGATGATTCCGAAATAATAGAGATGTCTTCAGTTCACCATCTCATGAACACATACACTACACTACTCATGAACACAAACACTACACTACTCATGAACACAAACACTACACTACTCATGAACACAAACACTACACTACTCATGAACACAAACCCTACACTACTCATGAACACAAACACTACACTACTCATGAACACAAACACGACACTACTCATGAACACATACACTACACTACTCATGAACACAAACACTACACTACTCATGAACACAAACACTACACTACTCATGAACACAAACACTACACTACTCATGAACACAAACACTACACTACTCATGAACACATACACGACACTACTCATGAACACATACACTACACTACTCATGAACACATACACTACACTACTCATGAACACAAACACGACACTACTCATGAACACACAAACACTACACTACTCATGAACACAAACACACGACACTACTCATGAACACATACACTACACTACTCATGAACACAAACACGACACTACTCATGAACACACATACACTACACTGAACATGAACACAAACACTACACTACTCATGAACACAAACACTACACTACTCATGAACAACAAACACTACACTACTCATGAACACAAACACTACACTACTCATGAACACAAACACTACACTACTCATGAACACAAACACTACACTACTCATGAACACATACACTACACTACTCATGAACACAAACACAACACTACTCATGAACACAAACACTACACTACTCATGAACACAAACACTACACTACTCATGAACACAAACACTACACTACTCATGAACACAAACACTACACTACTCATGACACAACACTACACTACTCATGAACACAAACACTCACTACTCATGAACACAAACACTACACTACTCATGAACAAACACTACACTACATGACACTACACTACACTACTCATGAACACAAACACTACACTACTCATGAACACAAACACTACACTACTCATGACACAAACACTACACTAACACTACACTACACTACTCATGAACACAACTACTCATGAACACAAACACTACACTACTCATGAACACAAACACAACACTACACTACTCATGAACACAAACACTACACTACTCATGAACACAACACTACACTACTCATGAACACAAACACTACACTACTCATGACAAAACACAATGAACACACTACTACTCATGAACTAACACAAAAACTACTACACCAACACTACACATGAACACAAACACACACAAACACTACTACTCATGAACACAAACACTACACTACTCATGAACACAACTACACTACACTACTCATGAACACATACACTACACTACTCATGAAGAACACAAACACTACACTACACTACACTACTCATGAACACATACACTACACACTCATGAACTACTCATGAACACATACACTACACTACTCATGACACACACACACACAAACACTACTCATGAACACAAACACATACACTACTCATGAACACAAACACACAAACACAAACACAACACTACTCATGAAACACACAAACACAACACTACTCATGACACAAACACTACACTACACATGAACAACACTACTCATGAACACAAACACTACACCAATCAAAAGTATGGACACACCCTCTCATTCAATGTTGGGTTTTTTTTTAGGCCTATTGCCCTATACCCTGTAGGGTATAGGCCCTATAAGTTCACGTTTGGCAAGTTCTTTGAGTGTTACCAGCAGCTGCTTGGTAACGTAGCGGTTGTCTGAAATGCTCAAAGGTTTGTTATCTCCTCTTTGCATGAGATCAAGCATGCTTTGATCTAAATGTTCCATGACCAGACAGTAATGACCCTGGTATTTGAAAGACGTAATAAACGCAACCACGTTTTTGTCTTTGCTCAAACAGCGGAGGTCCCGAGAAGTTTGGCCTCATGTTTGGTTGCTGTAGACTGCTAAAGTCGAGATATTTTCACGGCCACATCTTTGTTTGTCGAAAGGTCAATGCACCAGGCTACGCGGCCATAGACACCTTCTCCTTTCATCTCCTTTATCTGGAAGGAGCCAAAATCACCAGAAATCATAGTGTCCACCGTCAAAGCAATTTCTTCCTGTGTGCTCGACCACGACATCTTGTTATATAGTGTTTTGTTTTTTCATAAATAATCAAGAGAATATTTAAAGAAAGGCGCCCGTCTCTGTCTCTGTGTCTGTGTAAGTATGAACTATACTGATTTGTGTGAGATGTTCTGAGTGGAATGTTATTTTGAACTGTGGGACATCACAAATAGGAACAGGAATCTAAAATGTGGAATGTGGAATCATGAAAATCTGTAAATAAAAATACATAAAAACAAACAAATAAGTAAAAACTTATAATTATAAAAGCCAGTGCAGTGGCCTGAGCACAGGACTTATGTGCGAATGTGAATGTGAATATGAAAGAAATCTATAAGACCTGACCTACTAACTCCTATATTTAGTGTTTTATCTGACATTTGATTGTTTAAAATAAAGATATTTGAATAACATGAACTAAGTTCATATGACAGGGTACACATTCCTGGTTTATCATATTACTTCCTGGATGGACACAGAAATTCAAGTTTGTTTTTGATTGACTGCAACATAATGATAGGTGGCTGTGTAAATCATTATACAAATTAATAAGTGGAAAGAGATATTTAACTAAACAGATTGCTCAGTGTTCTTAGTGAGTATTCAGTGGTTTATGCTTGAACTTGGGCGGCAGTCAGTATAAGGAACGCAATAACAAGTGATATCCACTAGATGGCAGCATTCACATTTGCTAAACCTGAACCCACTGCAAGCCTTTGTAATTTATTTATGTACAATTACAATTACAGATTAACAGAATGTGAAGAAAATAATATTTAGCTGTTACATTAAGAGAACACTTGAGTCTTTATAAACGGGTGTTTTGAGGGAGTTACTTCAGCCTTATACTCCACCCAGAGCCCTGAGGTCAGCAGACCAGCTCCTGCTGCTGTGCCCAAAGCCAGACTCAAGACCAGAGGAGACAGAGTCTTTTCTGTGACAGCACTCAGACTGGAACAGCGCCCTCTACCTGTTGTACCCCACTTGTATCAGTGCTGTGTAGATAACATCTGCCCTTGTATCATAGAACATCTGGTGTTATTATAGCTACATTTTGATTGTACTTCATTAGCCTGTATTTAATGCTACACGTTTTATTTGCATATATGGTTAGAGGTCATAGTATTGCATCAATGTAAAATTGTCTACACAATGTTATTTATTATTTATGTTTATACTGTAATATTATTATCTACATATGTAAATTATGAATTAGAATGTATATGAATGTATAAGAACTGATTTCACATGCAAAAAGACATGATGAAAATGTATTGTTTTAAGTAATACTTTTAGGTATTTCTGTACACAAATAAAATAAAAAATATTCTATTGAAAAATGTACATTTAAATTATGATTTTTATCAACATAAAACCAGACAAATGTAGATAACAATTCATTTAACATAACATAACATAACATAACATATCATTTTTTATTTAGTACAACCTTCATCAGTGACTCTGAGCTGATGATCCTGAAACTTTTAAAATTAACAATAATTAGCCAACGTAGATATGAAGTTATCACATCTTCAGCATCTTCCCCCTGTATCTTGAGACAGGTCAGTCACACATGATCATGGTCGTGGTGTAGTCCCTGTGATCAGCTCTGTCTGCACATCCACGAGAGATCACTGATTTTCCACAGAGTCTGGTGTGATGTGGGTTTGCGTCTCCACACAGAGATACTCACTAAATGACCACTAAATTAACTTTTATTGCAACATTTGTTACACTTGTCACATCAGTTGTGACAAAACACAGGCCAAGCAGCAGGGCCTTATTGCTCCAAGGTCCAGCTGTATAACGTCACTGATGTTTTGCTTTCTCACAAATCCATTGCCGTGAATGTCTACAGGGGGCATCATTCCAACTGGAAAGCACTGGGTTCTGCCGGTACATTTCTACACAGTTTTCCTGATTGTTCGGTCCACCATCACCTGGTTGTCCAACCTGCCAAAATCTGCAACAAAGCAGAGAATGGACTGCATAAAGAAGTGGACAAAGGGAATGTGACATCACCCAGAGCGTTCGGCTCCAGTCAAATGAAGCTCATCGAGTCTAGCGGCTATAGGATGCAAATTTAGAGCCGAATTCCTATCCTATCATAGCAACCAAAGAGCCAATCCGGAGAGATCCTGTTGAAGGTAACGCCTCTTCCTGCTCGCACCACTTGTGCGGCCGCTAAGCAAAGTTGTCAATCAAACCAGTTGCCTGATTCATCTGTTATTAATGGTCATATCTTGATTTACTGATACAATAGCCAGATACAATTATCCGGATTGTGTAGAGCAGGTTAATAGGACCAAACTGACGAGGCTCACTGCAGCAGTTACAGAGAGAGGGACGGCAGTTTTTCAACTCACTTCTTGTTTAGAATGCAGCGGCTAGCTGGTTAGCTATTTCCATTTATATATACAGTCAATGGCAGGGCTGGGCAAACTACGGCCTGGGGGCCACATACAGCCCGCTGGCTTTATTAATCCGGCCCGCAAAACGTGACCAAATTATGGCGCATTTCAGCTACATCAACCTTGTATTATTCTCTTATCAGCCCTTCTTCAAAAATGAGCTTATCAAATAAAAGAAAAGTGGATAGTGAGCGCTGAGTGTTTAATACGGAGTGGACAACAAAATATTTTGTCACTGAAGTCCGATCAGAGTACCAAGACAAGTTTTTTGCTGGCATTCAAATTGCATTTGGAAAACAATTTGTACAATAAGCCTTGCATATTTATGTTTTGCTACATGTTACAGGCTGAATCTCTAATGTAATATGTATGTGTGTATATACTATAGACTATTTTGCAATAAAACATTAAATTGTGTTTCATCTTTCAAACAAAAACATTTCTATAGCCACAAGAAATGCTAAAACAAAAAAAGTTTTCTCTTACGCTCTGGTTAGGGGAGTATTATCCACCCATTTGAAAGTCCCGTTGCTGGTACCATCATGCAAACCGATCCAGAACAGCAGATATGGGTTGCCATCCATTGCATAGAGATCCCTCTGTTGAACAAGGACACAGGTAAAACCCATTTGCTGATGGCTTATTGGAGGTAAGAGACACTGCAGTACCTGTTCTTGTTCATCATTGATCACCACCAGATCAGCACCATGGTCCTGACAGTACGCCCTGCTGCTGTTCCAGGACCTCGTCTCACTGGACAGAAAATAACACCTGCCTCTAATGTCCCTCCAGCTGTTAGGACAGACGGACCTCCCTGTAAGAGACATCAGAGCTTTTTCTGGACCAGAACAATACTGCAAAGAAACAAAAGGTTTCTTCTTCATGTGTTCTTACCATTACGAGGCTTCTGCTGTTCAGCATTTCCGCAGACTCTTTCCTTTGTCATGACTTCGATCTGGGCAGTGAGTTCTTGGTTTTGATTATTGAGTCTATCAATTTGGTTATGGAGTTCATTAATTTGTTTATTAAACTCTTGTTTTTGTTTGTTTAGTTGTTGGTTTTGGTTCATGAGGTTGTTGATCTGGTTATTGAGGGAATTAATCTGGTCATTGAGTTGATTAATTTTGTTATTGAATTCATTAATTTGTTGATTAAAATTTTGGTTTTGTGGACTGGGCATTTGTTTTTGGTTGAGTTCATTAATCTGTACCGTGAGCGCATATATGTCATTTGTCAAACGGCGCTTGTCTTTGTTCAAAGCCGTGACTCTGTCTTGCAGTTTGGTGCATTGTAGTTTGGTCTTGTTTAGGACTGCTTCACATGGAGGGGAGCCCTGAGTCTCGATTACAGTGGTATTGCTTTCACAGTTGGCTGAAGCTGGGATAGAAAACGTGGATGAAAATGTAAAATTATAATTGTCTCATTGCAAAGTAAAGTTACAGACTCACCAGTCAACCGCAAAGTGATGTTGAGAGTGGCTTGTGTGAGACACAGCAGCCCAAAGCTCAAAAAAAGAATATTCACGTATCTCCTTTCTGTAATTTCAAAGCAACTTTTTCAAAATTACACAATCAAAGAAAAAAAATCTAGTGATCCAAACTAGAATGAATAATAGTATATTAAAACCTATTCAAATATTAATTATTAGTAAAATCTAAACATGAAATTAGTTATCAAATGTTTGGCACCAAATATTTTCTCACCAAATAGTTGTGGTTGGCGGATGGGCCTTGGTTGGGGCGGTTCATTAACATAAGAAGACATCTCCATCCTGATAAAAGTGTCAAGTCACAGCAGTCGTAAGGCACTTCAGAGGATGCTGAACTGCTGACCGATCTTGTCGTTACTAAACAATAAACACTGTGGTACACTGGGGGGTTTTTGGTATGAGATATATTGTGTCATGGCGACAGGTCTATGAAGCAATTTGTGAAATCTCTACAAAAAAAAGGAAGTTTTTCACAATTTCTGCAATGTCTAAAGGGAGAAAAAAGGAAGTGTGGGCAGATAATTCATTTGTACTGAGATTGCTTTACATAGATGTGTCATTGTGAAGTCATTTCTTACATTGTGACATTTCGTGCATTGTAAGAAGTTTTTATCAATTCCTCAGTGATAATAATAACTGTACCATTATTCCCTATTGATTGACATCATTAAGGTCAAGGTACACTTTATTGTCCCCATAGGGAAATTTGTCCGCTGCATTTGACCCATTCTTCAAATACCACTGGGGCACCTCATCAGGAGCAGAGAGTACCACAGAGGGGCCCCATCTCTGTGATCCTGCTGCGAGTCTTTTACAGGAGTACCTTAGCTGCAGGATTTGAGTATCTATAGGTGCATGTTTTGGGTTGATGGGGGAAACTGGAGTACCTGGAGGAAACCCACAGGGAGAACATGCAAACTCCACACAGAAAGGCTTGAGGGTTCTTTTTAAATACAAATATAAAAAAAGAACAAACCAATGTGGATCTTGTTGAGTTATAATTGTTCTGTGCCTGTAGCTCAAGACAAGGCATGACATTTTAAGAAGAGGCGTGAATGTCTGTGTGGAAAACAATGACCACAAGGTTTCATTACAAACACAAAAGAGGAAGCTAATTTGTTTCAATATTCGACCACAACATTCTTAGAAATCACACTTCCATGAAAAACACCATCAGTGTGGAGGTGAACATGGCACACAGAAACACCAATGAGGAATACGTCAATGTACCCAAGACTACTCCTTCGATCTCATCCAGAGGTGAGTCTCAGGCTGGTGCATCACTTCATACAACATCATGGGCTCATTTCTAGCATTCACACTTTTGATACTATCACCTCTGCTAAAAAAAAAAAAAAAAAAAGAAAGAAGGGAAAGTGACAAGTTAGTTAACACAAGCTGCGGTTCCTGTGTGGTTGCTCACACTGGTAATTACATGTAACTTAACTTAAACATTATTGTCCACCTTAGTGTAAATGTATCTTTGGCTCACTTTTCATGAACACATCGATCATCATTCCATCACATATAAATGTTTAAATGTGAACTACAACTAACAAAGATGTAACAGCTGTAAATAGTTATGCTTGATAAAACAACAGCCACTTTGTTTGGAGACAAAACTTCTTTAAATCGAAACCAGCTGCAAAACTTTACCTTTGTTACACCTTTAATACACATTACAGTTTTAGACCTTTGTTATATCTTTGTACACATGTTGTACTTTTTCTGCTGCATGTTTGTTCAGTGTGTTCAGGTTTTTCAGCTTGTTCAGAGCGTTTAGAGCGTCCAGAGAGTTCATTTTCATTACAGTTGTTACATCTTTGTGATATCTTGTACACATTTTGTACATTTTCTACTGCATGTGTTTTAGTACAGCTTTACTACTAATGTGTGTATCTGTGAACAGTATTTACACATAATTACACTGGACCATCACGTGAAATGTCAAGTGTCACCAACAGCTGTCACTGACTCTTCCTAGTTTATCTTGAATATAACAAAAAATATATTTGTAACAAAACGCTTGTAATATTTTGTATTGACAGATCAGAAGTGCCTGAGATTGGTTCTCTTGAGTTTTGGACTACTGTGCATCCTTCAAGCTACTCTCAATGTCACTCTGCGCATTTTTGTCTGTATGTTTTATACCTTCTGTCAATTTATGTTATTAAAAATCTAAATTCAATTCACTAAAATCATTCTCTTGCTCTGGCAGCCGCTGATACAAACGGTTTGGACCTAGGTGCGATTTGTAAGAATTTCACTGTTAAGAAACAAGAAGATTTGGGTCAGAATTATACAAATTATTAATGCAGTCAATTATAATCTATATTTTTATGTGCTTTGAGTTGAGTTTTGTTTTTGGTTTTTTTTATTCATTTGCAGATCCGTATTTCCGACATAACTGGGTGTACTTTAACACAAGCCTCTACTACATTTCTAATGCCAAGAGAAACTGGCAGGACAGTAGAAGCTTCTGTCAGCAGAGAGAGGCAGATTTGGTCGTGATCAACAGTAAAGAGGAGCAGGTGAGGTGCTAGAATTACATAAACAAAAGAATGAATTACGAAAATCAACTGAACTCAGGGCCCATAACCTGGAAACATGAGAAAAAACACTCAACAGTGCAGTTTAATTGGTGTATAAATGAGAAACATTTAATCTAATATTCACGGACATGCACACCAGTGAACACAGACACTGGAGGCAAGCCGTGCCAAGTGTCTTGCCCACAGACACAACAACAACAATATGCACTGGAAAGTAAGAGCGTACTCTTCAGTGCCTTCAGTAGATGTTGGAAGTTGCGTTGGTATGGACTAGCCTATGAAAACCCACAATAAAACTAAAGTCTTAGTCTCGATTCAAAGAAAATTGGGCAGTCACAGAATTAAGTATTTTTGCAATATAATTTAGTTTGTTTCATTTCTCCTCATAAAAGGAATTCATAAGGACGTTTCATCGCTTCATGTGGATCGGACTCAGGATGACGACACTGAATACGTGGACATGGGTGGACGGGACACCGCTGGGCACAAGGTTTTCACATAAACATTATTCAGGAATGCTCTTCTCTATCTAAGAAAATATAATAAATTCTAAATCTGAACATTTCAGCTACTGGGGTCCTGGTGAACCCAACGGGATTGAAGATGAACCCTGTGTTGAATCGAGATTCTTTGAAGTAGAACATACATGGAACGACTTAACGTGTGACGATATGAACTTCTGGGTCTGTGAGAAGACAATGCCTCTTTAAAGCTACGATGTGCAATGCATATTAAATGGTTCATAGTAGTGGTTATAGCACATGTTTCAAGTTCACAATTTCAACAAAAATCGCATAGGATATTAATGGGGGGGAGCTTCAGCAAACTGGAAAGAAGGGCAAATGTTTGGTAAAGTTGTTAAACGATTAGGCCTCTTCCAACAACCTATTGTCCTTTTATCAGGTGTTCTTACTTTCTTGTTTCCTGCTTTAACCACCAAAGCTGCTCACTTGTACCATATATAATGCAGGTCAGCATCGTTTCTGGTCTATGATTTGTAGAAGTGAAACTGAATGGATGTATTAATATACTGTGTTGTATAAAATGTACACTAAAAACTAGATGAACTTTTTGCTTGTAAATGTTTGATGGTGGTTTATAAACGGTTCAAGGGAAAGATAAGTACAAACAGAAATAACCTTTGCACTAAAAGGAGAAAGCTAGTGAGTGTAACTGCAGAAAGAATAAAAACACATGTGAGTATGTCCACAAGAATAAAACATCAAGAAGAACCAGCTGCAGAAGAGCCAGTGAAATCAACACTGAGGATAAGGCTGCAGACACAGGCCAGAGCAGAGTCAGTATATAATATTTGATCTACAAGAGTTTCTTCAGCAGTAATAAGAGCACTTAGACTGGTCATAGTCAGTGTGTGACTCTTGTGCATCCTACCAGCTTCTCTCAGTGTCCGCCTCTGTCTATGTGAGCACTTGTTTTTGTGTGTTAGACATAGACTGTATATATAAATGGACATAGCTAACATGCAAGCCGCCGCTTTCCAAATAGGAAGTGAGCATGTGCGCGCTTCCTCCTCCATCAACTTTGGCTCCAGGACATTACATTACATTGAGAAATTGTCACCCCTCTCTCTGTAACTGCTGCAGAGAGTCTCGTCACTTTGGTCTTAAAATATTCCGCACTACATGATCCTGGCATTTTTCTTTTGCAATTTTGTCTGTAAATTAATCACAATCAGAACACTTTTATTGCCATTGTCAGCGAACACATCTCACAAACTAGGAACTTACTTTGGTGATAAAGTGCAACATAAAACACTGAATAAGTACAAATATGAACATTAAACTGTTTCTGTTTGTAGGTCACAACAGACCTAGGCTACAAACAAAAAAAAGAAGCCTAGTTCCAGTCCTGGCTCCATTGTTACTAAACTGCAGTGTTAGTAATGTCCACTAGAGGGTGGTATAGAACCGTACAAAGTCACTTCCGGAAACAAAGAGCGGCCGCAGCCAATCAGAGGACAGTTCTGTTTCAAACGAGAAGCGAGAAGTTCCTGCTTCTTGTAACTGTAAAAAACACCAAACTGGGCCCGTGAAATAGTTTTGATCAGGATTTGCGTTTCAGGAGACTTCATACAGGAGCTAATACATTTATTTAAAAATCCCTTTGCCTCTTGTTGAGAGCAGTTTGATGGGAAGCCAGGCGGTTGAGAGAGGTAAGAGCCGCCGCTGTGGAGAAGCTAACGACACGTAGCATTAGCGCTAGCAACGTCCTCCTACAGACGTGTTTATAAAATATGTGTGTTTATAATGATGTATATATTTAGAAAGCTAATGAATACGCGACAGCTGGCCACATCTGTGTTTTTATGGAGTTTGTAACAATTTGCGGCAAAGATTCTTTGTTTCTCCGGGAGATGAGACAAGTTACGAGATACAATGAATATACTTTAACAATACTTTGAAAAATCATATATATACACGATTAAAATGAAAACTTAGAAGAAATACATCAGAGTGCCACCATTGTGAAAATGTTTTATCAATAAACAATACTTGTGGCAGATTGGATTATGTTCATTTATAAACTAATCCATTTGTCATGTTGTTTTGATGTGACTCTTACAGACTGCGTCGATGTGGCAAATGAACTCCTCAGCAAATGTCACCTGAACCTGAGGCTGAGAAAACTGACAGACTGTGATGCAAGTGTTTTTATCGCTCTGTATGAAAGTATCTTGGGAGAGAAGGTTCCAGGTGAGACTGTTTATGTATAATGTTTGAATTACTAACACAAATGTAATGAAACTTTAGTTAAAGTTTAACTCTGGCACTTGCCTTACTGTGGAGCTTAGTATGTTAGGAATGCGTCCAATCACATTACATCAGCACATGATACTGTAGTTGCTGCTGGCTTGTTACTGCCACCAGACTCCATAACAAACATGAAAAATACATTTGTTAATTGTATAAAGCACCTTCATGTATGATAATTGTTGTTATAGATTATATCGCAGCTCCTCGCTGCCAAGAAGATGATATTCATAATGTTCAGTCTGTGATCGACTCTTTGTCCTTGGATTATCTACAAATCAGCCTTTCGCACATCACAGGTAAACACTTTTTCTCGTTTCCTTTGCTTAAACTTAACACAGGATAATAACTGAGATTGTGTTCGTGTTTGCAGGAGAAAATGTCGTCAGAGGCCACAAAGAATCCATCAAAAATCTCTTGGAAATATTTGATGGTCTGCTGGAGTACCTGAATGAGGACACCAGTGAAGAGTCACAAAACAGTGGTGAGATTTTTTGTATTTTTATGGTGGAACTGTGTAGTTGCCTTGTACTGTGTTTTACAGGCAATTCTGAAAAGCATTTGGTTTGAAGCTTTTGTGTGTAATGTATACACTGGCTTGTTTATTTTCATATTTATTTTTTGCCTTGTTTCCTAGCCCCAGGATAAATACAATGGGAGCTAAACTAGTTCAGCTTTGAGTGAAAAGAGTGCCTGCAGACTTTTAAAAGATCAGTCTGTTTGCCTAAAAGGGAATGGCCTTTTGTGAGACTTAAGAAAAAAACTTGCAATTGCAATTACTATTTGCTTTGAAAAAGCTTTGAAAAAAATGATTCAATTAGATTTGGTCATTAGTTAGCCAATGATGAATTTGTCATAGTTGAACAGTTGTGATAGTTTTCTTTGATTGTTTGTTTGTTTTTTTAAAAGAGCCAAACAACAGTCCAAATGAGGACATTCAGAACGAAGAGAAGGAGCCTGAACCAGAGGGAGCCTCTGTGTCCTCCAGCGCAGAGTAAGTTTCATCCACAAATTGTACAACAACACTGAAATATTACTGTGCTATAAATAGGAAGCTCACATGCTTTTTACTCTTTGCAGTAAACGTATTTTGCTTATTGACGGAGGAAATGTTGCCAAGCCTTATGGGCAAAAGTATAAACATTTAAAATAAACCTCAACAGTCCCACCTCAACAGTCTCTTGACAAATTAGGCAAACATAGCTGATGTTAAAATCTGCAAAAAGTACTGCTGCTCTATTTGTCTTGGAACTTATGGCCCTCACTAACTTTTTTTTTTTTTTTTTTTATCCACTGATGTCATGGTCATGTTGAGGAAAACAGCCTTTTCATATTGTGTTAGTTTCGCCTTAGATGAAGAATACACTTGAAACAGAAATTAAGTCTAGAGAATTGACTTAATCAAACAGAAGAAAGCAATACTTCTACAAGGAGTCTGTGTCAACATTCCCAGGCTGAATGTTTACACCTATACAATGAGTTTTATACTATAGTGGACTTAGCTCCTCTTTGTTGGTGCACAGGCCAGCCAAGCCTCTTGGCAAATTGCACAGTCCAATCAGACTATGAAGAGCATCCTTCATGACATCATCCCTATCAGTTATTTTTGATAGATTGGTATCTCATGTATTTGTCTTGACATATCTGAGTCTCATAGTTGTGATCAGTCTTATCTTCCCATGATGTCTGTACAATAATAAACTATAGCAGAGATTATATAAAATGGCACAGTTATTTATGCTAACAGTCACATTTATCAGTACTCAATGACCACTGACTTGACCAACAGAAGCCACTCAGTGGATTGTCGTGGATATGCCAAACACACCTATTGAGCAGTACTCAATGTGGTAAATAATGAGAGTGCATGCAAAAGCTGTCTTAAGATCAGATTTTTTGGAGAGAACATTGCCTGTCAGGCCATTAATAATACAAACTATACAAGACCGAGTGCCACATAAAATGACACAGAAGGTCGTGATTGGCATGCGGGTTGGACTTTGGACATGTCTGTGCTACACCCTCAGCAAATATTTGAAAAACAGCCTTTCATATCATATGGTCCATATTATCCAGCTCTAAATTAAATGTAT
This sequence comes from Periophthalmus modestus, assembly GCA_019594935.1. NCBI lineage: Eukaryota > Metazoa > Chordata > Actinopteri > Gobiiformes > Gobiidae > Periophthalmus > Periophthalmus modestus. The sequence continues at coordinate 26,404,231 of JAIEZT010001373.1, read as the reverse complement.
TATAGTGTTATTTGCATACACCTGTTGATCAAATTTACATAGGCCTTGCAACCCAATAAAAAGAGTACTATAATATGTAGTGCTCTTTTCTAATATGTAAGTAAGTCAATACAAATAATGTCTTGTTTTATACAATAGTGTTCATTCCCTATTTATGCATTCATGCAAATAGCCAAATAACATGCCCTCTGTGTTTTGATCAGGTCTGGGGCCCAGAGCAGTGTCCACTCGCATCATTCCCCAAACCCTGAGGATGTGGCCATAAACGGTGAGGTCATTCGACTGAGAGGGCAACTGGCTCACCATACCTTGTTCATTTATACAAACACTGTATTACAATTTATTTGTCTTTAAGATACATTAATTTTTCTTTTAGATGGTGCTCATACCTCAGAAGAGCATCCTTCTGCATGCTCACCTGTTCCTCCACAAACTGAAGCCATCCCCTCAGCCGTACCCCTCCGACCCCCGAGCCAGAGCCAGAGTCAGAGTCACACTCACACACTTCACCCTGAGTTTGCTGGTCTCCACACGTCAAGCGCAGAGGAGGGAGCAGACCAAACCACTGCACAGGTAGCAAGCAAACACATAACTTTGTATTGCTGGATTCAATTACAGACGGATTCAATTACAGAAAAGAAAATGGTGGCTGATACTAACAAAAAAAGAACAGTTTAAGAATAGTGCTGACGCAAAACAGCCAGAGTAGGTTTCTGTTACTGCATACAAAAAGACTTTGCAAGCAGATACAAGCCTGTGTATGAACATAACCTAATCCTCTGTGTGTACACAAAACACTGTATTGTTGTAACACAGAGACGACCTCTGCCCAAAGGAACATGATTATACTCTTTTCAAATGGATATTATTTGACGTCTAATTTAGTAATTCAATGTGTTTCTTTCTGTATTTATGTTTTTGTTTTATTTTTTTTTATCTCACAGCTTCCAGAGACAGTACTTGACAGAAGATTGGACCATCCCTCTCTAATCCATTCACCTGGTTGGTACATGGCAATTTAGAATATATTGCAATCATTCTTTTCAATATATTTTCATCTAATTTTGTTTGCAGCTTCAAGTGAAAGATCTTTATCTCGCCAAAACAGTAATAACACAGACCTTGACAAAGAAACACTTGAGGTATGCTCTGTAATGCAAAAATTATAATCTCTGTTTTATTTGGTCTGATTGTTTTCACTTAACTTTTAGCTCACAAACGGAGGTCCGAGGAAAGTTTTATTTCGCACCCAGCCAGATGTGCTCTTCCTTACTTTACAAGATGAGACGGGAGCCACAAACTCTTCTCCCTCAGACATAGAGGAGGACAATTTGGACACTGCCTACAATCAACAAACACAGGGCAGGCGCACTGGTCACAGACGGAGAACAAAGTAAGTATAAGTAACCTTATGAAATGTTTTGCTTTTTAAAATTGATTTATTATCTTAAATACTTGTTTTTTGTTCTTTTTTATAAGCCAGGAAGAGGAGCATGTAGAGCCTTTGTCCTCTCGTAGGCAAAGAAACAAGAAAACAGAAGAGGAATTGCATAACATTTCTGAGAATCTTTCCCATCGTCTTGAAGAGCTTGATCAGGTTGTGAGAGTTTGTTGCATAGTGTATGTCAAATGTAACTAACATGCTTTTTCTTGTAGATGCTTAAGCGAGTCCTCTGTGAACCTGGGGAGTCAAGTGAGGTCAGAAGGGAGGACCACCATTTGCACGACAATCCCATGGAGCGTACCTCATTGTCTCGGCCACCCTCAGGTTCAGGCTTAAAAGATTTTTTGAGTCTTTATGTGAAAGTGCTTTTCTCGAAGGAATTCTGGCAGAAATAATAGCAACTTCACAAATGGCCATAAATGTCTTTTTCCCCAAGATGGTCAAAAAATTATATTCATTCAATTAACGTTTGCCAGGTGTAATAAACAAAAGTGTGTTTTTGAGCACAGTATTAAAATATCTGTACTCATAGATTTACCTGACCCAAAGCCGGAGTGCAGTCAGAGGGCCAGCTCCCCTTCTCCACTCCGCCCACCTCAAAGGGAGCCAGTGGAGGACTCGTTTTTTGTTGATGATGGGCGACAAAGCAACCTCACAGGTCAGTCAAAACGAGGGAGACCAACTCACAGACTGTCCCAACGGAAATTACGCAAGGTGAGAAGAAGGCCATAAAGATTCTTACTCCACGAGATTGAGCTCTCATTCATAACTCAATATTTCACAGTACCTGCTGGACAAGTTGTACCAAGAAGAATTGGAAAGGTATGAAGATAAAGAGAGGGCAGAGCTTGACAGGGCGCGCCTCCGAGCTCTAGAAGCTGTGAGTACTTTTTCATTATTGATATTGATTACTTTTTTGTATGAAGTTATGGATTATCATTATTCTCATTATTATAAATTGTAGCAGACTGGAGTTAAAGGGCCATTACCTTATTTCAAACCATGAGTCAGGAACAGGTTTGGTTTGAAACTTTAACCCTGCACACAGCTTTATGTGATAATGTCATGCAGTTCTTTCTTTATACTTTTTTGTGTCTTGAGCCAAAATGCACCGCAACAGAGAATCAAGTCTCTTAAAGAGTAACAGGCTATTATTTTTCCCATGGTTCTTAGTAATGTGCCTTCCTGGACGATAAAGGTGATCCTGTATTATTGTTACCTGACATCATGTTATGTAAAATTAATAGATTATATTTTGCAGTCTCAGTGTTTTCCATATTTAGCACCTTTTAGTTGTAGTAGTTGTAGTAGTTTGGGCAGGGCGTTCTCGAGAGTGGGTGGAGCAGCGGAGACAGCCCTGTCCTCCCAGCTCAAAGAGGTAGGTGGGGGCCAGGTTATGGAGGGACTTGAGCAGGATGGTGAGGAGCTTGAATTGGATGCGCTGGGGGATGAGGAGCCAGTGGAGATCTCTGAGGACATGGTTGATGGTGCAGGTGAGGAGGCAGCAGAGTTCGGGATGTACTGGAGTCTACTGAGGAGTTAGGTGACCCATAAAGCAAACTACTGCAGTATTCGAGGCAGGAGGTGACAAAAAATAAAATTGAAGGCATCAGCATCTCATAGGGCTCCAGACTAACACAACTTTATTAACAATTTTTACAGGACATCGTTAACATAGAACCGCAAGATTTTTTAGAGCGAGTACAGGGAGAAAAAAAAACAAGTACATAATATCCACAATGGGTCCTTTTATATTTAAAATTAACTCTGATCTTGTGATGGTTTAGAAATGAGCTGCTACTGAACCACTTTATTGTGTTTTTTGAAGGAGCGGGAGTACAGGGAGACTATCCTGAAAGATGCCTCCAAAGTCCACAAACAAACTCCAACGAAACCGAAACCGAAACCTCAACACAGATCACCTCGAAAAACTGTTCCCTCCACAGGCCGAAAGCTGCACGACACAGTCCGGAAAGCTCCGTCGTGTAAGTTAACAAGAATTGTGAACACCTCTGACCTCTGAATGGATTTTTATGTAATATATACTGTGATGCTAGTTTATTAATTTACCTTTTTTTATCAGGGAGTTATTTAGATCTAATCCGTTTAGTCTAGAGTTGTCACATCTTTTTAACCCAGATACTTATTGAAACTAGATACACATTTGAACTTGCCTGGGATCCAGATCACACACTTCTTCAATATGTTACAAAGATGTGAGTCTTGTCACCTGTGAATCTCCACATTTTCAGATAGGTGTGATTGACAGGTGGATTAGCCAATCAGGAATCTGTCCATATTGGAAAAAAAATAAAGGAACAAAATCTCACAGTGGCCTGAAAAACATGGCTCCTTCCTTTTACATGGGTCACTGAAAAAAACTAAAACAAATCTGATTGCACAAGCACGTTTAGCTTGAAATGCAGGGAGTTGGAGTTTGTAAAAATGCCCCCATTTGTGGAGCAAAGACCATAATACCTGTACAAAAATTTGGATAGCTTTTGATGTCCCACTCCTCTAGATTATTTTCACCAAATTTGAGCTCATTCCGACAAACGCCCAAGGAGGAGTTTGTAAAAGTATCATGTGTTAAAAAACTGAATTTGTGACATTTGGTGATTTTACCATTGAAATAACATGGAGAATTTCTGTTGGACTAATCTGAAGTACATTTTTGGTGTTCAGTGAAAGTGAAAGACAACGATTTGCTGCCGGTGCTCGCTGAGGAGTTGCCCCACCTTCACATCTCCTCCCGTGTGTTGGGACAAATGTGGGAGGAACAGATGTGGCAGGTGGACAGACTTCACGCCATGTCGTCGTCAAGGAACCAACGGCGCAACAAACTCTCTGAGCAGGTACAAGGCCCCCTCCAAATCTTGCATTTCTAATCAACTCCTGTTTACATGCTCCGTTCTTTTCTGTCTCTTAGTTGGAAGAAGCGCACAGAAAGCACAATCTTTTGGTGGAGATAAATCGCAAAGAACAGGATCACAGCAGGAGACTGGTAAATCACACTCTGTACTACTAAATACAACTTAGTATTGTTGAACTTTGTATATTCTGGAGTCTTGAGTAGGGATGGTACAATAAACAATAATATGTAGTTTATCGTGATAAAAAAGGTCGTTCATTGGAGATTTTATATAATCTAGATAATCACCAACATAGATAATGAGATAATTGTCATTATATCACCAGAATGTACAGAAAAAAGCTACTTTTCCCTGATGATCTCTTCTAGATCACTGTTGGTTTCACTTAAGACGAAGAACAATACTTAAACAGTCTAAATATGGAACTTGTTAATAATATTACAATTATAATTATTCATAGCCATAATATTTTTAAACTGTCAGCAACTTTAATAATTGTGATGTTATTATTAATTGCAATTATTTTGGCCATGATAATCGAGACAGCAAATTTCAGTATTGCTTAGTCTTGAGTTGTTGTCCAGCCAATACATTTACTATAAATTAAGCCAATTCCCTTTACGGCTATAGCGTATTTACAAACAAAAGCGATTTCTAAAGTCCTGCACACAGAGAACTGAAATCAGCTACTTTGTTTATCCGCTGTATGGGGGAAAAAAAAAGTCCTGATCTAAATTTACCAACTGATAACAAATGTATTTTGTTATGTAGCGGGAATTTAAAGAGCGAATCCAGCAGCAGAAGTTGACTCAGAACAAACTAAGAGAACAGAGGCAGCAGATCGCACGGGCCAAGAAATACCACAACGAATACCACGTCCAGCACCGGGCACGTCTGATGAGGGCGCGCACCAAGGAGGAGAGGGTAAGAGAATCTGTTTGTCTGTCTGTCTGAATCTTTTACTCAAGGTATTTACTGTACATTGTTTCTGTGTCTGTTCAGATGTTTCGGCAGCTTTTTGAGGAGGGTTTGTCAGTACAGAAGGATCGTTTGATAGAGCAGAGAGCGTATGCCCGAGAGCAGCAGCTGGAGCACCAAAGGCGACACGAAGACTTCATCAAATCTATGGAAAACTACTACAAAGACCAAGTAGGACAAATGCCATTAATGCAGATGCAACGTGGGCAGTGTTTGTGGATTGTGTAGTACCAATTTCTTCTTTTTTTTTTAGTTTTCGTTACTGGCTGAAAAACTTGCTCAAGAGAGACAAGATATCCAGATTCGGAAAAAAGCGCAAGAAAAGGTAAAGTCCTAAAAGCTGACAAATTAGTGCTTTAACATATTGCTGAGTTTCAGATGACACCAGAACATTCTATAGGCCAATAATATTTAATTCAGATGGGGGGCAGCTAAAATTAATCTTGTTAAAATGTTGATTTGCATTGTAAAAGCTAATTGATCTAGTCACTAATAGAAATGATCAGGTTCAACATTTGTGAATTTACCTTTTGAATATTTCATGGCAAATACAATGTAATCAATAGGGAAAAATTGGAAAACTCTCATCTGAGAGTATGACATCAGCACTTTCTAAAATCTGAAAACCACCAATATATGGAGACTTGATGGGTGACCATTTTTCTTCCTCTAAAATTAAAATGCCAAAACATGAAACTATATGTAATTTTTGGGATACATATTTGTGCACAGTTGAGTTTAACAAAAACAGTAAAATGTCCTGCTGTGTGACTTACACTTTTATTTAAAACATTCCAGGATGAGTCTGTTGCGCCAGAGACAGTTATAAAGCTGTTGGTATAAAGAGAAACATGTTTACATCATTTAATACTACTCTACTTTAAATCTATAAAAGATATAAACAATTTAATGCTGTAATTCAAACGGTGTTCTGTGGTGTGACATGAAAAATCTACAGCTACAGGTAAAAAGAAATAATGATCATATTCTTATTTTTGTAAAATTCAGCTTTTCTGAAAAACTTTGAACATGCTCCAGTTTGATGTGCTGTGGTGTGACAGCTGAATTTCCTCAGAAAAATACAATTCTAATTGTTAAGAAGATGTTCTTTAAGATGGGACACTCATAATTATTAAACTAGCTCTAAAGACATATTGAGTCATTTATTAGATTTTTTTAACATGTTAAATTTGTAGTGAGTGACAGGAGAGGTCACACCTCAGGGCAGGTGCAAATGTCTCAACTTAAAAGCGCTGCACAAAAATGTTGTGGTCTTTGTGAAAGGGTTTCATTACAATTGTTGTAGAACTGATTTGTTTTTAAAGATGTTTTGATGTTGCCACAAAGGCGTGTCACAGCGCAGGACAGAAAAACTGGCTTAGTGAAGTACACCTACCGTATATTGCAATCAAACCGTAATTGCTTGTTCTTGTTTTATATGTTTCAAATTTTAGTCATGTGAATGCTACTCTGTTCAATGAATCAACGCAACTGTATTTATCACATTGAGCTGTTAACATACAATAATAGAATAACTCAAACAAAGGTTTAAGTGCTGCTTAACAGGAGGACGTCAGGGAGGCTCAGCAGGTCCTCTGTCAGGGCCTTTAAAGCAGAGTAATACCCCTCTAAAATGTGAACTTGCAACATAAGTTGCTTGATTGTCAGAAGGAAAAAAAACACAACTTGTGTTTTCCTGAAATCCTTCAGCCCTATTACAAAATACATTTTTATCTGTGATCCGAGGTCGTATTAAAGAGCTTTTTGTTGCAGGCTCTGCTGAAGATGAAACGGGAGCTGCGTTGTCGAATGGAGAGAGAAATCCGAGCGCTGCAGAGGATCATCCTGGAGAACGATGAGGACGAGTACTTCCAGGATTTGGACGTCGAGAGACTACGAAACCAGATGCATTTGGCATCATTCAGCTATAACACTAGTTACCTGCCCTAGTGCCCATCCCAGGACAGTTCAAACCAATGCCATGGACCTCAGAGTGGGCGCAGGTCACTCACATAGGTACAACATAAGGACACCTCTCGGCTTCCTTTGGCGCTTTTGCACAGAAAATTATGCAGTACTTGGTTACTGTCAACGAATATTAAGTCTGGACCTACTAAAATAAACTAAAGACATTATATGTAAAAATCCTTCTTCTTGAGCTGCTATCTCTTCGTGTATTTTATAGATTTTAATATTCCCTGCGCTCTCACTCTGCATTTAGTGTAGCAAAAAATCCAGAAAATGTTCTTCCTTTGCCAAATAGGGACCAGCAATACAAAGTTATTAATGACAGGATCTTAACATGTCTTCCTCCAATACCTAAACCATGATTAATCCACTTGAATTATTTATTATTTAACATTAGTTTGATTTTGAAATGTTTGTAAAGTGTACTTTTTAATCAACTCAGAGAATGATTGGATTTTTATTTGTGATTTTTAAGCTGAGACCTAATCATTTTGGACCAAAATTCTGTGCAATGTGAAAAAATGAATATTGTTAATGTGCACTACAAGCACAGAGAAAGCTGCAAACGAATAAATGTCTGCACTTGACTAACTACACGCTTATTACTCCTGTGTGTAAATTGTAATGAACTCTAAAACATTTCTGTGTCAGTGTCTTAGGAGGAAATTACCACTGACAATGCCAACTCTAGCCACAAGGGGTCAGTATTTTGTAGAGGTGCTAGTTTTATCCATGGGCTTAAGAATGATGAAAAATTAGGACTGCAGCTGTAGCTAAATGTAATTCTGCCTACTTCTTCTGTGAATGGGGAAGTGAACTGACCAATCAGAGCTCTCCTTCAGGGGCAGATTGGTTTAACTCTGGGTTAGAGAAATAAAACCTGCTCTGGACCAGGTTAAGTTCACAGTGAGTTTCTGTGGTGACTGACGCAGGGTTTAGGTTAACTGTGAAATTGAAAACTCAGGGTTTGTTAACCCTAAAAAGAGGTCAACTGAGTTTGGACTAAACCTGCTTCTTGAAACAGGGTCAAGGACAAAATCTTATACCATAGTTTAACACTATTGAGCACCAAAAGGGCAAACTGCAAGTGGTCTCATTCTGGGGTAAATCCTTTGAGCCACATTAACCATCTGTTCTAATGTGGGACTAACACTTTATGACCTGCTATGAAAAAAAACAAACACCTGAGCATGATTTTACATGTGTTGTTTCATGCTGTGTCATTTTTAGGGTCATTACGGTAAATTGTTTTACCCAAATACAATCCTTCAAAGCACTTCAAATTCCATTGATATTTAATGTGTAAAATAACTAAAATGACAAATCACAAAAGAATGAAAAGGTTTATTTAATTTTTGTTTACATATTTTGTGCTGAATTTCTGGTATTATAAATCCCTCAAAATTGTAAATGACTAAAAGTTTCAGATTTTTCTTTTTCACACCAGATTAGTTATGTTATTTGAGGTTTCTACCTGATATATTTTTTGAGACACAGATAAATATTATTCCAACAATAATAATTATCATTAATACAAAAAAAAACAAAAAACTTTTTAAATTTTAATTTGCAAAATCTAAATAAAAATAAAGTTTAAGTTGGTAAATGGTTAAAATGCCCCAAATGAATACTTATTTAATGCTGTTTTTTTTTTTAAAAATGTCCAAAAGACACAACATATTGAAATGTTTTGATATGTGTGCATTTTTATGTGAAAAGGCGGCGACAGAAAACAGAATCGAGATCAATTTCTCCACTTTTACGTGCAAAAAGAAGGAAATGGGAGTTTCGACGCTCCCGTAGCTCATAAAGTTTTGAAGAGGACAAACGTTTAGCAGCCATGAATTTCACATAATAAACATTTGTCTAATTCTCATATTTGCGTCACAAAACCTTATGAGACGTTTGTATATGATATGCTATGCACTTGCACAAAATGAAGCGTTATGTCAATTTTGCAGAATAGAAAAGAGCGAAACATGTGGTTTGTATAAAACATACTGCTGTGTGGTCCAAACAGCATAGTTTTATTGCTCAGCTTTCTGCAGGGATACAAGTGTGTTACTCCGCCTCTTTATCGTCCTATGTTTGTACAAGTGTCAGTTACAAGCTCAGAGCAGCCAATGTGAAAAAGTAGAATCACATAAACGATCAAAATAAATACAAAGCTGAAAAGAAAAGGATATGATTTTCTTTACACTAAGACTTGATTTTGCTGTGGTCAGTTTATTCACAAAAGCAGTTAAACAGAAATGAGTTTTGCAGCTCGAGATCAAACAAAAAGCTACAGTTTCCACCTCATTTGTAAAATAGTGTTTCATATGTTTTTACGTTTCATCTCGAGATCACAAAAATACTGAAACTAGGTTGAACTTGTTGATCATTCTTGGTCTGGAAGCACTGTCCCCACAGAAAAAGAGCAAAGGCCGAGGAGGGAGGTGCATGTGCTGTGTACGTATATAGTGGTCAGTCAGCACATGTATTTGGTCAAGAGGAAATGTGGAGATGTGCAAAGATTTTAATGTGTTTTTTTTTTTTTTTTTTTGCTGAGAGACAGAAACATACAATTTATCTTATTTAGGACTTTAAACCTTTTCTGTGAATTACAAAACACAATATTGTTAAACATGTTAAACGTTTCATAATTTCAATAATTCAAATAAATATTGGATCGTTTGAAAAGTGGCCCGAGATCTTTTCCTTAAGACACTGCGGCTTTAACAGTGGTTTGAGTCTAAGCCATAGACTGTATAAAGAAGTGGACAAAGGGACTAGCGTTCTCATAGAAAGAAGACGCCTGATTTGTCTGTTATTAATGTTCATATCTTGATATATACTGAACACAATTGCAAAATAAAAATACCAGATTCATGTAGAGGAATTTAATATGAGCATTTTAAGTCCGAAATTATGAGTCTGATAGCGGCAGTTACAGAGAGAGGGGCGGCAGTTTTTCAATGTAAAGTGAATTGGAGCCAAAGTCGATGGAGCTGGAAGTGCGCCCGTGCTCACTTACTATTTTAAACGTGGCAGCTAGCAGATTACCCATGTCCATTTATATATACAGTACTGTAGTCTAAGTTGAAGAGTTTTTTTTTTGTGTGTCAGTGTTTAGACAGATTAGAGATAGACCGATATGTTTTTTTCTCCATATTCGAATACCGATTGCTTCAAATCCAGAGCAACCGATGGCCAATAAGTTCTGCTGATATTTTTTTGCAGATATACAGGACTGATTTTGATTATTTTCCCCAAATTCCATCATTTAAATTGACTACAAACTCACCCACAGCTATTTTGACTATAAATCTATGAGAGAGTTGTGTAGTCTCATTTTGTGCAGTCATCTCCTCACATTTAAGTTTTCAAATAAAGATTTATGCAGACTCTTTAGGCGGCTGGTCGCCACAAACTAAAGATCGGTCTTTCTTGTAGATTGACGGCAGAGAGCTGAAACTGTAAAAAGACCAAATATCAGCCCGTCTATCTCAAAGTTTAATATTAGTAACCCTTTTGTTTTTGAACTGTCAAATTCACAAATGTGTAACTTTGAAAACCACTGCATGAATGATTAACTTGGGTTGGCTTTGAATGTAACATGTTTTACAGGAATTGTGGGTAATGTAGTTCCCAGTAAATCAAGTGGTAGGTCTCTTCACATACTAGCCTTTAACATAAACAATAAAAAAAAAAAAATAAAGTAGACTTCACCTGAGAAAGAGGTCTCTGGTAGACACCAAACATGCACGCATTTAAAACAAATAGAAAGATCAAGCCACAATATACAAAATAGCTATGTTTTGTACATATATACTCAATATTACAGGTGGGTATATTTCTGTATATTACTGATGCAGATGTATAACAAAAGACATTGATACATTTGATCTTAATGATAAAAAAAGCACTCATCACTCATCGTATAAAGTGCTCTAAAGTGACCACGGGGGGAGGGGGAAACGATTTTTAAATGAATGGCATGTGAAGATTATAAACTCGAGGGCCCGTTTAAAATATAATCCCACTAAATGTGTTTATTGTACGTAACTGTGCTGAAGGTAACGTGGAAGAAAAGGAAGACCAAACCTAACTCAAAGGAAGCCCAAAGTCCTCCTAACATGTATTCAAATGGCCCAAATCGTGCATAAGAAGACAAAGGTGAGTTCATAGGGTCTTTTTGGTGTTTGGTGTGACAAAACTGCTTTCGCCGCCTTTAATGAGGCTAAGAGGCTTGTCAGCTCTGCACCAGTGAGAAGAGGAGCTGTGCAGAGAGTTTATGAATGAATGAATCTAGGACTTCACTTGTTTTCCACCAGAGTCGCTCAATAGTTTAAAATGCCCATCACAAACACATACTTAAAGTGCGTATGGCAGGTTTGGATGGTTTAATTTTGAGTTAATTTGGTGGGTGTAAAATGTAGTTTTACACCGATCACGAAGCAACTTGTGAAGAAAAGTTATAAAATAGGCTGAAAATTTCTACAAATAGGGTCCAATTTTGTTGACATCACACCGAGGTTTGGCACAATTTACATAAGAAACACATTTTTCTGATACTTTAAGCATTATTTCAACAAAATAAATGTGTTTTCTTATATTTTTATTTGTCATACATTAGAGGAGTTTTGGCCCAGTGTACAAAGGTTTGCTAGGTAACTATTTCCGAGTGTCATGTCATCAATATGGGACTCTCGAAAAACATGTTGAAAATTACAGGAAGGTTCATTTTAAACTTTTTTTTCACAAACTACTTCTTGATTGGTGCAAAATTGAGAATCAGGAAGTAAAATCTGAAACCTAAAACTATTGCCAAACGGGGAAAAACAAACTAAATCTTAAAAATAATGATCTTAAGTGTGTTTCAGTGAGTAGTCCAACCTGTCATAGGCACTTTAACACTCAAGAACTGCTGCAGGACTAAAATAATACACCCAAAATAAATTGGTGGATTTCAGATGACATCATAAAATTATATAGCTCAATAACAATTAAAGGTGACCTCTGCAGCTTTTCTGGTGGAGGGTCCAACATCTCCATGGAGACAAAATTGCAAGGCCTCGAATTTTCCACAGCTTGGTACTAAACCTCTCCATCTCCATGAAGACGAGCAGCTCTGTGAATAGGCAACACTGTCCCACACAGATTTCAATATTTTTTAACAATAAAACATGTGCATTTGAATGAATGCAAGATGAATGCATTTAATGCCATACTGTGAAACATTCCAGGCAAAGCACAACATCTCAATGCTAACAAGGTGGTGTACCCTCCACCAGAGAAGTTCCATAGTGTACCTTTAATTCAGATGGGGGCCGTTGAATATTGTTAAAATGCTGATGAGAATTATGTTTTTTCAGTTCTTAAGGTATTGTCACTAATAGTTGTGAAAAGCTCAAAGAATTGGACTGTTCTGAATTTGAATTTACTTTTTAGATATTAAGGCATCATTGAAAAGCTAGAATATTTCATTTTAAGCTGCTTGCCTGGCAGTGGTGCTACTTTTCATCACTCAGAAATCCACACAAAAGTAAATCCAGCTCTTGCTCCCATCTGGAAGTACGGCATCACATTCTGTAATCTGAAAACCACCAATAGAGGTGTTGCATTCAAAAATTAACTTGTGTTCAAAAGCAATTCTTAAACTTTGAGGTAGGATGATGAAGTGATGCGCAACACCAAGAGAAAAGCAAATTTGTTGAGGTCAAATGGCTACTTTGGGCAAGATTAAAATAGGTTTTCGCTATGCTACTGTATAACTTCTGAAATAGCTTTAACAAGTGTTATCGTTAGCAACGGTGGAAGAGGCATTATATCTTTTTCATCCAGGGCCTTTTCAGACAAGTAAAAAACACTGCTCTTTTACACAACTGTGATACAAATCAAATAGTACAAACCTTCAGCACCTTCTTCTGGTTTTAATAGATATCAAAGGAACTGCACCATGAAACAACAAAACATTTAGACAGTGAGTCAATGTCATAGCAGCTGTTTTGAAAGAGGTGGAAGAATATGGAGCGCGGTGAGAGGAGGAAGACTGCGTTGTGTCCGGGGTGACGCGGCTTTGATGGGGTCTGTGTGCACGGCCCAGAAGAGGGCGAAAGTCTGACAGTTCTTCATGTGTCCAATATCACCATCGTCTGAAATCACTCCACAGCGAAGCCACAAGTCTCCTCGATCGCCGTCAGCAACTTGTCGTAAAGCTTGTCATAACTCTCGTAAGGTGGAATGTCGATCCGATTAAAGCTGGAGGTACAAGACAAACACGTGAATATAAAGTTCTCAATGTAAAATGGTAAATGGTCGCATTTTTATATACCGTATTTTCACGATTATAAGGCGCGTGTAAAAGTTGCGAACATCGTGGGAGCGATGGATAGCAGACGGCGAACACAGTTTTACAAAGACTGGGAGGCAGCGCCGGGTGAGTTACGAGTTAGCTTGGGCTAATGGCGCGCCTTTTGTATGTGTTAAATGCAGAAAAAGCGCCCATAACTGAAACTAAAAATACAGTACTTTACAATGCGCTTTAAATCAAGGTGACCCATTCACACGTATTCCACTGTGCACAGAAACTGGGGGCAAGGCCGGTTAAGTGTCTTGCCCAAGGACACAACGGCAGCATTCATTTGTGGGAGCTGGAATCTCACCGCAAACCTGCAGATTGGTGGATCTGACCTCTCAACCAATGATGTGTATGTCGAGAGTGGGAATCGAACCGCCAGCCTTCAGATCAGTGGACAAACACTGTGCCAATTGAGCTACTGTGAGCTACTACTTTATCACTACATTATAACATTTTCATTTGTGGATATTATTCTTTTCTGTAGCTGCTACTTGGAGCCAGAGTGAGCCGTCTGTCTCTGTGAGTGGTCTTGTGGGCTCGTGTACATACCAGGTATGGGCTTTGGGCAGGTTGTTGGTGTTGGCATCAATCTGGTGAATGGTAAAAAGTCTGGGTCCTGCAGCTCCTATAGAAACAGTGTATTGTAAATGTTTGTTGGCTTTAAACTGTATAAGCTCCTCTACGTGAGACTGCTTGAGTACCTTGTAAAGCCTTAAAGCCTTGCAGTGGCACTCTGGATGAGCCGGTGACAAACTGCAGCAGACGGGCTCTCCTCTCCTCGTCAAACGACTCCACAGCTTTCCAAAACCACTTGACGATGTTGCTGTCTGGAGTGCAGTGCTTCAGACGAGTGTTTGATTTCCAGTCTGTGATGTCAATCTTACCCAGACCACACACGATCAGCTGGTAACAAGGAGAATAAACTTTTGGTGTACTTTCATACAGAATGTTTAGGGCTAGATTTGAGGCTATTGTGTGATCATTATTCAATACCTCTAGTTCCTTTTCATCAAAAGATTTAAGTAGATGTTGTGGGATGACCTCATTGAAGCCTTTTTGTAGAGCCAAAAACTGAGCCTCGATCCCATGCAGGAAACGCCAGTTGACATACAACCTGCAGAAGTACCGAGGTCAGCACACTTCACTGATGCACTGAACTGAAATAAAATGGTTTTCTAAAAATCACATGGATCATGTGAACATACCTGACATATTCCTTCTTTGTTTCCTCGGAGACAGGGATGCTCTTCCCGTTGGGCTTGAGCTCGTGTTGGATAATTTCTCCATAAGCGTTATGCTCCACACAGAAAGTGTGATCTAGGACTCCTGTTATGTCATTGTCCCTGTGGAGGAAAAAATGTGAAATGGTCTTTATATTTAATAGGGCAAAGTATGTTCTTTATTCTATGAGGGAGCAGCAGAGGGAGCCATTTATCATTAGAACTCTACTTATGTACATGGTAATGTGTACAACATTTCCACTTCTTAAGACAGATTTGCTCCAGAAGGTGTTTACATTTACATTTTATTTTTAAAGTCAAAGCACATGGTTGAGTTTCTTACAGGATCCAGACGAGGCTGTTATGCAGATCCGGGTCCACAGACTCCATGTCATCCAGGGTGATGGGTTTTCCCAGCAGCTGTTTGTAAAACGGCAGCGTGAATCCTCCATCGATGTAGTGGCCATGGAAAACCGCCATCCCCATGATGCGGCCCACAAAATGGAAATATGACAGGTGTTCCTGCAATTTAAAACCTTTTAATAATAACTATTCTGGTAAAAAAGGTTCTTGATATTTAGTCTTATAGTTTTTCTACCGGGTTGACCGCAGAGTCTGGGTTTATTTGTAGCGTGTAGATGTCGTCTCTGGAGTATTGGAACAAGCCGTAGTATGGGTTCAACATTTCGTGGGACAGTAGGTACAACCATTCTCTGCACACAGACGCAAACCATTTACATATGACACAAACTCATTAATAAAAAGAAAACAAAAGCTGACAATGCATGTACCTGGCAACACCACCGTAGTCCAGTCCCTCCTCTCCTCTGAACTTGATCATTAGTCTTTTCCATAGATCTTTTGGACGCATCTTCATGACTTGTCGATATGACTCCTACAAATCATCACAAAAATGTAAACAAACAGAACACTAATGACAACTGAACTTTAACATATCGCCATGATAAAACTATGGGACAAAAAAGCAGAACAACTTTAACATTAATGTCATATGTGCTCTGAGTGGGACAGATCATTGAGAGTACATTTTTGCATGATCTGCCAAAGTACTTTGTACTTGGTGTAAAAGTTGGACAGATCTGTAGAGCTGCTTTCACACTTCACTTTCCCCTCCGCAGCTGCCACCTCAAAGCCAGATGAAGTCATATTTTTCATTGCTCAACTTGTAGTTATGAAGTTATGTCTGGCCCTGAATACTTGCCACTGCAGCTCCAGCCCCTTCTCCCCCTCATTCTCTGGAGCGGCTGAAATCATCCACAAAGAATGTCTTGGTCGAACAAATGATTGAGAGAGCTTTAGACACAAGAGGAGAGAAAGGCTTTCTCCTCAGTGTTTTCTTCTGAAATCATAAAGGGATTCTCAGTACTGGGCTGCCCCAGGCCCTTCTCTGATGCACATTGTAAAAGAGACATGCCAGTAAAATTCATCTCAGAGCTGTGGGGAGTAGTCCAAAGTCCAAAGGGTTTTAAGCATTTGTGTGAGCCAACAGAAGCGCATTTGTTTTCATTCATGCACAAAATAATGCTGTAAATAACCAGATTTTGTGTTTTATACTTGCTTTATGAACAGGAGAGTGTGTTGTTTACCTCAAAGATCTCCTCGCGGCAGACCTCGATGCGGCAATGGCCGGCCTGTGGCTGCTGCTGGGACAACTCCTGCCGCAGGATTTTCAGCTTCTGCACCAGGTCTCTCTTGTATTTGGGCACCGTCAAACACTCTGCCTCTTCAGGCAGCTGGGCAGGGGACAGGGGCTGTGGAGGACCCCCAGGAGCAACCGGCTCTTTAGTCTGGTTCTGGTGACTGTGAGGAGAAACACAAACATGTACATAAGAATCAATGTAGTTTTCAAAGGAGGACATCCTACATTGTTTGACTGCTTTATAAAGCAGTGTTTGACAAAGAGCGGGGAACTGCCCATTTTATTTTGTCCCTGCAAATTTCACTCTGCCTACACAATGAACCAATTCATAGTCACTATGGTAACAAGCTATGGACCAGACTTTTGGAAACACTGCAGAGTGAGAGAAGACATTATGGAGACATCAGGCCAGAAAAAGCACCAAATACTCCAGTCCCTTTCTTTTATTTATACATTTTGTATCTCACCTAACACAGACAATGCCTCTGTTTAGTACCCCTACCCACGAGACCACTTCCTTCAGTGACCAGATGAGCAATACCTCTCCATGGAGGTAAGATAAATTTAGCAGGAACTTCTGTCCTCATTTGTGTCAACACAGGACACACTGTTGCAAATGATGTTGATCTAAACCAAAAATACATAACAGTGCACTTAGGTGACCTGTTGTTCTTGTGCTACTTTTGGAAGGGTACACTCCATAAGAGCTTAAAGCGGGTTTGGTCTGGTCAGTGATGGAGCTCTGGTCTGCTTTAGCCCCGTGTGGTGTCGGTGGTGGGACGCCTGGGTGGGCCTCGTAAAAACATAATCCATCTTTCCTTTCGACTGGACAGCAAAGATCATTCTCCTGAGTGGAGACGCTGAGTTAGCAGAGCCCTCTTTATAACAAGCCACTGTCCTCTGCCGGGAGTGGAGCATCCAGGCGACCACATGGCAAACAAAGGCTAACGGGAAAGTCCTTAAGATATAGATAGTTTATCTAATGTTATCCTGCTTTATGGTTACAGTATTAGTAGTGTTAGTAAAAACATTGAACTTGAATATAATTTTAACTGTAATGTTCAGCAATACATCACAGTTCAAAATGAGTTATCGTGACAGCGGGCAGACACCCACCCATCCCAACACTCTTTGTACATATATAAAACTCCTCATATTTGGGCTTTCCAAACTAAATGGGTGCACTGTTTCACCAGTCTATCCCTGTATAATCAAGTCGGCTGCTATTTATTTTATTGGCGGCTGCAGAGGCTCCTCATGTCAAAGAAAGGGTACAGCAGAACAGTCCTGAAAACCACTTTAGGAAGGAGGAGGGAGAGATGTCTTTAAAACAAAAAGGAACGAGTTGCTATTGGATGGAAAACTAAAGGAACAATCTGAGCACACTTTTTGTTCCTTCTTCTGAGGCAGAATGTAATTAAACATATGCTTTGACAACATTCACTGCCTGCAGTTTCATCACAATCAGCTCTTCAAAAATCAAATATAAATAAAAAATATAAAAACACAGGTGGAGCAGATTGAGACAAACACAGGAAAATACTCAAAAAATATATTTGAATTTTGAGAGAAATATTAGTAACAACAGCAACAACAAACTGGACAGCTTGTTGTTGCTGTAATAAATGAAGCCACGTACAGATGAACCTTAGAGACCAGATTTAAGCCCCTGAGCACGTACCACGTCTATGGCAGCTTACACAGGTGGGCTGTAACGAGTGCTGAGTAGGTGTAGTGGTGTTAAAGCCACACAGGGCAGCCTGTGCCCCCCGTCCCACTCCCAGAGTCAAAGGAGCCTTTATGTGTCCATCTGCTGTGAGGATCAGCTGCTGCCCCGCTCTCTGCACCCACCGCCTAAAACACTGCAAAGATCAGCCAAACAACGCCAACGCTTCCAACGCTGCCAATGGTGCCAACCACACACAAAGTTAATGTGTCTCTGTGAAAAGTCAAAAACCCAATGACCCCACAGGCAGACACAGGGTAATCACAAGGAGAAAAGCCTTTGACAGCAGATCTTGTTAGCCACACAAATCAACTCGGGTTCAAATGTTGACATGGGAATTTAAGTCAGCAAATAACAAAAATATTTTAATTTTATAAAAAGCTGGTTTTAGGTACAACTCAGCACATATAAGGAGCCATAACTCCACATGTGCTGTTTCTACCTGCTCCCACAGAACAGGAAGTGCAGGAAACCGCCAGCAGACAGGCGGTGCAGATGATGAGACTGTCTCAGACTGAAAAATGCTGCGTTTCAAAAACTAAGCATTTGCAAAATGTATCACAAAACGGAAAAGTTTTATTTAGATGCACTGGAGCCCAGACAGAACATCACAGTGGTGGTTAAAAAGACAAATCTGTACTAGCATATGGCTAAGTTTGAAAACAAAGAGACACAGCCATATCATTACTGTATATGCTTTCTTAAACCATGTTTATTTACACTGAATGCACTTTATTTAGTTAAAAAAAATGCATACTGATGTGATCTGTGAACTCTGGAGCAGAGACAGCAACAGACCACAGCCATGTCTGAGCCTTCATTCTCCAGTACAGTCAGCTGGAGCACTGAAAAATACATCACAACAACCCGCCAAGTCTGTCCATACCAGCATGTATCTGTGAAGTGCAGGGTTGAGGAGTTCAAAGGCTATCAAATAAATCCTAAAATAAATTGGATAAAGAGCAGTTTGACGCATAATGTTTTTTTCGTTATAAAATTGTGTTTTCTATTAATGTATCACAATGCGTGGTAGTGCTAAATATTTGGTTTGCACTTTAATGAGGAAGTCTGCTGCCAACACATGTTTAATATTATTTTCTTTTTCAACCTGGCCACGAGCAGAGCTG
Source organism: Periophthalmus modestus (assembly GCA_019594935.1). Taxonomy (NCBI): domain Eukaryota; kingdom Metazoa; phylum Chordata; class Actinopteri; order Gobiiformes; family Gobiidae; genus Periophthalmus; species Periophthalmus modestus. Next base: position 26,384,892 of record JAIEZT010001373.1, on the reverse strand, counting down.
CAGTGAGGCACAAAGCACAACCACAAGGAGGCAGATCGACAGGTCCTCTGACTGAGACAGGACCAACTTTAACTCCAATAACATCCACCATGAGGACTTTTACTCTGAATGTGACTGCTCTCCCAAGTGCAAAATCCCACTCAGCATTCTCACCACTGTATCTGCTCTACTTAGACAGCAGGAGTCTGTATCCAAGTCGGTGTCCACCTGGCTCTACATTAGTCACATGAAAACGTGTCACTCAACAGTCAGAAGTCTGCCTTTGACGTGTGAACACATGTCTGAGTTTGTGGGTTACCTGAGGTTAGTGTTTTGGCTCTCCATGGCCACGCGGGATCCATTTGGACTTGGGCTGTTGGAAGAAAGCAGAAAAAGGCAAACAAGTTCAGGTTTAGAGCAGAGAAAACAACATGGGATAGGACAAAAAGTAAACATGATATAGAACAGACAGCACAACGAGGCAACGAAAGTCTAAATATTAAGTTAAGAGTTAAATAATTTACCAGAACAGAACCTACAAGTAACAAATCATTTTACAGTTTGACATTTTTGTGACTCAGTGTCAGCTTTTCTGTCAATATGATCCATATTTGTTAGTACATCTTATGAGTTTGAACTGTGACACCTACTTTAGCACAAGATGCAGGTTGGCAGACAGTCGTGGGTCTGTGAATTGAGTCGTGCGATTGTTGTGATCCACAAAATAGACTCGTCCTGTGGCAGTGTTTCTGATCTCCCAGCCCGGAGGCAGTGGGCCCAGTTCTTCACAGTTCACATTGCTTAGGTCCCTGAAGGCGAGACAAAAGTAACAATCAAGCCAACAACATTAAGAAACAATTTGGATCTATACTCCCTGTATTCCATAAATGTGATGACAGATTAGTTGTGAACCAATTTCAGCAAAGAAAATTAATTATACACACCACTACAAGTGTTTATTTGATGGAGCTACAAAAATAAGCCCAAAAGAAACCCAATAATGCCTTTTCTAATCCCCTGTATTGACAATAGCACTATGAAGAATTGGCAACACTTGGATTTAAAGTGCGTAAAACAGGTTTAGTTAATTCTCAAATTTTGACTTAATTTGGTAGGTTAATACCTGATGTAAATATAAATTATAGTTTTACACCAATCAAGAAGCAGCTGGTGCAGAAACGTTGAAATATCAGTTGAAAATTACAGGAAGTAGACAGTTTTTTTTTTAGAGAGTGCCACACTAATGACACCACACTGGGAAGAATTATATAAATAAAAACACAGAAAAATATTTTCAAATATTTCTGATACTTTAAATGATTTAATCAAAATAAAGGTGTTTCCTTGTAATTTATCAAATAATGATTTCTGAGTACATTAAAGGAGTTTTGACCGAGTTGCTAGGTAACAGTTATGGAATTCCCTGGTGTGATGTCATGATTTCCAACCAGGAAGTAAACATTTTAACGTAAAAAAAATACCAAACTAGTAAAAAAAAAAAACATTTATCAGTAAAACCTTAAATATAACGATCTTAACAGTGTTTTAGTAAAATGAGTCATAAGCACTTTAAATGCAGAATGGTTGGCCAACTTTACATTTAAACATTTACACACACATATATTCTAGGTGACTGGGTCATTTGTTTGGCTGAACCCAAAATGTAAGCCTTCAAAAAGTGGTGGCATTTACCTGGGCACCCGAGGGTCATGCCATGTGCTCACCCCTGTCTGGGTGTGGAGAAAGTAGACTTGACCTTGCTGAGTGGTTCTTTGCTCTAAAATAAACAACAAAAAACAAATTTACTAAAACTTGAACAGACACGAGCTTAACACAGATAGTGAGTGTGTGTACATTGGCAGAAGGGAAAATCTATGTCTAATTGGTATGACAGACTCACTGTAGCATTACTGTTGACTTTAGGCTCTCTCAAGACTCAGGCCAATGTAATCAATTAGTTCCTCTCCAGTTTCCACAGTGGTCACAGAGGGATAAAAATGAAATGTACAGATTTTTTAATAAAATGCTTCAACAAATGCTTTCTTTTTTTGTAGTAGCTTCTTATCATGCTCTAGACATCCACAATCTAAAAAACACAGGTTTACCACAAAAAAGATAATCTACTCAAAATAGGACGTCTGTGAAATCTGAATGGAAAAGAGATGAGCAGAGTAGTTAGACGCTGCATCCAAAAGTAATGTTACAATCGTTGAAGCATTAAGTACATATTCAAAAATAAATACTGTGCTAAAGTGTTTGTTGAGGATGCTACCTAAGAAACAGTTTGGATGAAATCCTAGAGTTCACAACAAAACTTAAAACAAGTGTAAAGTTTGACGTTTCAAAAGTTAAAATAATATACAAGAATAATAAACAGTCTCTTGAAGTAACAAATGTCTTAGTTTAAAATCATTTCACTCAAAATAAGATGATTTAACATAATATTACTCCAGTCTGTGCAATAAACCCACTATTAGATGTACAGTTTCTAAAAATACTCCATTACCTTCAGTTTCTCTGAGAAAAAGCCTTCACATTTTGCTTCTCAAAGGGCAGCTCTCTTTGCCCGCACCCGACTTCCTAGTGGCACAGACTTATTTCCTCCCCAGTACCTGCCTCTCCCTCCTTTCCCTGACACATTCTCTCCTCTTTTTCAGGCTCACGTGCTTTAATGCCATGCCCAGCTGGTTCAGAGGGTTCATCCCTCCAAACACCATTGGGCATCACTGAATCACATTGTCTAACCTCGGGGGGCCCGGGGCAGGAGCAACACTCAATTTTCTGGTCTTCTAAATTATTACAAAAAGAATTTATTTTTTAGGGGTTTTGCAGAGTGCACTTGGGTTGTGGTTAAAGAAAATGAGATAATTATTGTGGCTGTTTGAGTTCTGTGCCCCACATAGCTACATTTTAGCCTCAGTTTGTATGTTGGTTGGTTAGTTCAGAAACATGCAGTATTGGTTACACATTACATTTTTTGTTCACTGAAAAGCCTGGATTGGACTGCATTCAGCCACCATTTTGACCAGTTCATTAACATTTCTGTTTAAGAGTTTAATTTTGCAGTTTGAGTCTCGGTTTTTCTTTAGCATTACCATTTTTTCTGACAGCGAGGTGTTTAAGAGAAAGAAATACTCTTTTTTTTTTTTCCCTCAGACACAACACCCACTCAGTGCCTTTGATTCCAAAATACTCCACGCAAGTCTAATTTTAGCTCCTGTAAATGTTAACTTTGTAAATTAAAGACAGGTGCAAAATGGAGCAAACACATGATTACTGTTAGCAGGATTATCTTACCGTATCCCTCGGGCAGATCAGGAGGTGTGTGCAGATGTGTCCTGCTCATGTAGTTTCGGTGGCGCTGCGATCGGACACGTCTCTCCTGGATCCGATGCTCTCCGGGCGGACCACTGGCCTCTGCTCCATTGATAGGGGTCATCACAGGTGTGTTCTCATCCACCACACAACTGAGGGGGCGTCCTGAGGGGCTGGAGTACTCGGACGCTGGCCTGAAAAATAGTCAAAATGTAATACGTTTGGCCACTTCCTCTCAACAAAATATAAACATAAAATCATCTGGGAAAGATCTGGACCAATAAAATGCAATTCTGTGACTATATCTGGTCATATATCTGGCATAATGCAATTCTCTACTGCGTATGTTCTATTCAAGGAAAAAATGGTGATTTGTACCAAATGACAATAAACATAAAAAGCTTAAACTGAAACTTTCTAAATCTCCAAGTAGTTCATCATCTCAACCATTTCTTTGCTTTCCATCTCTCCTTCATTTCCTCATCCTGCTTCGCTTTAAGGACACGAGGGGGGAGGGCAGGAGGGAGGGGGGAGTCGCAGGGTGTTGTCATTTGTTTACTTACTCCTAACTGCTTCACTGATATAGTCAGAGTAGGAAGGAGACAGTTGTTCCTGCAGCACTAGGAGCCAAGCTAAACCAGACTGCCCGCCTGCCTGGCTGCTTTACTAAGGCTGAACGATTTCGGGAAAATACTTAACTGTTTTTTTCTGACAAGCAATATAGTTATTTAAAATTCTGATACTGTTAATCTCAGTGACAAGGTTCATGTGTTTGGAAAAGCAGGCGCAGAGGTTGTACCTGGTTGGTCTCTCCCACTGAGTTGTTCTAGTGATGTGATTTAGGTACTGAATGCGTCCAGAGGCTGTCCTCCTCTCTTCCCAGCTGTAAACGAGAAATCAGACATTAAGATTGGAAGTTTGGGGCTACAGTCGGTGGTTTATGGATTATGGATATTTTATAGTTTTACACATAAATGGGAATAATTTAGTGGGGATAACACACTTTTAACTGAATTTTTCAAAACAAGCAATAAATTTAGTTTGTTACTTACCCATCGGGCAAGTCATTGTCAAACAGACGACTACAGTCTACCACGGGCCCTCCTGACCCAATGCGATCTCTGGATTGGAGACTCACTGCACCAACAGAAATTAAAAGTTTGAGAATATTAAAACATGTCATAAAGAAATAATCCCGATACTCTGCAGTCTTGACTGGTTCTGTTCTTACCTACTATTTGCCCTCTCACAGTGTCATTGTCATTTGGACTGAGCTTATTCAGATCCAGTCTCTGATCTGCGAAACAACACCAGAAAATGAAAACCAACTTCAAACTTTAGGTTTTTTTTTGTTTTTTTTAGTTATACTGTTTATTTTAAACCAATACAGCATCAGACCTGCTTTTACAATCCAACCAGCTAGGCCTGTCACAATAACACATTTTGAAATGCGATGTACTGCTGAAGTAAACAGACGATAAATGATAATATTGAAACCAAACCATAAAGCTGAATTATCCCCGCAAAAGTAATCTAAATGTACAATATTGTTAAGCAACACAAGCCGCAAAATAAAATAGCAGAATGCAACAGTTAGTTTGAATTATGACCCATAACTGATACAAACTTCTATGGCTCAAATCTCATTGAAGTACAAAAAAATGACTAAAAGTTTCTCATTAGTGCAAGGAAAAAGTCCCCGCAATAAATATTAATTCCCAAAATATATTCTTCCATCTGTAATGTATTGAACGATAAGCCGATATAGTAATTATCGTGACAGGCCAACAAGCAGCTGCATTTTAAAAGATCCAATTTATAAACCAAGCACATTTCTACCACATTCCTAAACCAGTCAATATACTGGAAAACATTTTGGTAAATAGAAGTTCATTTGGTAAATGTTCTGTCCAGACAAGTGAATAAGCACAAGCTAAAAAGAGCCTGAACAAGATGGAGACACAGATACACACTGCAGTCCTTCTATAAACACCCCATTTTAAAAACACACACACAGCTGACCCGCAATGTTAACAACTCACAATGCTTCATCTGTGCTTGTGCAGCGAAAGTTTAAAGACCCTTTTATTCTCAATTAAATCGCCTTATTCCGAGATAAGAAGCAAAATCAGATAAGAATGAGAAGAGGAGGCTAGACAGGAGGGAGGGTGATAGGCAGATGCAGAGATGAGCGAGACAAGATCATAAAGATCTGTTTAATCTGCTTTATGTGCATTACACGCATAGACTGTTTATATAAATGGACATAGCTCAGCCACTAGCAGCCGCATTCCAAATAGGAAGTGATCATGGGCGCACTTCCAGCTCCATCGACTCTGGCTCCAATTCACTTTAGATTGGAAAACTGTGGCCCCTTCCGCTATAACTGCTGCTGTCAGGCTCATCATTGTGGTCTTTAAATGTTCATATTAACCTTACCTACATGATTCTGTTTTTTTTATTTCACTATTGTGTCAGTAAATCAAAATAGGATGTAACAGACAAATCGGGAGCCTTCTTTCGTCGAGGTCATTACCACTAGAGTTGGCAATAGGTTTGATTGACAGTGTTGCTAAGTGCCCGCTCCCTGCTAAACTAGCAGTACGGGCGGGAAGGGGTGTTCCCTTCAACAGCCTCACATCGGATTGGCTCTTTGGTTGTTATGATACTCTCAGTCGGAATTCCAAATATGGAATAACCGCTAGCCTCGATGAGCTTCATTTGACTGGAGCCACTTCTTTATACAGTCTATGATTACTGGTCAAAATGATTAGGATTGTAAATTAAATCAAGTGTGTGTTAAAATCTGTGTATCTACGCATTTACAAATGGGCCAGATCAAAATGACAGTGTTGCTAGCTCGCGGATGTCACTGTGCATGTGTTTGCATATAGATACCTGTCTAGACTAAACAAGGGAGTCTCGTGTTGCAGAAATTGTAAGCAGCTTTAGACACTGAACACAGACTGCGAGGTATCACTCAGAAGAACCTTATAAGGCACGATTAACTGACAACATGTGTAAATACATCATCCTTTGACCAAACTTCGGTGACGAATCACCAGCTGAGTTCAAAGGGAGGTCAGACAGAGACAAGCAGAAGAGTCATTTTGAAACTTTGCGGTGTGTGTGTGTGAGCGAGCGTGCGGCCTCAGGAGTGGGGCAGGGGACAGGCTGTTGCGACAGGAAGTTGAGCTCAGCCAGACAGACTTCTAGTAAACAAGACAATGGCACATATGCGGTCCCCCAGAGTGTGTATGCAAGCTCTGTGCCAGTTTATTTTGGCTGAAATGGACGAATCTCACTTCTAGGAAACAAAGCCATTACAGTAAAAAAAAAAAAAAAAAATTTTAATGTGGAAACAAAAATGGGTAGATTTCGTGTGTATGTCCTAAGGTCGTCAAAACATCATAAATCAGACAATTGATACCAAAACTAGATTCTCATTTTAACAATTTCCAACTGTTTCAACAATGATTTTATAACTTTTTTAATGTAGTAAAGGTGGTATATTTTAATTGATTATTTTTCCAGTCCAAGGTTTAGTTTGTTTTCATTCTTGACAGGTTGGACAGTTCACTAGCGCTCTTCCTCAGAATGGTCACGTGATGTTGTTGTGGCGGGTCAGCTGATGATGAGAGCGCCATCTGCAGTCCGACTTCTTCAGGACAGTATCCCAGGGCAGTCTTCTGACCTCCACCGGGAGGAAGACTGCACCAAAACCTGTTTAAATCAGCTGACTGGACACGTCACAGCAACATCATGTGACCATTCTGAGGAAGAGCGCTAGTGAGCGGTCCAAACTGTCAGTTATGAAAACAAACTAAACCTGGGAATGGAAAAAAAAAAAAAAATAAAATATACCACCTTTACTACATTAAAAAGTTCATTCCCTAAAAAAAAAAAAAAAAAAAAAGAAATATTAAAATAAAAGAATGAAAGACCAGATGAACCTCATTGGAGTATTAAAGGTAGGTCTGTCACAATAAATATTTTTGAAGCACGATATATTGCTACAGAAAAATATTGCGATAATGATAATATTGAAACTACTTGCCAATGTCACAAAGCAACATTTATTATCATCATCATCTCCCCACTTTTGCAAAGAAAAAAGTACTCACAATAAATAGAGCCCAAAAGTAAATTGTGCCAGTTTTTGTTATTATTATTTTATTGAACAATACATCGCTAAATCAATATAGTAATTGTAACAAGTCTAATTAAAGGGTTAAAAGAAAATAAGAGAACAAAAATATATACAGTTAATAATAACTAGTAACTCAAACAGGATTTCTGTAGACCTTTCCTGAAAAGTTTTAGAATGATCTTGAGTTGTATCAGTAGGAGCACATGGTAACAAAGTACTTTTATTTGCGCTAAAAATTACTCATCGTTGTGGTATTGAAATCTGTATCGAGTATCTAGCCTAGGCCTGTCACGATCACAACTTTTTAAGCATGATCTAAAGCGATATATTGCGATAAACAATAATATTGAAACAACTTTATGCCACTGACAGCAAGGAGGATAACCACAGCAAACAAACTTTAAAATATACAGTATTATTAAAAAACATGAGCTGCAACAAATAAATAGCAGAATGAAGCAATAATTAGCCATAAAAGTGACTTATTCACCCTCTACAGCTCAAATGTTATCGTATTACAACTAAAATAACAAAACACCCCATTATTGCAAAGAAAAGGTACACGTGATAAAGATTGAGCCCAAAAATATGTTGTTCCAAGTTTCATATACTATAAATTTTTGGACTATTGAGTGCACCTGAATATAGGCTACACCAGCCTCTATTTCCTTCTTTGAGGCCAGATTGATTGCCTTTAACTTAAAAGCTGTATCATTTGCATTTCTTCATGTATTTTCCATGATAAGGCTGTCTGCATGATGCACAAAATGACAGTTCAAAATCAAAACTAGTGTATTCTTGAGAACATAATCTTTCCCCATATCTGTCTAACTTTTGAGTTTATTACTAGAGAGTGCCCCCGGTGGCAGTTAGTCAATAAAAATCTATAAATTAGCCGCACTGTTGTCTAGGCTGCAGGGATCAAAGTGATGGGGAAAAGTGGCGGCTTATAGTCAGAAATTTACGGTATTAAACAATCAAACTATTTCAATAATAAGAAATAGGCTAGAAGTTTTAGTATGGTATGTACGCTAGAACAAGTCTGAAAGCTGCTCAGAACAAAGCCTGGATGCACAGACTGGTGTCGTCCAGTCACAGATCATGTATCTTTGCCCACTTCCTGACGTTATAAAAAAAAAAAAGTATATTTTCTGCTGTGTTGTTTCACGGGGATAAGTGGCTTGGTATGGCGTCTGTTTAAGTAGGTTGAGGGTAAAGTAAAGGGCAGAGCAGGGCAGTCTGGTGGCTCCAGTCGCTGTCAGGGTTTGCTTTAGGCTGGTGCTGTTGTGGTTGGAAAACATGTGTGAGCCAAACGCTATTTAGAAGTTAACTTAAAAGGTCACCTAAACCTATTTTGAACTCCTATGGGAAGCATTTGGTTTGACAGCTGGCTTTAGAATAACAAGTAACATGCTGCTTTGATTTATAAAAAAAATATATATATACATCATTAGGATAAACTTGTAAGAGTTTGTGGGCATAATCCATTGCACGGATGAATGGAAAAAAGAAATGCTGGATAAGAAGGAAAAGTTGACTGAATGAGGAGGTTCAGTGTGTGTGTGTGCATGTGCTTAAGACAGGTCAGGGAGATGGATTGAAGAAAAGACGCATAATAGATGGAAAGAATGTTAATTGGACAGTATGGTCTAGGGTTAAGTGTATACTATGTGTCAGTATAAACCCGCTGGCACTGCCAATAGGGAAACGCTGCTAACAAGCGCTAAATGCAGAGCTGAAAGCCATGTGAACCAGGAGACCTACAGGCAAAAGCAGATTTCTTCAGCTGGTCAACTTTTTTCTTTTTAATGAATGCTTCAATCTAAATACATTTGTGCAATTTACATCAGCAACTGATTATTTGCAACCAGCTTACATATTATGCACGTCTGTTGGAGATAGAGCTATATAACGGCTGAGATATAGGGCATTATACTTTGACTTTTTAGCGCATCGGCCATCAGCCTTAAATCTCAAAAAAAAAAAACCACACAGACAGCTTTATCTCAACACTAATTGAATTTAATAAAAAAAAATCAAAATCATCCCAAAGAATATCGGCAGATCTTATCAGTCATCGGTTGCTCTAGATCCTAAACAAACTGTATCGGCATCAGCCATGAAAAAAAACATATCGGGCTATGTCTAGTGTTCTTGGCTTCTTCTTGAATAAGAGATCAAAAGTTTACAAATGCGCACTGAACTTACAGACTTTACACTACTTACAACAAGGAACATGAGTCTATATGCAATACTATTCTGTCTTCTACATCATGGTTATTATAAAACACCTTTTTACTATAACCTGGTACAATGCTGCTTTCCTTTTTTGGTTGAGGTAATATTGAAACTACACAACTAAAAATAAATTATACAAAAGAGTTGATACTTACAGCCAGTGTCTTTGAGTCTGTTGATGGCATTGGACAAGAGTCGGACACACCCCAAGAATCCTGCGCCCTGTTTTTTATGGATCTTTTTGTGGTTCCAAACACTGATGGTGATGGAGTCAGCCTTTCCGATATATCTGGAAAGGACACACAAAATACGTAGCATAAATGTAAGGCAAAAAATATTAGAAAAGATTCACTCAAGTACCGGGTTGGCCGATACAATGATAAAAATCTTCCTTGGATCTCATTCCTGTGGTGATCTGCTATTTTGGTCCTATCGTCGTCTTGTGATTCACTATTTTGCTATTTAATGCAGCTCTAAGCTCAAACAAAGAGACAGAGTTTTTCCCACCCACTTGTCCTTTTGATCTATCACAGTGAAGCTCTGAGTGAGTAACAGCTGGGTTTAACCAATCACATTGAAGCGTGAACTTTCGGAAGCAGATTACATCATTGACCTATTACAAGTTTATAGAAAAGTATTAAGTACATGAATCATACAATTGAACTTGTGATCTGACTTTTTTTTTTTTTTTTGCCATATAGCGACAGTAGTTCAGTTGGTAGAGTGTTTATCCGCTGATCCAAAGGTTGGCGGTTTGTATATCGCCCTCGACATTGGTTGTGTGGTCAGATTCACTGACGCACAGGTTGGCAATGCGATTCCATCTCCCACAGATGAATGCTGTTGTGTCCTTGGGCAAGGCACTTAATCCACCTCACTCCCAGTGTCTGTGTATACTAGGGTATGAATGTGTAAATGAATGTGTAGTTCCATGTAGGCCGGTCACGGACACGGTCACGACTTATCATTCAATATATGAAAGTTGGGTCTTTACAAAAGTCTTTGTAAAAGTAGGGACATTTTTTGTTATTTTACCGTATATTCCAGACGACAGAGCGCACCTGATTAAAAGCCGCATGCTTTAATTTTAGAAAAAAAAACTTGTACAAGTCGCACCGGATTTTAAGCCGCAGGTATCCCACGTAGTAATATGAAAAATTAGCTCAGAAACATTCATTTGCGAGGGACCACTAGTGCAGTTTTGCAGGCTTTTTTTACAGTGTATGCAGGAACGTGTTCTGCGTCCTGATTGGCTAAAGGAGGTGCCCTGTCTCCTGTACAGTACAGAATGCGCTCAGCCAAATTTACCAAAATATTCGATGCTGCAGCGTGACTCTGAAACAATCGCGTTGGACACCTTTGTATTTGAGGACAAACGCCTCCAACGAGCGTTGTGGACGCTTTGGATACACGTCCAGAAAATCAGTTGTGGTCTACGAGTGCCTTTGGATATTTTGTTTTCCCTGTGTCTTTGTGAACTCTGCAGATCAGGTTAAGAGAGTGATTTTAATGGATTTATTACATAAAACTCAATGGAGGTGATCAGCTCTGCGGCGTCTCTAACACTTGAAAATGTGTCGCAGAAACACAGCGCGGCCAAGACGCGCCTCCACAAGAGACTTTACATGTGAAACAACATAAAAAAGGAGGAAAATAACATAAGGACGACAGCAAAATAAGTTTTAACAAGGAGCAAAAAGGGCCATGCGGATGGAGTCTGCTTTAGTTTGTGGGTCAGTGACTGCAGGAAAAAGAACATTACGAGACATTACATCGGCACCAGGACGAAGAGGCGGGGACAGAGGAACTGAGAAATACACCTGCAGCCGCAAAACATATGTGGATGAGGGTCAGTACAAATGACTCATTTACAATAGTTGTGAGAGTGCGCTAGATTGATCATAAAATTTCATTGAACCTCTGTGAACTACTCATCAGTTTTATTGGTCTACTGTTGCTGGGCACGGAAAAAAAAATAAAACGTATAAGCCGCACTGGACCATAAGCCGCAGTGGTTAAAAAGTAGAAAAAAGTAGCAGCTTGTAGTCCGGAAAATACGGTAGTTGTAAAACAATAAGATCTGAGGTATGGAGGGGTGAATAAGTCTCTTTTATGGCTAATTATTGGTACATTCTGCTATTTATCTGTTGCAGCTCATAACAAATGATTCACTGGGATTATCTTGCATTATTTAAATCTTAATTAGTGACAAAGTAATATCAATATTATTGTTTATCACAATATTTTCTCTGTAGTGATATCGTGCTTCAAAATGTTGCTATAGTGACAGGGCTAGTTCCTTGATGTAAAGCGCTTTGAGAGCCTTGAAGGTGGAAAAAAACTCAAGTATAACCCTGCTTGCATGTATAAAGACTATGACCATTGAGCTTGTCCCTTAGACAGGAATGAGAACAGGGCAGACAGTGTTCGCGGCCCTGGCTTTGCGGCTGTGTAATGAGGTTGATTAGCTGAATTTTAACGAAGTGTTGTGTATGTGCTTGGTTGTCTGAGAGCAGATGTAGCAGAGCCGCAGCCAGTCTAGTCGCGGTTTAAACAGAGGAAGTCCCCAGTGCCGCCTGAGAAAAGCTCACACTGTAGCATTCAGACAAACCGACATAATTACAGACCCTAAAGGCAACACACAAATGAACTGGATCTCAAAGGGGAGCAGAGGGGCTTCCCTTCACACGCAGGGAAGTGCATCCAACTCATTACTCAACAACAATTAAGACGCTTGGGAAAATACCTTTTAACATTTCTGGTGTGGATGTTTTAGTAATTCAGCAGTGGGCCTGTCACGAAAATTACTATATCGACTTATTGTTCAGTATCTGATAGCTGGAATAATATTTTTTTTTTTTTGGGAAGGGTGGGTTGGGGTGTCAATATTTATTGTGTGTACATTTTTTTTTGCACTACTGTGATTTTTTTTTTTTTTTATATGATGAGGTTTAAGCTGTAAAAGGTTAAATTAATAACTTCGATGACTCATTACAGATGCAAACTAAGTACTTAAGTGTTTCATTCTGCAGTTTGGGCTAGAATTGTTGTGTCAGTAGCATAAATTAGTTTCAAAATTATCATTTACTGTCTATATTTACTTGAGCAATATACTGACCTTCAAAATTTGTTAATGTGACAGGCCTATCCAGCCACAATTTGTTCAACACTAAATAAAAATAAAAAATAAATACCACGGAAATAAGTTGCAATATTGAGTAGCAGAAGTGAAATCTTCAAATGGAAACTACCTTATTTGGCAGACAGACCAATGTGCCATACAGCTCCACAACCTCACACTATTTTTAATACAGTGTGAGGACAAAATGATAATGACTTCCAAAGTTATTTCAGACTTGTCAGACTTGAACAAATGAGGTACCAGGATCTAATTTATAGAGCTGTTAGCTAAATATGCTCCATGGCTCCCCACAAAACCCCTCGCTACTTCGAGTGCCATACTCGTTTCTCCACTTCCACATTTGGAAATAAAAGCAGTTTTTTTCAGCAGACAGGAATGAAGTGGGGAATACTCGAGACTGAGGAGACACGCACGTTTTGATTAAGGTTCTGGGAGCTAAAACTGAAAGACCAAAGAGAAGCATTATGCAACACATAACAGTACTGTAGCTTCAAAAAACATATTTACAACATTATATTATTCAAGTTATTCAAACAAAAACAAATGCAAAACATGATGGGAAAAGAACAGTTTCACACCACTCTTCAAATATAGGCCTGTCACGATAATGACTATATCGACTATATGAAAGCTGGAACAATATTTTTTGCACAATAAAAGACAAATCAGGCGCCTTCTTTCCTAATATAGAACTTGGCTCCAAATTCACCCCTTTAACTGCTAGCGTCGACAGGCTTCATTTGACTGGAGCTGAACTCTATGTGTGACGTCACATTCCCGTACTCCAATTCTTTATACAATCTGTGATTAACATGCATGAATTTTTGGGACCCTAATTCTAACCTTAGCTTTAGAACAGCTTTTTTTTCAGACAATGAAGAGAAGGGTGGACCGCCAGTTGGCTCTCAGAATTCAACTACATCGTCTGGATTTGCAGTCGATAAAATATTTAATAATTGGATTCAGGCAGTACGCAGCAGTCTGATTTAGTCATAAAGTCCTGCTTTTACAATTAATTTTTACTCATTAACAATTACCGTAATTTCACAGCCATAGGGCGCACCAGATTATAAGGCGCAGTTCAGTCAAGGGTGCTTTTTCTGCATTTAACACATAAAAAAGGTGCACTGGGCCTTAGCGCTCAGACACGGTAAAACATGCATGTTAGTTTTGCTTCCTTTGCCTTTTTTGGAGCACATACTGTGTTCGATTGTGCTTTATTCAAGTATTTAGCATATGCTCACATAATTTTTTCAATCAATTCACAAATCCATCAAAGTCTTCATCCTCTGTATCTGAAATGAACAGCTGCGGTAGATTTCTATAAAAATACACCAGGTTCCCTCTCGTCACTACAAGAGTCCATTTTGTTGCCGTACATCTCCGCGTGAATGATGCCAACTTTTGCGAAAGCTTAAAGAACAGTGCAAGCAGATACGTTAGCCCAAGCATCCACAATCCATTCAAAAATCGTGGCGTAACTCGCCCGGCACTGCCTCCCGGTCTTTGTAAAGCTCTGTTTGCCGTCTGACATCCATCTCTCCCACAATGTTCGCAACTTTTACCCGCGTCTTATGGTCGTGAAATTACGGTAAGTCATGTAACTAGACCTGTTATGATACCACATTTTGAAGAACAATATTTTGCTGAAGAAAATATAGACGATAAACAATATTAAAACTACTTTACTGGGTTTCTAAGGCTTGAGGATTATTGTGTCAGTGGCATGAACACTTTTCTAATTGTACATTATTGTTAAAAATCAAGAGCTGCAATCAATAAATAACGGAATGAATAACTTAAGACTTAGTTTGTATTCAGCTTATGATTCAAATAACTTATTTATTCAAACATCTATAGCTCAAATCTTGTTGTAGAACAGAAACATAAAAAAATCCCCAAGATAAATACTGACCCCCAAAAATGATTGTTCCATCTGTCATATAATGAACAATAAGTGGATATAGTAATTATCCTGGCAGGCCTATGGGTAACCCATCCTTAAAAGAGGCAAAGAGGTCGTCAAACTGATCCCAAATATGTTACTTGCCAAACCCAGATGGCTTTTTTTTGTGTTCATAGCCTTTAAACTCTAAATCTTACATAGTTGGTTTGCTGCTCTCATTTTTATTTCAAAACAGCTGTGGCTTAGTGGTGTGCATATTGTAGGCATATATAGGGCAGTGGTGGTATCAGTGACACAGCAGGACCCATCTCTCAGTAAAGAGATTGGAGCTGGGGGTGTGGTGAGCTTTGGGGCTGCTAAGACCAGACTCCTATCTACTTTCTGTGGCACGCCAGTCATTTCCTGGCCCACTGGAAGAGGCCGGGGTCACTGCCGAGGAACCCAGTCCTTTGAGACTCGTACAGCAGAACGGAGGAGGGGACAATAACATAACGAGTGGATTTGTGGTTATTGTTGACAGCAAGGAAACAGGTGTGAGCATTAAAATAAAAATATGTATCCACAAAGTCCAGACCGACTTATGGCACACAAAAATGACATGAACGCAAAAATGTGAAATATGCAGGCTGCAGCTGGACTCCATTATGACTCTTTAAAATAAACGTTAATGTTATTCATACTTAGCCAGTTGTATTTGTTCCTGAGGGATACACTACAAGGCGAGATAGGTGGCTAAGCTGGGTTAGTCAAGCTCAAACCCTGGATTTCCTGGATCATGAAGGCAGCTCACTTTTCAGCGTGGTTAGATCACTATAGTAACAGAGCGGCAGCACTAACCTGGTCAGGACCAGATTAAGAGCCCAAGTTAAAACTTAGCTCAGATCTGTCTCTCTTGAAACAACAAGTCTTTCTGCACATATTATTGATCAGTGCTATAGCTTGAGTGTTAGGGTTTTGGGTGGGTTTATGCCATCTCCATCACATCACAACACTTAGAAACATGAGTGTGCAGACTCACTGAGGCTCACAAGGCACAGTGTTCACCAGAGGGGGCGCTATAATGCACAGCTTTTAAATCCTTTACAAGATCACTTTCTTTGGTCCTCGGAGAAAAAGCGTGTCTCCTGATTCATAAATTTTATATTCCATCATATCGGATCATGACACTCATCCTCCCATAGCCTCGGGAAAACCCCACTTTTCCTCCTGGTTTGTTTGCGCACTGCAGCGATGTGTAGCAGATCATACACACTGTGCATTTATTAGACTCCTGGTTCAGACCTACATTACGCTCTGTTCATGGAGCAGTGAACAAAAGTGTCTTCCTTTTTCCAGTGTATTTATAGGCTACACTTCATTAAACTACATCTGCTAAAATGTGCAAAGATGTAGAGTCAAATGAAATTAAACTGGCTGGATATGGCTCAATTTACAGACATACATTTTTGTTTGGTTTTAAGGACTTTGATGAACAGCTGATTATAAAATATTAGATGGTGTGTGTTTGTGTGTATAAAACTGGTCTAATGACAAGGCACACACCCTTTCCCCGTAAATGCGCATAGAGACTGAAGCTCAAATTCTGTCCCTAACCGGCTTCGTTACCTCTGAGCTGAGGTTCAGGCATTGAGAAGCCAGCTCGCTGAATTAAAGCCTGCCTATGTCCTACCAGTTCTGTAGTATACCCTTCTGCTTGCACTTTTGACTGGCTGTACCCAATGTGTCTCGTTTTTTTCATTACAAATCATAGACTTCCACTCTATCTTTGCCAGTGGCTCCTTTGGGTCCTGTAGGGTCATGGCGACACATTATGGTCTGCCAGCATAACCACAAGAAGAATTTATGACACGCCAACTTACAGCAATGTGCATTGACTGGAGACACAACAAGGACTGGACACCCCATAATGACAACCATCTGCTTACATTGCTTCATACCAAGAAATAAGCGTAAATGTTTATCTTTGTCATGAAAAATACAATAAAACAGATGCAGCCAACTCTATTCTTTCTAACACAATAGAAAGTACTTTTTAACAGAAAATAGTACTTTCATTAATACTGCTATGTAGTTGAGATATATTCTGATGTAAAGACAAAGAGCAGTCAAGAACTACTGATACTCTGCAGCTGTCATCAGCATTCCTTGGGGGTGTGCTAACTGTAGGTACTACTCTGTCTGAAGCTCCGTTACTTCTAATCTGAACTTTGTTTTAACATAATCTGACCATACAGAACTGACTTAGTCGGAATTACAACAGGTGAGCTGATTTGTGCTGTTAAAATTACAGGCTCCTGAAAAATTGTTTACTATTTAGTATTTTTACGTGAGTTTTCAGACCATCTAAAATGTATTTCGTAGTGTTTACTAATGTGTGCAATGCACTCTGTGTCACCATGGCAACAGCTGAACATTCTGCCATAGCCATACATGCAGAACACGCCGGCTAGATGTCACTGCAAAGTATCAATTCAGGAAACATTCATTTCTGTCTGTTTTTGTTGTTTTGTTCTGTCCAACAGATTTGTTTTCATACTTGATTCAATGTGCTTTAGTTTTGATACTAGTTGTAGAATTGATAAGTCTCTGGATATGGATTTTTGGACATCTCCAAAAAGGGAGTTGCAGCAGAGCAGACATCAGAGAACATTCCAGAAACACTCATAACTGCTCCATGGAAACACACAAACTACCATTTTTAACTTTTCACTTTTTTCAAGCCTTTTATTGCTTTAACCCAAAAATTAGTGTGATTCATTGTTTTGTCGCACGTTAACACAGGTCCCATCAGTCAAAAACTGAGTCCAAGCTCCATCTGAGTTTTTAAATTATCCAAAAAGAGTAAATGTGCGCGCGAAGAATTAGCGATTTATCAGCGGCAATAAGAAGAGTTTACCGCTTGTGTCAATCATGTTTACTTTGAAAAAAGCAGACATCAACAATCCACATGTTTAGTAAGCAGAGAGCTGGTTTGAAGTAGGACTGCAGAACTGAACCAGGACTAAACGAGGACTAAACAGGAGTCTGATTACCAAATCTGGCTCAGTCTTGCTTAAGTACTGATTCAGGACTCTCTGCTTCTTTCTGCAATGAGAAAATCAAAAGCAAAGGAGCAACAGACTGCACAGGACAACTACAGGATCAGAGACTTGCTATTATATAGACTTCAATTTTAAATAAACATAATCTCAGATACATTGAAAACGCATATCCAAGTCAAAACATCAAAGCACTCAGTGATTACTACAGTATATTTAGGCCTAAATTGTCAAATAAAGAACCAATTAGGAGCTAAAAACATTATATTGTCTTACATTGTTTACATTATTTTTTGACCTTTGCACACAGAATGCAATTCATTCAAATGAAGCCATGTGACTGATTAATCTTGATCTTGATCAGGTTCATAACAAGTACAATTATCCAACACCCTGATACTTACAGGTCGTAGTGCTGATTCCACTTTGGGTCCAATGTATTTCTCACAGTATCTGTTGAGTGGCATTGTCCTGAGCCATCCACCACCACTTTGGCAAAAGGATCGGGCAAACCTGGAGCACAAAAACATTCACAACACCTCCGATAATGGACTTTACATTGTCTGTGTCTGTCCCCATCTTAATGTAAACATGTGCAGAATCAAACCTTGCATACAAACATCCAGTCAACATTACTTCTCCCTACTAAAACAAAATATGTATTCTCATCTGTGTCATGAAAGAGAATACTGAATGAATCAAAATAAAATTTGGAAAAAAGATAGATTATATCTGTATCTCTCTCTATTATTATGGCAAGATTATTATGGCATATGCCAAGAAAGCAAGAGCCCAGTTGTTTCTGATGGGCACAAATATGCTCACGTGCAAAGACACTTGACATCTTTGTGTCTGTGTGCGTCTGTTCACCTCTGGCACTGATACTACATGTGGTGAAACCTGTTGGGTCGCCCTCATTTTTATATTTATGTTTGTAGAGCATGTGACTGTGAGCTAAGGGCAGCCCTCTGAAACAGTCCCCTACTCAGCGTTTTTGCAAACACCTTAACTGGCTCCAAATGTGTTTATAGTCAGGTTTATCAGGTCTTTTTAAACATAAATATAGCTTATCACAAACTAAAACACAATGCGGTTTAAGCTGATAACCTGTGGGGCAGCACCCATGGGACTTTTTCAGAAAAGCTTCAAAGCAGCCATCATTGGCAAAGCCTTTTCTCGTGCATGTGTGATTGAGGGGGACATTTGTAGTAACGTAAAAAATACTTACGAAAGAAATCTTTCTTTGCCAGGTTCTTGGCACACAGGACTGCAAGAGAAAGATAAGAAATGTAATCAATTACAACAAATCTTCAAAATGAAAAATTCTTAAATATCCAAATATTTTTAAAATTAATTACAGATTATTGCTCAATATTCTGTTTGTGAACATGAACATGTTACAATCAGAAGATAAGGCCCAGGGTTTACTATACAGTCAGGACTAAATGTTACATCATGGACAATGATAAAATTACAAATAGGTTTATTAGACAATTTTTACAAAAAGAAAAGCTGAAGCGAACAAATGTTTAATGTTAATCTCTTTCTTTTGGTTAGCAAACTATGCTAATCAAGATTAAAGGATTAACATATACATGGCTCCACAGTCTCAGCCAAAGCCAGAGCAGCAGAAAGCCTTCAGTGTCGTCATCACAGGACCACTTGGCAGGTACGCACACACATGCACATTTGTGAACACACATGAACACACGCTCACGGACACACACGCACACACAGCTGTGACTAGTGATAATTCCAATTGAAATCCAACATACAACTGTAACATTACCATATAGTATTTTGTTAGAACCATCAGATCCATCTGCAGTCTGTACTGCCACTGTGCCACTATAGTCTTAAAATCTATGGGAAACACTGAGAATGTATTCCGTTCTCTGCACCAAAACTGTTGTTAGGTACTGAAAAACAGTCAGATACAGTTTTTAACCCAAAACAAAAAGCACAAACTTGCATTGTATCCACCACAAAAGCAAAAAGAGTATAAAATAGTCAATGAATAGTGTCTTTATTATCCACAAGCAGAGTCAGTGCCAGACTCTTACTCATTATAAAGCCAGACAAACTGAGCCCTAATCCCAGGGGGGGTGAGAGCAGAATTTACATTTGTGATTCATGTTAAAAACATTTCAATAAAACTTTTAATAAAATTCAAAAAACAAAATTCTACCAGGTTCAAAATGACAAAGAAAAGTCTATTGTTGGGCTCAGATGTGCACAGCGGATTCTAATTGGACTGTATCACATTAACCCCGCATTGTAATCATTACAATAACTATGGCAAGGCATCAGTGACACAAAAGATGGCAGCAGTTAGAGGGCTCAGTCTGTGAACACAAGGTCAAAACTGAAGGTTGGGATTTGTTCAGGACAAGGGTCAGAGGTCACAAACAGACAGACGGAGGAGGGGGTCGAGTCGAAGCGTGTGTTTTCTCAAGGGAGTCTGCAAGCCACAGTTTGAGTGCTCGGTGCACGAGTTCAAACAAATGGTGAATAAAGCATCAGGGTTTATTTAGGGCTGGTTATAGTTCTAGTGTTAGACATAACATTTTTATAGCTTTTGAATATTCAATTATAAACATAAACACTTGAGCTTTAAAAACGACCGATGCTTACAAAGTATTACTATAGTGACTTATCGTTCCATAGGTGATAGATGGAACAATACTTTTTGTGGGATATTTTTCTGTACTATGGATTTAATTTAAGCTGTAGAAGGTTGAATTATGAACTTCATTGATTGTATTGATCATTATAGATGCAAGTAACTACTTAAAAGGTGCACTGTGTAATTTTTCTGGCAGAGAATCCTCCACTTGGTGTTGTCATGGAGATGTTATTACTTTACCTGAAATGTACCACAGTATGAAATTAAAAATATGTCTCAACATGGAGATGAGCGGGAAATACCATTGGGCCAAGTTACAGGTCAGGTCTGTGGAGAGGCGCATGTTTTTCAAGGTATTTTAGGAATGAAAACACCTGGATTTGATCAATGGACGATAGACAGGCTTTATGTCATACTGTGGAATATTCCAGGAAAAGCAATAGCATCTCAAAGGACACAAGCATATGACAAACCCTCCACCAATAAAGTTGCATAGTGCACCTTTACGTGTCACATTCTGTTAGTTATTCTGTTATTCTGTACATTTAAAAACCTTTTTGGGGGATAGTTCTGCTTTATGGTTTGGTTTCAGTGTTTTATTGTTCATCATCTATATTTACTTCAGAAATATATCACACTTCAAAATGTGTTAGTGACAGGCCTACAAAGTATATATAATATTCTGCACTCTGAAGCTACAGAGCTCAGCGGCATTCGCTCTGAGGCTGGAGCAGCGCGGTGTGACCAGCGTGTCATCTGTGGTCAAGTAGAGGCGTTCTGCCCCACTGGTTCAGTCAAGTGAGGCATTATGAGAATTATTCACCATTATAATTCATATCTGTAATATTCATTTCATAGCTTCCACCTCAATATCTACAAATAATAAAATTATTTGGTGAAAAATAAAAAGCATGATTCAATACAACATAGATTCCAAAAAGAACAAAACAGCAAAAATGCCTTTTAATGTTAATTTTATAATGATTATTTATGTTTTGATTTGTTGTATTGTGATTTTAAGGCCT
This sequence comes from Periophthalmus modestus, assembly GCA_019594935.1. Taxonomy (NCBI): domain Eukaryota; kingdom Metazoa; phylum Chordata; class Actinopteri; order Gobiiformes; family Gobiidae; genus Periophthalmus; species Periophthalmus modestus. Next base: position 26,363,473 of record JAIEZT010001373.1, on the reverse strand, counting down.
TTTTTTTATTGTGTTAAGCATTTTGAATTACTTTGTGTACAAATTGTGCTATATAAATAAACTTGCCTTGCCTTCCCTTGACCGTTCCAGAAAAAAAAAATGATATTGGAAAAATGATAACGGTTTGAAAGCTTGATCAGGCATCTTCAGCTATGTGGTAACTAATGAGCACAAGACCTAGAATTTTATTAGTTTCTGAAACTTTATAAACTGCAAAGTTATTCAAACATTTCATCAAATCTTGTGTTTAAAAACATGCATTTAGGAGTTGAAAAACAACTACGCTATGAATACTAGTTAGCATGTAGCTGGTTAGCTTTGAACACTTAATATCTGAATCCATTAATGACCAGGGGAACATACCTATATAAAATAAATATTTTTAAAAAAAACAAAACGGATCACTTTAAAATTCAAACCAATACATTGAAGTCTATGGAATTGATATTATACTATATTCGTTGTTAATGAATTAAAATGTCATTCAGTCACTCCAAGATTGTAGATTAAAATCCAGTGCAAAAACAAATAAGCTAGGAGTAAAAGAAGCCTGCATGTAAACACGGAAGAGAATTGTACAATAGAAAGAGCAAATGAGCCGTTAAAACACCATAGACAAACTGCCACTGGATCCTCAACAGTCAAAGTGTGGCACAAAGAGGACGGTCTCTCAACACAACGCTGAGCCGAGATCTGTCCTCAGGGAAAGTCCTTCTTCTAAACCTGCTCTGACCTCAAAACGATGTAAACGACACATATAACGTTACAACCAGAGTGACACCCGCCGGAACATAGACAGATGACACCGAACTGCAGTTTAGGTGATTCTCAGTAAGGTTCTGTGGAACTTGGAGGTAGAACCATGCATTGTTCGCTGCCATCGGTGAGATTTAAAAAGGGAAGGCCCACATCCTTGGCCTTTAGCCTTGTTGTGGCTCTTTCTGGAGTCTAATTCACAGCATTGTTCAACAGTTTAACAAAACACTTCCTCTTCCCCAACGCCTCCCTGGCTCTCCCTACTCTCTCCCGACTCTCTCAACGCGCTGGAACTAACAGAAAATGCATGTTGGCACGTTTTCAGTCCTTGTCTACGTGACCGTTTCAGTTTCACGCAGCAGGTATTGGATGCAGTATACAATGTGAAAATGCTGCCAAACTAACCTACAGCACACTTCCTCTGCAAAGCCATTACTTCCAAGTGCTTTCCCCCAGTACAGTGAATGCTCAGGATGCCAATTATGTCATTCATTTAAAAGGCCAGCGGTCTACAGCTGACACACCCCTCCCTCTCCCCTCGGTCCCAGCAGACAAGTCTATGATCAAAAGGCAAGGGCTATGCAGAGACAAGTGGAAGAATGTGTGGGACCATTATTATCATTATTGGATGTATGAAAACAGCAGCGAGACAGTTTTAAACAAATATCAAACCAAACTGATTATAGACTGAGACAGACTGAGGCCCGTCAGCTGTAAACACAGATTTAAAAAGTAGGGCCAGACATGAAGAAAAAAGTGAATAGCGAAAGTTGGCTTGCTAACTCTAAATTGTAGTTTGCGGCCCCTATTCTGCGGGAGTTACAAGAATCCCTGGGCTCACGAGTGCCCCCTAACATGAGGCAGGGTAACTGCGCCTCACCCGGCGCCTTTTCACAGCCGCTTAAAGCAGTAGCTGCCACTGCTGAGTGTACAGCACAGTCAGTCCGCGGTGAGGCACGAACGGCCGGTGCCTCACCACGCGTCTCTTCTCAGGATTTCAACGGTAAAAGTAAAAATTCAGCAATTTTGAGTAAAAAAAAAATAATAATAAAATTGCAAAGTTAAGTTGAAAATAACTTTATAGTACAAATCACTGGATAAATATAACCATTTCATTTATTTTTTGTCTGTGATGACATGTGAGGCACTGCCTCACCTGACCGCACGTCCCTGTTTTACTACATAAATGTATCTGCACTTTCTACTCCACTACATTTTTGAACAGGACTGAAAAGTAAAAGTATTTTTTATTATTGTCTGAGACCTGCAGAAAAGGCTGAAGGTTTATTGAGGGTTTATTGTTAATATGTTCATAGTTTATAAAATATACAAATAAAAACGTCTCACGAAAAAAAATGTATTCAGTTGTTTCTGTTGAACAATATTCAACACAAATCTTTATCAAAATCATTACATTTGAAGCTTTAGATGTGAAACTTTGCACAAAATACCTTTACTTAAATAAAAGTTTTGAAGAGCTTGTTTAAAAATGTGCCTAAAGAGTTAAAAGTAAAAGTATCACATGAAAAAACTACCTAAGGAAAAGTACAGATATCAGAACATAAAAAAATACTCAAGTGACAAAATTCCTCCACTGGCTAACTTCATCAGTAGGCTAATCCACTAGCTAGTTCGACCTAATCATTAAGTTTAAGATCTGGAGATGGGTTAACAGGCACTGTGCTGTGGTTGCACGCAGCTCTAGCCTGCAATCAGATATAGAAAAATCACAATATGAATGGACACAATTAGCAAATTACAATCTGCAATTGTGTGAGTACCATCACCACCTAAACAAATAAAATACTGTGTATTATTCTGCACAGGCCCGTCAAGAGAAATTTTGGGGCTCAGGGCAAGAAACTTCACATGAGCCCCCTCTAATTTAAATTAATAGGATGAAAGTCCAGTACTGGGCCCCTAAAACCCTGGGGCCTGGGACAACAGACCCCTTTGTCCCCTGATTCTGGATAAAAACTGCAAAACCTTGTGATTCTTGCATTAGTTTGTCGGTTCATATTTCTTTTCGTCAATTCTTCTAGACAAGTTTAAAAAGTGAACTTTTAACAGAATCCCACTGTTAAAACAAAAGTCAAATCTAATCTCAATGTGTGTCAGAAATATCGCAATTCCCAAATCGTTCAGCCCTAATGCGAACTGTCAGCATCTTCCGTTTCAGCAACAGACTGTATTTAGAAATGGACATAGCTAACGCACTAGTCGCCGTGTTCCAAATAGGAAGTGCATGGACGCATCAACTCTGGCTTCAATTAACTTTATATTGAAAAATTGAAAAACTGTTCATATTAACCCACTCTACATGATCCTGCTATTTTTATTTCGCTATTGTGTCCATAAATCAAGATATGAACATAAATAACAGTTAGGTGCCCTCTTTCCTCCCACTAGCGTAGGCAACAGGTTTGATTGACAGCGTTGCTAAACACCCAGTCGTTGCTAAACAAGCGGTGCAGGCGGGAAGGAGTGTTCCCTTCAACAGCCTAGTGCCGCACTGACTCTTTGGTTGCTACAGTACTCACAGGTCGGAATTACAAATACTGAACTCCAAATTCGTCCCTATAACTGCTAGCCTTGATGAGATTCATTTGAGCTGATGATATGGGTGACGTCACACTCTCCTAGTCCACTTATACAATCTATGTTCACCAGTATTGCTCAACATATGTTACAAAATTGACCACCTCAGATTTGGTTACAGTGCTAGAATTGTGCTCACCAGTATTCATAAATGACCTTTTATGGCACACATTTCCACTGTGTACTGAACTGCGTGTTTGGAGTTCCAGCACTACTGAACCAACCCAACTGCCACCACTAAAACACCGCACTCCCCTTTTCCACTTCCACTTGTTTTGATGCACAAAGCTGCTGCTGCTGCTGCTGCTGCTGGGTGTACAAGTGCAAGAGGCGTGGGCTGACACGGCACATCACCTCGGTCTCACCTCTCCATCCTCTTCCCTTGTAAAAATCCTAATCTCCCACGCTGGAAACAAAACGGTGCTCGTGCTTCTGGTGAAATTGCTGTAGCAGACCCTCACAGAGCCCTCCAACATGAAAAGAGGAAATGTCAGATCTAAAAGGGACAGTGCAATCGATACAGAAACAATCACTCAAGTGTCAAATGATATCCACAGATGCTCTGCCAGGGCCACCTAGGCCTGCCAATAATATACTGATTTACCGTTCAATATATGAAAACTGGAACAATATATTTTGGGGCTCAATATTTATAGTGTGTACACTTTCTTTGCAATAATGTGGAGATTTTTGCCATTTTTATGTAATACGATAAGATTTGAGCTGTAGAAGGTTGAACAAATAACTTTTGTGGCAAATTATTGGTTCATTCTGGCATTTATTTGTTGCAGCTCAGGCCTTTTAAAACTATATTTAAAAAAAACAATATACAGGTTGGCCAATATATTGGCTTTTAATCTCCAGCACAGGCCGGTATTTTGTTTTGGTCGATTTGCTGCCTAGAATAAACACGCAAAGCTTTATTTTAACACTTTATCAAAGAGACAAAATGTCTGCAGAGCTTATTGGCCATCGGTTGCTCTGTATTCTAAACAATCGGTAACGCATCAGTCATGACAAACAAAAAAACAAAACAAAAACAAAAACAACACACATCTGTCAATCTCTTAAATAAAAAATAGGTCAACTTGCTTTGTGTCAGTGACAATATTTCTCTGTATCAATATATCGTGCTTCAAAAGTAGTTATCACGACAGGCCTAGTGCCACCATGCAACAATTGTTTGAAGACACTGAGAAGCATGTAAATGTAAACAAAAGAAAGCAGTCAGTCCAATGTCACAGTTTCGGTTTCAGGTTTTTTTCTTGTAATCACAAAGGTTGGGTTCTCTAAAATCTTTCATAGCTTCAGGAAATGCATTTGTGCAGCGCTCCCAATCTGAGGAGAGATGAGGAGAAAACAGTGCGTGAAGTGGAGCCAGTGCTGTCTGTCGTCAGTCTGGGCCACATCCGGGGCTGAGCGATGGAGGAAGGAAAGAGAGACAAGACAAGAGGGATGAGGGGCTTCCTGTTCAAGAAGGAGAGAGAGAGAAATGGAGAGAAGGGGAAGCTCAGGACAAAGGGAGGGGATGGAGAGTGGCAGGGACATATGTACAGTTCCTTAAAAGTAGGACCTGCATACATCAGCATATATGTCATGAGATTTTTTTTAAAGGATTTGTTGATCTCCAATTCTAAGCTTAATTTATTCCTAAGCTTTGAAGAGGGAAAATTTGACTTCACATTAGTTACTCAAACAGTAAATAAAGAACCAAAAATTTAAACCGGCTATCAATTCTTGATTTATAGGTCCCAAATATCTGCAATTCTGGCGGTATTTTAAGTGCAAAAATAAGGCATTTCACCTTATACTAAAAAACTTTCTAATGGATACACAAAATTCTATATTTTTCCTATTCACCTGCATTAGTAGAAAAGTCTTGTACTTTATCTACAACGACATTTCATATGTTTTAGGGCTGCAGTCAATTAAAGAAATTCTTGTTGGACTAAAGACATGTGCTGCCGATTGATTAGCCGACTAAAAAGGGGACGTAGCAAAAGCTCTCAAAACTATTACGCATCTGTATCTGAATCAACTGCACTCAAAAGACTACACCTGCAAGGGAGTTCATGCAAAAAACACCATTTATGCCAAAAAAAGTACTAGGAAACAATGCATTTACCATATTATCATTCAAACTCCTTTTATTAGTCATAATTAGCAGCTTCTGCAGAGTAAATGCTCAGTTAATTAACTACTTAATTACTAAGTGATGCAAACATATGAAAGTCAAAGAGACTCGGACAGGGAAATGTGTGAGGAATTGTGAATATTGTGCAGGGAAATCCTCCATAACTGCTGGAAAATCAATGTGTTGTGCAAACGGATGCTCACCTCCTCAGGAGCCAAGTTATGCAATGCTGTGTTCAGTCTTTCCGACTTCCTGCTCACAACGACCTGATGCCACCAGATCCAAACAACACACAAAACAGTTCAGCCTAAATGGACATACTACCTGAATATATATATATATTATTTTTTTTTTATATATATAATTTTAAAAACTCTCACATTTAGAAGAAACCATAGTTGGTACCTGTGAGCAGTACATCTGAAATGCCAGTTTTGCTAACTAACTTGGCCTGTATGAATACAGCGAGATTACTTGACAGTTTGCATCTGTTGAAGATATTAGGAAAACTAAACAATATTGACTAAAAAGTGGTAGGATAATATGAGGCGTTGGAATCCTGGGGGTTCCCCGCACCATGAAACATGAGCTGAGGAGAGAGCCAGCTCCAAGAGGAAAGACTGCGTTCTCTTTCATCCAAATTATGGAATTACATCCTCATAAATCTGCAGCTGTGACGCCGAAAACCTCAAAACAAAAGCACAAACTCAGTTTGGGAGAAGAACGGAGAGAAGAGCGGGGAGAGGGGAGCCCCCGCAAATACTGGGCTTTAGAGGCTCAGTGATACGATGTTTTCTAGATTAACCACGACCAAAATGGGCATTGATAATATTGTGAATGTAGTTTGAAGATGAGCAACATTTGAATACTGTGAATCTTAAACTTCAGCAAAGAAAGCCAATTAAAAACAAACAAACTTATATCTATAGCTAATCTTGTAAAATAACATTTCTGAATGTTTGATGATAATGATAATTAAAACCTCATCACATTTACATACATTTCAGCACAAGGCTGTTTTCAGAACTTATACATTATATATATTAGAGTTTTTAAATTGCAGTATTGCAATTTGCAATAAAAATTGCAGGTCTAAAACAAATGAATAAATACATTTTCTGCATCTTCAACATCATCACGCGGATCAAATCTCATTGCTCCAGAAAATAAAGAGACAATATGTCTACAGAGAAAGCGCAACAAAATGCACAAACTCATCTAGTTGTTTTTTTTTTGCACCATCTATCAGCCCTATCTGGAGGAGTGAAAGGCAGACTAAAGAAAAACATGAATGCAGACTAAAAAGGAGTGTCTGGTCCAGGAAGAGGGGGGCCGAGGTAACGCTGGAATTTAACACGGACTGGGCTGAACAGTAGTGTCACTAAACAAAGCGATGATAGTGAATAATGTCAAAACCTTTCTGTATCCAAGTCACATTGAAAGAACATATTTAAATATATCCAGGTCAAATCATCAACTGGATGCAAACATTAAATAAAAAATTTACTACAATAATACAATGGTAAATACACTCGTGGGTAATTCATTTATAAAAGGACTAAGGAGGCACTGGTAGAAATAGAAAAGTCTTGGACTTTATCTAAAATGACACTTTATATGTTTTAAGACTGTAGTCAAATGAAGAGATTCTTAATGGACTAAAGACATGACCAATTGATTAGCCAACTATAAAGGAGGCATTGCAAAAGCTCTCAAAACTATTACGTATCTGTGTCTGGCTCAAACTGCACTCAAAAGACTACAATTGCACAGAAGTTCATGCAAAAACTACGACTGACACAGAAAAAAGTACTAGAAAACTATATATTTATACAAAGACATTAAACTTGTGATTGATTCAATCTGCCCGTTTACATAGAAATGTAAAATAGAGAAAAATATCAAATCTTCGGTCACTAGCTTGTCCAGTCTGCCATTATCCCAAATAAATCCAAATAATCTAAATAAAATGACTAATGACTAATTAGGACTTCAGTAGCCGATTAATCGACTAAACACTAAACATTAGCACTAACACGTTTACAGTCACATAACAGACCACACGTCGCAATATGACTCAGCTGTGTGCACTAATGACTCATTCACCCAAACTCGGAACCTTAAAACAAGGTGCCCCTCACTAAATATTAGAGCTGGACATTGCCAAGAACCGCACAACACAATGTTTACAACACCAATCCTGATACAGAAATATCTAAAAAAAAAAAATCTTACAAGTTTACTTTAAACCTTTACACCCTGGGTTTATTGTGTGGAGTACAAGGGCACACAATCAGAGTAAACAGAATAACTCGCTTTTTCAGCGTTGCAATTTAAGCCTTGTAGTACAGTCAGTGTATAACAGAGATGATGAAAATGTACATGTTTATGCGACCCACATCCCTTTATCTCTTTTAAAGATGTGGGTTTTATGCATTAGTTTATCACTTTTTTATGCATTCTCTGGAATGTTGCTGCTGTGTGGAATCGTCAATAATATGTTTTAACTTCCCTATTTTTTTTTTATTTTGCAGCTGTAAATCATGCATGCAATCGTGCATGTGTGGGGTGATTTAGATTACTAGGGAGTCAGATAACATTTACTGAGCACAAAGCTAATTCAGACTAATTGTGCTTCCAGAACAACACAGAGCTGCTGTAAAAGAGACAGTAAAGAAAGGTTTCCTTGCGTAGCTGTGGAAGAATCCAGGGATGATTTTCCCATCAGTCCCCACTGCTGCAGCTGCGTGCCAGAAGTCACTAATGGAGGAAGTGGATCGGATAAAAAGGCTCCGCTGTGACAGTGAGCTGCAGATAAGGACCAAAGTTTGAAGTCAAGGTGATGGGATTTTAGTCAAGCCACAGAGGCAGAGCAGGCCAATTAACAGAGTGAGAATGAGTCTGAGACCGGGTTTTTAACTTCAAAATAAATAGCAAAAAAAGATAAAGCACTTCTATCAGAACAAAGTATTATAATTATATATATATATATATATATATATATATATATATATATATATATATTATATATAATTATATATAATATATATATATATATATTATATATATATATATAATATATATATATATATATATATATATATATATATATATATATATATATATGGCCCGGCCAAACAAGGTCTGCGTCAGGTGTTGGGGAACCAGAGCATCTTGACGATAAGTGGGCTACTGGAACAAGGCGGAGATGGGCGAGATGCGATAACAAGGCTCTGTATAGGCCTCAGTGGTGCCCGTGGTCATCGGAGCACTAGGGGCAGTGACCCCCAAACTGGAGGAGTGGCTACAGCAGATCCCAGGAAAAACATCAGACATCTCAGTCCAGAAAAGCGCAGTACTAGGAACAGCAAAGATACTGCGCAGAACCCTCAAGCTCCCAGGCCTCTGGTAGAGGTCCCGAGCGTGGAAAAAAGGGGGATAAAGACCACCCGCGGAGGTGAGGAGGATATTTTTTTTTTTTTTTTTATATAACATATATATATATATATATAATATATATAACATACACACATATATATATATATATATATATATATATATTATATATATATATATATATATATATATATATATATATAAAATATATATAAAACAAGCATAACTGGATATGAAGAAAATTGTTGATTAATCAAGTGGTCCATAATAAACCAAGCGTTACCAAAGCCTAGAGAGGGAAAATGCACTCAAAAGTGCTCAACGGTTTGTATAGTTGCTGTTTTTTTTTTTTTTTTTAAATATTGTGCAGGCTGTTTTACAGTCTTGATACTACAAATATTATTAGCTCCACTGTCACATACCATGAAATTATTGGGGTAAATCTGCTATCTAAATGCAAATGTAATGTGCTTTCCTTTAAAGGGAAGAGAGAGGAGATTGTGATGAAACCAGAACTTGAACAGTGTAGCTGAGCGGAGTCAATAGTCTTCTCTAAATAAATAAATAAATAAATAAATAAATAAATAAATACACATACTTGTAAATATGGCCAGCAGCTAGTATGTACCGTGAAGGCGAAATGATCACACTCTGAGACAGTTAAATCATTGCTACACAGTTTGTAATAATAATGCATTAGAGTGGATCCCAGTGTGAACCCAGGACACCCTGTGGAGTGGACTTTCAGCACAGAGGAGCAGACTGACCCTGCAAGCGAGGATGTGTCTGTGAACTGGAAACACACATACATCCTCTGTGAGAGTTTACATTCCTGGCATTCCTTCTGAAGGCCACTGCAGCATTTCTTTAAAACCATTCTCCATGTGCGGAAAGGGAAAAAACTCAGGTCAGGATAGTAGACTGCGTAAGATCTTTTAAGTTTGATGGTAAGACAAATGATTATGTTTCTGTCACAGTTATATAGATTTTACTGCATTGAGTTCTTCACTGGGAAAAACAAGTAATTCATGTGATGTTTTAGGCACAATAAAGATAAGGAATTACTTTTGGAAACTGCAGTCTTAGTTTGTATCATTACATTAACATTACTTCAATTGTCTGCTTCAAAAGTCACAACTTATCCATTTTTGAGCCTGAACCGACAGTAAACGCAGGGTTAAAGTGAATCAAAATGCAATGCAAAGTACAATTACATAGATTTAGGTGGCTGCAAGATTAAAATACAATAACTGATTGATTAAAAATATGCTATTTAAAATACACCTTTGTTAACCAATTCAAGATGCTAAATTCTATAAAAAGGTAGATCAATGTTTAGATTGCACTCGTATTTTCAGTACAACACAATTCCAGCAGAAACAGAAGCATAAATACACGAATAATAAGTATTTATGGCAGGTATCCACAACGATGAGACAAATCCAACAGTCCAACTGGTCTTAGTGCAGCTGCAGAGATGTTAGTTAGCACCGTTGGCTAACATGCTAACATGCTACAGACAAAACGGTTTTTAAATGTTCTTACCTGTCAAACGCAGCTTTACTGGGCCATTTCTCCTCACTCCTTGGTTAGACATTCCCTTGTGTATTCCAGCTTGACAATATTTCAAGAAATATTTGACTCATGTATGTGTATAAAAGGTGTATCAAGAACGTAGCTCCCAAAACAACCCTGGCGCTGTTAGCTTCGGATTAGCTCCAAGAAACACCATAGCATATCACGCTGAGAGTGTGCAGCGAACGGAATCACGTCATTACAAATATCGCTGCTTTGTGAGTCGCTTTCAAAACTGATCAAAGCCCGTTTAAAAAAATCTGATCATAGTCTTGCCCTCCATCCGCACAGGCTCCACAGTGTCCGCGCGGCTCACACTGGAGCTGCTCGTGATGCTTAAGAGCCGAGTCTGTAAGCGCAGAACGACTCACCGCAAATAAAGCGCACACCCGGTGCAGCCTGTCAACATAAAAGCATCCTACCGCAGCGTGCAAACACACATCTGTAGCCTCTTGAGCAAATGGATCATTATTTCTTTACTTTAAATAAATTGGATTCAACTCAGTATTAGATCTTTAAGCAATATAAGAATTATTGAAACAAAACGCTAAATATTTTTTGATAATTATGCATTGTAATTTTGCCACATTTTACGCTCAATCAAATAAAACATTGCTCAAGCACATTAAAGAAAAAAACATATAGCTTTAATTTCTGTTGGCCACGGTCATATAGTTGTCTCAAAGCGTGTGGTTTTAGATGCCAGATCAGTCACACAGAGATAAATGTGACAGGAGAGAATTATCAAGCTGCCCTCTAGCGGTGACATAGGCACTTTGGAGTTTGGACTATCCATGGGTTTCAGAATGATGAAAAGTTGGGACCGCTGCCATAGCAACAGCTCAAAACAAAACATTATATCTTTTGTATGGTCAACTGTCCTCAAATGGCACCATATATCAGGAAGCTGAAAAAGATTAATTTGTTCTTGTGTTGAAAAACTCAATTAAAAAACAGGAATGTTCCTTTAACATTTATTTGCAATTAGCATAATGTAAACAAATAATATTCCAATAGTAAAAATGCAAACAAGATACCAATTACACTTATCATCAGTACAAAGAGGGTTGTAGTGCCTTAAAATTTGAAAGTGCTTTGGTTTTGAGGTGCCTGGAAATCACAGCCATCTGTTGTTGCCTCAGGGGCCTGAGACATGTCATCTTCATTCTTAAAGACAAGCAACAGCAAGTGTTAATGCATAAACATGTTTTGCATTGTTTAATAATTCAAACGCATAAGTCAAAAACAATGACATATATTGATTATATATATATATATATACATATATACATATATACATATATATGATATTTATGTATGACAACATACATAAATATCTACAAAAAAATGTGTATTTGCCTAAAATGGAAACGGCCAATAACTGACAGAAAATATAACTGCCTCTATTGTGATCTACTGAATGCAAATTAATGTCTGAAAGACGAACTTTGCTTCATGGAGTAGGTTTTATATAGAAGTATATAGAAGTATTGAATCGATAATGTAAGTAAACATTATCTAGTTTAATAATGTTTTATCATTTTATAACAAAGTTAGAATACATTTGGTTGATAAATAAATCTTGTGATGAAGTTACTCAAAGTAACTCTAAACTAATCATGTGCACATCAGGCCTATGGGCCAGTCCAAATTCTGATAAACAGAACACTCAAAAATGACTTTATTTTTGTCAAATCCTTTAAAAAGCCTTTACTGGGGGAGGTCACCCAGTCCTTCTGTAGAGTAAGAGGCTATATGTGACATACAACAGTAGTATCTTGGAGACACAATATTTAAAAAAAAAAAACAAAAAACAACTGTCCAGCAACCAACCAAGCTTACCTATCCCTGGCCTAAACCAACTTGAGGATAAGGAAAACTTACCTCTAAAGAGAAAAAGCGATTAATTATGTCAAGGGACGATTTGTAGACTGCCTCGTTGTCATGGTACTGCAGTTCTTCAAGCTTTTCAAGCCCACCAACCTCCTCAAACATCAAAAAGAGTTTGTCACTCTCCCCAGTTTTCACTGCCATCTATAAAGAGACAAAAATAGCAAAATACATTGATCTAATCTGCTGCCAGCACCCAGTATACTCTGTATACTCTCTAGTTTTACAGAGACCTGTAAAATTTTACAGATGGCATCCAAGATGATCAAAATTATTTTGCTATCTTTTGTAGACAACAGTCGAACCAACGAAGGCAGCACATGACACTGGACAAGGTAAGCCACTTGTTCCACAGTTCCTCCACTTGTAAAATTAGTGACTGCCCACACCACCTCCTTCTGTGTCTTGTACTCTCCCTGTACAAAAATAGACACCAGAATGATCATTTAAAATGTGTACAGACAGGCACTATAAATAATGTCCCCATAACAATATCCCCTGCATTCTCACATGTCTGAGAATTTCTATGAGGATGGGTATGAGGCCAGCATCTATAACCTCCTGGATCTGGCTGTGCTTGCCGGCAGTGATGTTAGACACTGTCCACGCTGCTTCTTTTTGGATGTTGGGCCTGTGGTGGCGAAGTAATTGAGGGAACAGGGCCAAGGCACCTGCATTCAGCACACTCTGGGTCTGCTCATCTGTCCCTGTCACAATGTTGCCACTGATCGCAAAGCAGGTGTCTGTATGGTTTTGCAAATGAACAAAAATAACAATAACTACAATTTTGGATATACGGTATCTAAGATCATCTAGGATTGAAATCTGTGTCCATACCACAATGGAATTTTCTCCACAAGCTAAAAGCCGGACCAGGTGGGGCACCAGCCCAGCACGCACCACAATCTCTATCCTCTCATTGGAGCCATCCGTCAGGTAGGACACAGCCCAGCAGGTATCCGCCAGCACCTCTTTGTCCATGCTATGGAGCAGGTGGAGGAGCCCTGGAAGCACCTGCACCACTGCTTCCAAAGGAGGGGCAGGGTCCTTATTCCGGCATAGGTTGGATAGAGTCCAGGCGAGATTTCGCAGGTAGCTAGTCTAGAAGATTGGTGTAAATGTGTTACAGTTGAAACAGTAAGTAGAAACAAAAACGCATGAGTACCATAATTCATATTTCAACAATTGTTTCTACAGTTATAGAGCAGTAGTTACAGCACTCGCATTTTTTAGTATAATACTTACTGGGTAGACAGAGAGATCAGGAGCAGTCACCAAAGTCAAAAGAGGCTCAAGACCTTTGTGTTTGATCACAAGGTCTCTGAAATTAGGTCCATCGCCTAATTAATATACATAAACATGATGAATCTTGATATGTAAATGCAAAAGCATTATTGTAAAACACATGAAAAGAAGAAAGAGCTTAATAGTTGAAAGAAAAGTAAATGAGATGGTATAAACTACCTGCAATGTTCCCCAAAGCCCAGATGGCTTGTTCACTGATGTGTGGGTGTGGTGATGACACCAGATTAATAAATGCTGGAATGGCCCCTCCTTCCACAACAACCCTGGTTTGTTCTGAAGTCCCAGAGGCAATGTTTGTGAGAGCCCATGCGGCCTCAAACTGAATCGGAGCACATTCAGATAATGAAAGAAAATAAACAAATCTGGGTATAAGGCCAGCTTCAATTATGTTGTCAATTGGAGGATGCGTTCCTCTTGAAATAAGTTTTCTGCAGAAAGAAAAAATACATTGTATGTTAGAAAAGACAAAAATAGGAAATAATGAAAAAGAAAATGACTTTACCGAGCAGCTTGTGTTGCCTGCAGTTGATATGGTAGGCTCTCACTATGCACGCCTTCCCAAATTTTTTCAACTGACCACTGAGGTGGCTATATGTGTAGAAAAATGTGTCATTATAAATGATAATAGAGTACAATAACACATCATAATCTGTAAGCACATTTATCCTTAAGCCTAAAGTACAACACAAACCTAACTGGCACAGAAAAATGCTCATTGGTGCAATTGTGTATTACTACTTATTATAATAATGTGTATTTATTAGTAAGCTATAATATTTAATCACCACATATCTACAGCATGTGACCAGCTTTACCTGTCCATTTGAGTCTTGCTCCTCCAGGAGATCATGCACAGGGCTCTCCACATTCCTCCTCTTTAAAATCTGCTCATCCTTTTTAGCTTTCCGGAGCTCCACGCTAACTTCCGCTCTCCTGCGCCTGAGCTCCTGTAAACACTCACAGCTTGGTACAATGCAGGCTAAAGAGAGTTAAGGCTTTTCATTGTCAAAGGCAACTTGAATAACTTACATTTGTGTCTTTACCCTTGTTTTTGAACTGGCAGAGTCTTGCTCCGCTGTCGCAGTCAGCTGACATTACTGACCGAGGAGCAGCACAAATGATCCAAAGCAGAGGTCCTGGTCACATTTTAACAGTCAGTTCAATTAGATATTTTGAAGCACTGCTGGCAGAGGGTGATAGTGTTTTTTAAAGATAGAAATATGGTAGTAAATAAGTTTGGTGTAAAACACAGTAAAGCCGGTTTGTTAACAGCCTGTTCAACAACTACGGAGCAAGACATCTGTCCCCGTGTAATAAGCAGTAAGACAGTCAGCTAACGTTAGTATCCAACGTTCAGTTTGACCATTACATTTAACGAACAACAAGACGTTGATATATTTCAGCGTATACAGTGCTTTCTCTTCAGAACATGTGCTTACCTTGCGACGTTCTTGTCTCTTTTTTCCTTCAACTGGCTGACGTCTAGCACAGACCGCCCTGATAGTTTTTGCGATCCCCATTGGTTCAAAAAGCTCCGAGCGCCTCCTTTTTAGAAAAAAAATACACAAAACTCCTCTGTAGTTGTCAGTGGCAACCAAATTAAAATCTCGCGAGAAGACAGGGGCGCGTTGCGTTCGCGTGTGACATGTGTTGGAGGCGCATGGATTGGTTGCTGCTTGGTGCTGCTGTGGTCGCTTTGAGGCTGCATTCAGATCATGCTTTGCGTTTGTGTCGGTTACTTTAACCTGTGTCTCAAGTAAGGTATTGTCATTAGAGAAACAATTCAAAAATAAAATCCTGTCTTTTATGGTTTTTATGACGTATTTCCGCTGTATTGGCGGCGTAATGACCCAGTGGCCTAATGGATAAGGCATCAGCCTCCGGAGCTGGGGATTGTGGGTTCGAGTCCCATCTGGGTCGTATTTAACTTCATTTTAGGAGTTCAGGATTCAGGTCTTTACACTTTGGCTGTTAAAATGGCAACGTAGGATCTTTTATCAACGATTTTGACGTGTATTCTTGCAATTCGTCGCGTCCCATATGTATTTTCTGGCTCTGGGAGTAAAATAAACACCATTCCAAACAACGTGCAGTGTAAACAGCCAAGTCAATGTGTTTTTTTTTTACTACAGAACAGCTGAATGAGCAAAACGCCCATTTGTCTGCTCTGTAGGTCATAAACATGTTGTTGCCTTTGCAATCGCAGCCTATGGTAAAACTTTGTCCAGTAATTTGAGGTAAAGGTGGATTATTGCTAAACTGTGGACAAAACAGAAGACTTTTTTTTAGAAGACTATTTTAAGAGCAGAGAGGTGAAGTTTTCTTATTATAGCCTACAGCTGCAGGCTAAATTTACACTGTCACAGGAAACCAAAAATTACATGTAAGTGGCCACTGGGGGGCAGCACAGATAAAGTCTAGTTTAGTTCAACTTGTAATATTGACTTGTATAAACATGTCAGAAGTCAATGAGCAAACTTTGAAAAAGGAAACAAAAAGAATGAGAGACTTTAAAATATCTATAAATCCAGCCCATTTTAAAGTAAACCAACAAGACATGTTTTTAGTTGCAGGTATCTGGTTTGAAATAGTATTTATGAATGAATGGAATGTCATAGCAGTGTGAACTTAGCCCCGCCCTCACATCCATCCCATCACAGCAGTATAAAATCCAAGAAATCCCTGCGTTGTAGCAGACGTGGATAAACTGCACATACACTAAACACAATGGCAAGGATTTTAGTGTTTCTCCTCCTTCAGACATTTCCTTGTTTTAAATCAGAAGAACATGTAATTACTGGTAAGTAGTGTGTTTACTGCAGTTTTGTGATATATGCACAGCTTTTTATTGTGACCAATGCAGTATCTCTTATAGTATTTATGTAGATCATTTGTGTAGTTGAAGGAATTTAAAACATTGGGCATTGAAGTTCCAGTTTTTGTCTAATAATTATACTTAACTATAATTACATTTATTGTTTGTTTTCAGAGCTGTACACTGTGGTTGAAAAGGGTCCGAGCGGTTTTGTGGAAGGAGCTCAACTCAACCAGAGCAGACTGGTGGTCAAGGAGCCGTCTTTACCCATTAATGAGCTTTTAGAGAAGAACAGCCGAACAAGTGAGTCTAAGTTCACCTTGCACCCTCTGCCTTCTGCAGTGTGGCCCAAACATAGTGACTTGGTTCCCATGTCCCGCCACCATAACCTCCACAATAAGAGCAAAAAGGGTTTTAAGACCGATCGCCTGATTGAGCACAACAGTGAGAAGACCAGAGAGAGCACAGGTCTGCTTCCCAAAAGCCCAGTAATAGGATCTACAGCTCCTGTCACCAATAAAACTGCACCAAAATCCAACCAAGACCCTCTCTCCAGCACAAGCCCACCCCAGGTCAGTGAGCATGAAGTGCACACCAACAGTAGAGCCAGAGTGCCTCCTCCACCTCCTCAGCCTGAACCTCCAGTCAGTATCCCGCGCAAAGACCCAAACCGCAGGATGATGGACCCCGAAGAGAACCGTCCGGGCAAGTCCAGTATCTATCAGTCAGGCATTGTGAGCCGAAACAGCAGCCGTCCCTCTTTGCTGTTCAACCGGCGCTCCTCCAGCCTCCTCTATCACTTTGATGTACTCAGAAGAGGTATTTACGAACTCTTACATCACTGTGTACCTGAAATTTATTTGTCATTAACTGTTTAGGAGTACATAATAAAATATAAGAAAATAACAATAACTAGATAAGTATAAAATAATGCTTTTTACAAGGAACAATAATAATCATTATAATTATAACCAGTAAAACAGTTTGAAATTAATGTAAAAATTAAAACTGACCAAAACAGTTCCAGAATACAAAGCAGTACAGTATGTCTAAGCTCAATGATTCAAGATATTACTAAAGATACGGTAAAGTGATATTATCCCATTATTGAAACCACATTTACATTATATACTTATATCTGAGCTTAGTGGTAGTCCCCACAACCTCCCCTGGCTCTATGACGCCCACTTAGTGGCTATGGTTACATGCACACTCTAAATCTAATTATGATCAAAGCTTTTGAGTTATAAGATTATTAGAATGCCTCTGATCACTCACATTACATTTTCTGGTTTACATGTCATTTAAGTAATCTTAAAGGTCCAGAAACCAGATCATAATCAGATTTTCGTGTGCATGTGAGCATAGCCACTGATGTGAAATGTCACACTGATACCAATCGAAAGCCATGCAGTGAATATTTTAAATGGGTAATTAAGATGTTAAGCAGCCCCCACTTAGCTCCCCCTAATAACCCCACAATAAGGAATGCACAGCCTGGGTTTCTGTAATGACAACCTTGTCTTTAGAAGTGACAGTAAAATGGGGTCTGGCTCCATGGTGACGCCTGGCAGACTTTACTTTCTGTCTTTGTGTTCTGTAGAGTCGGACTTCACACATGACGCTTTCTGCCTGAGTGAGTGCAGGAAGGAGAGGGATGAGCGCGAACACTACTGCTACAGCGAGTTTGGTATGTAAAAGAGGATCTACAGGACACTGTTTGAAATGTAAATGAAAAAAAAAAATGTGTAAACTGTTTCCATGTACAGAAAATGTGACGCATTTTCTCTAGTTTCAGGTACAAAAACGTTATTAGGATTTTCACATTTTTGGATCCTAAAAAGGTCTTTTTTCTGATGTTGTTGGTTTGCTTTCTATGTTCCGCAGTATGGCAGTTAACCTATCTATTCCCATGGAGACAAGCAAATGATGTTGCCAGGCTTTTTCACTGGTCATATCTGTGGAGAGGTGACCCCGCTCAGAGTAATGATGCATGTTTTTCAACGTATTTTTGAGCAATAAAAATGCCTGTAATGAAATGGATGCTAGACAGTGCCTTTAATGCCATACTGTGGAACATTCCAGGCAACGAAATAACAAAAGTTTGTGGTGGACCCCCCAACATAGCAACACAGAACACCTTAAGATAATTTTTTTCTTAGCATTTTACAGTATTTCAACATTTCTGAGTTGGTAAATCCCGTGTTTAGTGAGTGAGTAAACTAAACCTACAGTGTTTCTCCCGTCACAGCCATCAATGGGATTGTCCATGACATCGATGTGCTGCGTAAAGGTGTTCGTCTGATCACACTGATGGTGACCAGTGATGGATTCTACAAAATGAGCCGCCTCTACGTGACCCCCGACAGCTTCTTCTTCAAAGTCCGGCTTCTGGTCGTGGACACATTCAAATGCAGCAAACCGTGTCCAGACATTAAACTTGGTGAGTGCATATTAACCCAGTGTAACATATGTGATGTGAGCATTGGTCCTAATAGTCACAGGTCCATGTACTGTTTGCGCATATCCCAAGCCTGGATAAATAATGTTGTAAATTGATAGATAATAGATAATTGATAGATAGATTGATGATAGATCATGTCATAAATTGATAGTTTGGGGGTGTTTCAGAAAATATTGTGATTAAATGGTAATATCAGAGACCACTATTTGCCATTGACTGTAAACTTATCATAAGCGTATCATAAATGTACTAAAATATGGGCTGCAAAAAATTTAAATGCCGCAATGAAACACTATAGTGGTTAGAATTAGCAAATCTTTTAATCAGATAGATCCGTTTGTTTACCTGCTTTACATGTTTCGCCTCCTTCATATATCCCGGTGTAGTGATGTGTCTTGTAGGCTGCTTTACTTGGTTTTGCCAGAGTATAGGGGAAGCTTACTCCACCTACTGTCACCGGACGCCTTCTCCAGGACTGCATTGAATGTGTGTGTTAAGGTGTACACTCCCTTGTCATGATTCATGCTTCTTGGACCTCGATGGCCTCTCTGATCCAGCGGTCGTATTTGTTGCTTTCAGGTCAGATGCACCTGGCATTGTTCTTGTCCATGAATTGGTTTTCTCAAGGAAGGGTACAGCTTGTGATGCAGTCCTGGAGAAGGCGTCAGACAATAGGTGGCATAAGATTTCCCTTCAGTCTGGCAAAACTGCTCATTCTAAGTTTAAAACTGAAGATAGAATGAACCAAAGACTTTAGTGGTTGATTCGTGAGTCATAAATATGGAAATTCTTTGACCCTCAACAGCTCAAAGGTTGATCTGTTGAGTAAATGCAGTAACTATTGTGACAGGCCTTGGTGATAATTTAGTGCTGTCCTGACTGTTGTATTGAGTTGCAGATAAATCCACACCTTCCACACTTTTCTTCACTGTTCGCTGTTCTTTATAGGGACCAGGTACATTATAATGGGTCAGATCTACCACCGGAGGCGCCATCTCCCCTCTGACCTGTTGGTTCTCGTTGGCGGCAAACTGAAGCCTGGAGACGGTCTGCTTCGAAGCAACAACTACATCAAAAGATTCAACAAACGGAGACACCAGAAAGCTGTGGACGCCACCCGCTCCAAGTGTAGGTGAACTGTACAGACTGCTGCCCTTTGCTGAGGGCCAGAGACACTGAAGCTGACAGGACTGGTCATAACTAGCCTCACAGTGAATGAAACAAAGAAGATATGAGGGAAAATACATGGACTTATAATGGACAACTCTTATATCACCATGCACCTTTTTATTTGTCTATTAGCAGCCTGGGTCAAAACATATAGAAGTTCCTCAAGGATGTAAACTTGGCCCGCTACTGTTTTAGAAAAAAAAATGTTTATTCATGGCTGGTACATGAAATCTACCCACACTGTCCTTTTTTAGTACAGAACTCATAATAACTTAAATAGTATCTCCCTATATTTTCTCCTAAGTGTCCTTAAGAGTTCCCATAGCCTCTTAGTGTCAGTTAATTGGAAAAGATGGAGTTGTTTTTTAGCCTAGAAAACATTTTAGTTTAATGATGTTGTAGGCTGGAGAACGAGGATGAACTACGTTATTAATGTCTTCACAATATTAAGAAGCATGGAACTTCAAACGAGGCCTGGCTATATAACAAAAAGGAGTAAGTTATATATGAGTGGACTAAGCCATAAATTAATTCTGATCCTAGAGGGGGATGAGTTGGAAATCACATCTTGGGAATTGGGAACCAAATGCCAAATGTCAACATGGCCAAACCAGGAATTATGTAAAAAGATTGTATCTGTTCTCCTGATTGTAGTTGGACCTGGAATGGGAGTGATTTGCACTGTTTTATACACGTTTTCGAAAATAAAATGTGTTTTTGTTCTTATCTACAAGGCTTATCTGTAGCGTGAATCATTATCATTCCCAAACACTGCAAGAGATGAGCTGCTGTGACTATATGACACAATAATTACACTGTAACTACCATAGTCTCCGTCTGGATTTAGGGAGAACATTTTTGAGTTTGTTCCCTTTTTTTTT
This sequence comes from Periophthalmus modestus, assembly GCA_019594935.1. Lineage (NCBI taxonomy): Eukaryota > Metazoa > Chordata > Actinopteri > Gobiiformes > Gobiidae > Periophthalmus > Periophthalmus modestus. The sequence goes on along the minus strand of JAIEZT010001373.1, from coordinate 26,342,489 downwards.
TTTTTTCCATCTTAATTGTCAGTCAGCTGAAGCGGTCAGTTCCCAGGCCTATCTGAGATCAGCACTGGGGGGAACAGATGGAGGCGGACAGGAAGCTACGATCACAGCGGGGGGACATTCTTGTAGCCAAAGATGTGAAGACTGCGAGGTGGGAAGATTTCCAAGTGGTTTCCCGTGTGATAGGCCGATCCCCAAAGCCACAAGCAGAAGGAGGGGTGGGGGCTGTGCTGGAGTCAATTTGTGGTTTGATTTGCAGGTCAAATGCAGAAACATGAGGTGGGTGAAAGGTCATTTTGGATTTAAACAAAGCAGGGTTTTAAAGTCATCACATGCATATCATCTCCCTGCAGTATTTTGAGAAGGGCTTGGGGCTGACACAAAGAGTGCACCGACCTATGGCGTTAGTTGATTGGATTATTGCAACAAATAACAAGACAAATAAAAAACACATTTTCTTTTTAAAAAAACAGGGCGTCCAAAACATTTTATTTTACATGGTGAATCATCCCATCAAGTACAAAAGAGAATCTCTTCATGACTGCCACTTTTTGTTCAATTTTATCAAACGGGCCAAATTATATTTTTCATAAATAAATAAAACCATAACATATAACATAATAGTTTGAAGGTGTCAAGTAAAACCCGCTACCTATAAATAAAAAATGTAATACTTTTCCATTCAAAATATTTAGTACACAGCGAACAAAGGGCAATTTCACCTATTTTGATTTAAAAGAAAAATAGTTAAATATTTTCATGGACGTAGCTGCTGGTTCTATGAGAAAAATAAATGTTTCTACGACTCTAAAAATCTGTATTTAACATTTGTCATTAGTTAATATACAAGTTTTACAAAAAGTTGATGACACACATGGGGTTACAAAACAAAAACTGAAAGCTACATCAGATCTCAACTCAAAACAAATGTAGTTTACAAGTTTTGTTTTTAAGCGTAACAGCCTTGACTCAACCACACCCTTCTACAAAACTTAAAATGACACGTTACAAAAAATGTTCCCAAATATGCTAAAAATGCAGCTATAAAATGTTCATACAAACCCAGTTGTACAAAGACTTTTTAGTTTGCCCCATTCAACTGCTCTCTATCCCAGACCACAAAATATCTTGAGAGATGCTGAGAAGAAGTCTATTATCCAATTACTTATCCGTGCACTGAGGCCGGTTCTTCTGAGCTGAGACAGACATGAGCCAATCTGTCAAATTCAATGAAATACTTTAGAAGAGGCAGAGCTTTTCAAAAGAGCAGGGCTTGTCCACGTCCACCTTCATTTAATGACCGAAAACCTGTCCATCAGGTCTATTTAGCAACTGTCCAGTTTCTTGTAGAGTAACTAAGCAGTGGGCTACAGTGATGGGACTATACAAATATTTGCAAACAGGACACACATTTACTTGAATTTGTGTTTTTGTTTAGCACAGTCAGACACTGATGTTCACTGTTGCGTTCTTAGATCTCATGTCATAAACCACTGCAAACTGGCAGCACCCAACAACAAGGGCTAATTTGGAGATGCCAACGACTTAATCATCTATCCATTACGACTTTAGGACAATCCCTTGTGTCTACCTATTTAAAGAACTGTATTTGGTCTTGAATAATGAATAATACACAATAATGACGTCTTCTTACTGAAACCATGAAGATGAGCTAATCAATATTCACCAGTGCTCACAAAGAGCAGGTTATATCTAAAAATGAAATGAAGGTGGTAGATGTGATGACGGTAAAGGAAGAACAACTGTACGATGTAGGAAAACTACAAATTGTGCCTGAGTAAAACATGATTAAAGTCTGCTGCCACGTTACCGGGACGTTACCGGGACATTACCGAATGCCATTTCTCATGGAGAGTGAGATATTTAGATTCTTGACTTCAGATGCAAAGGAGAGTGGTTGAAAACTCCAAGCAAGGTGCTGCATGGGGCTGGCAGTTGGTCCAGTTGGTCAGAGCTGTAAATTTGACACCCATTCAGACTTTGTCGTCAGCATTTCCAACTCCCAAGAAATGAGACGTTTCAGTCACATTCAAACCATGGGGCTGGTTTAAGCCAAAGAATTTGGGTGGACTAAGAGACTGCTGATGGTAGTTTGTTGTTATGAGACCTACAGAAACAGGCAGAGAGAGAATGAGGGACCGTTTGGATCATTTGGTAGTTTCTTTTTTATTAAAAGCTTTACATTATGACAAAAATATGCACTAGAGATACAAAAGAAAATAAAAACAAACATTTGTTGGATGCCAGTGGGTCAGACCAAAGACCGAGCAGCCATGTTGGTGAAATGTGATGTAAATGTCCGACCAATCTGCTCTGTATTTACAAGTTAATCTGAACTAGAATAAACACTTGCCCTCAGAACAGGAAAGCTACACTAGATTTTTTCTCTATCTTTACAAATCTTACCATTATTTCCTTATGAAAATAAAAATAGTCCTTCACAAAAGATATAATATGCACATAAAACACTACATGAACAGAGCCAATAAAAGAAACTGAGGCATGCTCAAAACGGCGGGAAAATGAGGTAAAATGTTCTACCGCAGCCTGTTGTGCCTAAAACAAATCAATAATGAGTAATGAATAATTAATAGATGTCTTTTACATAATCAATACATTTTTTTATGTAACAAACTAAATATCAGTCATCTTTCAAAGTAAGAAAATACTTGAATGATTTTATGTTACCAACATGGCTGCTATTACTGAACAGTAGATTAATTTTTTTTCTTTGATAAAAAAAAAAGATCACACCCTGAGTGTGGTATGACCTATGCGCTTGCTCCTAAAGATTTAGGGGCTGTTTGACAGAGGTAAAACAGCCATATCCGGGATAACAAATTAGTTTGTTTTAGGATTGACCCCAGGCACCTAGGAGTTTAGACATCACAATCTGCAAAAGAGGAAACAGAGAGAATGGATGGAGTCAATACATGCAGGTGAAGCACTGGACCAGGAGGATGCAAAGTACACGCTCACAGCATTTCACAACACAAGCAAACGAAAGGTGGACATGCTACAACTACACTAGCGACGCAGGGATTTACTTGTTATTTTTCAAATAAAACGGGTAGTGACAGCATTCAAAACTTTTACATTTACAGATGAACATACTTTAACTAATGAGCAAAAAGCAGCATTTAGTAAGCGGTTTTGTGGATGAGACGAGGAGAGACTACAAAGTTTAACTGAAGTACAAAATGAATAGTAAACAGTGAGATGATTAGCCCATTATTATGTCTCACCTGCTAGCTTTAAATCCTTTGAGCTTTTGGACAAAGAAGGTCTCCAGAATCTCAGCACACTGGTAAAAGGGCGAGTCGCTGGGGTTGTAATAGCGACAGTTGTCAAATATTTTGGTCATGTCGGCTACAAACTCCGTCAGCTTGATGTACTCGTGCTTCTGCAACTTCACTTCCATTGTGGAAAGATCTGGGGACGCAGAAACCGTAAGGGACAATGAACATACAACATATACAAATACTACCAAATACACTGAATTCTAATACTTCAACATCGCACAAACTAGCTGAATTCATCAAGCATCTAACACTGCTACACATTTAGATACATGCTTAAGTAATTGTAGCGCACGTGGTTGACAGATTAAAATATGCTTCCTGATTGCGTGTTTTATCGCTTTCTACAAAACAGCAAAAATCCATAGATCCTGCCAGATGTAACCTCTTCCTCCTCGGTTCTCCAAATCCTGACCAATGTCATTCCTGAGGACACAGTAATTGTCTTCACATCCTTTTGGATTAATCAACACAATTAACGGCGAGCACACAGCATGCCAAGAATTCCAATAATTTTTGCTTTTTTAGTCAATGCAGAAAACATAACTGAGAACCTTGTGTTAGACCACAAACTAAAATATAGTGCTAAAATACAGTGAACACATTATCCTGCTCAGAGCGTTATTTTGATGAAGATGGCTTATGTCGTCACAAAAAAAATAAAAAAAAATGCTTTTGTGACACTGGCCCTGTTAAGCAACCTAACCTTTCCAAGTAACTGCAATGTAGGGCTGCTGGTGGGCTACACTTAAAGCAAACATATCAGACTCGAAGCCCCCACCCAGCGAGCCTGTGCTGTGCAAACCTCTCGGCCAATATCAAAGACCTCCTTCTTCTCCCTCATCTGATTTCATCCCCAAAGCCTTCAAAAACTACCCATGGGCCAAATAGTCTTTTAATTTGTGAGAACCAAAAAGGTCTTTTTCTTGGGGTGGAGGGGCGAGTGGATGACTAGAGTTTCCAGCCTCTGGCCAAAAGGAGCGGAGTGGTCTTTCCACAGGATGCCCTGCAGAGGCCGGAGCAGCTTATTAGCAGTTTGTTTGTGTGGAAGTTCAAAACAGCTCCCGTTGACGCAAGACGCATTTACATGGCTGCTTTGATCCGAGTTGGAGGGCTTTTCTGGCTGCCAGCTACCTTTTGAAGTTTAAAGATATAGACACTACTAAAGTGAATTTGTACAGGTGAGTCAGAGGCAAAAGTGGATCACCAGGAGGTTGAATACACTGCCAATACTTAATTAGTGGATTAAACAATTTGCCTTGTCAAACATGTTTGTTTGTTTTTTCCCTTCCTTATCTTCACTTACCCATTGGTTCTTTAATAACCCTGTAGTAGTCTGGGGCATCATTGGTGTCCACCGGCTCCAGAAATGGCCAAGCCATTTTATGGGCCTGTAGGGGGAGAGAAGAGAGAAAAGAGAGAGACGTCAGAAACTTGGGACCAGAAAAGAAAAGCAAACATGGCAGAGAAAATGACAGTGGAAGCAGGTGGGTCAACACAGATGTTCTCGTCGAATCCTTCAGCGCGAGTCTCTCTAAAAAAACCCACATGAAGAAAACACGGAGAGGTGAAAGGGGGAGGAGTAGAAGCTAGAAGAAAAAAAAACAGAAGTAGGCAATTGTCCAAGTGCTGCTCTGGGGAACCAAACCCATCAGATAAGCAGCACACAGAGGACTTTGTTTGCCCGTTATACAATGTCATACAGGAAAGCAAAAGTAAAACTCCTGCTTACTGTGGTTGCAAATAAACTACTGTTTGAAAGGAAAACTATGGACAGACATAGTATGATAAGAACAGATACATCTGAATGACACATGATATGAACAAGTGAACTTTATTTCCATAGATACAGATGCACTTCTGGATACTGGATCTGGTCTTTTACACCTCAACATGACCTACCCAGCAGTGAACAACTGCACAAGTTGGTTCAATAGTAACAAATGACTAGGGGCTTGAGTAGTCATAACTTCTATGGCTGATTATCGGTTCACTGTGCAATTAATTTGCTGCAGCTCAGGCTTTTTAATGATGTCCATTTAAAATTTGGCATACTGTATCATCTTCCTTTGTGTCAGTGGTCTGAAGTAGTTTCAATATTATCGTTTATCACAATATTTCTCTGTAGCAATATATAGTGTTTCAAAATGTGTTATTGTGAGGCTTAGATGGCATACACTCATACTATTTTACCTGTAAGGAGCGAAGTATTCTTCTAAGGCCCTCATAGTCCTTGTCCGTGAGGGGCGTAAAAACAGTCATGGCGTCCTCTGTAGACTGACATTGTGGACAAACGTATTCATCTATGTGGTTAGCCTCACTCTGCAGGATTCCCACACAGCGACCGTGGTACCAGTTTTGACAACGATCACAGCCAATATAGAACCTGGAGGAGAGAATCATTTATATTTCCAAAAACGCCAGATTCATTTAAACAGGCATGCCTGAAAAGTCATCATCTTACTGTGACTCGTCGTAAGGTGTCTGGCAGATGCAGAACAGCTCCTGTGTGCTGCTCTCCTGGCCCCGTTTACACTCAACACAAATGTAGTCGTCCATTTTCTTTGCTTCCTTTTCCGTGATTCCCACACAGTCGCCATGGTACCAGTTTGTACATAAGTCACAACCAATATAGAACCTGAAAGGAGGACAAAAACAGTTGGTAACTACGGGCCTAAGAGTGTGATACATGGTGTACTAGAGTCTGTGCCATACTAAATACTTGTATCAGATGCATGGAAATTTGGAATGTCAAGTAAAAACTTCAGTGTAATTTGTGCAATGCTTGAGCCTAAGCCACAGCATTTACAGATTTGTTCATACACTTATGATCGATTGCAATATTATCATCTGTCAAAATATGATTTTCCTCCCAATATCTCCTACCCCTAAAAATATAGAATCATGCATGTTTGGACATACTTGGTCTCGTCGTAGGGAGTCTTGCAGACGCAGTAGAGTTTAATGTCCTTCTTGTTCTCTTTAGTGCTTGTAGTTGAGATCATCTTCTTCTTCTTGGACTTCGAGTCTCTGTCCTCATCACGTTTCCTCTTGTGTGCAGCGCTGGGGGTGGAGAGGTGGTGCTGGGTCAGAGCCTGCTGTTGGGCGGCGGCTGCGGCCCGAGCGGCCTGTTGAGCTGCAGCGTGGGCCTTCTCCTTCTCACGCTGCATCCGCAACAAGTCCTTTTTCAGCTCCTCCTGAAACCAATATACCCACGCATCAATGTGTCATCTTTTTACTCCAGTGGTGGATATTTTAATTGAAAGGGTTAGTTACCATCTCGAAAAAAAAAAAATAAATAAATAAAAATGTTTTGAGGTCTAGTTATTGTAACATTGGCAGACAACATTACAGCACTTGATGTAACATACTTCATGCAACTGTGACAGATGTACATTCATGTCAATAGAGGTTATGCAGATGACAGCACAACATTCAGAATGTTAAGAAGGAGTGGCAACATTACACAAGGGTGAATGGTGAGTAATGACATTTTCTCATGTAAGAACTCAAAACACTTTATCCAAAATGTGAAAGTGCTGCTACAGTCTAATAGGAAATACAAAAGCCTACAACAATGTTTAGGTTGTACCTGACATAGGACACTGCAGACTGAACACAAATCCATCACTGATACAGACTTTGGATCAGACACAATTGCACTGAACCGTTCTCTCCTTAAATAACCCGTTTCTGAGTCTATCTGTTGAAGAGATTTATTGTTGTGGGACGAGTTTAAGTGTCCTTTATCTCCCTATCGTTAGCTAACAAGCTAGATAAGCTCTGCACAGTCAAAACAACAGCAGAAGCAAAGATACACATTTTGTCTGTTGTTTTGCCTATGGCTATGTCTCAGTGCCACTCAGTCGAATGTTGAGGGGCATAAAATGATGTCAGTGCAAGACCTCTATAATATGCTTTTTTGCAATTTGTACATTTCTATCAAAATGTACTTATATCAGGACTGTATTCAAATATTACCTCATGACATTTATTTATTGCAGTGTTAAACTGTAAACTGTGAAAGGCAATATGCAAATACATTTTACCAACCTACTTTAAAACATTTGATATACAATAGTTGTATCAAAGACTTCTTTACCTGGGCCTCCAGCTGAAGCTCCTTGTCGAGAAGGGCCCGCTTCTTGAGGATCTCCATCTTGAGGCTCTCTTTGTGCCGATACAGGAGTGTGGACAGTTTACTGGCATTGGCCAATCTCCTCTTCGCCTCCACCACCTCCTCTTTTTTCTTCTTCTTCGCTGCTTGTCTTTCATCTTTATCTATACGATCCAGGATGAACTTCATTACCTGGTTGCACACAATCATTCTGGACAGAAAAAGGTAAATATAATAAGTTTATACATTCATACTCAAAAGATAAACGCTATATAAAGCATAAGTATGTATAGTATTTGGGTTTTCTTTCTCAAAATATGTGAAATATTAACATTTCTATTGTGTCAATTACACATGTGTAACACTGCAAAAATGTGAAAAGGAGCCCAGAAAAATAGAGGCTTTTAGTTCCATGGGGATTCAAATAAAAAAAAGGATTTTAAAAATAATGAAGATAAAAGAGAAGGATGAGAAGGGAAGAGGAAGATCAGTCAGTAGAGAACACTATTAATCCAACAAAGCTGTAATGTTTCAGTGACTTTGACCTTTCACCTCTCGTAACAAAAAACAGTTTATGTTCGATCTAAAAGTGCCTCTATGGAAACATATCTTCGCAATGGCTGTGTAATGAAGTGCAGTTTATGTCTCAAAAAGCTGAAAACAGTGTCCCCCCCGCGATTAGAGAGAGCCACGTGTCTCGCAGATGTGAGGCCTGTTGGAATGGTCAGTGTTTATTTGTAATGGGCGCTGCTTCAGTAGTCAGGGAGTGGGTGAGAACAGTAAGGATGGTCAGAGATGGGACAGGGCTGAGAGGCTCTTGTAAACATGAAAAAGGAGAAAAGGTTATCCATACATTTACAGCACAAAAGGAAATGCAGCAGTAACTTGTGACGCCATCATTTCCTGTAAGTCGAAGCAAAAGCCAGTGGTCTGACCTGATATTCAAATACATTTTTATTTAATTTGGATACAGGGTTCGCTTGTGTTCGCCAACATTCACAACTATAACTGAAAACGCTGGCTCTCCCTTGGCTCTGTTCAGTACAAGCAGTGAACGGTAAACACACACATCCATGACATCTGAGGTCAGAAACCGGCCAAAGTCACCGAGGCATGGCAAGTGCGTGGCTCAATGTAAACAGCCCATACGCAGCAACAAAGTGGAGGACGACGAGGGGAATTAAAGTGTAAACATTTAAAGTCCATATTCCAGCTGTGGCTTTTATGAACCCGAGAAGTTTCGAAGGGGAAAATAGAAAAGACAGCAGTGAGGTTGGTCTGAGTTTGGCGTTTCATGGGAGTGTGAATGGACAGGGTGTTGACACAATGTCTGTTTGTGCGGACACTTGTCTGTTAGGGGCAGCAGCAGGTCAGAGCAGGTCACAGGTTCAATTCAAATGTGTGTGAGGCAACTGGACAGACTCAGAAATGTGTCATAATAGATTTGAAACATGCAGCTAAACTAATTCCAGAGCAAAATCACATTAAAATGAGTCTCTGTGTTTGAGTATGTTTGGAGGTTTTTAGTTCTGTCAAATTTTGTTGATTAAGTCTATGGCCATGTCAATTTTCACTAAAGAATAAGAAGAAAGTTGGAGAAGAAATAAATAAAACAACTGAAATGACTGTGGATCTGAGACTGTCAACACCAAAAACACTTTTTTTTCCCCCGTCCTATTATGTCTTCTGTCTTGTTATTTGAATCAGTATGTCCACTTGTTACCACTATGTCTTGAACCTACAATAAGTATTTAATATGCTTAACTTGTATGTTTGTCTTACTTTAAATAAATTTATTCATTTTTGAAATTGTTGCATGGAGTCTATTTTGTTTCAAGTGGGCCCACATTTGCTGTCACTTTAAAGCTACCATCAGTAATTAGAATGGCAGACCCGCCCCTGTTGCATTCTCACACGTCACCACTAGATGCTATCTACGTTACTTCTGTCTGATGCTATGCCAACTTCGGTCTGACAGGAGCCAGCTAGAGAGCACAGGTGAGCCTGAACAAAGGCCAGGTGAAGAGAGGTGGATGACAGAATTCACATCTGCCAACTACTGGTGGAAAAAAATCTAACACTTACAGATTGTAGCTTTAAACAACTTACTCCAACTACAATGCATCTACTTACACTGTTGTTCTGCCCACACTGTATATATTGTATTTATATGTAGTCACTTTATTTTGAATGCATGCTATTATTTTATTTTAATTTACTATCAATATAATTATTCATTGTTTTATGTTGCACAATAAAGTCAAAGCAAGCTCCTAGTTTATGAATTTTGTTCACTGACACTGGATTTCTGATTCTGGGTTAAAATTTGATAATAAAATGTATTTGTGTGCCTGTTAGGTCACACTACGGTCATGCAGCTGCTAGTAGAGGCCTCCTCGGTCTGTACCTCCCAGTGTAATGTTGGACCAGATTCAAGAAGAGGCCTTTCTGTATAGACTGGATGTTACAGTTCATATGGCGCATTTCATTGCTTCAAAACATAACTAACCTCTGATTCTCCTCTCGTTCTGCCGGCGTCATAGTTTTCTTTTGCTTCAGATGTTCAATAACAGCATTTTGCTTCATCACCACCTGAAACAAGCGATAAATGAATTTGAATTTATATGTTAGAATTAAATTTAAAGGTGTACAATGTAACCTTTCTGGTGGAGGGTTCACTGCCTGCCTGTCTCCATGGAAATGCTATTGCTTTGCCTGAAATGTTGCAAAATATGGCTTAAAATGATCCATGTCTAGTGGCAACAAGCAGGTAACTCCACAGACCTGGCGTGTAACTTGACCTGGTGGTGAGGTGACTATAATGCCTGCATCAATCTTTTTCTACGCCCCCTCCACCAGAAAAAGACACAATGCAGCTTTGAAGTGACGGTTGGGGATGAAATGACATAACTAAGTCCACACCTGCTTCTGTATGATGTCGTTCTGATTGACAGCATTGAGGGCCTGTTCTCTTTTGGCCTCTGCCGCTTGCCGTTTCTTCTGCTGCTGCTGCTCTCTCAACTGTTGGATCCTCTGTAACTGCTCCTGCACTGAGGCTGCCTGAATAGTCACCACATTTCCAATCTGAATGCAACAAAAACGCCTTTTTATTCATGGGGAGTTACAGGTTTGAAAGTTTATTGACCAAATGATAACAAACTTAACTTTCTACTTGAGTACTGAACAACAAATTGTGAGTTTTTTTCCCGTGTTGTTTCCTTACCTGTCCTCCCTGAGCTGATGTGGTCCCTGTCTGTTGTATCTGAATTGGAAGCTGCAGTTTGAAGTGCTGTGGCAATGCACCACCACCCTGTTGAGCCTGCAACTGGGCCAAAACCTGCACAGAATCAAGACCGCACATCTAACCCACACATATACTTTGTGATAAATGTATTTTATATTTTACTCACACTTGAAACAGTTTTATTCATAAGAGTGCTTGAGCCTACCTGTACCTGCTGCTGGAGCCCTGACACATTGATGAGCTGTGACGTTTGCTGAAGCTGTAACTGTGTAGTGCCTCCCTGGGTTTTGATCTGCAGTGATGTTGGGGATTGGATGGGCATCTGTGGGGGTACCTGCCCCTGGGGTGTGGCTGCTGATGGGGTGTTGGCTGTGGTCAGAGGAGAGGCACTGGCTTGCACTGGGGCAGCAGCCTGGTGCGCTGGCTGGGCTGGGGTTTTTGAGGGGTTACCTGAAACATAGGTGCCTTTAGGAAAACAGTAACAAATGTATGGAAAGAAGCAACAAAAAATGTGTGATTATACCTGTGCTTGGTGTGGGTGTAACACCTGAAACTATGGGAGTGAAAAGGAAGCGCTGCATCTGGCCATTGGGGAGTGTAGCCTGCATGAGCTGCTGCCCTGGGCCAGGGATTACAGTGACCCCTGAAGGAATGACCTGGAGCTGCCCTGTGGTCTGCCCCTGACCCTGGACCATCACTGTGAGGGGCTGGGTCCCACCCACACCAGCCTGTCGCTCTACACCTGTGCCAGGCTGCTGCTGCTGCTGCTGCTGCTTCTGGAGGAGACAATAAAATAAAATAAAATGCATATTTTATATAATAGTTTTCCAGCTGTCCAGTGATCCTAAATAAATGTAACTATTAAACATGAATCAGTGTAGTAAATGCCTATGTCTCAAGTCAGGACTTGATAAAGCATGACTTTTTCCTAACCTGTGTGAGTTGTGCAAGTTGTGCCAGGCTAAGTTTGACTGGGCCTTGGGCTCGTGGTGTCCCGGGTGGTGTTTGTCCCGCTGTCTGTCCTGAGGTGGGACTGGCCGGCCCCTGTCCAGCCACTGTAGCTACAGCACTCACACCAGATACTGCAGTGGAAACAGCCTGGCCTCGAATGATCTGAGTCACTACCTGCTGTCCACCTTGACCTAGCAGAGGAAGCCAACAAGTATTTAAATTAGGGAAGGACACTACTGTTTAGACACCATGACTATAACTAAAAAGATATGGGCACAGGGTAAAACTCATGTATTATTGTTTACCTTGCTGAACCACAAGGGGTGTTCTAATTACAGTCTTTCCCATGGCTCCAGACTGTTGGATTGGGGTTCGAATCACTGTCATCCCTGGGCGGATCTGACCTCCAGCTGCAAGGACCTAGAAAAGTCATAGTTTTTACATAACAAGCAATCCTTCTTATTAAATAAATATAATTTATTACATAGTATTTATGAGAAAATATAAATATATAAATGCATGTGTGTACCTGCTGCTGGGACCCTGGTGTACTTGGTCTTATGCTGAGAGCTGTGCCCCGAGGCTGCAAAGTGGTATAGGTCTGCGCACTGCCTGCTGTACTGGACGGGATGATGCTCAACACCTTCTGCTGAACCACTCCTAAAAGATTCATTAAAAAGGGTCAAGTTCAGATCTTATTAGTTTACACATCTTGTTGTGACTTTAGGATGTCTAAACAGCAGACAACTTACTTTTTACTTGAAAATACTAGGTCTAAAAGTTTGTAATACAATTATTGAATCAAACGGTTTAGTGCTTGCTTTAAATGGAGTGGAGATACTCAACTTGTGTTCTTTCCTAATTTCTAATTGGAAAGCTTTCGATTAAAGCAAAAGTAAATATTAGCTGAGCAGGTCAACAAAATCTTCAAAGATTAGTTTGTGGTTTGTGCCACTCGACACAGGTCTAATGAATTATGGATGACTTTAGTTCCTACTTTAACACAAACTTTCATCTTCAAGAACTCGAGTGAATCAAAATGCAGAGTTTTGCTTCATCTCACTTCATCTGTTTTATTCTTAACTGTGGTTTTTCACCGCAACCAAGTGGGTAAACCTAAACATCAAGGGTTTCCTTCTGCAAACAGACATGCTAGCCCAAGTCATAGGAGCTGCTGCTATGCGCACATACCTATATATCAAACATTTGTTTCTATGGACTGGCTGTTTGCAGAACTTGTAGTGGGCTGGGAGGTGCACTTTGATTCAGAAAGGGGAAAAGGGATCCCTCTATAGAGGACTACCTGTCTGGAAAGCAGACCTCAGAGTAAACTTGTTTTCTTACCCAACTTCCTTAAGCTCTTCCAAAACAAACAAAATGCCCAACAGTCACACTGGATAAATACACATGTCCGTTAAATAGCTACACTTGCCATGAACTTAGTTTCTCCTTCAAAGTGGCATCAAAGGTTAGTCACTAAAATGTGGTTTCAGATCTATACTTTATGCATTATATATGAACTCATTCCACAGGCTTTGCACACGCCGATGCAATGCCTGTTTTTTATTCCTCCGATTACTTTTTTTTTTTCACAAAACAGGTCAGTAGACTACACAAGTCCATTTTACTATAATCATCCACCCAAAAATACACATCTCTATTAAATAACCATGTCTACAGGACCAAATGAGACAATGTGTCACACCGCACTTAGGAACATAAGATTCACCGCACTGAAGACGACAAGCCCAACAGCCCAAAGTAAATATGAGCTTCAAAGGAAAAGTACTGACTATTAATAATGTCCATAAAAACAATGTACCTGACCATTTCAAATAACCCTAGAAGTCCTCAATCTGATAACATTGAATAAATTACCTCCTTGTGAACCTGGCACATTTACAGTCACAATCTTGCTGTTGGCAGGAAGTGGAAGTTTGGTGGACACAACCTTAGCACCACTCGACGTTCCTGTTATTTGGAAGGTTTGCCCACCAGAAACAGTCACGCTGGTATCAGTCCCTGAACCAAAATAAAGCATGAAATATTATATCTACATTATTCAAATGTGATACAAAATCAACAAAGTGGTTTACCTTGTGTAGTTTGACCTTGCTTGACCCAGGTGGCAAAAGACTGCTGGAAGTTCTTGCCCTGCTGGAATGTGACATTGCCAGCCATCTTTGTGGACAGCACCACTTTGGCGTTGGGGGTGCCCTGTCCTGACACGGCTCCAACAATCACTTTAGGTGTCGTGGCAGGAGTGCTGGGTGTCCCTGTTGGAGTTACTGTGACTGTGCCGGGCTTCTGCTCCAGGCGTTTCTGTATAGTAGGAAGTTATCGTCAAAAATCACATGGAGTCGAACAACGAAACTAAGGAACACTACAACACTACAAATATTTATGACATACAAACAAATTCTCACCTTGGCCTGCTCTGCGGCTTGCGCCTTCTCCTTCTCAACTCTGTACACAAACAGAAAAAATGTTAAAAGTAGTATATCCTAGTAGTAGTATTTTTATTTCTCTCATTATTTGTATTGATTTTTAGGTTTAAGACACCATACAGAGAAAACTGCAAAAAATAAATACAGACAAGGAACATAAGTAAAAAAAAGACGAGCATGTGTGTGTGTCATTTATACATGATCTATAGGGCGGTCAGTCAGTAGTATTTCTATAGTATTTAAAAGTAACTTTTACAGAGTTCTATGTAACGTCATGGGGGTATTGGAGATAATTTAAGTCTAATTTAAATGATTGTTTGTCAGTGATTATTTGATTTAGCCAATTGCAGTGTACAATGTTTGACCTTTCAGAGAAGGCTCTGATCTCCCACAGGTCAAGCTCCTCCTCAGCCACCCAGGTCTCAATCACCACGGGGCCGGTCTGCTTGGCCGGCTCTGGTTTCTTGGGCCGCAAGGCACTGGAGCGCAGCCCCTTTCTCTGAGGCGTGTGGGTTTCTAGATATACATCAGTTTATGGTTATTATATGAATACGCATGTTGTTATTACAATCGAAACGACGTTGTACAAGGCTCACCTTTAGGCGTGTCGGGCACTCCAAGAGGACAGATGATTTTGCGGATGCAGTACTCTGAGCGAATGCCATACGGTCCCACATCCCGCCTCTTGATGATCTCCGTGGTGGTGATTTCGGTGTCAGATTGCTCTGTGGCAATGAGTGGGGAAAGGGCTGGGTTGGTATGAGGTGATGAGGAGGAAAGCCCGAAAGATGGAGGAATAACACTCCAACAGATAAGGACTCAAGAGTGTATCGAGTATACTGTTAGACATTTAGTAAGCCCTTACATAGAAATATTAGTATAAAAGGATCCTCATAATTCTAGTGCTGAGGATATGAAATCACCATGAGAACACTGTACTATTATTTGATACTATGTATGTTTTTGACAGTGTTTTAAATGAAAAATTTACCTGTGCGTGTTGTGCCCACTGCTGCAGATGGCTTGACTGCCATGTCATCCCACCTCAGAGAGGCCCAAAGGAGTCTCAGCATCAAGCTCACACCTGCCATCGACTTCACTGTCTGCAGGCGATATCTGAATACACAAATAAGGTACAAAAGTTAAGATATTGGCTCTACAGTGATAGAACAAATGTGATTTTACATGGGACATAAATGCAACCATCATCACTGATGATGACTACTGAAGAAATAAAACTTGCTCTACTATAATTACTGTCCCGGAAAATAACAGAAAAAGTTAGGTCACAGTCTTCCATAGACACCTCCAGCAGTTTGTTGTATGTAGAAATCATCTTCACATGAGCAACCACAGACAGGAAAATATCCCTGGGCTGCAGGGTTGGACCATCACACAAAGTGAGCATCTTGACACTTCCTAAACCGCTGGATGAATCATGTCTGCTTTGGAAGTCTGAGGCCAGTCCTCGTGTAACCAGGACCAATGTAATAACACTCTTTGGAGCCAAAACCAAAACAGATCCAGCGAGGAAATAACTACGAAATAACACAGCATATGCGTGGACATGGGGATGCTGTAGAAGTACTTTAATCATAATTACAGAGAACCAATATGAACGCTCAATTTTATTTGAATAACAAAGCTTGTCTATGAGGCATCAAGTATATATTTGTATATACTCTACATTATAATGGATTCATAGTTTCGTGGAAAGGTTGAAGGCCTTACCTCCAAGTTATGCCAAAGGTAGGCCTGGGTGAAGGGTATGGCCAAATGTCTGGAGCTGGTTTGGCATTGTAGCTGAATAGTTGCACCTCACGAAATCCTCCCCGTCTTGCCAGCACTTTCAGGTCATCAAATGGCAGCACAAAAATACTCTTGCGGCTACTTTTGGTGACAAACTTGCGGTAGGAGGGCAGTGCGGTATCAGAGCGTGTCTTTTTGGTGCGGGAGAACTTGACAAGTCGGACACGACCTTTTGTGGACGACCAATCTTCTTGACTCATGGTCACTGACAACTCTGACGTTTCACCACTAGAATCGGTTTTGGATTTAGACAGAGAAGCAGACACTGATGTATGCTCTTCTTTAGTGACCACCTCAGACTGCCCATGCGTTTTGGTGACAGTCGTCTTGGTCGTGGTAGTGAGGGACGACACCGTGCTGCTGTTTGTTGAAGTGACTTGGTTTAAATTTGATCCCATGACAGTGGTAGTAGAAGAGACCACTGTGGTTGTGGATGTTGTGGTCACCTGTGTGAACAAAGTCTTTAGTGGTTCTGCCGTCTCGCTGTTGCTATTGTTGTCCTCAGTAAAGTCATCACTTAGACTGGACTCCTCAGCTGAAGGTATGGGAGAGGGGGGCATTCGGATGATTTTTACCGATGGTGTGCTGGTGTTTTCAATAGTGCTTTGATTACTAGCGCCAAGTGCATCTGTACTGCTTTCCAGTCGGGTGATTTTAACTGGAGGGCTATAGTCTGGGTCAAACATTTTACTTTCAGTCTCAACCTTAGAGTTCTCGTCTATAGGACCTAAATCTCCATTTAACACATGATTAGACTGAATGTCATCTTTTAACAAGCCAACAAGCCTATTTTCTTCATCATAATTTTCTATGCTATTCACTTTAGGCTGTAGACTATACATCCCATTATTTGGACACAATTCTGAGTTACTTTCACGTCGTAATCCATCGTTACCATTCAACTGAGGCAGTGGAGAGGCAGGATCAGGGGTGCAAATCTCTTTTGGGCTGTCCTTTTCTAACGGCTCCTCTGAGTCTTTACCATTCGGCTCTGAGCCAAATTGCTGTGAAGAATTGGGGGCTGATGATTTTTCTATGCACTTTTGGGCAAGAACCCTTAAACTACTAACAGAGTCATGTTTTACACCCTCAGATTCGGAGTTAACGTTACATTCTTGTACTTCAAGTGCTTTAGTTTCTTCTGAAATGACTGTTCTTGTTTGTTTTGAGTCCATAGTCCTTTCTACAGAGTTTGCCTCTGGATTCTGTGATACACTTTGATTTGATGTTGAATCTCCATCTATACTGCAGCCATCAGCAGGTGTGGAGTCCAGAACAGGAGAAGAGACTGCGTCCTCTGTGCTCATAGTCTCATCATTATTAACTTTTGTGTTTTGTATTGCAGCTTTTCCATCCTCCAGATGTTTTCCTGAAGCCAGAGTCTGTGCTATAGCGTGGGGCTTGAGCGGAGAGCGTGGTCGGACGGGGGTGCTCACAGAAGGTGCCGGAGCTGAGGGCAGTGCTGCCGGAGTTTGGGGTTTGGATCCAGACTCTTGTTGTCTTTGTTGCTCTTCAATATTGTGCTGCTTCACCCGGCGCTCCAGCAGAGAGTCTAGTTTAGACACCTTTACTTTCTTCTTATAGGCAACCCGTGTCAGAAACCCTTTACTGACGTCCACTACGTCATAATTGAAAGGTCTCTCTGATGAATCCATAGACTCCTCCTTCACAGCGACTTGGTCCTTCACATTACCGTCACTGGAGCCTAAGGGAAAAATACAGTAAAGTGAACCAAAAATCACATATACATCTTTTTAAAAGTAAAACTACAAGCTTTGTAACCATGTAAAATTGTAATTCATCTCATGGCTCAGCTACAAAATCTATTTGATTTCTGTACCTTGGCATTCATTCAAAAGCAAACATGGGGGCTCAACCTCCATTTTTGTTGTGGAATTGCCTGCTAGAATCCCCTCAGACTTTTCGGCTTCACTTTTGACTTCTTGTAATCGGTCTTCAGATTTCTCCTTTGACTCTGAGCATTCGATGGAGATTGCATCAACCAGTTCAGATGTGGGACAGTTTTTTTCCTGATCTTCAGCTGCCGTTATACTTGGTCGACGACTCAAATCAAGTAATGTGCACTTCTTTCCCATTTTGGCATCTTTAGAAAACAAATTAATTGAATGACAGAGACGATTATTGTTACTTTAAATGTTTCTAGGAAAAATCTAAATCTAAATAAATCCAAATAGCAGTACATTTTGGTGTTATAACAAGCTACACTCACGTGGCTGATTAAGCATAATAATAGCTCTTAACAGAGCATATGAGCACATCTTATTTTACATATGAATGACCTTCCAGCTCTTTTCTGTAGTTGGGGTTGGTGTTTCCAGGAAGTCTGGTAACCAAGCGATGCACATATGTCCGACTGATCCAACTCCATCCTCCATAACCAGTAACGCGGTACTCCTCTCCCTTCTGTTTCCACACCTTCATGAGACACAAACATTAATGAGGTCATGTGCCGTCTTTCACAAAAACAAAAACATGTCAATTTTACATGTAAAAATACCTGATGTTTAATTGGGAAAGTGTATTTGACCCAAGTGGCCTGTTGCAGTGTTTCTTCATCTTCCAGTTTCTTCTCCCTTTTCTTTACTTTTTCCTTCTCCTCTCGTTCCATGGACGTCATGCGATTCAACCTAAAAATTGGTTGCACTTTAAGTAAATTGCTATATTCACAGGGAATAATCACAGGGAATAGCAACATAAATTTATATTTAAAATTCATATATAAATAAATACTGATACACTTAAATGCATGTTGAAATCAACCCTTGATCCAGGGTTGGTAGCTTACTTGAGTGCTCAGGGTTTATTTACACACATAAAGTAAAGAAAATCTGAACAATCCAGTCTTTAAGGTCCTGTTGCAGCAGGAAAGGTGGGTGGTAGAGGACTTGAAGTCTAAATATTATTGCTCACAGCTAGGGTGGGCTTTTTGATCTGATCTGGTTATAATCACTGTTACTGCCAAGCAAACCACAGAAAAGTAAATTGAATTTTTCAAAAACGTTTAATTAAAAGTGTTTAAAGGTCTGACAAAATGCTCAAAAAATTCTTTAATAACGTGTGTACCTGGTGTGGCCCAGTGAGTCCTTCCAAATAGGTAGTAAAGCCACAGGTTTGACGGCACACTCCAAAATTGCCAAAGCCAGCGCAAACTCTCGTGCTTTGCTGCACATCTGAACCGCTTTGATCCAGTTGGTTCTGGCAAAATACAGACGAAAAAATTGGAGTTAGCAATAATTTCTTGCCAACTTAGTTTTGTTACTTTTTTAGTGAACAGTATACCTATGTGAGGCCCAGTTGGGATGCATGAATGGAGAAGGGACATTGTTTTCCAGTTGAATTATGGTGAGTCTCAGAGTGGAAATAGTCAGACCCTTAAAGCCGTGGATAGACCCGTTCCATTTGAATTCCCCTGCAGGAGTCATGCAGAACTTGTGGGACAGATGCCGTCTCTTGTCATGGTCCTGAAGAGGAAATAATTGAAGACTTTAAGACTATGAACTATTTTAAGACTATGAACTATTTTATCACAATGTTGACTGGACTTGTAGTACCTCTCTGTGCTGGTGCTTGTTTAAAGAAAGTGCATTGGAGCTGTACTGGTTATGGTAGACCCGATATTTGCCCTCTTGACCAAGTTTGAAGAACTGGCTGAGAGTCCCCTTCATCACCACCTCTTTGCTGCTCCGTGTGCTAATCCGGGTGATGTCGCCTTGTGCGTTCACAACAAGTACCTGTGAATTATATTGTTAAAAAAAAAACCAACAAACCATTGTAAATTTGAAAAAAGCAAACTACTTATTAATAACCTTTTACATTTTAAACTACAAAATGAAAATTTAAAAATAAGGAGAGATTTTTGTCGCTATAGAGTGAGGGATCACCTCTTTGCCCTCCTTGAAGCCCTTGTTAGCTTCATGAACAGCAGCAGCTACCTGTTGACTTTTTAGCTGACTGAGTTTGCTGTCTGGATTCCTTAGCCGGGTCACCATACGAGTGGCTGAAGACTTCTTACTTCCTGAAAGTGTGCCATCTCCTTTCACGTCTTTACTTTCCCCTAAAAACAAAAATAGTCATTTAGATATCACCCGTTTAGTGCTGTTCTAAGCATGAGGTGCCAAGAACCACACATGTTTTGCATGTACCCCTGTCACTATAATTAAAATATAATATATATACATATAATATATCGGCTTATTGTTCAATAGATGACAGATGGAACAGCACTTTTTGAGGGTCAATATTTATTATGTGAACCTTTTCTTTGAGCTAGTGGGAAGATTTTGGTTATTTTCCTGTACTACAGAACTCTAGAGGTTTGAATTATGAACTCCTATGTCTCATTATAGATGCTAACAAACAAATTAAGTGTTACATTGTGTTATTTAATTAGTGCAGCTCATGTTTTTTAACTATATTGCACATTTAAAATATTTTTTGGGATAATCATGCTTTATGGTTTGGTTTCAATATTATCATCTATATTTATTACAGCAATATATCACACTTTAAAATGTGTCATTGTGACAGGCCTAGTTGCATTTTAAAAATTCACTTACCAAAGATTTAAATGGTGTTTAACTATTGTGTTTTTAGCAGATTAGACTGGTTTGGTTTCCTTTCCAACTATAGGCAGTCCAGTAGTCAGTAGTCAGTGCTAAGTTAAAACAACATAACATACTTCTTACAAATTTCAGCACCCCACGGGGTGCCCAAATGTAAACCCTTGTTCTAAGCTCCATACCTGCTTCATCAAAGCTGGCCAAAGAGGACTGAGATGACTTGTCCGCTAGATCTGGAGGTTCTGGGACCCTGGGTGGTAGATCTGCGCTGCTGTTGCTGTTGTCCTCTCCGGGCTGCGAGGGCTGGGTGAGGCTGGGGATGCCCTCGCCAGTGACAGGTGTGGGCAGGAGAGGCGATACGGTTTCTGGGAAAAAGGACATTCATTATTGTAGTTGTATATAGAACCCTAATCATGAAAGTACCATTTAGAGGACACAGTGGGTAAAAGAGAAGACATCTTTACATTTGTCAAGCAGTGATATAGCGCCCTCAGCTGATCAGCCTTGGGAGATGCATGTGGTTGAAATGACAGATTATATCCCACACATGGGATTTCTCACACAAAGAGTAATAACTAATGATTAATGGAATGAAGTCTGTCCTTGAAATAATAAAGGGCTGCAAACAGTGATGAGTAATACAATAGGTATAATGTATAATAATAATTGGGGCTATCACTATGGATCATGCTGGATCGTTACTCACAGCACTAAATATAATAATATAATAAAGACCAATGATTTTTCTTAAATACTGATGGCACTTATGGAGCTCAGCTGTGCCACACACCTAGAAACTCTCTGACGTTCCAGAAGTAAACATCCCTTTAGTTTTTCCTCATATACTTTTTGAAACTTTCAAATATTAAGAAGGCACAGCGCAGGGCAAGTGTCTATGTAGGAACTAATATCCATGGTACAAACACATTTAAAGGTAAGGTTCTAATAAATGTCCCTCCATAAAGTTTGAGAAATATATTATATATTCTGTAATGAATTTCATGCCCATTACTTACCATATAGCTGATTATCCCCATTATCCCCTGATCAAACCCTTTATTATATCCCCCTCAAAAAAGTATATGGGAATAGTGAATGGGAATTTTACTTCTGGAACCTGAGAGATGGACGTTCCCCAGTTTGACCAAGTTAATACAAGGGCTTTTAATTGTATTATCTAGTTTTTGGCTGAAATGAGCTCAAATGTGTCATGACACATTTGAGCTCGCTTTGCCATGTAGACACGCAGAGATATAGGTTTTTAAAAGTTAGCAATTTTTCTGGGATACTCTTTACAGTTTCCATGTAGCATGCAGGGAAAAAAAACATCTTAATTTCCACTTTGCACATAGCTGTGAAAACTTGTCTGAGAGAGCTCAAGTTTGCAAATTAAAATCTATAGACGAGAAGATGCAAAAAAATTATAGTAAGGATATGGGGCATTTTTCACAGCTGGCCAGCAGGGGCGCAAAGACTCCTAAAAAGAATTCTACAAAATATTAAATGCATTCATTATAACATGCAAAAAAGTTAAATGGAGCAACATCACATTCTTTATCGTTTGGACTATGAGAACATAAACATCCGCCATCTCAAATTGGACTTTCCAAATCTATTTACAGAGGCAGAAATTACTTTATGCAAACTTATTGAAACCTGAAACAAACATTATACGGTCAATCAAAAAAGTCAATTACACAATAGGAACATCATGTATTTTTTCGCACAAGGTTGCTAGTTCAATTTCCCGGACCACACCAGTATAAGTCAATTGGCACACTTCACTATGGCAATAGAGTGAAGAGCAGATAGTGGCCTGGGTGGCTGGAAGGCTTGCTGAGCAGTCGCATACAGAGGTAACGATTCAAGGACAGTTGTGATTCAGTCCATAGCAGGCGCAAATTCATGCTAGGCGAATGGCAGGGACATGAGCACGATGGCACGGTCCGTGATGGCTGCTTGCGCCTTTAATATTATGTAAAACTCAATGAAAAACATTTGAACCCTTTAATGATAATGGCCAATAGCTACCTCCAGTTTTCAAGCTGTTAATGTCCTCGGAGTCTGGTTTGGTCTGGTCTCCGCTCATCTGCTCCTCTATGGTCTCCTCCTTCAGGTCCCCCTCCAGCCGACCGTCCTCAGGCTCTAGGTCATCATGCTCTACATTCACATCCTTCTTCTCCTGCTCCAGCCGTGCTCTCAGGGCCTCGTCAGCTGCTCGCCTCTTCACTTCCTCCATCTCCTCCTCTTTCTTTAACCGCAGCTTCTCCAGGATCTCCTCTGATATGGAGAAAATAAAAAAGGATAGTTTATGAATGGTCTGTTGAAATTCTTTGTTTGGGTCACATGC
This sequence comes from Periophthalmus modestus, assembly GCA_019594935.1. Lineage (NCBI taxonomy): Eukaryota > Metazoa > Chordata > Actinopteri > Gobiiformes > Gobiidae > Periophthalmus > Periophthalmus modestus. Next base: position 26,319,674 of record JAIEZT010001373.1, on the reverse strand, counting down.
AGGCACTTATCAAATATCGTGCTTCTTCTGTAAAAGTCTTAAATGTGAACAGAATTGGATCATTTTAAACTGTACAAACGCATTAATTACTTTCCCAACTGGTTTCTAGCAATTATTCATTGCAAGGAGTTTATAAGAGCTTTTCACAACTAGCATGCTAACAGCGCACCAGCCTTTCTTCCTGGTTCAAAAACTAAAAGAATGGTTTATAGATTAAATGCAGACACTTTTACAATATATTTGTCCCATTTCAAGACAAATTTGACCTTATTACATGAAAAAGAAACTTGGACACAGCGTCTTTAAAGTGAGTTTTGTTTTACTACATTTTGCTGGAGCAAGTCTGAAATTTTAAAACTAAAAGAACAGAGCGGGATCTGGGAAAGGTTCAAATGGTGAAATGGTAAGGCTGATAACAGTACTAAAGTTACATAACACGTAACAGGTAGGTTGATTCCACACACATGCATACAGACAGAGGATCCCCTTACCATTGGCAGCAGTGAGGTAACACTTGTTGCTGCCACGGGCTTTGTTTGTCAAGTCCTCTGTGATGTCCATGTGTGCATGAACCTCATCTCGGATCTCCTCAATGGCAGCATACAAGTCCGCTTCCCAGTAATCCTTATCTAGGCAGTCGATGAGTTCAGCCAGCTGGACCTGAGTGGATAATTCACAAAAGTACAGTAAGTGCCATTAGTAAAAATGATCTATTGAGTGTAACATCTTCTGGATAGATGAGAGCACTGCCTTTACCTTGGAGCTGTAGTACCAGATTGTTTTGTCTTGCTCACTGTCCTCCTCTCTGGAAATAAAACAAAACATGACAGGTGAATTACACAGTACTGGCTGCCAAACACTAGAATAATGTGGCAATGTCTGAATGGTAATACTGATGATGCAGGTTATGTTCCAGGGCAATTATTTTTGCTTTATAAAACATGTTTGAGAACTACAGGGGATTCAAAGGTCTTTCAAGATTTTCGATAATTATGTATTCATTTAGTATCAGTAAAATGTAGTACAAGGTCTGAACTTACACAACAACTCGCCGATCCAAGAACCAGTATTTTCGATGATGCCGATCAAAACCAATTGGTAGTTGTCGGATGAATGGTTTGGTTTTCTGCACCTCAGGGATACAGTCTGCTACACCAGACACCTTATGGGCCACACAGACCTCACACTGCCATTCGTCCTCTGGAACCTCCTGCAGTGGAGGCTTCACACACTCCAGGTGGTACACAGCTGAACAAGTCTCGCAGCAAAGCAGGTCGCCCAAACGATGGCACACTCTGCAATGATCATCGTATGCCACAACACCCTCAGACATGAGCTCCTCACGAGCAATGTTGGTTGCCAAAAACTGGTCCACTAAAAACTGGAGAACTTTAATTTTACTTTCCAGTGGCTCGTACGGATACTCCTCATTGTCTAGGAAAGGCAGAATGTGCCTGTACTCTGGGTCACTGTCACAGTAGGAGCGCACAACCTCTGGCCACGTCATTCCATCCACAAAATACAACGTAGAGTTGACGGAATCCTTCACGTCAGCAGGACCAAAAGTGGTGTTAGACGTGTCCTCCTCTCGGAGAATGGCTTTGAGCAGTGAGATGTGGGTCTCTGCAAGCAGCGTGCACTGCTCCTGGCTGGCCAGAGCTGCACAGAAGTCCTCCAGGCGGAATGGAGAGAGACGCAGCACAGAGCCAAAGTTACGTAAAACCTCATAAACACCAATGATATCGAGCAGGTGTGACGAAGGGACCAGGAGGTCTTCAGAGGACTTGGGAAGACCCAGGGGAGGAACATCCTTTGCTTCCAATATTGGAGATCTTGGTCGCACAGGCCTGCTTCGTCTGCGTCCTGCAAAAATCAAGAAAAATAATGGTGACCATGATTGTGATAAAACCGATATGTTTACAAGCAGAAAACCCCTACTGCTTTAAATAGGTTGGTTATAACTAGTTAGTCACAAGCAGAAAACAAAAGACACAACCTAAAGTATGTCATAATAAAGCTTAATGAAACTTATTTCTCCAATTACATTTAACCAAAAATGTATGAAGTTGCAATTAATGAACTCATTAAGCCAAATATATTATTTCTATTCATTATCAATGCATTTTAAGAAAATATGTGAAATTTAATAGGGACTTTCCTTTTCAGTAAAAAATATAAATTTTAACTAAAAGTAGTGCATAACTTTGGTGAATATTATTAAAATGTGATTTAAGAAAAGTCTGAAGTTGTAACATAATAAAATGCATTTAAACCAATGTTTGAAACCAATGACAGCTCACTCGGCCACTGCCCTCAAAATGCAACAGCAGATTCACAACCAAAACAAAAATACGAATGAATGAAAGTGCAGCAAAGTAACAAACATGGTTCGTGGCTTCTTCTCTATACTTAAACACTAAATTTGCAAAGGTTCACACGTGCGTGCAAAAAATGACGTAAAGTGAAATGATTGTTTATGTGTTTTCTATAGATATGCTGATTTAGCAAAAGTCCAAACACGAGCCGGTTGTAGCGTGGAGCAGATGAGCCCCAGCAGCACGGGGAGCACACAGTAAACAAAGGCCTATTTCTGAGTGCAAGCTCCATTTTGAACAATGAGGCTTGCTTTCATTTCAGGCCAGAAAATAAAATGCACACGAACATTTCCTCTGCCTTCATCCCTAAACAAACGTACCCGGGGTGCTTCCATGTGTGCTGTGGCTCCTGAAGCTGCTCTCGGTGCAGTAGCTGGCATCATCCTCATCTGGTAGCTCCTCCAGATAGTCCGAGTCGTTTCCCAAGGCCTCCTCTTCCTCCAGATCGGAAGACGGGTTGTCGTTCAGGAGCTCGTCTTCGTCTGATCTGTAGCTGAAATAATCCTCCTCATCCTCGCTGTTATCGTCGTAGACCACCTTGGTCTGAGGCCGTCTCACGCCTCCTCTGGCGCCGCGGCCGCCTCTCGACCCCCTGGCTCTCCCTCTGCTGCCTCTGCTCCGCGATGCCGCGCTCTGGGCTCCAACTTTCCTGCGGCCGCGGGACGAATTAAAGTTGTCTCGACCAGACGCGTCTGTGTCCAAGTCGGCCGAGCCTCCGCCCGCACCTCCTCGCCCTCGCCCCCTGGCCCGTCCTCTGCCTCTGCCCCGTCCTCTCATCCCTCTGGTTCGGCTGCCCCTCGAGCCGCGGACTGGCCCGGGCGAACCCTCCCGCATCTCGGCTTCAGGTTTAGGCGGCCTAGCTCTTCGGTCCCTCACTGCAGGAGAGAGCCCGCTCTGTTCCGCCTCAATTTCGGTGCTTAAATGGACCACGCACCAGAGTGAAATGAGGAATAAACAAGCGCGAGGTTTGGCCTTTCACCGCCAAACCCTGGGCTCAGTGTCCGGGTGAAGAGCTTACGCTGGACGCCCGGTGTCCCGCTCTGGGTCGCCAGCAGACGCCATTTTTCTCCAAGGCTCTCCCTCCGTTGAAAACACAGCAGGCCCCAGACCTGCGCCAAGTGAGCGCGTGTGAGGCTCATCTTCACCGGAAATAACCCCCGCGCCTTTCAGAATAAAACAAAAAAAGCAACCAAGCCGTTTGCACTTTTAACTTTGTTAATTTGCATTGTCCATGTGTCAGAGCTCCTACTTTATATATGGACAATACAAATTATGTATAAAAATGCATTCAGAATATGTTAGGTTTGCTTTTCAGTCAAACAGGGGTTTGACCTGCGCGTCTTGTCCAGCGGGTTTATGCCTGACAGCATATTATTCTTTTAGGTGTGTGAAAATCTGTGATGGTAAATATTGTACATTGTGGAGAAGGTGAGACTTGGGCCTCAAAGTCTTCAGTGCACAGTTTGACACATAAACATAGGTCCATGGACTGTTAGGGCGGAAGTGGTTCATGTTCGACGATTGACGCAGCTCGTGCTCTGCTTGGTCACGTGACATGTTTCCACAATAGCTGCAAAAGCTGTGAGCTTTTAGTTCATAAATTTTGTTGCACGCTTTTCCAACACTTCCATTAGTGGAGCTCACGCGTTGTTTTTTTTTTTGTTGTGGTCTGATTTTCTGGTGACTGCACAAGTCTCCAATGTCATCATCGCCAGAAGTGTTTGCATGTTACTTTGATATTTTAGCGCATCATTGGAGGGCTTCAATAAAATAGTTTTTAAAAAACAAGTGTTTGACAATTGCCTTCCGCCAAAAAAATAAAAAATAAAGAAAATCTGTAGTTTTTCATTCGGTGCATTCACGTCACATATTAGGCCTATAAACCGCTACCTGTTGAGATGAACTGCCGTGAAGCAGGTAATCTGCGCCTATGGCTCTTCTAAACACACAGGTGTGAGCACATAAACACAAACTGAGCAAGCCTACTAGAAATCTATTAAAAACCAAAAGCTTCTTAAACACTGAAATGTTGTTAAACAGTTAGAAAACAGAAGCTGTGAGACATTTGTGCAGTTTGTTATATTCAAATGCTTTTAGTTATATTATAAAAATTGAACATTTATTTGAAATACTGTAGTGTTCATGTCAGTACAACTCCACGATTTCTATTGAATATTGCCCAATCTCCTTTTTTGTTTTGCTCATTTTATTGATCTCCTGGAGGCTGCTCCCGATCTTTCCGAGCTCAGAAAACAGTTTCACCTGAAAGAAGAAAGTAGATTATATGATTACAAAAGTGAAGTGCATCATTAAACACATTTTTGACATTTACCTGAGACTTCACAAAGTTGTGCAGTTTAAAAAGTAATCCCTTGGCTTCTGGAGTCATCACTAAAACTGTAAAATGGGCATCTAGTACCATGCATACCCAATCCATTACCTGCAATAAAAAGATGGAAATGACTGACAATTTTGAGGCTTTCATTGACTTGTTTGCTAGGAGTAACTGGAGGGATAATGTGTACACTGCAGATAAGTTGTGAAAAGAGATAACGCCCCATCACAGTGGAGAGCAGTAGATATTCTCCCAATGGTTTTTCATTCCTCGAAAAGCACTGAGCAGCTGAGAGGAGAGGGAACCTTGGAATTAGCCGGTCTTTTGATGCAGAGACTATTAAGGAACTGTATGTAGTTTTACGAAAAGGTATTACAATCACAACTGAGCCTGTGCCATAGCCTGCATATCTCATTCTCGGTATATGGACAGGCCTATATTACAGTTGGGTCATGTTTAATGAATTTAAAAAAGGTGCTGTACCTGGTTCTTACTTGAAAAATATGAAAAACAGTATTAATTCATTTTGCAGTGGTCCAAAGTTATTCCTCACTTGCCCTATGCACTCCAAGCATCCCAATTAATGACATTGCTTTTCACAACTATGAGATCAGAGGAGTTTTACTGTAACAGAAATTAACAACTAGCATGCCAACACCCTTCATTATACAGAAAATGGTTTATAATTATATGTAGACAGTACAGATATTGCTGTACTGGTTCAAATCTACCTCTTGCATATTGTTCCATTAAAATACTGACTTTTAAAAATAGTTTGTATAAAGACCAAGAAAAAAAAAAAGGTCTTGGTGCCTATCTTAGTCCTACTTTCATATCCAAGACACAAACCTGATTTAATGTGGGTGATCTTAATTCTTTCCTCTGTGGAAATGCATCCTGGGAATATTTCAAATAAAGAAATTGAAGATACTGGAGGAAGACCTGGATAATCAAACAAATACAATTCAAACTGTTGAATAAGCACATTGGTAGACAGCAGGTTGCCAAATTACTCACAAGAGCATGCTGGGAAGACAGGTCTTTGAGGTGTGGAAGTAGGCAATTTTCACTGTATGAAGCCTGCACGATTTCATTTCTGTGGAGCTTTAGTTAAGCAAAGTTAAATAAATCCCAAACAAAAGCAGGGCATACCCTTTTGTATTTCGTTGATACAAAGGATACAACAAGACGGCCTTATTTAAGCTGACTGGACAGGTTTCTTCGAGTGGAGTCTGCGTGTTCTCCTTTGGGACTGCTCCATCCCCATCCATACTTTCTAAGCAATCATTCTTAACTGAGGTATAGCTACAACCATTTTGCGAGCCACCCTGTGCATTGTCTTTAGTGATCAACATATCCATGAATGAGACACTAGCAGGATCCAAATTTACAGTATTTGCATCGGCATCTGTCATACTGCAAAGAAAGAAGGTTTTATATTTTTTATGCTTATCTAAGTGTTACAAATGGCAAATATGGAATGACTAATTACCTGATAAAGGCCTTTAAACATGCACATGTGATCGCTTCAGGGATATCGGGGAAGAATTGCAAGCAGAGCTGACATAGAAAGTAGTCTCTTTTCTCCAAAGCCAGGAGGAGAAGGTCTGGGCAAATGCTATGACAAACATGTTCATTGAGTACATCTTTCTTAATCGTCTGTGTATAAACCAAAGTACTGACCTATGGCAGAGATTCCGCGACTGAACCAACTGTGACAGGAGGCCACCAGTGTAAAACGTCAAGTCTGCTAAGCTCCTAGACACAAGAGCAGAAGCAAGCTGTCCCACAACTAGCTGAAGGTCTGGCGTGCTTGAGCTGAAGATAAAAGCTCCCACTTCATGCTGCACTTTCTCCACAGGCTCACTCTGAAAATGCAAAAATGTGTCAGGTATGCACTCATGAAGGCAGACATAGTTACAAATGTACCTTAATTAGTTCCAAAATCTGTTCTATTGACAGAGAAGGCATTGACTGGGTTCTTCGACTCGTTCTCTGGAAATAAATGTTAACATTGTAACTATTGTCAAATGGGCCCTTATGCGGTTTATTACAATGGCTATGATAAAAATGTGCACTGCAGATTAGTTGTGAGAAGGGATAATGCCCCATCACAGTGGAGAGCAGTAGATATTCTCCCAATGGTTTTTCAATCCTCAAAAAAAGCACAAGTAGCTGAGAGGAGAGGGAACCTTGGATTCATCTTAAAGGCTGGTGTTCAACATAAACAGGGCAGATTTGCACGTGTAATGCATCAGCTTCATCAGGTTGTCATGCAAATATAAATGAACTACCATTTTTCTGCCATCTGCCGTTCTGGATGGTTCAACTTTCTCCCCATGTAATACATTACTCCACGAGGGTACAGAAGAAGGGCCTTTGCTTTCTGTGAATCAAAGAATGGATAACAAAGATTGAAAACAAGTGAAAAATATGAATATAGACCAGGGGAGTTCCTGCTTACCTTCAGTCCTGGCCTGCCTCATTTTTCCCACAGCAATGGCCAGGCAAGACTTGGGGCACTCATAACGGATTACCGAGAGGGATTTCCCATGAGGAATGAATAACTTGTTGGAGAATCTCCAAAGCTGAAGCAGAGAGGGTGCATTTTATTAGCCTCTTAAACATTTCAGTTATGTGCACGTGTACACTGCTGTTAAGTTGTGAACAGACACAGACGGCTCTTTCACAGTGGAGAGCAGTAGATACTCTACCAAAGTTATACAGTCCTCAGTCAGCACTGGCAGCTGAGAGGAGAGGGAACCTTGGACTCACACCAATGGTAGCCAAAGGTGTGAACAACACAGACAATGGCAAAACATTGTGTTATACATGTAATATTATCCTACCTGGCCATAGATTTTACCAGCCATCTCTTTTCCAGCCTGAAGAGTCTGAAAATGTATATTCCAGATGCAGAGAAAATCTGCAGAATCATAATAAAACAGTCAATAACATTTCCATAAAAACAATGTTGTTAATGAACTTCACCTTTGCCAGCTCCAGCAGATGGGTGTGGGACACCTACAACAGCAACATGAGCTTCATCTAGTATCAGAGCAGATGCAGCCTCCAGATGCCCCTCCCCCACAGAGAGGCTCAGGAGCAGACTCCGGGGCAGAGTAAGGGTCTGAGATCCATCATCACCACCAACAGCTCGCAGCGGCACAACGCTCTGATACACACGACCATTGGGATCTAACAATAATGCAGCATAATTGGGGAAACAAAGGAAAAGTTATGGTCAGACTAAGACAACAAACTACAGACCAACTCATACTTCATAAAAAGCATCTAGAGATGTACGAATAAAGCTCATTTTTGACACATCACCTGAGCTGAACTTCAGTCTAAGAGGGTGTTGTGATTGGTTGGATTTTCAAAGTGGGCATGGACAACTATAAATTCATTTCTCTTTTTTGAAATTAAAACAAAAATGACTATTTCAGTAATTTTGGTACAAGTTATCAAAACAGTGCCAGCACTGTACTGTTGATAATCTCCATAGCAACAACTGTTTGACATCACAGGAAAGGGGGTTATATTTATTAAGTAATATCTTACAGAGGTAAAGCAAGTAGATATGGTTGTCTCTGAGGGCAACAGAGAAGCTCAGGGGACAGAGACCAAGCTCCTCTCTTTCGAGGCGGTATTTCTGAAGACTGTTTGGGTTCAACCGCTGCAGGTACAGGAAGTGGTCACCCTTCTGTTGATAAAGCCAAAAGGCAAAATTTGAAATTTGTTCCATTAAAAAAAAAAAAAAAAAAAAAAAAAAAAAAAAACACACGCACTGAGACCAGTTACCTGCTCTGTTGTGAAAATGACACAATGCTGCGAGTCTGCCACCAAATGAGTGCTCCACCTAGAAGAAAAAATAAATAAATAAAATAAACAAAAGGGGGGGGGATACGTCAATAAATAGCCCCACAAAATGAATGAGTGTATTATTTCAAAGGTTAAACAGTACGGTGATGCATCATAATTGTATACTGCTTTTAGATTGTAAACAGCAATTGAGTGCCCTGTCACAGTGGAGAGCAGTAGTTCATTTCCCAAAGTTTTTCATTCCTCTAACAGCACTCAGCAGCTGTAAGGAGAGGGAACCTTGGACCATGGTTGAGTATCAAAAAACAAACCTTACCAACTTAATGTAACTCTGTGATATCCATGTGGTGTTTGCACATTAACCAACCAGAACAGAAAACTGCAAACTCCAACTGCATTTACCTGAGGTCTTCTTCCTGAGCCAAAATATCCTCTACGGTTTGTTGCGGTGCAGCCAATATAGAGTCCAAGAATCTTACAGCTCCTCTTTGAAACAAGACCACTGGCTCTGCTCCCTGTGTACTGTGGACCTGCCACACATCTGAAGACAGCTGCAGAGAAGCAAATCCAACTCAAATACAAAAAAAATAACATTCATTTGATATACAATTTAAGACAAATACTTACAGTTGCTTTAAACGCCTTATCTAAAGTTATGTCATCTTCTTTCCAAATTCGAATGACCTGCAACATTGTAAAACATGTTAACTGCATCTATTAGACATTGTATTGGTATGAAAAATCATTTCAGCTGTTCATTGGACACTGTGCTGTGAGTTTTAATGGCCGGTTACCTTGTTGTCTGAAACTGCTACATATTCTTTGGTACTGGAGTTGTAAATTACTGGGCAGGTTAAACTTCCACCTTGTTTTACAGTCCAGCTGCACAGGGGCTTCTGATCTGAAACCTGAAAACACAAAAACACGAGATAGCATATTTACACGTGTTAAGCAACGCAACAAGAGGCCACCACGAGGGGCGTTAGCACCGTCCATGTGGCCAACTAAATCTACCAGCTCTCACGCTCCCTCTTACACACCAGGCACTAACAAAACACACACTAGCAGCTAGCCCAATCTGACGCTTTCTGGGGGTTGCATCCATCAAAAAAAGAGTTATTGATGCTAACCCATGTAGCTTCGGAGCAGTTTGCCACATAGGTTAAAAAGTGGTTAATTTACCTTATACAAAGTGACTGATCTGGCTGAGTCCGTAACCAATACATGGTCGTCGTCCCTCTCTGATTTGATGCCATGTAAACCTGAAGATGTGAGATTTTGAGCTGGGACAAGCCCGCACAACGTGTATCCCTCGTACAGCGCGGCCATGATGGAGTTCAAGAGAAATAAGACTCACAGGATTCTTCTTCTTACCGTTTGTAACGGCAGTCGGCATTCTCACGGTTGGCGCATTACCGCCCTCTACTGCTGAGTGTACGTTTTACATGATCCTCCACCAGCCCACAGAATCTCGCGAGAAGTAACCTTTCCCCACGAAATTAAACGAAACAGCAGCGCCATCTAGCGTCTGGTCTTCGTGGTAGTATTAGACAAAGGAAGGTAAGTTTATTTGTAAAGCATAATTCGAACACAAAGTAATTTAAAGTGCTTTAGGGAATAAGAAATACATTCAAATCACAATACAAGCAAGTAAAAACATAACGCTTTTATGAAAACATTATTTTCAATGTATTCCATAGTTAAATTTATTTCCAAAATAATTTCTGTTCACCTGATTCCTGTCCATGTGCTCTCCCCTGTCCCACATCTGCTGAGGCCTTTGACCTTTCTCTGACCAGGCCCAGCCCACTCTGTATTCATCAAAACACTGCGCATTGAAACAGACACGTTCTCTACACGTTCAATTATATCCACGAAGAAATCTAATGAGGAAATGACCGTACACATGTACCGCGGAGATGTAGACAGGGGTCAGTCTGAGACCACCCCGTGCATAAGTAGCGAGCACTGAGCAGGTGTCAGAGTACTGTACATATGTGCGAGAGACACGGGACAAACGGGGCTCAGACATCTGTCCTGGTGCTCACTATGATCCCCCCCGTCAAATCTTTCTGCTTTGTAGCGATAAAGTTCTGTGTTGTCAAAAAGCCACTGTAAAAGTTTCAGTGCATGTCAACCTGCCACGATAAACTGAACGCTTTCAAAATATAAGCTCCATGTTTACCACCTACGCAAAGGACCTTATTGTGAAAGGGCTGGACAGGAAGCGTTCATTTATGTGTAATCAAATCTTCGTTTTATAGATCCTTGGAGGTACTATAATCAATTTTAACAAGACGGCAGCCAGCCAGAAGCGTGACTGTTGGTTCAGCAGATTATAAAAAGCATCTTGTTTGCTTCAGTGGCGATCACAGACTGTATATATAAACTTCTTTATACAGTCTATGGTGGCCACTCTGGGACAGCTCTAACCCCGTTGCCATGGAGAACACATGAACGCGCATCACGTCATAGTCACAGATTTAAAGGGGCAGTCACAAATTGTCTGTAGATCTTAACAATTTTACTAGAAATTTGAAAAAGCACATTTTAGATAATCAAGTGTGTCCACATCAATCTGGTTCATTTGTGATGTCCTGTATTCACTGTAGAAACTTGCAAATAATTATCTTTAATATCTGTTGGACTGTATATCGTGCAATGGGCTTCGTCACATTCTATTGTATTTTACTACTAATGTTAATAATGGACTGTTAGTCTTATAATGTTCACCTGCCCAAGGACTCCAGTTGGAAAGCAGCAGTAACTAAATTTGGTACAAAACATAATTTTTTTGTAAGATTAATGAATTTGTACATGGTCCCTGACAAATAAATAATAAAAAGAGAAAGAACAGGCTGAGATCTAGCCTGGGCATGCTTCAAAAATGCCTATATAATAAAATATACAGCAATATGTATGTCCTTTTAATGATGTAAATCTTGCAGTAAACAATAAGTTTGAAGAGAAAAGAGAATTAGTAATTGACAGAAATGAAGCATTAGCACGTTTCCTGAAATGGACAAATATAAACAAAACGGGAAAATGACATTCTCCAGCCGTCTCGCATCACTTTAACACTGTTGAATTTCTGATGGAAGATTTGATTTTAGAAGATACGTCAATGCATTGGGTTCTGGGGGAAAAAAGACACATTTAAAACATCAACACCAAACATCTATTTACCAATACAGCTTACATGAGTTTGCATTACCCTCAAAGCATGCAGGAAGCTGAAGGTTTCCATCATCACACTGAGCTGGAAGTGCGTATCCACAGTTTCTGGCCTCATCCAGGCAGTAAACAGACAGACTTTCTCTGTGTGAAATTTGCTTGGGTTTGAGATTTTCAATCCAAATTTTTTCCCCGTTGTACAAGATTCTTCCCCTCGTAATCCCAACGCTGCACGGAGCTGTATGTCACAGAGTGGACTATATTATAGGACTAAGATAATAACGATATAATACTAATACTGAGATGAAGTTTCTTACCTTTGCATGATGGCTTTTCAGACCACTGCCCGGTCTTCTCACAGAAAATATCCTCTGGTCCATCTAGTACATAGTCACCATTGCATCCATATTTGATCCTCTCATTGTAATCAAAGTCTCTCTCTTGGCTGATTGACATGTAGCCATGCTCAATGTTCCCTGGTGGAGGGCAGCTCACCTCTACAAACAAAAGGCCTCATGTTCACAGAGGTGGAATGTAACGAACTACAAGTAGTAAATACTTTTACGTCTCTACATTTGAGAGCAGGTATATTTTCTGCTCCAGTACATTTTTAACATTTAGAAGTAAAAGTATTTTTACTGCAGCTGAAAAAGTGGAGTTGTTTTTTTTCAAAGTTCATAGTTTGGTCAAAGAAAAACATACAAATGAAAAACGCTAGGAAAAGCACATTTATTTGTTTGCACTGTTGTTCTGATGTTGTTGTATTTATTTATTTTTTTGTAATTGCTATATTTTAACTTTTTATATTGTTATTATTCAGTGTTTTTATGTTGCACTTCATCACTGAAGAAAGTTCCTAGTTTGTGAGTTGTGCTCACTGACAATGGCAAAAAAAAAGGCAAAGTCTTCTGATTATGATTTGAAGTTTTATAAGAATCAATATCTGTCCAAGATGTTTACTTTTTTTACTCTTTGAGTATATTTTTAAAGGGGTGCATACATACTTTTACTTAAGTAGTAAAAGAAAAATTCAAATCTGTCAACTGGGCAAGACATTGTTGGAGTTTTTGTCCAGTTGACAGATTAGAATTTTTTTTTTTTTTTTTTTTTTACTATGGCTCATACTTGGACAACTGAGTGATTACACATTTTACTTAAGTAGATTTTTTCATGTAATACTTTTACTTCAGTATTTTTGTTGCTTCGCTATCTGTGCTTTTACTTGAGTAACAAAACAGAGTATTTCTTCCACCACAGCATGTTTGTGCATTAAATTCTACTTTTAATATCACTGGTCCCTACCTTGACACTGGGGTGTCTCGGACCACTGGCCACTGGCGGTGCACTCTGCTCTCTCTTTCCCAAACAGTGCAAATGGAGGCCGACACTTGTAGGTTCCAGTGGTGCCATACAGGATGTTTTTGTTTCTTTTGATAATCTTATCATAAATGATCATGCCAAACTTTGGGATTGGAGCAGAATCACAGGAAACCCCTAAATAAAAAAAAAAAAAAAAAAAAACACATTGTAGCCCTATAGAAAACTTTCATTCCTGTATTGATGTTAGCATAGGGACATACGTTCACATTGTGGCTCTTCTGCGCTCCATCTCCCATTAATAAGGCACAAAGCACTGCTAGCACCTACCAAGAAGTACCTTTGAGAGGGGGTAGAAAAATAGATTTTTAAACAAACAAAATAATAGCAATGGTTTCTGTATTCGTTGCTACGGGCTGTCAACTCTTTTACCCATCATCACAAGTGTAGTTGACAGTGCTCTGGTACAGTGTGTCTTCATAGCTCAATTGTCCATTTGCTGGAGGATCAGGGTATGGGCACTGCACAGCTGCACACAATTCAATGGAGATATTGTGAGTATTAAGAAACGATGTAGTGCACAGTCCTACCTAAAATCAAAATTATTGTTTAATTATAGAAACAAAGCAACCTTTCTCTCTGTTCTAGATTATGTAGATATAATACACCTGCAGACTTTAGGCTCTACTTTAAAACATTTAGATCCACTCAGTCCTTCGTTTCATAACAGCTGATGAATATAAAACCCATCACTGTACACTCTATGAAAAAGTAGGTTGGCCACTGCGATCTGTCAGAAGATAACAACTCTGTATAAAATGTATTTATAATAGACTACTTGATAGACTGCCTGTGTATTTAACATGTTTGTTGAACTTTGATACGGTAACTTTTAATACAAGATCACATGATAGTTCTAATGCAGCCAGTTTTTAGACGTAGACAGAGATGGGGAAAAAAAACGTATGGTTATTTAGCTGTATGCATAAAGATAAAATAAAAAAAAGAAAAACAAAAAAAAAGAGATTTACTCACGTTTACACCTAAGCTTAGTCGTTGACCATGTTCCGGTGTTTTTGCAGATGATGGTGCGAGGGCCGTGGAAGGGCATATATCCCGGTTCACAGGAAACCACCAGCTCCTCACCGGGGCTGAAGTACCGCTGTAACCCCTCCACCCTGATGTTGTCCCCGAGTTCAGGTCTGGAACAAACTTTTACAAACATTACACAATCAAAATTAAATGGCCCATATTACGCTATTTTCTGATCTATTTTATAATGTAATTTCCTCATCAAAAACATACCTAGAATTGTGTTTTGTTACAATCACACGTTTAACACACTCACCCTGCATATTTAAGTTGAGTTCTCCAAGATGAAAACACTGATCCTTGTGATGTCATGTGGTAATACAGGAAGTGCTCCACTGTGTTTTGAACTCAATATACATTCAATAAAATAATTTGGATAATTGCCAATCTTTACTTAACTAAAGGTAAGAGGTAGCTGTTAACTTGAAAACTACTGCTTCACGACATTACAAAGTGGAACCGAGTTTTGAGCTTTGGAGTAAACATGTAAAGAGACTAATAAAAAAGGATTACTCACACATGTGAATGAAACAAAACACACCTCCAGATATGTTTTTGATGAGGTAACAACATTCTAACATAACTAAAAACTTGCAAGAATCAAATTAGCATAATATAGGATCTTTAAAGATATAAAAAAAAAAAAACTACTGCCATGATAGAAAAGTATAGAACGTTAATAATATGAAAAGATACCATTGTCTGCTCTTGCAATGTTGGTCCAAAACAAAAATGAACAGAGCGGTAGCCAAAGAGTGAGCTTCATTGTTGGGCGTTGGCAGATTTCAACTTTCTTTCACTTCTGGCAACAGGTTCCTTCTTTGCGGAAAGTGAAAATCTATGGTTAATTCCTGTTTCTGTGTCTTTTTCTCTCTCTCTTGTTTCCGGTTACTTTCAGGGAAATTATAAAGTTTGATGAAAAGAACTTTGCCCCAGTGCTGCAGTGTTGCAAAATATTTCAGCTGTAATCCTCAATTAGTTTTATGCTGACATGAAAGTACTTAATTTTCATAAAGTTACTCCAGTACATACAGCTTATTTAGTAGAAGTTTAGCAGAGTACACTCCAGAGTCCTACTTCTACTTGAGTATATACTATTTAACATTAAACAGTATTCGTGCTTGTGTAAATATGTGAGTTAATAAGTGACAACAGTAAAATATTCAAACATTTGTGTTTCTTGCATTGCTCATTCAGACACTATTTAAATTTTTGTTTTTTTCATATTTTTTGAGGTTTATCCTTTAAAAATACCAGATTCTTTGCATTATTTAATGTGTTATCCTTAAAATTATAAATCAGATGTTATTTCCAGACAGTTACTTTACAATTAGCCTACTCTTCTTACCTGAGTAATATCCTCTTATCTCGGGCTGGGTCATGGGGGTAGCTGTCTAAGTCCTCCCAGACTTCCCACACCCCAGACACTTCCTCCAGCTCCTCCTCTGGGGGCTCCAAGGCGTCCCCAGGCCAGCCACAGACATCAGCCTCGTTTCCATAGGGCACAGGGGTACGGTGCAGATAGGGTGCGGACCCTGAGTGTTTCCACTACATAAAGCAATCTTTACCGTCCAGTTTTAAGGGTCCAAAGAGAACCGCTGGAGGTACAACCTTCCAAAGGCTACTACCGTTCAAACTTGCTAGTGCTAGTTGCATTATACACGGCACGTTTTTTGTTGTTAGCTAGGTTTTGGAGGCCTATGGCTCAACAGATAAGTTGCCATCACTGGGAATACGGACAGTATGTCATAAGATCAAGCCAGCGTCTGGTGAGAAATTATTATTATTTTTTGTTTATACCTGTTTTTTGCTATTTTAATGATCGCTTATCCGAGAAATGTCGCGCGCTGCAAGTGGAGTACTGCTGGTCCTTCGGCGACTGCGTGAAGGCGTGTCCAGGCCAAGCCCCCGCGAGCTCATTTCGTCGGTTGCACACTTGGAAGGCACACCGTTGCACACTGTTTGAAGGACCTGGGCGACGAAGGGTGCTCCTCCGTGTAGCCACCGTCGACCGCAAAGGCTATGCCGAAATAGGACAGGCTTACGCCACGGAGCGTAAGTCAACTACTGTCTGTGCGCTCAGGTTACGTCGCTTACGTTATGTCGCCCAGCAACCATGACGCCTGCTGACTAATGAGCTAAACGTTTAAAATGGACTCCGAAATAATTACAGTTTTACTTAAATTATGTATCATTTAATTGAAGAAGAGTCAAGGTATCATCTTTCCCTTTGAATATCAATAGATACATTTAATGTTATATATGATTTATTCCCAATTGTAGCTAGTATTACATAACTTTAAGGAAATATACCTTGTTTCTCCTGTAGAAGAAGTGACGCGCGGTGCATGATGGGATACAACAATGTGTGAAGTCTACTCTGATACACACTTCGTTCACGGCCCATCTCCACGCAAACTCTGGAAACACAGGGCACATTTGTCGGCCATGTTCGTGGGGTACGTGAAATGGGACAGGCCTTGTCGCACCGGAAGCTAGTACTTTGGACCACTACTTTGTACTTTTGCTTGAGTAATGTAATTTATTTCGAAGTAATTTTGAACAAATAACAAGATAAGACCATAAACATTCTGGTTGGGAATTTTATTAGAGTTATTCATTAATTATCTTCTATTAGGAGGGGATATAATGCAAATCCAGACTCTTTTTCTTCTCTTTATGCAGGACTTGTGGCGTTTGCAGCCGGAGGAGACACGGCACACACTCGGATTTCCGATGGAAGAGTTTTGGCCCTGAGGTTGTATTCAATTTTACCTGGCTCTGGAGATAAAAACATACAGGTAACATAATACAGTGTAGATTTACAGCATATTATGCCATATTGTAATGAACCTAAATGGACGCTTACCCTCAAAGCATTCTGGGAGAGGGAGGACTCCATCATTGCACACACTAGCCACCTGATAGCCACACTTCTCTGCCTTGTTTTTACAGTAAAACCCAACCTCTTCTTTATGAAGGACCTGATTTGGTCTAAAATCTTCAATCCAGATTTTTTTGCCGTTGTAGAAGATACGGCCTCGCTTGATGCCAACTTTACACGGTGCTTAGTGGAAAATAACACATATAGTTTTTCAGAATTAAAACTGTGAAAAAGAGTTTATTTTTTATTTTATTTTTTTTTTTGTGAGTTGTGAAGCATACCTCTGCAGATTGGCTTCGTAGACCAGTTCCCAGTGTTTGTGCAGCGCATGTGACTGTCACCCTCCAGCACATAATGATCATTACAGGCATATTGGACTGTTTCCTTGTAGCGATGCTCCTTCATAACAGCAAAAGTGATAAACCCATTTGGAAGGCTTGGGGGAATGGAGCAGCTCACCTCTAAGACCCATAAAGGAGTTGTTTATTTCATTTCACACAAATAAATTGAAAATAAACCGATGATGTACCTCGACAAGTTGGTGGCTCTGGAACTGTTCCGTCTGCCTTACAAGACCCTCTCTCATAACTTGGGGCTTTAGGCGGATTACACTCGTATGTCCAACCTTGTCCGTACATTGTGTTAGTACCAGTGAACGGCTTCTTGTCATGCACAATTCTGCCATCCACAGGTGGCCTTGGCAATGGACAGTTAACAGCTGCAACAGAAGATACAAGATGCCACTATAACGACTAAAGGGTTAAAAAAAAAACCTGATCAATAACACTGTGGTTACCTTTCAGTGGTGGAACGCAACAAAATAAAAGTAGTAAAGTGCTGTACTTATGTAGGCCTACGCATTTTAGGTATCCGTATTTCACTCAGTACATTTTACAGTTGGTACTTTTAACTTTTACTTCACTACATTTGAGAGCAGGTATCTGTACTTTCTACACCACTACATTTTTGAACAGGACTGAAAAGTAAAAATATTTGTTATTATCCTTTGAGACCTGCTGAAAAGGCTGAGGGATTATTTTTAGCCCGCTCATAGTTTGAGAAAACAAAAATATACAAATAAAAACAGCTAGAAAAAAGAATGATTCAGTAGTTTCTGTTTTACAAAATTGAGCACAAATCTTTATCAAAAGATTAGATTTGAAGCCTTATAAGTATTAAATATTTTTACTTTTTACTCTTTAAGTAGGCCTGCACTTTTAAACAGGTATTTTAGTACTTATACTTAAGTAGATTTGACATGTGATACTTTTACTTTTGTATTTTTTTGCTCCAGTATTGGTATTTTTTGCTTTACTTAAGCAACAAAATTGAGTACTTTTTACACCACTGTTACCTTTGCACATTGGTGGGGGGTTACTCCAGGTGCCGTCATGCAAACAACTGCTACTATTGAGTCCCTGCATAACATATCTTTATAAAAAACAGCCTCAGTTAGTTATAATAACATGAATAGGTTTGTATGTCCATTTTTTTTTTCATTGTAATTTACCCATCGTCACAGGTGAAGTTGAGAATACTCTTGAAAGGGGCTTCGGTACGACCCATAGCCAGAGGTTGCAGAGGTTTCGGGATCGGGCACATCTTAGCTGTAAAAGATACAAAAAGTAGGCTACATTTCTTGTCAGAGCAGATGAGTTCAAAAATCAAGGGAGTCACATTAGGGAAACAAGAGTGAACATTTGAACTAAACTCACGGGAACAGGCCAGGTTCGAGGGGGTCCACTCTCCAGTTCCAGTGCAAGTGATCCTCCGTGGATTGGGGGTGGAGGGCAGATAACCCCGTTCACATGCAAGCGTCACCTCTTCACCCACTTCGTACACTCGCTTTAGGACGGACTCGTCAATGCCGTCCATTATATTAGGGCGTCCGCATACTTATGATGGAAAGCAAAAAAAAGCATTTCATGAGCTAAAACAAGGGACATATTTGTAATTTGATGTAATGATACTGCATTTGTTACCTTTTTTGGAGGATACAGTTGAATAAAGTAGAAATTGACAAAGGAGCAAAAGAGGCCAGGTGGGAGCCATCTTCTTGAATATTGAACCACCAGTGTGTGCTCCAAGGTTGGAAGTTTAAATCAGACCAGAGACATGTGAGCCAATCAAATGTACATATTGACTGAGCTCAAAGGTCTTCACTTCAGCTTATTTGTTCACTTGGATCAATAGGCCTATAACTCTAAAGGCACTGTTACATTCCTACTGGAAATGAACTGTCAGCTGAGGTTTAAAACTGTAACTGTTTGGGATATTTAACACACAGGTGCCTTGTTTTCTCCCGAGATGCAAAGTGAAGTCAAGTAAACTGGGAGAATGCTTCTAGGTGATGTAATCTAATGAATGGTGTTATTATAAGCACTAATGACTATGAATGATATTTTGAAATTAAATCAAGGAAATAAAATGCATTTGTTTTTGTCCTAAAGCTTTTAAAACCTCAGTTGGCAGACACACTACTGGAATAGAGCTGTGTTCAGGTAAAATGAGTCACATGTTCAAGTAGAATGAGTCAAAGAAGATTTTTAGGAAAATGATTAAGTTACTTTTTAAAGACTAAAATTTATTTTTTATATTTTTATCTTTAACAAACATGTAAACATTTTTAAAAGTGCATTACTTATACACAGCTCTTCTTGAATCCCGTGGTACACATCCCTGTTTTCAGCCTCTTCTGGTGCTATGGGCTCCATACTGTTCTGACCAAACCCAGAGCCCCTGATGGCAACCTGCAGCAAGAGATGTCACTGCACATCTCATTTGGACTGAAAATGCTGCTCTGACTGTGCGCAGAGCTGTTTTACATTATGATTGGCCATAACCATAACAGTTATGTACCAAGTTTCATCTCAAAGATACAACATCCAAACTGCTGTGTATGAATATGACCATTTTAGCTGAAAGACACTAGACTTTAAGGTAAATTGAGCCACCATCAAACTGTTCATTTTTAACCTGTAACTACACAGACTGCATTACATGTACAGGGTCCCACAGTCACAACATGTATTACACATCATTTATGTAGCTGTAAATTAATTTTCTGTTTAGTTATTGTGAACTTTATAGTGTTCAAGTTCACCATTCCTGCCAGTGCAGTGTCACTGTTGTGTTCTGCAGACTGAATGTGAAGTTGGTCCCTCCGACAATAATCACTACAACCAATCAAATGTTTTGTTTGTTAAATACAAACGAGGTGACAAATTGAGAGCGTTTGCAGACACTGGAAATTAATATTTAAAGTGTGTCTCATTTAAGCTGATACCCCAATTTACCTCCTCACCCTACAGAAGAGAGCTGATCGTGAAGAAAGTTAACTCTGGCTCTGCTTCTCTGTGAGTCACTTAATCAGATCGGTCAGTGATTCAGCATGAATATTCATCGACAAAGTTCTTCAGTTACTTGTTACATCAGTTACTTCTTGTAACTAAAACACCTGCAGTATTTGGAGCCTCTCTGTTTGAACAGCCCATAGGCATATTTGCAGTCTGCATTATACTAATCAATATAGGTGAATGTACCATTGCAACAACAGGTAAAGACAGATTAGGTTCATTTGGTAGTTTTCAGATTCTAGACTGATGATCCCACATGGGGCAAGAGCCACTGTTCCCCAATAACATTCATTTTAACTGCCCTCGTTCTGTATTAAAAATCATTGGCCAGTGCAATGTAAAATGTAATGCAAAGTAAAATCCAGTAATATGCTGCTAAAATCTGTCCCCAGTCATGGCTCTTTGTGTTAAACAGAAAGAAATCTATTGTCATAGGTGTAATTGCGTAAGAAATGAAGCACAGACAGGTGCATAGACCCTTGCTACCTAGTGGCCAGAGGTATTTAGGCCTATAGAAAGTCCACACTTGGTCCTTGTTAAGTATTAGCTTTTGCTTAGATTTAGCTGTCCACGGGCTTGCAGAATAACGTTGAGCATAATGAAAAGTATGTGAAAATGTGCAGTCCCTCATATCTCCACTTCGGGGCGCCTCAGTTCTGGATCCTGCCATGGGACCGGACCCGAGCCTCTGCCTCCACCCAGCCTCCTGTTGCGTGACATCAGCTCCAGTCATGAAAGGAAGCGCTTCAATAAAGGCAAGTTACACATGGATTCACACGGTACAACCGGAAAAGGACGTGTACAATAAAACACATAGAAACTGAGATTCATACAACTCACAACAAGAGCAGCAGGACAAGAAAACTGTCTTTTACCGGTCCATACATAAGAGACACTGAGAAACACAAAACGTAAGACACTGGAACGTACAAAACAAAAACTGCATTTTCTAAAAGTGTTGCGTGAGTCTGTGGAAATGGATAAGATTAACGGTCTGGATTTGGTGGCAACGCAACTTGTTCTTTTTGGTTTTTTTTCACAACTTGTAACGATCAACGACAGGCTGTGTCGCGCTGATGGAAAAGGCGCAGATTTACTTTGAGACTTGAAGCGGATGTGGTATTGGACCAGTGCGTGTGGGTGACGCTGTGCGCGCTGTCAGCGGAGCAGCCCAGTCCACTCCAGTCGACAGGGAAAGCCCTCAGTCACAGGGACAGTGACTGTAGTCTACTCTCCGCTGCCTCCGGACAGCCGCAGGTCACAGAAGAGGACTGAACACAGCAGACACACATCCCTGTGCTCATCTGCTCCAACTGGAGACATGACTGACGTGAGTCCCAACGACCCGTCCACCTCAGACGTGGCCAACAGATTTGCTCGCAAAGGTGCTCTGAGGCAAAAGAACGTCCATGTGGTAAAAGACCACAAATTTATAGCACGCTTCTTCAAGCAGCCGACTTTCTGCAGCCACTGCACCGACTTCATATGGTAAGCATTAGGCTGTGTGCCGCCCTCTCTGCGCCTGTTGCATGTTGCTTAAGTTGGAGTGCTCCACGGAGTGCTCCACGGAGTGCCCTGCGATGATGTAACACAACTTCAGCTGCAACTTTCTGATTAATAGGGTTAGGGTTGTAAAAGATTAGAACAGTCTCTTATTTTGCAGGGATCTAGAAGTTTTCAGTGGTAAAAATGGGTGCTTTTGTATGAGTTTAGTATGTGAGAGCCTGTTTGGTGTCTGCAGTCGACAACTAGATGGGAGGAGTTACTTTGTTGTTGTTAACAGGGCAGCAATGGATCAAATAAGTGTAAGCAAAGAGACTAGGGAATAGTATAGTTTATAGAATGAATAGAATCTGTGTAAGTGTTGAACATTGGGCTGTGTCATGTCAAAGCCCCGCTACTGCTGGTTTACATCTGCACATCTGCTGAACTGCAGCTTTCATGTCATCTGTATCATATGGAATCCAGATGAGATTCCATAGATTCTTTTGAGTCACTGAGCCTTGCTTTATTCACTTTTTTTGCGTTTCTTCATTAAAGAAGTAAGTTAAACACCTCCAAGTGCACCACCCAGTTTACATGGCTGATTGTCTGAGAAGCAGACTTTGCATAGAGCTTTGCTTGCTCTTTACTGCTGTATGAGACAGGGATGTTGTTGATCTTTTACTTGATTATGCGTTGTATCATCTGTTCCTCTGTAGCTTCTCTTTTGGAAAGTGCACTCATGTTGGTGCTTTGCATTACTGACATTTTCTTGGCATTTATGTCAATGAACAGTTCTACATTTGAGAACTATGAAGACACTATTACCAATTTATAATAATACAAATTTTTCTCCTTTTTTACAGGGGATTTGGAAAACAAGGATTCCAGTGCCAAGGTACAATACATTCATTAACATAACACCTGTTCTCTGTATCTGAGATAGTTAACAGCATTTTATTGAGCTGCTTGATCTTTCACCTCACATTATCTGCTCCCGTTTAGCACATATCATTTATCTGCTCACTGTTTAGCACACACATAATTTGTTTAGACACTGTCGGGAACTTGGGGTGATGTGGTCTTGGCAAAAGGTATTATAATTAAGCCGAGAGAATAATGAGTTATTTCATGTGGTGAAAATGAGGGACACTGAAGACTCTGTAAACCTTATAGAGACATTAGTATAGTGTAAACACACAGAGGAGCTCTTCTCTGTGTGAAGAGCTCAAATTCTTTTGTAATGTGGAAACTGTGGAGGTTGCCAAAGTGTGCCTCTGGCTGCCAGTGCCCAGGTAACACTGGGCATGGCAGAGGAATGGCATGTAGTATACTGAGACATGTGGTATAAGCTCATTGATAACACAGTCACATAAAACTATAAAACTAAAGCAGTATGTGACTTACAGTGTCTGTACTGTTTATTGAATATCTTGAATTTGATTGTTTCAACATTTTAAGACTCCACTTTTGCCATGTTTTCACAGAAACAAAACATCTGACTTTTGTGTTTGATTATGGGACAAAAAGTGTTTTGCAAATAATGTTTTTGCTTTATGTTTATGCAATAAGTGCTGACAAATACGGCCATTCAGTGTAGATATTGGGCAGTGGTAGAACAGTAGAAAGTAGTAAAGTATTCTATTTAAGTAATTTTGGGTATCTCTACAAAAAAAGTGGATACTTTTTTGCTTTTACTTCACTACATTTTAGAGCAGGTATCTGTACTTTCTTCTACACTACATTTTTGAACAGGACTGAAAACAAAACATATTTTTAATAATTTTTTGAGACCTGCTGAAAAGTCTCAAAGTTTATTTTTAACATGTTTACAACATTTGAGCAGAGAAATGAAAACGGCTAAAAAAAAACACACAGAAAAAGAGAAGCTTTATAATGTATATCTGCGTGAAATGCTTTTTTTTTACTCTTTAAGTGCATTTTTAATCAGGTACTTTAAAAGTAGATTTTTTCATATGATAACAATAACTGTGTTTAGAGACAATAACTGTAATAAACAGTGTTTAGAGATATAGCTTTGGTTCTGAATGATATTTAGTTGTAAATGATGAGAGGGGGGTGGGTCTTCCCAGTGAAGAATATGAACCTCTGTAACAGTGTCCTCCACTGACATTTCTGTAACAAGAATGGCATTCATTTATAGTTTGAAAATGCCATTTCTTTAGTTATAAGGTCACCTGCACTGGGTCACATGTGTGGATAAATTGAATGTAATATAAGCCCACAGGTTTTCCTGAGGTCTCTGAAGTAAACAGGCTCTGGGTTTATTTACATACCTGATATTGACTGATACAACCATTACCTGTTGCAACTGTGGTAGCTGTTCATGCCCTTGAGCTCAATTTTATTTTCTTAATCTGTGATAGGCGTAGGATTCAGCAGTGTCGCATTGTCATTTTGGTAAAAATGGAAAAAAAAAAAAAACAAAACACTGCTTGTTAGCTGGATCTGCAGCTATCCATAGGAGGGGCCGACAGCATGCATTGTTGTCATGACATTTATGGCGGCGTCAGCTCACAATGGGCACCACAGATTTCTAACACAGAAGTCAGCAAACCTGCTTAATTTATTAAGTTGTTTTTAGATGAAAATTATTATTATAACTATAGAGCAGACACAAGCAGAGTAGGTCTGCTCTATTGTCAAAGATTATAACTGTAGAGCAGGCACAAGCACAATAGATCTGCTTTAAATCAAACCTTCATTTCACTAAACAGTGTTCTGTCTGTAATACAGCTTGGAACAGATCTTGTGAATTATAGTTATTAAAGTAAATGATTGTAGATGGTATCTGTGCTGTGAACACTGGCTCTTGTCTTTGGATGCATTTCATATAGAGTCCGGTTTCACGACTCTGGCCCGGTGCCTTTGTGCACTGCTTATCTCAAATCACTACTCGGCTGACGGTGTTAAACAGTGGGCCAATTTGTTTCCGCGTTAAGAGGACTTCCAATGTAGATGACTTAAACTTGTGTTAATAATGGTCCCAGCAGTCATTGCTCATGTGGTATTTATCACAGTAATTCACATTTATCGGGTTAAAACAACTCTGCGATCTGTTTCCTCCGTGACCTCTCTCCTCTGTGGGCTAAACATATTCATAGCTAAGTGTAATTCTGCTCTGCCGCAGTAGGAGAGCCCCTAATGTTACAGGGTCAAGTGCCATCTTCAAGGGCATCTCAGCAGTCAAACAGTTCTAATATAAAGGCCTTATGTAAATGCAGTTCACTTCAGCAAGACAATAAAACAAAAATATTTATTCATATTGTGTATTAAGAAATGCCATGGCTGTCAGCTTGACCAATATAGGTGCACTGTTGCTTTTGTTTGGGCTTGTCTGCTGCTTCAGTGTGGAGCAGTTATTCAACAGTTGCATTTGTTGGCAAACTGTGTACCACTGGATTTTGCCAAAGGCTGAACAATGTTCTCTGGAGCCCAAGAAGCTAATGAGTTTTGCCTTAATGGTGAAAACACTGGGCCCAGGAGACATGGTGACTGTTGAGACATACTCACCTCACCACACACATTTACAGGATTTTAGGCCCTCATTGGTTGAATAGGCTTGGTCTGTGTTAATTAGAGTGTACTAGCAAATAGTTTTCACCAAATATTCTTAACCTACCACACACTGCAGGATTTTTCAGTCTTAAACGATTTGTAAAAGTGCGTCAAAAAGTGCAGACATGTGGAGAATCATATGAGATTTTAAATGTTACCATCCCCCGAGTGCAAAGACTGCAGTGTGATTTGGCAGTGAAGAGACTGCACGCCACAAGCTAACAGTTGTGAGTACACCTCGCGTCAGCTTTTTCCTGTCTACAGTAAAACGACTGGCTTTGAGACTCTAAAGTGTTCCAAAGATCAGAGCATTGCACTTCTAGTTTAGTCTAGTTAAAAGTCTGTTATATTATTATATTATTATTATTTGTGAAATGTGGTGCAATAGTTCAGAAGGCTGGCGATAAACTACAGGAAGTAGAGCCGTGTTTACTGTAGCAGCAGCTTCAGCCCGATCCTCACAACGTGGATTTATGTAAACAGACACATGAGGACTCTCCCAGTTTGAAGTGTTCTTTAAAAAGTAAAAATGGATTAACGGTGCTGTTTTGTAGACTGGGTGTCATTATTTGCAGAGAACTAATTCTAATGGATAAGATGAATGCTGCAGTTTGACTTTACAATTTTATCAGAGGTGAGAAATAAAGTTACCTAATTATTTTTGCCATTTTCTGAGTTTGTTTCTTCCGCCTCTGTGTCCATCACTGCCCCTGACTCTCTGTTTTATTGCCTGTTGCCATAGAGCTGCTGATGTTTTGTGCTTACGATGTGAAAGAACAGCTCAGAATGGCACTGACACCACACACACAAAGAGCACAGCAGGTTCAAAACCACACATGAAGATCCAAAGTCGGGTCAGGCCAAATCTAGCCCGAAATCTGTAAGGGGTGGCAGGCTTTAGTTGTTTGATGCTGTTGCATATTTTGTAAGACACAGACACACACTGCGGAGTACTTGTTTCTGTAAGGAGGCCTTTGTTGACAGTGTGTGGGAAGGTAAATACCGAGTGTCCACAAGTGCATTCCTCACTTTTGCTCGTCTTTTTCTCCTTCTCTTCCTCTTTCTCCTCCTGATTTTTCTTCATCTCTTGCTTCTCCTGCTGCTTCTTCTTCCTCTGCTTCTTCTCCTGTTTCTGTTTCTCCTGCTTCTTCTTCTGCTTCTCCTCCTTCGTCTCCTTCTCCACAGTTACTTTCTGCCTCATTTTCATGTCTGTTGGATGGAAAGCTTAAGTTTGGTGAGCAGCAAGCTCTTGAGCACAAATTAAATTGTGACGCCCCTCGTAAAAGAGGACTAGACTAAAGAGGCAAGACCAAATCCCCAACAGTTTGTTGAGGTGATGACCTGCTGTTTGTCCCTTCAACCTAACCCCACATGATAATAATAAAAATAAAATAAATAATAATAATGCACTGAATTTATATAGCATCTTTCAATAGACCCAAAGCGCTTTACATTGCATTATTCATTCACTTCATACTTCCATTCATACGAGACGGAGCCTTGTTGCGATGGTGTGTTCAATAGCTCAAACGTGGTCCTGGTTTGAGCACTGTTTAGTCCTGCTATAGACTTAGTTTAGTTCTGTTCTAGACGTGGTTTGTGCAAGTTTGAACATGCCCTTTAAAGTTCTTTGCTCAGTAGATTTTTGTAAAAATAATTAAAAACATTGTGTTGATTTTGAATATGTATTATTTTCTACAGATGAATAACACTGGTCAGATATAGCAGCTCATCTTGTGTCTCTGATGTCAGCTGAGTCACAGAGGGAAATCTTCCACCTGCTACATCTGTGCCGTTATCCTTGTCACCTCACTGGCCTTTGCGCCTTTGTTAGTGCCTTCGTCTGATCTGTTTTTTCCACTACTGCAAAAAGGGACTTGAACACATAAAGTGCTCATTCATTACCAATGGCTTTGATGCTAACAGCCCTCTTTTGTATCATAGCATCCTCATCTTGTGGTTTTCACCTTAGTCCTTAGTCCAGTTTGATTAACACTATTTGTTTTTACCCATAGTTGACAAGAAAGTGGAATCATTCACCTTCGGCTGTATTCTGGACACCACGTCTCTCCACTGGAGAGATAGATTTGGTATTTAGAGTGTCTTCGGAAGGTCTTTTTCTCTTTTGTTTAGCAGCTGTGTAATTGCATAATCCATCAACTTGATTCAGCCAAGCAGAATGCTTATGGTGTTTGTATATGCTATCATTTGAGCCTCTCAAGAGCTTTATTACTTTTAGATGTCACTGGAACTTGAGCGTCTCACAGCCTCCATGGGCCTGAGGTGGAGGACACCCTGGACAGTGTCCAGTTTGCTGCAGTTATCACTTGGATATTGGAGTTATCACTCTTAGATTTTGCAGAGCTCCTATGTTTTACTTTGTAAGAAAATCAAATTGTAGGGAGTACACCCTACACCAGTATTATAACTGTACAAAATGATATACATATATGAATTGTAATACATAAATAGCAGGAATGTAAAACTTATATAGTAAGTTTGGATCTATAATGAGCCGTAGAAGTTCATAATTCAACCTTTTACAGCTCAAATCTTATCATGGAACCTAAAAATAATTTAAAAATTCACCACGATAAATATAGACCACTAGAAAATATTGTCTGTTATGTATTCAGCAGTAAGTCCATATAATATTTATTATAACAGGCCTAAAAAGATGAATGAGTTATGAAAAATGTTGTAATCGTAGTTTGAATGAACAGAACATATCAACCCAACAGTTATTTGCAAATGTGAACTATTGGATGGAAAAATGGAAACGCATTGCAGCTGCAGTGTTACATTTGAAAAATCTTTTACAAAGTGTTATCAGGTTGTTCCAGAGAGCTCCTGGCATGACACATACAATACACAAACAAGCAAAGAACATATTTGAAGTGGGCGTGGTGCAGGTAAAGCTGTTACACTGGCTTTGTGAAGATTAAATACATGTAAAGTACAGGTTCAAGATCAGACCAAGACACAGGTACCATAAAACCTTGCGATTTTAAGATACTCTCCAGTCTGAATCATTTCAATCATCATAGTTGGTCTGACGTTATGGGGTCGATATACTACGCAGTTTTGTTGTACAGAGAAATGCTCAGCCATCCGCAAAAAGGATAGCAATTACACCATGGCACCAAAACGCATATTTGATACATATTTTCATTCATGTTTTTTACTTTGTTTTCGTTCTACTTAGTGAAGCGCAAACAACGTAAAACAAAACAACACTTTTTTGGTCTCATACCTCTTTTCTCTTGTGACCAAATGAAGTGAAACCAGCAGCATTAAAATTGGACTAATCCATCATAGCCTGCTGCATTATTTATCACCTGATTTCCCACCATACATTCAGGTGAAGTGTTGTGTGTGCGTCTGAAAAAAAAGTGCTTTACAGCTCTAATTTGCTTGGCACTGCATCTGGGGGTGTGTTCACTGTCACATCTATCGACACTGTAAGATGTGTTATTTAACTGACACAGCGCCTCATATAACCTCATATTAATTCTTCAAAATCTATTGAATTAACAGCTGGGTCACCTGGGCAACGCATGAGATGAAAAGTTGGCTGATGTGTAGGCACAGGAAGACTCCGGTTGGGTGCTAGATATATTCACTGACACCTGCGTGATATGGGATAATAGTGGTCTGCTCTCTTCGTGATTGCCTGCTGCCTTAATGTGCCCCATTTTCTGCTCATCAAATTGGATTTATGTAATGGAAATGGGAAAGATATTCACCAAGAAGCATTATGGTGTCATATCAGTGGCACTGGTACACCTCTGGAGTACCATCTTTATTGTTATGTTCCCCATCATTACATGCAAACAAAATAGACATCCTAAAAGCTGTTCAGAGTCTTGATACCTTTATCTTATAGGTTCGCCCTTGATAGCCTGAGATGTTTTGTAGTTTTATTTTTCACATGTCATCTTGAAGGTGGTGTAGTGTCGAGATCATAGACTGTATATATAAATGGACATAGCTAACCTGCTAGCTGCCTCGTCCCAAGTAGAAAGTGAGCATGGGCGCATTTCCAGCTCCATCTCCTCTGGCTCCAATTCACTTTCTATTCAAAAACTGCCACCCCTCTCTCTGTAACTGCTGCTGTCAGACTTGTCATTTTGGTCTTAAAATGTTTGTATTAATCCACGCTACATGATCCTAGTATTTTTATTTGGCTATTTTCTCCATGAATCAAGATATGAACCTTCAACAGCCTCGCTCCGGTTTGGCTCGTTGGTTGCTATGACCAAATATGCCCCAATAACTAGCTAGCCTCGATGAGCTTCATTTGACTGGAGCCAAATCCTATGGGTGACCTCATACTCCCTTGATCCACTTCTTTATAGAGTCTATAGCGCCTCGTTATTGCATGCATCTAGACAGTCAGCTGAAGAGTGGCAGTGGTACACTAGAACTGGTATGCATTGGTGGAACGTGAGTAAAGTAGAACGCAAAGTAAAAGTGGAACGCAAAGTAAAAGTAGTAATAGGTAGTTTTAGATATCTGTACCCTTTACTTTTACTTCACTACATTTGAGAGCAGGTGTTTGTACTTTCGACTACTACATTTTTGAACTGGACTGAAAGGTGAAAGTATTTTTTGCAACAGTTAGAGACCTGCTGAAAAGGCTGAATGTTTTATCTATTTCATAATCTGAGCAAACAAGAATATACAAATAAAAACAGCTAAAAAATTGTTTCTGTTGACAGCAAAGTAAAAACGATTCAGCCCAAAGCTTTATAAGACCTCAAAATCTGTGCAAAATATTTGTAATTTTTACTCTTTAAGTACACTTTTAAACAGGTACTTTAATACTTTTGCTTAAGTACAAATAAAAGTATCACATGAAAAAAATGACTTGAGTATTTTTGACTTGCGTATTTGTACTTTTACTGAAGTAACAAAAGTGAATACTTTAATTCAACACTGTCCCAAATTCTCACAAACCTCACAACATTTCCCTTTTAGCTTTTCAAGTAATAATAATAGGGACACGCAGGTTTTACAACCTTTATACCTTCACACACATTTGATAAATTCCAGTTGTACTATTGAACTAAACAAGTAGCCACAATATTTTATGAATATTGACCTCCACTGGCTACTGATCTGAAACATGTCTGCACACAGGAAACTAAACTGCAAACCTCCTCCTTTTACTTGTGATTTTTACTAATAACCCAACCCACACTGACAGACTTTAAAAGCTCAAGATCACTAGAGCATTTTCAATTATTTAATAGGTTTCTTTTATTTTTTCTTCTTTTCTGGAATTTTAGCATTAGACTAAGAAGACTAAGGCTGTGTCCAAATGTCCACACTATTCTCTAGTTCGGGCACTGTTTAGGGGTCACTCCATTTTTAGTGGTGTCCGAATGTCCAGTTGGTGAAAAAAGTAGTCTAGACTGGCCAATATAGACCACAATGCATTGCGAGAGTGGCAAAAAAACAACAGTGCGGCCAGTCTTTAACTGGACACACCACGACTGAAAGAAACAGATAGAAGTGCTGGTTTATCGCGCTGCTCATCGTTGATTATGGATAAAAACACTCTTAAATAAGTTGTTAGCATTAGCCACTTACCTTAACTTGACCTGTTAACAGAGCGAAAATGTTCATATCTCATATAAAAAAAAAAAAAAAAAAAAAAAAAAAAAAAATATATATATATATATATATATATATATATATATATATATATATATATATATATATATATATATATATATATATATATATATATATATATATATATATATATATATATATATATATATATATATATATATATATATAATCCAGTCTGTGAGATCCAGCTTGACAAAAACTTGTACAGTTATTAGTCCAATCCGATCATTATTATTACTGAATACAGAAATTAAGTTTTATCTGAGTTTAGCGGACTTTTTTCACCCAGACGGCAGAGTCATGTGACCCAAATGCATTGAGTGTGCGAATCGCTCTGTGAATGAGTGCAGTATATAGTCTGCTAAAGAGCGCAGTTGTTTGTATAAGCATTCGAACACAGGCTTAGTATTTACCCCACAAGTTCTTATATCTCTGGGCACCGTGTTTGCATAGCCAACAGGCCTAGAGGGATATCAGTGTCACTCGGATTCTGTCCCTTCAAAACCTCTGAGGGAAATTCATTAGACACAGGATGTAATTGAAACCTCAGTTTATAGATTAAGGCTTCAGGTCAGCATCACTCAGTATTGAACAGCTTTGATTTTCTGCAATACTCTGTGGATCTATAACAGTGTCGTCAGTTAACACTTTGCAGCTGATGTCATCAACATTACCCAGGGGTGTGATGCTAACTGATGGCACTGCTCTGTCTGAAGCTCTGTTACTCAATTTAGACTTAAATTTGAGGTTTGTTTTAATCTGACCATAAAGAACTGACTTGGCTAGAACTGTAACAGGTGAGCTGATTTTGTGCTGTTAAACAAGTCCTTCTCAAATAACATAGCAATCACAAGCTAGCTAGCAAGCATTAGTCATCAGTGTTTCAGTTAGTCACTCTCACCTTTTTGTTGAAAATCAAACTCTTAAGCTGAACCACGAACGCTCGTATTGATCACAAACTCCTGAAAATGTGCTGTGTAAATCCATTTTGTTTGTTGTTTTTTTTTGTTTTTGTTTTCAGACTGTATTAAAACTTATCAGGCTGTGTTTGCTAATGTGTGCATTGTGTCACCATGGTAACTGCTGAACATTCTGCCATAGAAACATAGACTGTATATAAATGGACATAGCTAACCTGCTATCTGCCACGTTCTATATAGGAAGTGAGCATGGGCTGGCTCCAATTCACTTTACATTGGAAAATTGTCACCCTTCTCTATATGATCCTGGTGGTTTTTATTTTTGCTATTGTGTCCGTAAATCAAGATATGAACTTTTTAATGTCAGACAAATCAGGCGCCTTCTTTCCCCGAGGTCGCTCCCACTAGCATTAGCAACAGATTTGATTGACAGTGTTGCTAAGTTACCGCTCCCTTCAAAACCAGCGGTGTAGGGAGGAAGGGGGCATTACCTTCAACAG
The DNA here is from genome assembly GCA_019594935.1 of Periophthalmus modestus. Taxonomy (NCBI): domain Eukaryota; kingdom Metazoa; phylum Chordata; class Actinopteri; order Gobiiformes; family Gobiidae; genus Periophthalmus; species Periophthalmus modestus. Next base: position 26,287,195 of record JAIEZT010001373.1, on the reverse strand, counting down.
CCTTACTCCGGATTGGCTCTTTGGTTGCTATGATACTCGAGGTCGGAATTCCTAATATACAACTTGGCTCCAAATTCGACCCTATAACTACTAGCCTCAGCTTCATTTGACGGGAGCCGAACACTTCAGGTGACGTCACACTCCCTTAGTCCACTTATATATATATTCAATGCATAGAACATGTAGAACCCTCCAGGGCAATGTCACTACAAAGTATTGATTGACTGTGGTCCAATTAATAGGAAATGGACAAGTAGAAAAATACCAATAGGGTGACAATAGGGTACTCGATTTCTCATCTCACTGATTAAACATTTGGAGTCCACAGACTGTTTATTTGTTGTAATTGGTGGTTCTATATTGAGGCGTATTGATTCTTCTAGAAGTGACTGGGTTAGAATAGCTGCATACACTGGTGTTGATATAAAGGCTCGATTGTATTCTATTACAGCCCCCCTTTAGAAATGACAAACACGCTCATAATTGTTATCAAAGGTCTATTGAAAAGACATAAAGAAAATTTCCTTGTCACAAAGACGCGAAATTGTGTGATACTTAACATACATATTGGAAATAGTTGATTAAAGCCCTATTCACACAGGATTAGCTTTACCTTGGGTCCTCTTGGAAACTGTAATAATTGCGAACATGGTCTGTGTTTCTAGTCCCGTGTAAATCGTCCTGTCTGTAAAACTGTCAAAAAATCCCCCTGCATTTTGCTTACTGTAATTTTTGTCTGTTCATTGAAGCTAAGAGTGATTCAAAATGTCTCTACAGCTCATTTTAGGTCCAGATGCAAGCTAAGTTTATAATATTCATTCATCATGGACAATAATCTAACCCAGTTATTGTTTTTTTTGACAATTAAAAAGTAGAAAACATAAAACAAACTGCGGTAAAGACGTGACATGGAAGTACTCACAACCGAATATCAGCAGCACAGAATAGGCCTCTATGGAAAGGTTTGGGTGCTTTTGGTACAATGTTTGCAAGGTTTGATGATGGTGAATGAAATGGTTCTTGTCTTGTTTTGGTGTTTTTCAGTCAGCAGTAAAAACAGAAGATTACTGACATGGGTTATCCCGTATGAGTGCCCATAAAACACACAGACGTGGGGTCATTTCAGTTTTATAGACGTCTTGAGGTAAAACCAATCCCTTGTGAATAGGGCTTAAAATGCTACACAGACTCTTAAATTTAACCAACATAAAAGTGACAAAGGAGGCCAAATTGTAAAATGACTTGGTTGAACCTTAAGATTACAGTGGCCCATACTCCAGCAGTGAATGGCTATTACTCTTAAAGATGCAGAGATTATGTTCATTGATATTTGGTGTAATTGAGGTGCATTCTGCATAGGGCTCTCATCAGATTTACTTACTTAGGCTGCCCATAGGTAAACCGGTTGTCTTTTACTCTAGTCATCTCTGTTCTCAATACACAGCGCAGACTCTTTTAAAAGCTTTTAAAATGCCAGCGTTTTGTTAATCTGTAGGAAGGCATCGCTGTGAACATTACTAAGGATTAGAGCAGGATATTAGTGTGTATGCATTAGAGATGTAGATAAAGCTCCGAGATGGAACATGCACTAATGCACCAGACTCTGAATTATAACAGAATCTGCATTAATTGCCCAGAGATTTGTTGTGATAATGGCATTATCTAATGGTGGATGAAAGTCAAAGTAACAGGGGAAAGGGAACAGCTAAGGTTAGCGCAGGTCACACACAATGTTTTTTCTCTTGAAATGTGGTAGATCTTATCTGGAGCATGTGGTTTACCAGATCAAACTTTTTTGTGTGTGCTTTTTACAGTATTACACACGATTCCATACATTAGGTGTCTTTCACCTCCTTTAGTTACATGAGTCAATATAAGGGCTGAAGTCCTTTAGTCGTTCAGTTAGATTTATGTAGAATATTTAAAACAACTTCAGCTGACTAAAGTGCTTCACTTAAAAGTCTACAGAAAACAAAGATACAGAGAGTCTAGGCGCTGTCACAGAAAAGGCTACGTCACCTCTGGTTTTGAGCCTGGTTTTAGGCACAGGCAACAGGAGTTTTAGGAGGAATATAGGGCTGCAGTAACTCCCTCAAATAAAGAGGACCTATAGAGTGCAGTCATTTAAACACAATCAATAACATTTTGAATTGCACCTGATATGAAACAGGAACCAGTACAGGTGCCTTAGTCGACCAAAATTTGTACTGGTCAATAATCATTTTATCAAGATTTAAGGAATTTATATGTGACAGCAATGATATGGGTACATAGCGAGTTAGCTGACGATTTGGTAGTGAATCATGAGTTAAATATGCATCTTTGAGTGCTTGTGAATTGTAGATATTTCATAGTTCTGTGAGTTTTGCCCCATCCCTTTTTAGTTGACTAATAGATTGGCAGGACAGGCAAGATAGTTGACTACAGCTCTAGTCTGTACACACCACTAGCCTGCTCTTATTCACACAGAAGTGGCAGTTCAGAGCTCTGGGTATTGGTGTAAGGCAGAAGGGTTGTGTGGCATGCACTCAGTAATATAACTTTAACTAGATACTTTTCACAGTTGTGTTGACGTGTTTGAGATTTTTAGTTGAGCATTAGTAGGGTTTGTCAAAAGAACCTATCTGGACAACTGAGGGATTACACATATATAATGCCACATGGTAATATAAAAGAAAGAACTACCATTTAATGTTGAACCTCTCATTCTATTATCTAAAGGAAAAGGTTTTTTTTTATTATCACCCTGGTATAGGAATCAGTATCAAGTCTATTCCTTATTATCGAAATCGAGTTTGAACTTTTAGGATGCTTCGTTCTACTTATTCTTTCTTAGTCCCAGTCCCTGAGGCTGAAAAACTTGTAAGCGGAAGGTTCAGTATTTTGAAGTCCTAAACCTTCAAAGTTGTTGTATTTTAATGAATGCTTCTTTATTTATATGTAGAAGGACCAGGTGAGTGAGTTGCTTCATGTTATGTTTAAGTTTTGGAGCTTGACATGGTTAGTATATGGATTAAGTTGCATTGCATGATTATTGGTTGAGTACATCCAAGCTTATCCACCATTAGAATGCTTTCCCTTTGAGATGTAGGTATTGTTTAACCCTCTCTGTTTTTAATCTGGTTGTGGATTGAAAGAGGGACCAGAGAAAAGCATAGAGAACTGTCACCTTTTGAGGCTTAATGGCTAAGTTTGCTTATGGTCTCGTTTTAAAAGCTTAATGTTTTTCTTTCACTGCTGATACTTATTAAACAAAGCAAACAACCCATATTTTATCTCTGCAGTGTTAAGACTGGGAATGTTTTGACCTTATGCTAAATTCACAGCTTATAGCCTTTTTTTTAATCCATTATACATGTATAAAGAACGACAGATATGTGTTTTTTCATGGCAGATGCCGATACTGATTGTTCCGAATACAGAGCAACAGATGGCTGATAAAAATCTGCGTATATGTTTGGGCCAATATATAGGGCAGATTTTGATTATTTTCATCAAGTTATTTGGCCGATATATCAGGCAGATATTTGGACTTTTTAGAGTATTGACTGATATATCTTTCTGTGTCTACCCTGAACCCAAATGAATTAAGAGCTCGGTACAAAGCAGATGTGTAATATGTAATGTGCAATGAGTCTGGTCATTGCACTGGGTAAAATAAAATACAGTGTTATTGTTGAGCCCAGTAAGCTTAATTTGTGTTTAGTGTAGAGTCCCCTCTTCAGGGATGTTTTGCATCAGTGCTCCTGTTTCGCTGCCTTTCAGAGATGTATGGCTGTTTGTCCTTTTGCATAATAGCACGTATAACTATAATGTGCATTTAGTTTGACTGATGATCTGGCAAATGCGTCCAGGACAGAATTTTGCATTGCACTGGTAGGTAAAACATAACAGAGCCTCAAGCAGGAAATGGAAAATGAATATATACATTGTGTTAGTGGAGTTTTCTTATTCTGTTATGCTTTTGTGCCGCTTTGAACTCTGACAAAGGGAAATACCCCAGGTGCTGCAACAGGAAGCCATAGGAAATGTCATAGACCTCTGAGACAATGACAGTGAAGACATATATTTCTATACAGTATATACAGAAAAGGTCCCTCAAAGCGCCACCTGCTTGTCGCCACCCCACCCCACCCCCCACCCCCCTTCATCCCCCGCGATGCTAGGGCAGCTGGGCTCTGCAGGGCGGCTCCCTCGATTAGCGGCCAGTGTTAATGATGTGACAGGTCAATCCCAGACCTCCATTAGACCTGGAGCAATGTTCATGTGTTCATTTATTAGAAGGCTGAAATGGCAGACATGGTGCGGGGTCACATGGCATAAATATAATTACAGGCTTAAGGGCGGAAAACATGCCAGCTATGTGACCCCAGCCTCGTGTGGGCAGCAGATGAAGCCATGAAGATTTCAGAACTTGATATAATATGACATTGTTTTTCAGCATAAAGGACTGTACTGTTTACTGATATCTGTATAATCTCTCAGTTGGCCACGTATGATCTATAGCAAAACAAAAATTCAGTCTGAAACTTTTGTTCAGTCGACAGAATAGAAGACAATGCCGCTTCTTCAGTTCTGGTCAGATTGATGGTGGACACTGCCTTATATCTGTCTGAAGGGAGAAAAGAACTACACTGACTAGCACACTATTTATTTACAGTTTCTGTTTATAGTTTACTGTCTTTATTTTATTTTTTTCTGTTTTGCTCAAAGGAGTGCTCTTTCTCTTGAAAATGCTAATGCTTCCTAGTTCAGAGATCAATTGATGGTAGATGTTTTAAGACATTGACCACTGGTGGTTTTCAGATTTTAACATGTGATAGTGTCATACTCTCAGATGGACGCAAGAGACAGATTTTGCTATTGATTACATTGTACTTTACCATGAAATATCCAAAAGGTAAACTCACAAATGTTGACCCTGATCATTTCTATTAGTGACTAGACCCAAGAACTCACTGTATTACAATGGAAATCTGGATTTTAACAATATTAATTTTGGCTGCGCCCCATCTGTATTAAATATTATTGGCCTATAGAATGTTGTGATGTCATCTGACGCACAGCAATTAGTTGACCAGTATTAATGTTTAATATAATGTGTAATTGATGTTTAAAATATAATAGTTATATAAATATAACTTTAAGGTCAGATGGCATACCCTCTGCCCTTATGTGCTTTGACATTTAGCGTTTCAAGTTAATCTCAAGCCAGTGCACCTCCCTACATCGTGCAACACTTGAGATATCCTTTCAGCATCTAAGCTAACAGATGGGCAGTACCACCTGACACAGAGCTGTGGGCGGTTGCCTCTGTGAAGAGCAATTAAAACTGTAATGCACACAAACAACCCAATGACTTCAATGCAAATCAAAGGTAGCATATTTTTGCGTAGGTCATTGGGCAAACTTAGACCTGGGCTTGTCAGAATAATTACTATATTGACTTATGGTTCTATAAATGACAGATAGAACAATAATTTTTGGAATCAGTGTTTATCGTGTGTACTTTTTCTTTGCACTACTGGAACAATTTTGGTTATTTTTTGGCTATGTGATAAGATTTGAGCTGCAGAAGTTTGAATAAAAAACTTCTATGGCTTATTATAGATACAAACTAAGTACTTAAGTGGATGATGTCATACTCCCAGATGGGGGTGAGATGGGGGCCAGTTTTTTTTTTATTAATTACATTGTGCTTTCCCAATTAAATATTCAAAATGCACAAATGTTGAACCTGATCATTTCTATCAGTGATAAGACCCAAGAACTCACTGTATTACAACAAAAAAAGCATTTTACACAGCAATATATCTCATTTCATAATTTGATATCGTGACAGGCCTACTTGGACCCATGTATCATTTCTTGACAAGGTTTTCTGTGAATTTAAATAATACTTGAAGACCCTTTCATCAAGATCTGAGAGTTGCTAATCACAAAAGTTGCTTATGTTGATGATGTTTTAGCTCATTATGTCAATATAAATGTAAACAGTGATCTGCCATTAGATAAACAATTTTGATACTTCTCTGTAAGATAAGTATCAAAATATGTAAGATGTATGTGGTCAAATTATGAACTTCTATGGCTTTATAGTAAAAGACAAAGTTCAAATCTGTCAACTGGACAATGACGTCAGCTAGGCGAAGTTTAAATCTGTCAGCTGTCAACTTGTTCAGTTGACAGATTTAAACTTCTTCTTTTGCTATGGATCAGACCTGGGCGACTGAGGGATTACATAGACAACTTCTATAACTCATTATAGACGCAAGATAACAACTTAAGTGTTGCATTTGGTTATTTATTTATCACAGTTCATATTTTTTTTCAACAATATGTACATTTAGAATACTTTTTGGGGGATGATCCTGCCTTATGGTTTGGTTTCACAATTGTTGTTTATCGTCTAGAAATATATCACACTTCAGGACAGGCCTCGTCATATATTAAGTAGGTCTAATTTGTTCTCAATAAGGAAGTAGGTAAACCTGCTCTGTCAATCCATGCTCAGTGACCTTTCCCTGCCCCAAGTCACATGAATACACAGACTTATCAGGGACCACCTCACCGTACAAAGTTCAAGTTGCAAAGGGAGCGGCAGCAGAATATGACAGGCACGTTTGAAACGCCTGGGAAAAGACAATACTCACTTCTTGTGTTTGTGCTCGTCTGTGTCCATTGAGACGTGTGAAAGCCACCGTTTTCATATTACATGTTGAATAATAAAGGAAGAGTTCAGTTCATTCACTCAAGCAAAGCCAGAGTGTGGAAAGGACCAATATAGATTTTCTGTTGTAACTACATGAGTTATTAGATGCAGCAGTTTCTAAGAGGGTGGGGTTAGCTTGAGTAACTATGAAGTAGACGGCAATTGGTAGTAGCAGTAGTAGCAATTTAAAGGGCACATATTACGCTGTTTTCTGATCTGTTATTAAGTTGTTTCCTCAGTAAAAACATACCTGGTGTTGTGTTTCGTTTCACACACAAACCCTGCATATTTAGGCGCTGCTCTTTTCTCAAACTAAAAACACTCTGTTCCACCTTGTGATGTCATGTGGTATACAGGAAGTGCTCTACTGTGTCTTTAAATTATACACCTTAGCTGGAGTCATTTGGATAATTTCAGCCCTGGAGTTGCCCATCTCTACTGAACAAAAGGCAAAAGGTAGCTGTTAACTTGAAAACTACCACTTCGTGACATCGCAAGGTGGAACAGAGCATTTGAGCTTTGGCGATATAGACAGACTAATAATTAAGGGTTACTCAAACGTGTGAGTGAAACAAAACACAACTGCAGGTATGGTTTTGATGAGGTAACAGCATTATAACACAACTTGAAGCTCACAAGAGTCAATTTTGCGTAATAAATATCTTTAAAAAAAAATAAAAAATCAGGCTAATGTACTGGTATTTTTGAAAACGTCATCTGCAAAGAAAATGACTCGGCAAATCAAAATCAAACATCTGTCTGGGCATTTGTTTTTGTCTAGATATTATTCTATAGTTCATTCAATTGTAAGTGACAGCAACACGCAAATCAACTTACTTTTATATCAGATTTTAGTGGCAAAACTTTTCCCAGATTCTCCATTGAAATGAATGCGATTGTCACCTAACAGGTAGTGTTAGTGGTACACCACAAAGAAAGCACAGTTTAGTCGCATTTCCGGTAAAAGTGGGCGGGGCCGAATAAGGTCAATAGTCTAACACTTACCCAGATGTAGCGATTTGTGAGGCGAGTGAATGATGTCATCTGCTACTGTCTGAGCACTAATTTTAGACCAGCAACACTCATCTTTTATCTCTCCGCTTGCCCTGCTCCCCCTGCTGTCATACCACTTAGCACCCGGCACCGCACGCTGCCCTTTGTCCCTTTGAGTCCTTTAGGTGCTTGCAACTGTGGTGGGTTCAGCGCTCTTCTCCATCATCTGGGTGTGAATGTTATTCAGTGTGTTATTATGAAAGTCATGTCCAAACCACCAACTCCATACACTTTCACTAGAATCATTTGGTTGATTTCAGCCCTGGTATTGCCAATCTCTACTGAAATAATGGTAAAAGGTAGCTGTTAACTTGAGTACTATGACTACATGACGTTATGAAAGTCACGTCCAAACCTCCAACTAGGTCAACCCCAGTATGCCGTTTACACTCTTTCTTTGGTAAGTTATTATGCGTTATTTTACGTAACCTTTTATTTCCTGACTAGGCCTGTCACAATGATTACTACATTGACTTAACTTTCACTATATGAAATGAAAGCTGGAACGATATATTTTTGGGGCTCAATATTTATCGTGTGTACATTTTCTTTTTTGGTGTTGAAATACTATAAGCTTTGAGCTGTAGACGGTAGAATAAGTCACTTCTAGGGCTAATTATTGCTTTATTCTGGTATTTATTAGTTAGCTGTGCATTCATTTTATTTTTTATGATTCTGTCTATTTAAAAATCGGTTTACTAGGATTATCTTGCTTTTGTTTCAGAGGCATAAAGTAGTTTCAATATTATCGTTTATTGTGATATTTCTTTGTATCAGTATATATAGAGAGACTCTTTCATCATCATATTGAACTGTTGCACCTCTATTACATGGTCTCATGATCTTCAGCTTGAATAGCAAAAGTGAATTGGCTATTGCTCTAAATCTTAATGTATATGTTTGGACTTGTTGTTGTGACAGGCCTATTCCTGACATTATGATGGAGTCTAGCTTTTACACTTTTCAATCTAGACCAATATAATGATGCAAAATTCCCAAATGTCATTGAACTATTGCACCTCAATTACATAGTCTCATGATCTTCAGCTTGAATTGCAAAAGTGAATTGGCTGTTGTTCTAAATGTTTTTATGTGTATGTTTGGACTCATCTAATGCCTGTCACTTTGTGTATGTTGGCGGGAACATGGAACGGTACTTATCTATTCCTGACATGTCGTAATCATTATGAGTTTCCTCTGCACAAACATTGTTTTTTCCTGCTGATATTTGGACGCTCTTTGGCAACAGGAAGTGGCCATATGCTGGTTTCTGTCCAAACATACTGCAGACTGTAATGTAACCACAGGCCACACTGGCTTTGTGCTTCTTATACTCTTTGTAACTTATGTCAAACTGGTACTGGTACATTTGAAGAGTCTGTTAGTCTTTTTGCATCTGATCTGAGTTTGTTTTTGTGTGTGCTTTTTAGATACATTGAATTATAATATGCATTTGTTTGTATTCATGATTAAATACATTGCATATTTCTGGATGACAAGGCCTGGCAAAGTAATTTCCAGTCACTGCCCAAATTATTTTTTCATTCATCTTTATTTCTACACGGAGAGCCTAATGAGAGACATCACATTATTTTTCGTGAGCGCCCTGTTAAATTCAGAACAAATCAAACAAAAACAAATAACTGCATAGGTCCATTTAAAACATTAAAACTGTTGATCTCCAGATTATTAAAGTGTATTAGTGGCATCTATGTATCCAGTTTTGCATGTCTTTGAAATATATTACATTTTTGGGGGAAAAAAATTAAATATATTTCCCATTTCAATACTAGTGCGGCGAGTTTTTAGACATAGACAATCCTGAGATATTCAGGCAGTCTATCAAGCAGTCCCTTGTAAATAAATTTCTCTCTTCTCTTCTGACAGATAGTGATGGCCAACCTACTTTTTCATAGAGCGTACAGTGATGGGTTTTAAATTCATCACCTGTTATGAAATGAAGGGCTGAGTGAAAGAGTGGATCTAAAGTAGAGGCTGAAGTCTGCATGTGTATTATATCTCCTTAATCTAGTACAGAAACAAAAGTGGCTGGAACAATTTCATTCTATTCAATGATTTTTTTCCTTGTATTTTTAAAAGAGCTGTCACAGAAATAGAAATATCTCCAGTAGAATCTCTCTCGGTCAGAATTTCTAGACTGAAGAGTTCAAACTAAAAGTGTTTTGGGTCCAAACACAGCCTTACACCCTCCCCTATCTTGTATTGAGCTGTGTAATTAACACATGAGGCAGCTTGTTGCCTGTGTTAATGGCAGGCATTCCTCCCAGACTGTAGCATGCAGCTCACGTGACCTAGTCCTGTTGCCTTGAGTCCAAGCTTTTGTTCGCTTGATGTGGTTGACTGTGCGCCTCATTCCTGACGACTCTACAGGCTAATGCAGTTTGCGAAAACCACAGGGTTACTGTGTCAAAGTGTCACATTCACATTTTTTGCATGCTGCTTTGTTAAAGGAGAATTGCGTTTACTCAATAGGTGGTGTTCAGTGCTCATGTTTTAAAAGACCAATGTAGTTTCGATGTAGAACTTGTGTGGTGTTTGCCAGGATCAATGTTATACCGGGAGTGGAAAACACAGCCATAAATTCAAACAGAAAGGAAGCAGTAACTGGAATAAGAAAAGGGCCTCTGTTATGTAAGTGGCAATAGCAGTAGTGATATGCTGGAGAGCTGCCATGTTGGTCCACACTTGCCCATGCATTCACACACACCCTCCCACACATCCGGCCCACTCAGTGAAGGCTCCGAGGAGACGAGTCCCTGTCTGCCCATCCTCAACTGACCACCACCCGCTGCTGTAGGGAGCCTCAGGAAGTAGTGTAGTAACAGTGTGAAGCAGAGCACAGTAATGAAGCACTTCTGAGATGCTATATAATAAATGGACTCGCCTAATCTCCTTATGTGTTCTGTTTCCGGCACTCTTCATTTCATTAGCCAATTTAAACATGAGGGGTATTAAAGTTTTATCTTTCCAATTTGTCAAATTCTGCAGCTAGTCTTTTACCGCAGGCAAATCTCAAATATCATGATTGGTCCTTTAGTCTGTGTCTTGAACTTAGTTTCTCCTATTTATAGACTTATAGAAAAATTAATATATTTGCTTAGTTACTAGGCCTGTCACGATAACACATTTTGAAGCACGATAAATCGCTACAGAGAAATATCACAATTAACGATAATATTGAAACTATTAAGTTATTTATTCAACCTTCAACAGTTTAAACCTCATCATATGACATAAAAATAACTAAAATCTCCCCACTCTTGCAAAGACGATGTACAGACTATAAATGCTGATCCTCAAAATATATTGTTCCGTCTTTCAAATACTGAACGATAAATCGATATAGTAATTATCATGACAGGCCTTTGAGTTACTACACATTTCTGTTATTGCATGAGCAGATTACACCTCACCTTCTCTTACAAACAGTGACATCAGATCAACCTTTCATCAGCTACATTTGTATTGCGTACACAGTGAAGTAAAAGTACAGTTGCCATAGTTACCGGCTGTTTAATACTACAATTCCTTTCTGAAAAATGTAAAAAATTTAAGGTCAAGAGGCTCACAAAATGTTACTAGATTCAGACATGGCTAAAAATGAACCCAGCCTTTTTCTGTCGTATACCTGCCACTGTATAACGCCTATGGTAGACTGTGTAGTGGCAGGGTCTTCTCCTTCCCCTGCCAAAGGAGATATTCCACACAATGCATTTTTAATAATCAAAATTATGTAATAATCCATATTGTTCCACAGCATTGTTCAAACACATTTAAATTGTTAGCATCAACAGCACAGATTGCTAATGTGTTTCTGGCTGTACTGTCACGTCTGTGGGAGACTATAAACTGTGATGAAGGCTGTCATTAGTGCTGTTGTTATTACCATTCTGCACCTGTGATCTCTTCCAGCGCTGCGTTAATATTGCATCAAGTGCTTGTTTAATAGCACTGCCGTTCAAAGAGCTTATGAAATAATGAATAGCCCAAGCATTTTAACATGGTTTAATAAAAGAGAGGAATCAGGTTGTCTGCTGCCACACCCTGCAGTAATCCCCCAAGATTATTTTTAGCCTCTGTAATGCCAGACCCCAGGGAGGCTGCTGTGGTTTAGGCCATTGTGCTACACGTGTCACTATTGTGGCTCTGTCCATATTTGCATGGCTCGTTCAAATATTGGCTTGCGGTTTGTTATTAAACCATAAACCCATTATGCAAACATATTGGAATGCCTTAACTGTATCTCTAACTGCCAGTAAAATGTAATCCATGTTAGGCCTGGCACGATAATACAATTTGATGTTCGATATTGCTAATGTAAATATAGACGATAAACGATAATATTAAAACTAATTTATGCCACTGACACAAAAACCCAAGAGCAGATTTAAACCACAAAAGCTATTGTAAATCTACAATATTGTTAAAAAAATGAACTGCGATAAATAAACAGCAGAAAGAAGCACTTAAGTCATTAGTTTGCATCTAAAATGAGTCATAGTAAAGTTATTTATTCCAGCCTTTACAGCTTAAATCTTTCCATACAGCCAAAAAATATCCAAAAATCTCCCAGTTGTGCAAAGAAAAATTACACACAATAAATACTGGCCCCAAAAAAAAATATTAAAATTGAGCGATAAGTGACTTTAGTAATTATCATGACAAGCCTAACCCATGTCACTAAAACTCCAGCACAAATAGTATTTTGGGTACTGTATAGACATGATCATTTGTGAAAAACAAATTCTGTTCCTTTTAAAATACCCAGAAAAAGATTTGTATGTCCTATCCAGCTGTTTTATAGTTCCAGGTTCTGCAACCGCATGTTGTGGTGTATAATTTATCTGTGGAGTCAAGTTTGAATCGAGGGAACGTTAGGATCAATGGCTCTGGCTCTGTGCAGACTCGTAAATCACAAACCATCTACTCCTGTCTCTGAAACTCTGTGGCTCCAGCACCGCCTTTGTTATCTGTGGTAAGGCTTCCTATTTGGTAATGACTTCTATTTTTCACACATATCCTCATTTGTTTGTTTGTAAGACAGTGGGACACGGCTCTCATGTCGTGATCCCAGGATTTGTGTTGCGTTTGTGCAAAAATATAAACTGTAAATTAAAATGTGTGACTTGGCCATCGTTGAGCAGTACTCCAGCCTCTTTACTGCAGTAACAGAATCAAACTTTGGACTTCCATATTGACCTTGTTCTCTGAAATGGTCTAATTGGACTGTGGGCTGTCAAATGTAAAGCATGCAAGATGAACTCCAGACCCACGTTCTAGTTAGCTGACCTCCATGTGGGAAGAATTCTAGCTTTGGGGGAATTGTGCTTTCCGTTGTCTTTCTATACCAGTCTAATTTAGACACTGCAATCTTTAAAACATAATCTTCCTCTTAACAAATTGGTTATTGCTCTACTGGTTCAGAAATTGGACAGTGGTTCTTGAAGTAGGAGGGTGGTAGTCGAAGCACATTACAACTCACAGATACCCCTTTTTCACCAAGGTGCTGGTTCACTGCTGGTTCACTGCTGGTTCAGGGCTGGTTCTGGGTTGGTTTTAGGCTGGTTCAGAGCTGGTTCATAGCTCATTCAGTGCTGGTTCAGTGCTGGTTCTGGGTTGGTTCTAGGCTGGTTCAGAGCTGGTTCAGTGCTGGTTCAGTGCTGGTTCAGAGCTGGTTCATAGCTCATTCAGTGCTGGTTCTGGGTTGGTTCTAGGCTGGTTCAGAGCTGGTTCTGGGCTGGTTCAGTGCTAGTTTTGGGCTGGTTCAGAGCTGGTTCAGAGCTGGTTCTGGGCTGGTTCTGGGCTGGTTCTGGGCTGGTTCTGGGCTGTTCAGAGCTGGTTCAGAGCTGGTTCAGAGCTGGTTCAATGCTGGTTCAGAGCTGGTTCAGTGCTGGTTCTGGGCTGGTTCAGGGCTGGTTCAGTGCTAGTTCAGAGCTGGTTCTGGACTGGTGCTAACTATAATATCTATTTTTAAGTAATTCACTAGAGCTGGTTCTAATTTCAGGCCCAGCTCTTAAAGTGCATTTGACAGATTCATATAATTTTCTAATTCTGACTTGGTTTGGTGAGGCATTACTTGACGTAAATACTTGACGTCAAGTGGCAGTTTGTGAAGAAAAGTAGAAAACAAAAAGTTGTAAAATACAGGAAATAGCAGCGAGCTCTGAAACGGAATACCTCCACCCAGGCCCGTTGACAGAAATTTGGGGGCCCGGGGCAAGAAGTCTCATATGGGCCCTTCTTTAATATGAATGAATAGGAAGAGGGTACAATTCTGGGCCCTTAAGACCCTGGGGCTCTTGACAGCAAACCCCTTTATTCCCCTGTCGACTCCCCTTCCTCCACCTATTTCATCACCTATCATCAATTCCATCCAAAATGCAAAGAATTTACACAGAAGGAAAGAATTTTAGACACTGTAAACACTGGTTTAACACAATTAAAATGTTGTTATTTATTTGCATTTGTGAAATCCAAATTGTTGTGTAATTTAGACAGGTTTTGGCCCTTTCTAAAAATGGTTGTTAGTCTGTTGCCCATGTACAGGAAGTAAAATTATAAACTTCACCAAAAAAAAAAACAAAATAATAATAATAATAATGATCTTAATTATGTAATTATGTAACCGGTCATACGCACATGAACTAGTGCAGAGGCAGCTCCAGTTCTCAGCACAGTTCTCAGTTCTCAAGAGCCAGCTTTTTCTAAGTGGCCAGCACCGCAGCCAGCACCGCAGCCAGCACCGCAGCCAGCACCGCAGCCAGCACCGCAGCCAGCACCGCAGCCAGCACCACAACCAGCTTGGTGGAAAAGGGCTGAGACAGACAGTAGAAAGGAGCTTAATGCTTAATTTAAATATACCCAATACCCATACCCAATATTTATAAATTATCACAAATTATTTTGTTTTCTGTAAAATGTGAAGTACCAATTTTTACTTCCTAAGGTAGCCGCAAATGGAGTTGAGTAATGTGACCTTTAAACCTTTTTGCATTCCCATTTCACGTTCATTTTTTATTTCATTTCGTTTGGCTCATTCCGGCGGCCATCTCTTGCTTTTTGCTATTTTTACTCGTTATATTCTATATTTAGCCTCATCAACTCACAAACAAAAGTAGGGCTCCATTTGACTTGTCTTGCAGTACTTAGACTTAACTACACACTGTCCCTCTATGCAGTGTCTGCACCAGCACCACTACTACTATGTGAGCACAAGCACTGCACTGAAATCCTTTGTGAACTATAAAACCTTTAAGGTTCCTAAATATGTTCAAAGTTCAGGTGTCACATATGATTAAAGCTGAGTTTAATCTCCTCTCTGCTCAGAGCTCACTGCTCAGCTGAGAGGCGAACTGTGAGGGTTAAATAAGACGCAGCGCAGTTATAGCGGCGAGTATAAGTATCGTGGCTGCCTCTGCATCACGGCCGGCTCTGCATCGTGGCCACCTCTGCACACGGCCACCTCTGCATCACGGCGGCCCTGCATCGCAGCCCCCTCTGTTTGCGACCAACAGTTAACCCATGTCTGTGACAAATGTTGAATGCTGCCAAAAGAGGCGAAGCTTATTGGATTTTTACTTGACAAGCTCTCGGCCCACAAGGCTTAAATGATAAATTGTTGTTTGATGTAATGTATGATGTCAAAAAGGTGTTGTAATGAAGAGCACAGATTGGTTTGCCTGCACTCTGAGTTAGGAGGGAGGCTCGCGTGAACTCCTCGATTCGGCACGTATTTTGCTAAAATTGTCAGAATAATGAAATACAGTTGTGATCTTTTTAGTGCTGACAATAATCTTTATATATATTTTTAATAATTCCAATCATCTAATCATCTCTAATAATTTTAACTGACAAAAGACTGGTGCAAAGTGAATTCTGTACAATATTGAGGTTACATTGGGGTCTAATTTTGAATGTATTTTTCCCTGTTGTGATTATTCTTAAAGGGGCAGTCCCTTAACTTATATAAGGGGAGCGGAAGGGGCTGTCCTTATACTTGAGGAAGGTCAGAGGGACTGAAACGTGGTACTAATAAAAAGGGAACCAAGAGTGAGACAGTGTGCGGGAGTCTTCTTAGAACCTTTCAGCTGGATGTTGCCATGGTAACACAAATGCAAATTTCCCGGGGTCTTCACTCAAAATTAGAGTTCTAATTTTGGAATAGCGGTCACTGGCATGTCTGTCCTTGTTTACTACTTGATTTTTGTGATTTTGATTTTGAGCCTAAGCTGCTCGATGGACCTTAAGTGTGGTTCATGGTGGTCTAAGTGTCTTAATCAATACTTGCTGTAAATGACACAGAACAAAATGGAAGTGTATTAAAAGCTTGTCTCTTCACCTCCCACATGATCCTGTTAAATGCAGCGGCTAAGGATTTTCTCTCCCACCTGCCACTCTGCTGTTGGCGTTCGTTCTTGGCCTTTACAGCGTCAGATGTGTTTTTGACATGCATTTTATAGGCCCACATTTCTGCGTAACCTTCTCGGCTCTTTTGCTGCACTTCCCCTTCCCGTGTAGCTTAGTGTTGAGGTGCCATTATGGAGGCCCTTAAATGTCAGAGCGCACCAGTGAATTATTGATGGGGATAAACATTGATCTCTTTATCATGAGTACCCGTCATGCTGGAGATGTTTGTATCTAATGACATTCTTGAATACCGTGAGCTTTGCTGGTGCGCTGTGCTCTTTTAAAAGTCATCACTGGGGTCAGTTTCAACAATATCCAATTGAAATAAAAATCCCACGTGTAGATTTGGTTGAAACCCGGGTCCAATGGCAAGTAACATGCATTGTGATAAGACCAAATTCTCTTTCACCTTTGCATTATTCATTTCTGTAAATCTGGAGAGAGAAGGTTACTAATGCTAAATCAATCCATGTAGGTCACACAATGGTAATTGCAACATATGCCAAAAAAGACAGAAATGACATTCTGATATAAAGCACTTTTCTGTCACCTCAACATATGTCCTTTCTTTTTTCTTCACTCTCTCCAAATCAATCTGTCAGAAGAGAACAACACTTTCTGAAATGTATTTATAAGGGACTACTTCACAGGCTGCCTGAATATCTCACTTGTTTGTTGAACATTGACACAGGAATTTCCCATGATTGTATACATCTAGGGAGTGGCCGCACTAGAACTGAAATGGGAAATATAGCTTTTGGCTGTTTTGCTTCATAAAAATTTAATATGTTTCAAGGAAAAGCAAAATAGATGTCACAAATTGACTTTAATAATTTGGTAGCAAACATTTATACTCACACATGCTCCTGTTTTATATGGACTTATTTGATTTGTTTGTTTTTGTATGTATTTTTTCCAATATTTTAGGTAAATTTTGACGTTCTGCAGAGCGACCTTAGTAGCACTAGATCTAGTTCTATTTACTTCACTTTTGGCCTTGTCCAATACATTCACCCCAAACACACACCATGAGCCATATGAGAGTCCATCAGCTGATTGCCAAACTTATTTCTATGACAACACACTTCAAGCGGACAGAGCCCCATGAATACATGTACACACGCGCGCTTCCCCCATACACCTATACATGGTGGCCTTTTCTTTCACCTGTGACCAACTCCGCTATGAGGACTGTACTTGGAGGAGGTCTGGTGGCGGAGGAAAAGCCAAAGCACCTTTGGCCTATCTGCAGAAGAATGCATGTAAAGCAGATGCAAGGGCTCCAGCTGTTCACTGTCCAAATAAAGGCCTGCTGTGTTCCCCTTGTGTGAGCCACTGCGTTTAAACAGGAAACGGGGCTTGGCTCTGAGACTGAGGGGCAGGACTGGTGGCTGTTAGTGATTCTTTTCTGGACAAATGCACTGCTATGTCCAGGCTATCCCTCTTTTTCAACCTCTCTCAATCCCACTCTCTCAACCTCTCTTTTAACCTCTCTGTCTCCCCCTCTCTCTCTCTCTGTCCCTCTCTCTCTCTCTCTTTCTCAGTCCCTCTATCTATCTCTCTGATGGCTGGGCCTGTGTGACTGGAGAAATGTGAGTCACTTCCTCAACACTCTTGCACTGGCATTCACATTATTGACAAGAAATATTAAAAGTCAAGGAGATGTGTTTTTTCAGTGAGTAATCGGCCAGTCTGAGTCTGTTGTGCACAGTATGTGGGGTGACTGACAAGGAACCACAGTCTGCAGTAACTGATTATGTAGTTCTGTACAAAATGAAAGATGAATGTCATACCTGAAACCTTCCCTTTTCCATTAGAAAGTATGTAGGCGCCACAATAGGGCTGCACACATTTGGGTAAAAAGTCTAAATCATAGGTTAAACAATGTTTTTGATAAAGAAAGCCTGGTATTTTATTTGCTGGAATGAACCACAATAATAGACCCTGTCCAGTGTTTGCAGACAGAACCTTTGCATTCTAAATGTTGACTCTAATGAATTTTCAATGGGGGGAGTTAGTCATAGCCAACAACATCTGTTTTGGCAATACCTTGTTAGAAAACATATTGGAGTAGCGATTAGCTCCAAACTGAAATGCTAAACAGCACCTCTTCTCTAGTGTTATGTTGCACAAATAGCTCCAACAGTATATCAGGCCACAGGCATCAAGCCTCACAAATCCTGCTTAAATCATTGCGTTTTAGTGAAGTCGAGCTGGAGGTTAGTTATTCACTCTAACTACTTGTTGGCAAATATAACACAAACATCAGTATTTCTAAACACATATTTCTATTTTGCTCTCTGCGTTAATGTACCAGAGCGTACTTTATACTATATCTGTATACTTTATACTGCTTAACTCCACTTAACTCCACTTTAGCTGATAGCCATTGTCCAAACTCTTTCCTCACTGTTTCCTCACTTTTTCTTATGCATTCATCATGAGTTTATAAGCACGTTTCACACCATTCTGGGGACAAAGTGTAGTTAAAGTAGTAGTTTTTACTAAAAACTCCTGCTCTGATAACAGCACATACACCATCCATTATAACCGGTCCAGCCCTTTTAGATATGGCTCTGAGTTGTGTTCTGGGTATTGTGGTAAAGATGACAGAGGCTGCTGGTTCAGAAGGTTTACTGTTTTACAAATACAAATGGCACAAACTGCTGTGAGTGTGAAGAATCCAACATATATCCTTTCAGAGACCTTTTTCGGCCCCGCTAATTTTTGCCTACTACTAAACTGTTTTTTTGTGGCGGCACTTGCAGTTATTCAGGAATCCCCTTAATTTCAATGGAGAATTTG
The DNA here is from genome assembly GCA_019594935.1 of Periophthalmus modestus. Taxonomy (NCBI): domain Eukaryota; kingdom Metazoa; phylum Chordata; class Actinopteri; order Gobiiformes; family Gobiidae; genus Periophthalmus; species Periophthalmus modestus. Next base: position 26,268,198 of record JAIEZT010001373.1, on the reverse strand, counting down.
GGAAAAGTTTTGCAGCTAAACTCTGATATAAAGTGGGTTGGTTTGTGTAAAATGTTCTATGTGCGTGAACAAGTCAACACTGCACCGATTCTCTGAAGACTTTAAAATTATTCTGTAGTCTGTGGAGAAGGCTCCATGTGAAATAATACAACCGCGAAGACAATGGTGGCGGCCACGGCATCTTCCCGACTAAGGTGTATAATAATTACAATAAGAATAATAATAATTCAAATGAAAACATTCCAGTCTATAAAAACTCAAATAAACAGATAGACAAATACAATTGAAACCAGAAGTGTACATACACTATATAAAAAGACACATACACTTTTTTTTTTCTCAATGTCTGACATAAAATCAGACTAAACCTTTCCTGTTTTAGATCAATTAGGATTACCAAAATTAGTTCTATTTCCTAAATGCTAGAAAAATGAGAGAAGGATTATTAAGACATTTTTTTCTTTTTATATAGCATATGTAAAATTTATGGTTTCAGCTGTATACAATACTTCAACTGATTCTATACTTGCACTATTACTTTGCATCTATACAAATACTTTATGATAAGATGCAGACTGCACACAAAGGCATAATATGGTGCTGGTTTGGTGCAAAACAAACTGTTCTTTTTATGAGTTACCTTCTCGTCATCAACATGGTAAATTGTGGTTTTGGGGAAATATATTTTGCTTGTATTTTCTTGTAAATATGTAAATTTAAGTTGGGTTTCCACTTCTTTGTGTGAGTACTTTCTGTGTTTGTTCCGTTTGACTGTCTGTCTGAAGTGTTATCAGATGCAGTGTCGGGCAGACAGGTCTGAAGACACTCTCTGCAGAGACTTGGTGACAGCTCAGAAAGCTCCATGGTCTGCACCAAACTGTTCACTTTTCAAATAAAGCCAAAGGAAGCATAAAAATGAATAATGTATGTGCTTTGAAGAATAGAGCTGCTTATTTGAAATCATGATGTAAAATTTCACTTTGTTTTTATGCTTATTTTTGAGTGTGTATATGGTTATATGGAAACTCTCACAATAATAGTGCTGATATTTTGGGTAGCTACTTGAATGCTTCATAGTTTATATTTTCTGGAGCTAAAACTGGCCATAACAGACTTTCAGCTGCAATGTATTTCTGGGGGTCTTGGGGCCTTGAAGAGTACAGCTACCGGCAAACAACCCATAAATCAATTTGTGTTGAATTAAAGATGAGACTCTTTAGACATATTTACATTCAGTGTCAATACCTGTATAAGACATTTATGTAAGTAATAAAGATAAAATTAAACACTCTAGGTTACTCTCTTTTGAATGGTAGTTAAATTTCCATTCAAATTGTAGCTATTTGCATTTTGTTTGTTCATTTATCTGGGACAGACTGATGCATTGCAAGTGCATTGGCTCTGTGCCATAGACTGTATATATAAATAGAGACAACTAACCTACTCGCCGCCATGTTCCAGATAGGAAGTGATCATGGGCGCACTTCCAGCTCCATCAGCTAGAATTCACTTTACATTAGAAAACTGTCAGTCCTCTCTGTAACTGCTGCCATCTTTTGGTCTTAAGATGTTTGTATTAACCCACTCTACGAGATCCTGGTGTTTTTATTTCGCTACTGTGTCCATAACTCAAGATATGAACATATGTAACAAACAAATCAGCTGCCTTCTTTCCCAGAGGTCGCTCCCGCTAGCACCAGCAACAGGATTGATTAAGCACCCGCACCGCTGGTTTGGCAGGAAGGGGCATTGCCTTCAACAGCTTCACTCCAGATTGGCTCTTTGGTTGCTATGATACTCGCAATCACAGTCCAAATATGGAACTCGGCTCCCAATTCACCCCTATAACTAGCCTCCTATAGCTAGCCTTCATTTAACTGGAGCCGAACGCTATGAGTGACGTCACATTTACTTTGTTCATTTCTTTATGCAATCTATGCTGTGTGCACAACAGAGCCCGGCAACCTTACTGTTAGCGTCACTACTTCCTGTCCAGTTGTATCTCTGTGAGGTTTTTGTCGAGCCACACTAAAACTAACAAGTATTTAAAGATAAGGCAGCATGTAAAAACTACACAAATAAAATAAATACTTCAGTGTGGGACATGTCTGTGTTTAGAAAGTGAGGTGTTTGTGTTTCAAGGCCAACGCTAATGCTAATTTTGAGTCATAATAAATATGTATTCTACATTTGGGCAGTCTTTACTTCAATCAATTTGAATATTATGTTTTCCATTTTCCGATTTGATTAAAAGTGACTGTTCTCTTTGAGACACAGTGAGCTAGCTAGCGTGCTGCTGTGCATAGAGCCTATGGGATTGTGGCTGCCAGGAGGTTGGCTGGTTTCAGTTCAATAGTGTGTGCTTACCATTATTAGCCCCTAATGCATTAAAACGATGCTTCTTCATTATATTTTGACTGTCAACTTGGAGCAGTCACAAGGTGTTATTGAGGCAGTAATGTCCCAGTGCGTAAGGGCTTTTGTGGGGGAGCCAGCCATGTGTGAAGCAGGTCTTTTACCTGAATAGAAGCAGTCAGGCGTGGGTCAGAGCAGACTTTTACTGCACATACAAAGGCATAGTTTCCTTATGTAATGTATAGAGAAGCATGCCCCCTGTCTGCTCATGCACGAACAACATCTATAGAACCACTTACACTTAATGCAGTTTAAGGTCAAGTTAGGAGAATATTCAGATCATTAGTTGAGCAATGTAAATATAAACAATACACATCCTGGGGTTCAAATCAGTGGTGGAAGTTAAAAAGTAAAAGTAGTACATTTGAGGGCAGGTATCTGTACTTTCTATTCCACTACATTTTTTAACAGGACTGAAAAGTAAAAATACACAAATAAAAACGTCTAGGAACAAGACGATCGATTCAGATGTTTCGGTTGAACAAAGCTCAGCACAAATCTTTTTGAAAATCACTATGTCTGAAGCTTCATTAGATACTTTTGCATTTTACTCTTAAACTACATTTTTAACAGGTACTTTAATACTTTTAACTAAGTAATTTTTTTCATGTCATACTTTTACTTGAGTATTTTATTGCTTCAATATCTGTACTTTTACTTAAGTAAAAAAATTGAGTACTTCTTCCATCGCTGGTTGAAATTGTTAAGATGACGCTAATTTAAGTTTGATCATGGGATATTGCAGAAAATTGGGACAAGGAAACAAAAACATCATAAAACCTTATTAAAACCTTGATACCGTTCTTATCCCCTCTGCTCTCATTTTTAGGGCATGTTGCCAGCAGTGTATCAGTTTCAGTGTGTATGATGTTTTTGCGTACACTGGTGTATGAATGTATGAGTGGTTCCTTGATGTAAAGCGCTCTGAGTGAGTGAGGGTGTGTAATGTGTTTACAATTTTGTCGTTACTAGCTTGAGATGTGACTACAGTGTATATCATAGAAATCCCTATTATAACAAGATCATTTGGTTTACAGTCACCCCCAGTAGTTTTTATGTGATTTGAACCACATTCCAGCTCTCTGCTTTGTGTCACGCTTTTACTGCCTCCCCCAGCAGCCCTCATTACATTCTCTCTTTCTCCCCAACCTCCAATTACCAGGGCAAAACGCATCTTACCATTTGCTACACATTTCTCCATGTAGTGATTGGTTTATTCCATTTAAATCCTCATAATCTTCCCCATGGTGCGTGAGTTTGATAAAGCCAAAACAAATAGCTATTATTGCTTCAAACCCCCATTTTAGAAACACAACAACACTTGAAAGCGTTCAGTGTGGGTTGGTATTAACAAAACAACACAACTACTTTAATTGGTTGAAATCCTGGAACAGTAAAGACACTTCATGAGATTTAAAATAGGGTGAACAGATTTTCAAAATTCAAAACTGGGACATGCCCGGGTTGAGATGGTTAGTATAAATAAACTATTGTCCATTTTCGACTCAGCTGTGTGTGCGTTATCTGAGCAAACAATATATTCCTCATCTTTACTGTTGGCAAGGATGAGATTGGGTAAAAATTGGCACACCTGGGATATTTCTTGTATAAAACTGGAACAAATCAATGGTTTTAATAAATCTGCTGGGACAGGAGACACAGGGCTCAAAACTGAGACTGTCCCGGGTAAATAGGGATGTTTGGTCACCCTAATTTAAAAAGAATAAATGAGACAATAAATAAAATACATTTTTGTGTCTACTAAAACTCAGGATTGACATAAATCACTATTATACAGTACTATTAGTGTTATTGATATTGATATCGCCAAAAGCGCTGGTACCGTACATTGTTCGGGTATCGTATCGGCGAGTACTCAAACCTCTCTGTATTTTCCCGAATGAGGTTACGTAGATGCGAACACTGCTGCTGTTGATGTCTGTGGCTAATACTAATGCTAACGGGCAGATTAAGGTTAAATGCAGACTGTGGAAGCTCTGCGGACACTTAAAACACGCTAATAATGACAGAAAGGACATTTGTGTTTCCTCTTTTACTTTCATTTAACCTTTGCAGTTATTTCAGTGTCAGTTCAGCGTCCACTCCAGAGTGCTGCTGCAACAGCGCTAACAGGACAGTAGCGCTAATTAGCCATGTACTCCCATGAGCGTCTTTCCAATACTTTTCTAAATAAAGTAAATAATGAATGACTCCAGCTCCAGTCTGAACATTCAAATGCTGCTGATTTATTGTTTCACCCAACCAAATAATTGCAGCGATGAACTTGTGACCCTGAATGCAATCAATGGAACAGATTCAGTCAGACAATGAGGCAAGTTGTCAGTCTGTCTGCTGCTGCTGGAAGAAAAAAACATCCTGGAGTTTCATTATATTTTAACATCAGCTCTAAGACTAATCTGATCGGGTGAGAATTAAGAGAGAAGTGAGGAAAAATCATCCTGGTATTAACTTCTTACCCTGGTGATGTGTTGTGAACTCTAAATGTGCGTTAAGATTGGCACCAACCTGAATTTTGATTATATCCAGAGATGACGTGTGTTTGATGTCGTATGACCGTAATGTCTTTGGGGGAGGGGTGTTTTTGAGCCTGCAGTGTGAGTGGCTGTGGTCTTTCTTGAGAAATTGAGAGCCTGTTGATCAGTATTGATGAGACTCCCGACTTGTTATGGAATATTATTGAGTGCTGTGGTTGAAGTATGGGATTTTTAAATGGTCCGGGTTCAGGGTGGAGCTGGTCTGGTTTGCAGCAGGCTCTAGGGTGAGTGAGTAATGTTTGTTATCGACCGCACTGGCCGAGAGCTCAGGAGCCACTGGCCTGAGGGCCTGAGTCGTGCTATGGAGGTGTACGGGTCTGAAGGCTACATTGATTTGCAGCTATTACTGTGTATGAAAACCACCAACCAGGCCACTAACCAACACTGTGGTGTGTCACTGTTCATAGTGAATAATAAAAATTACTGTGGACCGTGGACTCAGGACCTGGTTCATATTTACAGATAGTTATATCTGTAGGCCTTTAGATGCCAAAGCCACCATATACAGCCTCTGAGCCCGTGCACTCCCCTGTGGAGGTCTGCTGGAGGAGGCAGGGCTGAGCCAGCCCGGTTTAATGCATGTAGAACATGTGCAGTGCTGATACTGCACAATAGACCAGTACATTCACATACGTTGGCTACATGTGGAGTCCGGCCATGGAAGTATAAATCCATGAATTCAATACTCCATTCATTCTGTGCTCCTTGAGCTCGGAGTGTCTGTAAATCCTTGACTTTAGTAGCCCTGTTGTTTTAGATGCTCTTTTCATTACAACAAACTTACTTAACAAACACAGTCCCATTATTGGTCTAAATAGAAAGTCCAAATGAAAGCATGTTCTATTTTTTTTTTCTTTCAAACTCCGCTAAAGTGAAATGCAGACTACGCTAGTGCTAGACAAACAATCTGGTGCCAGCTGGTGCCCTGTGCAGTGATGACAGGAGAGTACAGGCCCAGCGCTGGGCACACAGCTGGTCTGGGCGGGATTAAGTCAATGCACCAATGCCGTGTCTACCTGTCAATCAGCTGCAAAGGGACAAATTAATTGGTCAAAAAATGAATAAATTGTTTGACTCATTACAAATGCAAACTAACAACTAAAGTGCCTTGTTCTGCTGTTTATTTATTGCAACTCATGATTTTTTAAAAACAATATTTCACATTTTGAATAGCTTTTGCGGTTTAAATCTGCTCTTGGGTTATTGTGTCAGTGGCATAAATTAGTTTCAATATCATAAATTAATGTCTATATTTACACCGCACTTAAAAATGAGACATCTAATATCAGCCAATAATTTGAATCAATAACTAACTTCGATTTCAGTTAGTTCACTAACTCAGAGCTTGTGGTGCTTGATCAAATAAAACATAAAATAATGATCAAACAGTTTTTTGTTGTTGCAATTTTGTCCTGCATAACTGTGATATCACATGGTTATACTGACAACATTGTCCAACAGAAATGCAGCTAGTGACTAGATTGTTCAGATGTAGAGCCAATCCCTTCTGTGAGTCTCCAGAAGTGGTGTGTCTCTCTCAGACTTAAAGTAATAGCAGTATAACAATAGCAGTGTGTGACATTAGTATAACTGAAAATCGAGCTTGAAAAGAATCCTACACAAATCTTTTTTTTATTTTATTTTTTTATTGCTGTGCCATAAATATTTTAGATTTCTATCATTCAGACTCATAACAATTCAGCAAACCATTAGCCGAAATAACTGATAAATTCTGTAAACAAACATGGCAATAATGAAAAAGTCCAGTGCAGCTGTACACACAGTGACAGACAGACAGTAGCCACTCTGCCACTGTATCACTGAAGCTTTATTCCAGTCCCGTAACATTGACTTTTACTTTACTCACTGCATTTTAGTAGTGTGTTTTAGATATGTTTGCTTTTCAGTTATAACAAATGTGTCTAGCTCCTGTCAGCCCGTGAAGAGGTGGCTCTGTGTTTTTCAATAACAGCAGTCAGCTTGCAGGCAGCTTTGGCCATCTGGATCCACGATAAGGAGCCTGGTCCAGACACCAGAACGTTTTCCCATTCCTTTCAGTTTTATCAGATCGGTCACTCTGTCGTTCTGTCTAAATATCAACCTTGAGTATTAAACATGCCTCTTTTGTTCCTCTTTGCTCACATCTGTCTGTTTTGTCTCCCCTCTTTCTCTGCAGTTTGCTGTTTTGTGGTCCATAAGAGGTGCCATGAGCTTGTCACGTTCTGCTGCCCGGGAGCAGATAAGGGGCCCGACACAGACGTAAGTAACCAGAGCCCAGCTGTGCACTGTCACAAGCTGCGTGTTAAAGAGCTGCTTTTTTGTATGACACTTAGGTGCATACAAAGTGCAGGTTTATTTAGTGGAGAGAGGGGAGGACCAAAAAAGTGCCTGGGGGAGCAGGTTGTTTCTGGCCAAACGTGTGAAAGTCCACTTACACCCCTGTTAGCCTGCAGCTCATGTATTACCTATTGGCATTTTAGAGGGGGGGCAGGTTGGCCTCTGTAACTGGAGACATGTCAGTCATATAAGATCTGTACAGAGCCTTTAAATAGAGCAAGAGCAAGATGACACACAAGTCGTAATAGCAGAAAATAGTCCTACACACTTGTTCTTAGTTGAAGTTGACACCAGCTTTAGACTAGACCAGGTTCACTGTGACAAAGACACTAGACTTATGTGACCAGAGCCACATACCACAGCTGCCCTGTGTCTTTAAGCCCTGCCAGGGGCAGTGGTAATGCAATCTGTTTTACTGTTTGTGCTTAACGTCAGAATCAAATCTTGTATCTCTTATGACGTTCTTGCTGTAAATAATCCAGTCAATCCCATAATGTTCCATATTGTTCATCTGAGTTCCAGTGAGGAGTCACATATATATATTTTCTTGTACACAGGTACCTGATGCTACTTCTACTTGTTAGTATTTCATTTGGGAATACTACTGTACTGTTACCATGGGCAACCACATATATCACAAGGTTTGCTGCCTCAGGGTTGTGTAGTTTAGGGCAGCAATAACTCCTTATGCATAGATGGACACTTTACAGAGCACATGTACCTTCCTATGGCAGTTTTTTTTTCTGATTACCACTCGTAGACAAAGCATATTCCATCAACCTTTTTAATTGTGTTATCATTTTAATAAGCAGACCTAGAGCATAGGAAATATCTTGTCATTGCACTTTCAATAATGCATATAATACTACATATAGCACAGTATAGATTATTATCCTATTTGCAGTCAGTTTGCATCATTGACGTGAAGGTAGCTGCTGAAGGCCACATGTATTAAAATCAATTTGTCCAATCAAAACTGCTTGTATCATCTCAAGTGTTGTGGTGTAGATTACAGGTGGAGTAAGTTCACTTGTGGTGCATCACTAATGCATGAGTTTCCTGTTTCACTTCAGGGCCTCGCAGGTGGAGCTGAGCAGTTTGATGTGTTTGTTTTTGTGCGGTTGCATCACTGATGTCCACTTAATCCCAGCTGTGCATGTGGCCCTGAGCACTGATTTTTCTGCTCTTTCTCAACAACACCCCGGATGCTTGTGTTAAGCCTGGGGTCTACTGCAAGATGTTTTTTGGTCGTATAAAATTATTGGTTGTGACACTACATGTGAGGAATCATACGCTAACACACATGCAGACTGTGCGATGGTGCTCGACTATGACAAAAGTTTGTTGAATATCGGGCTCCTTGTGGTAACGTCTCCTTACTTGAAATATTTTGTCGCAGAAGGCCAAAATGGTGCTTTGACCACCTGGCTTCAGGCATATTTTTATTATTCTGTAAAGCTGTGTTTATAATATAATGATTAATGAGAAGTGAACATCTGCCCATCTTACATGAATGGCTTTGACGCTCACTGATGTATTTGGTCTCATTGTAAAGGACGCTGTTTCTTGTAAATTGAAAACAAGATTAAACCTGAGTGAATCAAAATGATATCATGGTGCCACAAAGCATCTTGGTTGTCACAGACAATGAGCCTCCTTTCAGTGAAGGGCTTGATGTCCTCAAAGGGTTGGCTCTGGATCTACGCCTCATCTCTAATGTATTTATTCATTTATTACTTGTGCCCTTTCAAACACAAATGCACAAATGGGCTTTCACAAAGTCTATGATTTTTTTTTTATTTATTTAAAATGGCAAACTTGTATAGAAGTAATCTGTGTCCTATGTGCTAGTGTGATGTAATAGCCTGTATATCGATACTTTTCATCAGTATTTGCTGGGGCTGTGATGCTAAGTGTAGGCACTGCTCTGTCTGAGGCTTCAATAGACTTTAATTGCAGCTTTATTTTTACCACAATCTGACCAAAAAAAACAAACTTAGTTGGAATTACAATAACAGTAAAAAAATAAAAAAATAAAATCATTTCACCTAAACATATCCTTCTCAAATAGCATTATAGTCACAAGCTAGCGAACATTAGCCAGCAGTTTTCAGTTTTTCACTCTCACCTTTGCGGAGAAAATCAAACTCCTAAACAGGACCATGAACGCTTGTGTTGATCATAGGTTCCTGAAAATGTGTTGTTTAAGTCCTTTTTGTTTTGTTTTGTTTTTTTCTTGAGTTTGCAGACTACCTTTTTTTGACTGTGTTTACTAATGTGTGTATTGTGTCACCATGGTAACTTCCACCATACATATACATTGCAGAACACCCCCACCGTGATGTCACCGCATTATCAATAGTGTTCCTTCAACCCAGCCTGGCCCTAACTGTGGCCGTTTGCAGGGCACGCTCTCTGTTGCAAGTGTGCACGCAGCGTCACACATACAGAAACCCGAGACCGCATATTTGAGCCAGGGCTGTGGTTTAATTTTGGTGTGTGCGCAGTGACATGTCCCAGAGGCCCAGTACTGCTCCTGAGCTATGGGGCTGTGTGGAAGTGGTTAGTAGAAGAGCATATAAGTAGTCCTGTCACGAAAAAGACTCTATTGACTCATCGATGGACCATAGACTGTGTATATATATAAATGAACATAGCTAACATGCTAGCTTCCGCGTTCCAAATAGGAAGTAAGCATGGGCGAACTTCTGGCTCCAATTAACTTTCTACTGAAAAACAGTAGATTGTGCTTCAGAATGTGTTATCGTGACAGGCCTAGATAAAATATACAGTGACATCATAACCCATGCGTCCCATGGGGTTCTGAGTGCATTTAGACAAAATGTGTCTATGCAGCAGATCCCTAATGAGCATTAACTCAGTCTCTGTTTGCTAATAGGACCAGACACTGCTATAAGTGCTTACATGTCCTGAGGTGTGTGTGTGCAAAAATGCTGAGTCATTTCCTGCTGAAGTGTTTCCTATATACCGGTGTCTCCTGCTTTTTGAATAGACCCAATAGAGAAATTACTCAAACAAAAATGTGGTACTGTTCTAGGCACAACCAAAGGCACTGAAAATCGTAATACAATTTTTTAGTAAACATAAACGCACAGATATAAAGTCACACCTTGGGCTGTGCAATAGATGAAATTAAACATAGCTATTTCAGTTATTACTCAGTTATTCAATTACAAAAATATTGTAATTGAAAATGCAGTTAATCACCTTCTGTTCAGAATATGTGCACTCGCTCTGCTGCTGTTCTTCTTTATTTTTACATCTTTTTCATGGGCACCCTGTTTAAAATGTAATACAAGCAGAAAAACAAAACAAACAAGTATACAAGTCCATGTAAAACATTAAAAACAGCTGCAGATGTGAGTATAAAAGTTCCAGATTATTAAATTGCGATTATGTCACCAACGTATCCAGTTTTACTTTTCCTTCGAGTGTATTCTCAAACCCAGAGCAAATTAACTTTACTCTACAGAGGCTTTTAAAGCAAACTGTCACAAAATATTATTAATAATATTGATTCACGATTTCAATTATAAGCCAAATGGTTGTAATTAGGGATGCAACGATACAAAAAAATGTGCTGGATCGGATATCGGCTTCCAAATATTGATTCAGCCGATATCCTGAGTGGACAAGGTTGATGTAAAAAGACTATTTACTTTAGCCAGCCTGGAACATCTCATTATGCTTGAACTTTCATTTCCACAAAACTGTCCTATAGTTACTTGAGCGATAAATGACAGCTCCTTAACACATTTGGATCAGTTTTATGTTATTTTAGTTTAAATGAAATAAATGCTGTTTTTAGTCTCTGCACTGGTATCGGTTGATATCGGCATCGGCAGAGACACATTTTTTTTGTGTCGGAATCGATATCTGAACTGGAAAACCTAGAACACTGGCCCTAGTCACACCTATATGTAATATGTACTATAAGCAGAACAACAAGATAGCAGAATATGATCTTTCTTTGGCCTAGAGCAGGGGTGTCAAACTCAAATTCACAGTGGGCCAAAATGAAAAACTGAGACAAATTCACGGGCAACCTCAGTGTTTATTGAAAAATTGACTGCACCTGATATGTAATGTTTAACTCTACATATGGAAACAAACTTAAGTTTTTCTTAAACACAAAATCTGCAACAACTCAAGCTTGATACTACAAACATGAGGAATTAAATTTGAAATAAAAGACACATCAGTAGTATTCCGTTCTTATTTAATTAAATAAATAAGTAAATAAATTATGATTCTTTCTATAGTAATTCATTTGGCCGAGGTGACAGAACAACAGAAAAGGAGGGGCGCTTGCCATTCTCTTTTGCAGTAGCAAAGCATTCTGGGATTTGTAGTATTAGTGCTGCATGCTGTATATAACGGTGGGCCATCTCTAATACACATTTGATATGATGTCACATCACCGCCAAATATAATTACAGATTTGGCCCCCAGGCCCGAGTTTGACACATGTGGCTTAGAGGTTTAGCTGCCAGTACTTTACCTCAAAGTAACCAACAATTTACAACAATTAACCAACCAAAGGCTTTTTACCAGTTACGTTTTCAAGTCTTCGTCAAGAGGAAAAATATGTTGGTAATTCGATTTAACGCAACACAAGCAGCACCAGACTCAGAGATTCCCCAGATCCCTTACAGTGATTAAGTGGAAAGCACTCTACTATTGCAAACTACTCGAAAAACTAGAAACAATGTATGAATGACCTTTTGTCCTGATGATATCATAGCTGCCGTACGCACTTGGCCTGCTGAAAATCCAGGTCGGTTGCCCAGAAATAGAATGATGCATGCTGCAGATGGGTCAGCCTGCCTGGGTTCCCTGGTCTTCTACACTCTTGTGCTTGAGCTTTGGCGCTGGCATCTTTGTGCTAAGGTTTTGAATTACGTTGAAAAGCTGTTGTTTCAGACGCTGTTACTATGTTTTTTTCTTTGGCAATACTTCAAATTGTTTTTACACCTTCCTCCCAGATGTTGGCGCTGAGAATTGGAAAGAACTTGAATGAAATTGATTGTCTCATTACTCTTTAGTTCTATTCCCAGACGCTACTAAATAATTAAGAGGGCTTTATATGAAAGTTTAGCTAATAGCCACTTGACAGATGGTGTGTGTCTGAAAAAAAAAAAGAATTATTTAGTTTCTAATTTCTACTTCACATTTTACATTTTCATCCTGTAAAGAGACTGTTCAAAAACCCGGCTCACACAGCGGTTCAGTGGATGTGACAGGTGTGACAGAGCCAAATGTCCCCTCTCGACCCCGAGCGCGTCACTCACAGAGCTGATGGTGTGTGACGATATGGGATAAGAGCCTCAGACTGCGCCGGAAAGCAAATATATTCAATTTATTTTTGTAATGCCCCAAATCACAACAGCAGTCGCCTCTTAGGACTTAACAAGATCATTGATTTAACCAACAGAAAGTTACAAATCCAACAGGAAACAGACATGAGTCAATAACAGACAGATTAACCAACACTGATAGAAACCAAGCAAATGGAGAACTGTCCCAGACATATTAATGCTATACTAATACTATACTAATACAGAATGTTATTGATTGTGATTGCATTTAATACTAACTAGACCGGATATCTTGGTGTTTTATTGTTGTTTTCCTATGCATCATATTATATGTGTATTTGTTTTTGTTGACTTTTATGTGAACCACTTTGGTCAGCTGAATTAGTTTTAAATGTGCTACGGAAATAAACTTGAATTGAATAGAATACAAAAATATAGTATGGAAACGTCAATGTCTACTTTTATATATCTACAAGATTCCACTTGAATACATAACTGTCACCCACACACAGTACTATGTTTACAAATGGTGCACAGTTTGTCTTTAGTCAACACTTACACCCAGTGAATACAGCAGCATTAGTAGCCCTATTTACACTGCACTATTTAAACGGCCGTACCATTCCGAAGGATCTTACACAGACAAAATGTTTTAATTAGGGCTGTAGAGTTTTAGGAAAAATCTAATTGCAATTTTTGGACAAGATTATGTTTGAAAATGGTACTCTGAAAAGAATCCCAAACACATCCAAGAGCATTAATATTTGAGAAAAGACTAAAATATGAACTGCTAAACTAATACAAGAGTTCCATGCATTTCCGAACATGTTTGTTAGAGGTTTACTATGGATATGCTGTCACCTAAATAACTGCATATTATTGTGTACCAGTTAATAGTCTTCTGCTGTAGGAAAATTGGGGGGTTTTCAGTGTGATGCTGTCATACTCCTAGATGGGGGGCAGGTGCCACTTTTTCCTATTGATAATACTGTATTGGACTGTGGCATCCAAAATGTAAATTCACAAAAGCTGAGTCTGATCGCTTAAAATTACTAGACCCCAGAACTCACTGCATTACAACAAAAATCTGCTTTTTAACAATATTCATTTTAGCTGACACACCAGTGTATGATTTGCCTGTAAAACGTTGTGATTCCATCTGAAACACAGCAATGGAGTTCAACAGTGACCACCCACCCCACAGTATTGGAACTAAATTTCCCATTCATTTTTCTCATAGACTTTCCAAAAAAAGTATATTAAAAGTTTGAAAACTTGCGTGGGGATAATCAGCTACATTGGAACTAATGACCAGAAGACCTATTTCACAGAATCTTGCATTTTAAACGGCCTTTTTAGACTGAAAACAATTGCATTTTGGAGATTCATTTCCATGTAGTTGGTTAGCCTCTGCGATGCCTTTGAAAATTTTTTGAAAAGCCTATGGGAAAAATGAATGGACTTCACATCCGGAGCCAGAGCAGGCTGTCATTGTTGAGCCCCATAGCACTGCTTCAAGGCTTTTTATTACACACACAGCCATCAAAATGTATCATAGACGCGAACATCATCCTTGCACAACCTTGAGAGATGTATTTGATTTAATATGTGTTGCAAAAATAGCAGAAGGCCATCACGGGGCTTTAGTATCACACAATACGTTGGAGACTATATAAAGTTCATCAAGATTCAAACGGACCATGACAGCAGTGTGAAATGGCACCTATTATCACCTATTCTGGCAGATGTGTTCCTCTCATTCGCCCTGCCAGTGCTCTACTGTTTAACAAAAGGCCAAGAAACACCCGGCTGCTGATTTATGGGCTAAATATAGTCCCCCTCACGTCTGATCAGTCTGATTTGACTCCTGTAACGACAAAGTAGAGACTCAAGATTGCGGAGTCCACCATGGCCCCCATATCGCTCTGCACAATCACTGCTCTTCCACGAGAGCTTTTGTGACAGGGCATCCCAGTGATTGGAAGAAGGTGAAAGGTGATTAATCCGGCTCAAAATCTAATTGGAGTGTACCGTTGTGTGATGGTGACAGAATTGGGTGACACAGTAGCACAGTGGGTTTTGCCTGGTTTAACACGTTGCCACGGTCATAACAGCTGTGTGAGCTGAACAGACACTGGCGAAAGCAGCTGCGGTGGGAAGTGAATACCATACGGAAGCTGCTGCTGATTGGGTAAAGCCTGAAAGGATCTATATTACACATAATTGTTTTGAGCTTGTTGTCATATTTGAATGCTGTTACCTCATCAAAAACATACCCTGAGTCGTGTTCTGTTTCATTCACACTTGTTTGAGTAACTCTTTATTATTAGTCTGCTTGCATCTCCAAAGCTCAAAATGCTTTGTTCCACCTTGCGATGTCATGAAGTGGTAGTTTTCAAGTTAACAGCTACCTTTTACCTTAATTATAACATAGATCAGAAAACAGCATAATAGAACAACGAAACAAATTGCAGACCAATTTAACCGCTACAAAATAATTCCAGATGATACTTTTACCTCAGCAGTTTCAACACTAATGTCACAATCAGGGAGGAACCCACCATGTCCATTTCAAATGTCATCTCACAGCAGGGCATGATGGGTAAAAGATAGAATGACAAAGGCAGACAGTGTACAATAGAGATTACTCTGTGTGAAGGCTCTCAGTGACTCTGGCTTAAGCTCTAAAGGTCACAAGCACCCTATGTTTTTACTGTTTCTGTGCACTTAACTGACAGTTATAGGTTTACTAAAAATATATATGAATGTAGTATTAATTGCGCTTTCTTCTTTTCCAATATGATATGCAATCATCCTGGCTTTGCTGCTGATGTGGAGATTAAATGAAGATTATAAAGTTTTTGTTCCTGGACACAGCGAGGGATCAGCCGACAGAAGCTCAGATGGTTTAATGAGAGCCAGATGGATTTGTATTGTTATCATTACTATTATTACTCAGCGGTCACTCTGTATTTCTTCTGTGGCTTCACATAGTTTTCAAAATGTCAGTGCTGTTCACTGTATTGTACCTGTAGTGGAGCTACAAGTCTTGTGTAATCAACCAAAAGCTGAATGACATAAATAGCACACTTTTACACTTTTTTTTGTCCAATTCCAGTTTATTTCTATAACACATTTGAAAGATTGTTGAAGACTGAGATGAGCTAAGAGGCAGCGACCACTGTTCCTTGTCTGGGTGCTGGCACAGAAAAGGGTCTGTCACCTCTGGCCTTGAGTCTGGCTTTGGGCACAGCCAGCAGCTGGCACAGCTGACCTCAGGGCTCTGGGTGGAGTATAGGGCTGTAGTAACTCCCTCAGATAAAGAGGACCCATAGAGTGCAGACATTTAAATAGGGGAAATGGGGAGCCAGTGCAAGTTCCAGGTTGCAGGTTTACAGTTTTTATCGGCAGATGAGCATCCTTTTCTCTTCTTTCCCTATTCCCTGTGGGTTTGAAGCAGAGTCTATATAAAGAAGTGTACTCAGTGAGTGTGACGTGACCATAGCGTTTGGCTCCAGTCAAATAAAGCTCATATTGAGTGTGAGTGTCATAGCAACCAAAGAGCCAATCCAGAGGGAGGCTGTTGAAAGTGATGCCTTTTCTCTACTCTTCTCGCCTGCACCGCTAGTTTAGCAGGGAGCAGGCACTTGGCAACGCTGTCAAACAAATCAGGGGAATATGAACACTTTAAGACCAAAATGACAGACTCACTGCAGCAGTTACAGAGAGAGGGGAGACAATTTTTCAATGTAAAGCGAATCAGAGCCAGGGTCAATGGAGCCGGCAGTGCGCCCATGATCACTTCCTATTTGTAATGTGATGGCTAGTAGGTTAGCTATGTCCATTTATATATACAGTCCATGGTTTCAAGTCATAGCAAAATTATTTGTCTGAAACTCATGTGTATATGGGGGCTCTTGGGTTCACAGCTCCTCGTCCCCAGAGCCCAGACACATGATAATTGTGTTTTCTCTGCTTTATGGAGCCATATGGAGGCAAATGCTGTAACCATCTGTTTATCACTGTGGCACATTTTACTCGTTCATTATATTTAAATCTGCTGCTTTTATTCAACTGCTCTAAGTGCATTTGATTGAAAAGAGCGCCCCTTATCCACATGGTCCTGTCACTCGGTTCGTTAGCGACCTGGACTCTGCTCTACGTCCAGCTTTCTATAATTAAATCATTACAAAGGGGCTGGCTAATTGGCTGACATGACAACATGACATAGGGCTTCTCATTGTCATCCCTTCCTTTGTTGACCTCTTGCTCTGCGCCTCTGTATCCTAACTACAAAGCCCCAGTCTAAGAATACACTTGGTGGGTGTAGCTGTCACCGTGTTTACTTTGACTTAATAATGGGGTATTTCCTAGTTCAGTGCAACAGTGTGCCAGCAGCATCAAGAATGTTTGTTAGTGGATAAGCTGGGCTGGGAGATGCTGAGGCAGCTTTTCATTCAAGATTTAGGTGGGCAGTGATGATGGGAAGTGAAAGTGTCTTGAATGGGTCCAGTTCTATTTTTTAGTTTGACTTTGCACAAATATATAGTGTGGTGCAGGAGCGTGAGGTGACTTTTATGGGTGGGCGAGTGGACAATATTTAGTCTAACAGTTTAATAACACCACTTTTTATACAAACTACATAGCAAATTAGTATAGTTACTTTCACTGACATATTACATGCATAGGGCTGAGTGACATGTGGCAGCTTTATACATGTGTTATGCACTTACTACACAAAATGTACTTTCATAAAGAGATACTAACGGCAACAGTGCACTGGCCAGACAGGTTCACTGGTCAGACGGCTGCACTTATAATACAGCCTAATGTGTCACAAAAATTCCCTTAAACACAGCCCTGCCCTACAAATGCAGATCAGAGCCACGTCTTTCCTGAAGAAACATCCTGTATTTCCCTGAAGCAATAAACTATAATCTCTACATTTGGGGAACACTGGCTTTGTTCGCTCAGTTCTGATGCTCCCTTCTCTCCAGTCTCCCTGCTGTTCTCGTTGGCCCTTTGCTTCTGTTTGTCTTGGATTTCCCGTTAGGATCCAATTAGGCTGTGGTAGTGGAGAAAGGCCACAGGGTTAGACTAGAGCACACGGGGAGAAGCATTAGTAAATGGACAGCTAAATGTGCGCAGTCAACTGAAGACAAGTGTTCTTCTTTGTAAGTCTCAGTCTCAGATTACAACATGCTCGGGCTAATCTTCACTAAGATTGGATGTAATGGTCTTAGAATGAGCTACTACGGCTGTAATGATTCAGTGCTTAACAGGAAAAGCCCATAGCCATCGTATTGTTATTGTTCCACTAGCGAACAATATTAATGTTGTTAGAAATGCATTGCTAGAAGAAACATACTCAGTCACTAGCGAATACAACTCTGTTTAAACTTGTTATAGTTTTGACTTAGTATTTTCTCCCTGATCTGAACTTATGTAACTTATGTAAAAACGTATTTGTATTATTTCTTTGCTAATTTTACTTAAAGGTCCCATATTACACCATTTTCTGATCTAGGTTATAATGTCGTTTCCTCATCACAAACATACTCGGAGTTGTGTTTTGTTTCGTTCGCACATAATTAATAGTTTAACACACAAATCCTGCATATTTAGGCTGAGTTCTTCTCTCAGACTGAAAACACTCTGTTCCAACTTGTGATGTCATGTGGTAATACAGCAAGTGCTCCACTGTGTTTTTCAACTCCATACATGTTCACTAGAATCATTTAGATGATTTTTAGTCTTGAAATTGCTGATCTCTACTGAACTAAAGATAAAAGCTGAAAACTACCGCTGTGTTCCACCTTCTGACATCACAAGGTGGAACACAGTGTTATGAGCTTTGGAGATGTTGACAGACTAATAAAAAAGGATTACTCAAAATTGTATGATTGAAACAAAACACAACTCCAGCTCTGTTTTTGATAAAGTAACAACATTATAACATGACTCAAATCTCACAAGAGTCCATTTCGCAAAATATAGGACTTTTAGTATAATGAGAAAAAAAGCTTGTCGTATTTGGGCCTCTCTCATTCGCTGGTGTTGTCGCTCGAGGGGTCGAGGTGGAGGGTAATCCTTCAGGATCAGTTTGTGTGTGGGTGGACACGTGTACAGCTGTCAGAGCCTCTCAGGCCGGCTCCCTGTCTCTCTGCACGGCATTTCTGTCTTTAACCAATACAAGGATTATTACCTGTACACCTTGAATATGCCACTGGGCCAGTCCAGCCAGTTTGTGTTTCACCTATTTAATGAAGTTACAAGACAGGTCAAAACAGGTATTGTGTAGTTAGTGTTCCTAGGTAGATTTAGATCACGTTTCCAAACACAGCCTAACTAACTAAAATCACTTGAGTATAAAACATACAAAGTGGCGATGAATCATCCAAGTTCTGGATTTAGTTGTATTATTCACATGTAGAGCTTTATTTGATACCGCCAAGGCTAAATTGCACACAGTATTTCTTCACCTGTAGCCTCACACTCATGCGCAGTATCCCGGTTATGAATGGGCTTTTGAGTATCCTGGTTTTGTGTGTGTCCGTGTAAACGCAGTATCCTTGAAAAGACAGTATCCTGGTTACTCTCACTGGGATGTTGTGATAGTATCCAGGATACTCTGCCGTGTAGACGCAGTATCCTGATTTGTTAAAACAGATCCTACTGAGCATGTGCAAACTGAAGTAACAGATAAGGCAGGAGCAGGAACTTTCCTAAAACGACTCAAACCTAGGCCTGTCATGACATATTTTGAAGTTTGATATATTGCTGAAGTAAATATATATGATAAATGATAATATTGAAACAAATTTATGCCACTGATACAAAGCTGCAATAAATAAACAGCAGAAGGTAACACTTTACTTCTTAGTTTGCGTCTGTACTGAGTCTTAGAAGTTATTAATTTAACCTCTTATGATGGGGCGTTACCTTCAACCACCTTACTCTACATTGGCTCTTTGGTTGATATGATACTTGTGGTCAGAATTCCAAATATGGACCTTGGCTCCAAATTCGCCCCATAATCGCTAGCCTTGATGAGCCTCATTTGACTGAAGCCGAACGCTCTGGGTGATGTCACAATCTTTTTGCCACAGTCCCCTTCTTTATACGGCCTATTGTCATATCCAGAATACTTCCATAACCAGGATACTCGAGCACATGTAAACGCACTCGCCGTTTATTGTGACATTAAAAATACATGGCTGTGTGCTGCAAAGGAACACATCAATCATGCTAATAATGTGTGTTCTACGTTAGGGTTGCAGCCAACACATCCTTTACCAGAAGGATAATTACCGATGAACCGAAGAGTGTAAAAAAACAAACAGTTTTCGCTCTAGTGACTGTTGTCCAAGCATGAAACAGTAAATGTGCCTTTGATCATCAGTGTGGCGCCGCTCAGAGCGATTCTGCCAGCTCGGCCTGAGATATGAGACTCACCTCTGCTTATCTCATGATTTATTTCCTGTGGGTCAAGCTTTTTTCATTTATTGTTCCACACTGTATATCTACCTTACTCTCAGGGCCCAGCTGAAGCCTTCGCCTTATCCATTATGTGCCGACTCATCTGTTCCTGAGGGCTCCATAACTGAAATGTAATAAGAAGCAGTCTGACCTGGAGTGTACCTCTGATGCAAACGTAGTGCAAGTGTTAGTTTGTAGAAAGGGAAATAACTTGAATACCTTGAATGTGAATCCTCAGTAATGAGACAAAACGAGACAAACGGCAGGGGAGAGTTTAAATACGTAGCCTTTTAAGGTAACTAAAATGTGTCTTTTTTGACTTGAGTTATTCATATTCCTACAAAAAAGTGACAAACTGGTTCATCTCGTTCACAGCATTAAATGTTTACTCAACACCCACAAACATTTGCTAAAGGTTAGGTTTGTTTGTTTAGCTAACACGCAACCTTTAATCCAACCGCAAGTCTATTTGCGTTCATGTTTTTTCACTTGCTAGGATGGACCACAAGATTTATTTAAGAAGATAAACTCGTGGACTGAAATCCCACCCATCTCCCTGGCATTTAATACTAGATAGACAGGATATCTTGGTGTTTTATTGTTATTTTCCTGTATTGTGTCATCTGTATATGTGTTTTTGTTGACTTTTATGTGAAGCACTTTGGTGAGGTGAAGTTGTTTTAAATGTTCTGTTTAAATAATATTGTATTGAATTGATTACGTGAACCATCTAGTTTTCAAGGAGGTCCTCAAAAGACATTTACAATACACAAGACATAACATGACATATACAAGACACAGGCACACACACACTTAAACCAACAAATATAACATACAGGGCGCTCAAAAGTTCACCTATACCCATACACTGTATAAAGAAGTGAACTAAGGGAGTGTGATGTCAGCGTTTGGCTCCAATCAAATGAAGCTCATCGAGGCTAGCTGTTATAGAGGCCAATTTGGAGCAGGCTTTCATATTTGGAATTCCAACTGCGAGTATCATAGCAACCAAAGAGCCAATCTGGAGCGAAGGTAACACCCCTTCAACAGCACCGCCGGTTTAACATGGAGCAGGCACAACGCTGTCAATTAAACCTGTTGCTAATGCTAGCAGGCACAACCTCGGGGAAATAAGGCTCTTGATTTGTCTGTTATTATTGTTCATATCTTGATTTACGGACACAATAGGGAAATAAAAATATGAGAACCATGCAGAGTGGGTTAAATGAACATTTTAAGACCAAAATGATGAGGCTAACTGCATCGTTTACAGAGAGAGGAGTGACAGATTTTTTATGTAAAGTGAACTGGAGTTGGATGGAGCTGGAAGTGTGCCATTGATCACTTTCTGTTTGGAGCATGATGCCCACTTATATATACATTTTATGCCTCTACCCTCTCCAACTCCAAAAATATGGAGCATCAATGCATAGGTCACTTTGTAAATAATGTTAGTTTGGCTGTCTCCTCTAGATTTCACTTTCCTAAAACTTTGCCAAAGGAAACACAGCCACAGTCCAAGTCCTGTAATATAATTTAAGTGCTGACTCTGGAAACTGGAAAAGAGATGAGTCATAATTATAATACAGAGTACTTTTATTGAACTCTGATAAACCAACATTATACACACCATTAGAGCGTACTGTTACCAGAGGCAGAGTAAAGCCTAAACAATATAGCATATAGAATGAAGTGTAATGAGAATGAAAACGACAACTTTCCCTTACAGTCTATAAAACCTAATAAAAGAAGTGACAACATGAGAATCCAAACCACTCGAGAAATTGAAAACGAATAGACTGTGACTGCTGACTTATCTCCAAAATGAAACGCTTCAGAAATCTTCTGACTGTAGAGCGTCATTACTTTTCTTCTTCATTAGTTTTAATCACATCCTGTAAAGGCTATTTTAAAAACACAACTGTTAGCAATCAGCAATAAGTGCGCCATTGTCTTGGGCAATGAATAATTTGTCGCTCTGTGGTTTTGGAAACTCTATATATTTTTATTATATTAAATAAGGTCATGTAGGAAAGTGTGGAATGACATTGTATTCTATATGTAGTTCAATTTGTGACTCTGCAGGGTTCCACGTTTTCATCTAGGCAAGGCACGGCAAGTTTATTTGTATAGCACAATTCATACTCAAAGTAATTCAAAGTGCTTTACAGAATAAGAAAGACGTTAAAATCATAATACAAGCAAATCAAAACATAAATTATCATAATAAAATTTACCTTAAAGAAGAAGAAGAAGAAGAAGAGTGTAGAAAAACCCTGGAAGACTGTTCCAGGTTTTAGCTGCTTTACCTTCCTGTAAACCATTCCAAACACCATGCTTCCTACTGTACACACCACCATTTGGTTTGGTGGGATTATTCACTTCTCTTCAAAATCAGTACCATACTGTCATAACTTTTGCAATTTTGTTTGTGTTCCAGGACCCTCGAACAAAGCACAAGTTCAAGATCCACACCTATGGCAGCCCCACATTCTGTGACCACTGTGGGTCTCTGCTGTACGGCCTCATCCACCAAGGGATGAAGTGTGACTGTGAGTACTGCACGCTTTAGATTCTGCAATGCTAACTTGGGTGCACTATGTGGACAAGAAGATCCGTCAGATTTTTGAATTTTAAATACTGTTTCATTTCAGACTAAATTTTTTAACTCTGAAAAAAAAAGTAAATTATTTTTATTCTGAATTGCTGACATTTTAAAATTCAAAATACAATTTTCACCTTTTAAATATTCAGCACAAATATTTTCAAGCCTCAAATTCAACAGTCAAAATTCAGAGTGTAAAATTCACAGTGAAATTTTTCACAGCAAAGATCCAAGATGCCAAGGCCTGAACAATCAGTCCTAAGTGAACCAATCTTATTTAGTAACAACCAGGAAATGCTGTAGGAACCAGTCTGATTGGTCAGAATTAGCTTAATCAAAACCTCATCTCTTTGATTACTTAAATATAAGTCCCGCCCACTGAAGAGAAAGGCCAATAAGAAACAGCCGCCTCTGTCCTCCTCAGTCACACATCGATTGCTTAAACCTTGGCATCTTGGATCTTTGCTTTGAAATTTTTTCTTGTGCATTTTACATTCTGAATTTTGACAGTTGAATCTGAAACTTGAAAATATTTTTGCTATTTACTGTCTGATTTTTTATTTTTATTTTAAAATTTTAAACACATTGAAAATGTATACTTTTCATCAACTTATCAACTGAAATTCAGAATAAAAACAATTCAAACATGTTACAGTAAAGAAAATTCCAATAAATTCAGCAACATTATAAAATTCATAATCTGATGAAACAAATGACCGTCCAGGAGAGTCTTAAGGCAGCTGTCCACTGCACATTTTTGACCATCTGTGACAAAAGATTTCGTGTCTTGGGGGAAATCTTGAGTCTTAGCTAAAACTGGCGGGTTGTAGGTCTCAGAGAGAGACCGGGACAAAGATTAAACTCACACAGTGTTTGTTTTAAATTCCTCATGTCGTGTGAAACCCAACAATCTTTTAAGAAGAAAATCGTGCAGTGGACACCAGGCTTTACACCTGCTCGTCTCTATAGAGATGTTATTGCTTTGTCTAGAATGTTCCACAGAATGACCTTAAGTAACTGGTCAGATCTATGTAGAGGCAACCCCAGTGCATAAGAGTGCATGTATTTGTCAGCAATAAAACATATGTGTTTGAATCCATACTTGGATGAGTTTGATTCCATGCTGTTGAACATTCCAGGCAAAGCAATAATATCTCAATGGAGACAAACAGGTGATGCAATGTCCTCTGTAAGAGTTACACTGTTCATCACATCTACAAAACCACATCTTGAGATCTTGAGTTTTTGTGATCTACAATGTCTATAATAGCGGCCTCTTTCATTTATTTTTCCACTCTCTGTATTGCTGTCTTACTTGCCATATGCCATTTAAAAAAAAAATAGACTTCAGTTAAACAGTTCAAATAAACATCTGCTTGTTGAGTGCATGTGTTGGAAGCTCCCTGTCCCCCAGCCCCTCATCGTGATCACTGTGCAGCAGCATCAGCAGCCTCCTCTTTTGATTAGACTGTCTTTTGTGTGTGTAATATCCTCCTTATTATTCTTCCATTAATTTTACATTACTCTATTAACATAATGTACCTTAAATAGCTTCTGTGTTCATTATTCACCACTTATTACAACAGCTTTTATGTTTCTTTGTCCCTTTTCATTAGTATCTATTCACACATCACTCATAGTCTGACAGTGCTTTGATGGTAGTGTAATACATTTCAGAGCATGTCGCCCTCTGACCCAGGCCTCATACGAAGAACCATTCCCACTTAAAAGTATGACATCATCAGGCTAAATCTGGGTCATAACCTTGTTATATCGTCTTGCACACGAGCGCTCAAATCCTCTAATATTGCTTCTGCTGTGTACACCAGACCTCAAATAAAATGGAAGACACTTATCCCGGGCAAAGCAGCTTACTGTATTTTACTATAATTGCTTTGTCTCGAAAACAAAAATGCATTTATTAAAAGTCTGTCCTAAAAAGTACAAAGAATAGGCAATGTGTGTGTTTGGTTCAGGCAAAACATTATGACTACTCACACAGGGTTAGTTTTTGAGGCTGCTGTTTCTCAGGTACTACTACCACTACTACTACTACTACTACTACTACACTACTACTGTATTCTGAATACTCTGAATACTCTACACTGAGTTGTATTATATCATAAAAAATATGAGATATAATTACAGTTAGATTTTGCTTCATTGTTTGTTATGCATTTATTTATGTCTAATTAGAAAAGGAAAAACTGCACGCAAAAGTGCAGCAAGAGATATTTTTTTTTAATGATTGTTATTATTATTAGTAGTAGTAGTATTTTCTCTAATACCATGCTGTCCAAAGCCAAAATTGCATAATCAAGCACCACCATGTATTAGTTTTCATTTAGGACTGTACTTTGAATACCACCAAATGAAAGAGTAACTGCACTGGAATACAGCTACTCAAAATTAGTATTCTGAAGTTACATCCATTGTCCATAAATGACACCATCGCTTTTTGGTTTGGTTAAAATTAAAATGATGCAACATACTGAAACAGAAACTTTACCTTCTCTTCTCTCTCTCTTCAGCGTGTGATATGAATGTACACAACAAGTGTGTGACCAATGTGCCCAGTATGTGTGGGACCGACCACACAGAGAGGAGAGGCAGAGTCTTCCTGAAGGTGGAGGTCAGCGATGATAAGCTGCAGGTCACAGGTAAGTCTGTCACTGTAATGTATCTACAGAGGAGCTTTTAACCTCTTCTGTATTCACCTTATTCCAGAGTTACTGTGAGGGCCGCCATTATTCTTTGGGTTGTATTATTTTGCATGGGCTCCCAATCGTGACAGCAAATATGTTCTATAGGGACTACAAAGCAGTTTTAAAGCCTCCAGAGAATTGGTGCAGCGTTGACTTGTTGGTCACATGACCATAGAACATTTTTTTCCACATGTTCAGTGCTTACTTTATATCAGATTTTAGCATTGAAATAAATGCGATTCTCACTTAGCCAGAGGTTAGCAGCATTTAGAGGCAAACGTGGGCGGGCTAAGGTCAATAGATCACTAAAGATGGTGAAAAGATGTGCTCACCATAACATTTTTTTCAGTTGTCACCATAGACTGTATATATAAATACATAGCTAACATGCTAGCCGCTGTGTTCCAAATAGGAAATGAGCATGGGCGCACTTCCGGCTCCTATTCACTTTCTACTGAAAAACTGTCGCCTCGCTCTCTGTAACTGCTGCTGTCAGATTCATCATTTAGGCCTTAAAATATTCGTATTAACCCGCTCTACATCATCCTAGTATTTTTATTTCGCTGTTGTTTCCATAACTGAAGATATCAACATTAATTAGATGCCTTCTTACCCCGAGGTCGCTCCCTCTTGCGTTAGCTACAGGTTTGATTGACAGCGTTGCAAAGCGCCCACTCCCTGCTAAACCGGCGAGAAGGGGCTTTACCTTCAACAACCTCACTCTGGTTTGGGTCGTTGCCGTAATAATCTCTGTCGGAATTCCTAATATGCATCTTGGCTCTAAATTTCGCACCTATAACCACTAGCCTCGATGAGCTTTATTTGACTGGAGTCGAACACTATGGGTGACGCCGCACTCCCTTCGTCCACTTCTTTATACAGTCTATGGTTGTCACATGAAGAGATGTAATGCGTACGCCCCATGTTTTTCGCTGCTTATAATCTGAATTCGAACTCCAGTCTGTATTATCCGTAGCTATCAGTGATGTTGCAGTTTTAGTCATCAACCAGACTCTGATAAATGGCTGTGTTTAGCGTCTCACATACAGCACTGTTGGAGAGGGGGACTTCACAGTTACAACACACTCGGGATTCCTAAACTCAAATTCAAATGCAGCTCTGTTGTGTGGTCTGCTGCGTGGGCCTGGGTTTGTTACTCTTTTTAAACTGTCACGACTTCCTCCACGACTTTCTACTTGATATCTACTTGTGTCTACTCAACATGTATATTATTAATATGGTCCAAAGTACACTGAAGATGACCTCTGTTATCTCAACTCCATATCTGCACTGCCTGGACATGATTTTTATTTCTGACCACTTCTTCTGTGTTAATGGCATTTTTAATTATTGCTGCCATCTTTGCCTAGAAGAATTGTTTTACCTTTTAAACTGAAATGCTCAAGTCTAATTATTGCTACATTTCATGGGCCATAATGCATTTACAGTTGAAGAATTGGCAAATTAAAAACTGGGACACACCCGGGTTGGGACGGTTGGTATAAATAAAATTGTTAAAAGAGCATGTACCTTTGTATCTTTGTTGGTTGTGGATAAATCTGCTGGGACATGGGACACAGGGATCAAAACTGGGACTGTCCCGGGTCAATAGGAACATCTGGCTATCCTAACTTAAGACCAAGTAATAAACCAACAACTTGATTTCTTTGAGGTGAATTTCATTAGTTGGAGGAAAAATAAGGCACGTCAACACATTTTGTTTATGTAATATTTGTTGTGCTAGTGATGCTTTGCAGTGACATCACGCTGGGGTGGTCTACATGTGTCTCTATGGCAGTATGGTCAGCAGGTACTATGGTGAAGCAATGCACAAACTAGCAAACGTCTGAAAAAGCAAGAAAAAATTACAAAATGGATTTAATCTTCTCATTTTGAGGTGCCTGTGATAAACATGAGCGTTTATGGTCCCATTTAGTTTGAGTTGCAGTAAAAAGGTGAGAGTGACTAACTGAGAAACTGTTGGCTAATGCTAGCTAGCTTGTCATTTTATGTGTAAGAAACTTGTTTATCAGCACAAATCAGCAACCTGTTGTAGTTCCAGCTAAGTCAGTTCTTCATGGTCATATTGTGTTCAAACAAAGCTCAGATTAAAGGCTAACTTGAGTAACAGAACTTCAGACAGAGCAGTGCCTACAGTTAACATCACACACCCAGAGAATGTTGATTTCATCAGCTGCAAAGTCTAAATTTACCACACCAATGTTGCAGTTGTTCTGATTACCAGATATCCCTGATAGTGTTACTTACATCAAGTTTAATGATCTAATAATCTAATAAACCAAGCCACTAATATGAAATTCATTGGCAGATTAAATTACATTTATTGCTGTCCTAATAATAACACACAAACCCTGCATATTTAGCCTTCTTTTCTCAAACAGTCAACAACAACATGACATCACTGTTCCTCCTTGTGATGTCATGTGGTAATACAGGAAGTGCTCCACTGTGTTTTTACACCTCCATACAATTTCACTAGACTCATTTGGATGATTTCAGCCCTGGAATTGCCCATCTCTACTGAACTAAAGGTAAAAGGTAGCTGTTAACTTGAAAATTACCACTTGATGACATCACAAGGTGGAACAGAGCATTTTGAATCGACTAAGACTAATATTAAAGAATTACTCAAACGTGGGTGAATGAAACAAAACACTAGGTATGTTTTTGGTGAGCTAATAATATTCTTACATGGCTTAAAGAGTTTTTGAAAAGGCAGACCAGAGCGTATCTACAGCTGGACCAGATTTTGCATTGACCCGGTGTAATATCAAGGCAGTAGTGCCAGAACAGCAGTGGCAGAGGTCTAACTGAACACAATGATTTGATTATAGCACAAACAGGGGTCAGTGCACAACAAGAGCCTGCTGCAATTATCCACTTACCACTTATTGTCACACAGACCAAAGGGCCAAACAACGACACAGCATCACTGTGGCAGCTTTTTGTCATTTTTCAATGGAATATGATACACCAATCAGATAGAATTGGTCTGCTGTATGCCTCTTTATGCTGCAGATGCTGAGCACGGGTCTGAGAATGGCGGTGTCATCATCTGCTTGAATTTCTTTCCTCTTGTGTATGTAGGTGTGTGTATATAGGGCTGCTGTTCCAGAGCACTGCCCACTCAGGTCAGACTCTATCACAGATTACATTAGCCACCGCAGACGCTCAGCAGACAGCCTTCAGGAGCCAGTGGCGTTTCTTCTTCTCTTCTTTTTCTTCAATGTTTAACAAGTGTGATTCTGCGGCGGGTTTCATATTGGTTCTCATATTATCTCAAGATTTGAAATAGTTCAGTAGCTAATGTGTTTGTTGAAAAAATATTTATAAGATTCAAACCCCAGGGAAATGATAAGATGATTTTCAAGGGTTTTTAATGAAGTAGTCCAGTTGGCTTGAGTTAAGACAACATTCATCTGGACAAGATTCTTGATTTCTGGATTATTTTTAGACCAGCCAGCCATTTTCTTCCACTTTATCGGGTCACGGGGGCAGCAGTCTGTGTAGGGTCTTCCAGAATTCCCTTTCGACAAACATTTCATCCAGCTCTTCCGCAGGGATCCTGAGACGGTCCCAGGCCAGCAGAGAAACATAGTCCCTCCAGTCTTTTTCTTTTTTACAAACTGAAAAACAGATGTAGTTCATTTAAAAATATATTAAAAGCCATGGTCCAAACATATCCCTCACATTCCTAACATATTCTGAACATCTGGGTTATTCACAGAGATGAGTCTATAAGCACGTTTCAAAATAGCTTTTATCGTGATATATATCGTGAGCATTAAGCAACTTTCACTATACACTATACACCATTAATATCCTCAACACACAAACTCATAAATGTGTTATTTAAGAAGAGTAAGGTTCAGTTCAACTTTGTCTTTATCCTAAAATCTGTATCAGTGTAAATATGAGTGTGTCTGCTGTGTCCCTGTGTGTGTAACTAGTTTTCTTCTGTTGCTTCTACTTGATTTTCTTGTTTTAGATGTAAGATAAAAATGAAGTATTTAGTAGAGTTGCAGCCTTTTATATTATTAAGCTGAAGCAGTTCTGTCACATTTTAGTGCGTGGAGCTTTTACAGAAGAAAATGTCATTACTCATCACTGACATTCATATACCTTTGCCACTCACTAATGCAGCTCCAAAGGCCGTGATGTCATCTGCATAACCTCTCTTAACCTTATTCGGCCCCACACACTTTTGCTGTAAATGTGACTAAACCGTGCTTTCTTTGTGGTGGCACTTCTGGTTAAGCGGGAATTACATTAATTTAATTGGATCTGGATATGTTCATGTGCGCCAACAAGTCAACACTGCACCAATTCTTTCAGAGGCTTTAAAATGGTCAAATTTATTACTGTCATGATCGGCAGCCCCATGGAAAATAATACAACCGGAATGACGATGGCAGTGCCCGCAGCAACTTCCAGAATAAGGTGAATAGGCTTTAGGTGAGTCAGGGAAAAATGACCTAATTCCACACTGACTCAAGGAGCGCTCAGACTGTGTGGAAGTTCAGGTTTGCTGTAGAACATATTTTACATGTATGACGTACAGTTGTAGTACTACAGTCTTGTGATTGTTCTAACCACATTTGATCCAGAGCTCTCTGTAGTCCACAAAGGACAGACGACTTTCAGTCTGGGATAAAACCAAGAGCCACTTGAAAGCAATACTTTTGTGCAGGATATTGAACTGTGCGAGCTCGAGTCCAAAGAACCTTATAAAACAAGATCAATATTGGATTGCATTTTCACAGACATATTGCTTATAAACTGTACATTTCCAAAGAACAAAGTAATAATTCTGCGGTGTGGTAGAGCTGAGGAGTTTTTAGTTGTTATCCATCTGCCTTTTTTCATGTACCTTTCATCAGAAAACGAGTTATCAAATCAGCTCATCTCACATGTGCAGTAGGTGTGTAGGTCAATGTTAGTACAGAGAGCAGTGGGTGGATTTACAGAGACACTTTTTACCATTGAACTTTGTGGAGGTGTTATGCCCTTTTGCAGTTTAAGACTTTGTGCCTTGTGGATATTACAGGCAGGAAACTAGAGGTTTTTGGCAGATCTTTCTCTGTTATGATGTCAAGCTCTTGTTAAAGCCTCCAGTCAAGTGCACTTCATGAAATATTTTCAGAAGTACTTTGAATACTGCACTGAAGCATGAGGAATAAAGTAATCAAGTAATAATTTGACCACAGTTAGTTAAAATCTGTATGCACATGCAAGTAAGTGATACTCACAACTACAGTTACTAAGATTAGGGTGCAACAACAGTTCAGTCAATGCGATACAGTGGACAGAGATTCAAAGCTATCCGTAGGAACTGCATTGTAAAGATTCTAAAATGTTATTCCTATGTTTGACTATGCAACTTTAGCGTGACTCATAGACTGTATATATAAATGGACATAGCTAACATGCTATCTGCTGCGTTCCAAATAGGAAGTGATCATGGGCGTGTTTCCGGCTCCATCGACTCTGGCTCCAGTTAACTTTCTATTGAAAAACTGTTGCCCCTCTCTCCATAATTGCTGCTGTCTGGCTCGTAATTTTGGCCTTAAAATGTTTCGTATTGACCCGCTCTGCATGATCCTTGTGTTTTTTATTTTTTTGAACAGTAATGACACACAAATCAGGCACGTTCTTTCCCTGAGGTCACTCCCAATAGTGTTAGCAACAAGTTTGATTGAGCCGATCCCTGTTAAATCAGCAATGTGAGTGGGAAGGGGTGTTACCTTCAACAGCCTTGCTCTGGATTGGCTCTTTGGTTGCTATGATACTTGCGGTTGGAATTCCTAATATATTACTTGGCTCCAAATTTGCCCCTTTAACTGATATCCTCGATGAGCTTCATTTGACTGGAGCACTATGGGTGACGTCACACTCACTTAGTCCACTTCTTTATGCTGCCAATGGCGTGACTACTTGGCGTCACTTAGCTCCACTCAAAACATTCTTTCCTCAGATTTTACTAGTGTTTACTACTTTGCTGCTAAATTTAACCTGTCCCATACTGCTGTCATATTTAGCACTTACCGAAAAGATCTGCTAAGTCATCTAGCTAAGACATGAAAAGGCACAATAGGACCTTTCTGGACCCTTTCACATTTGGAGTTTGGAAGCTGCTCGAGGGCTGCCAATTGAGCGATCAGTGCCCGCTGGTCTGAAAGCTGCTGATTTCCTGCCTCCATTTCTATTTTTCAGTAGTTTCTGTAGCTTCATGAGTCACAGTAATGCAAAAGCTTTCAGGTTCTTGCCAACAGGAAAGTCACTGCAGCTGAGTGGACTTTAGTTTCCACTTCTATGTTCCATCATCTCAGTTCATCACAAAGAAGAATGTGCCGGTTTATTTGGAATAGCGTTACTGTTTTGTTTCTCTGTTGAGATCTCATAATATTACTAAAATCCATTGTTTTGTTTTGCTCCATAAAAAGCAGGGGAAATGTAATCATAAAAATATGTCTATGGTGATTGCAGTAAATTGAAACTTTTTCATTTCTAAATTAATTGTCCTAGAGATTGGCCCCCGACCAGTGGTGGAGCATAACAAAGTACAAGTAGTAAAGTACAGTACTTAAATACAAACTTTAGGTATCTGTACTTAACTTGAGTAAATTTTAAACTGGATACTTTCCACTTTTACTTCACTATATTTAAGAGCAGGTATCTGTACTTTTTTATTATAGTTTGAGACCTGCTGTAAAGTCTGAGGGGTTTATTTTTAACAAGTTAATAATTTGAGCAAGTATAAATGCACAAATTACAATATCTACCAATTCAGTTGTTGCTTTTGGACAAAATTCAGCATAAATCTTTCTCAAAATCACTACATTTTAAGCCTTATAAGATCACAAAATTTGTGCAAAATACTTTTTCTTTTTACTCTTAAAGTACATTTTAAGGGGGTACTTTAATACTTTTAGTAAAGTAGATTTTTTCATGTGATACTTTTACTTTTATTTTGTATATTTTTTGCACTAGTATCTTTTACTTAAGTAACAAAACTGAGTACTTCTTCCACCACTGCCCTCCAACCAATAGAGCTGAAACATCAAACAGACTCTTCCAGTCGTGATGAATTTACAATAGCTGCACACACATCCTGGTACCAACATAAACCTTATGTCTCTTGTATTTTTATAAGGTAACAAAATAAAAACAGTTTTTACACTGCAGATGCAAAAACTCATTTTACGCTTGTTACATTTACCATCGAGTAAAGAACAAAAAAAAAACCGCATCTGACTTCCAGCTCCATTATCTAAAGTTTAGATTTGTTGTATTTAATAAAACAAACCTAATGTTCATGTCTAATCCATCTGATCCAGTTTGAGCTGAAATGTATGAGTGCTAGAGCTGCTCAACAAAAACACAAAACATCAGCACTGCAGCAGTTATAATGGCTGATTGTCACACATTTTTTATTGTGATGTTGAGCCCATAGACTGTTTGTATACTGTAAATGGACATAGCTAACCTGTTAGCTGCTGCGCTGCAAATAGGAAGAGAGCATCAGCGCACTTTTGGCTCCATTGACTCTGGCTCCAATTCACTTTCAATTGAAAAACTGTTGCCCCCCTCTCTGTGTCTACTGCTGTGAGGCTCGTCATTTTGGTCTTAAATTGTTCATATTGACCCAATCGTGGTATTTTTATTTTGCAATTTTGTCCGTAACTCA
The DNA here is from genome assembly GCA_019594935.1 of Periophthalmus modestus. Lineage (NCBI taxonomy): Eukaryota > Metazoa > Chordata > Actinopteri > Gobiiformes > Gobiidae > Periophthalmus > Periophthalmus modestus. The sequence goes on along the minus strand of JAIEZT010001373.1, from coordinate 26,235,055 downwards.
AGGTGTGAACATTATAAGAGACAAATCAGTTGCCTTATTTCCCTGGGGTCACTCCCGCTAGTGTTAGCAACAACTTTGATTGACAGTGTTGCTAAGCCCCTGCTCCCTGCTAAACCAGTGGGGCGTTATCTTCAACAGCCTCACTTTGGATGGGCTCTTCAGTTGCTACAATACTCGTGGTCTGAATTCCTGATATACAACTTGGCTCCAAATTCGTCCTTATAACCGCCAGCCTCAATGAGCTTCATTTGACTGGAGTTCAACGCTATGGGTGATGTCACACTCACTTAGTCCACTTCTGTATACAGTCTATGGTTGAGTATTTTCTTGCAGTGTACTCATAGTTGCTTTAAGGTTTGTGTAAAAGAGGTCTGTAGTGTCAGGGTGGCAGTGCTCCTAGAGACTATTTAACTAGGGTGGCAACAGTAAACACAGTTTGCCTTATCTTGCAGATGTGTCCGGGTCACTGATGCACACTCAGCATTTCCTTAAGTAATATGCTCCCTGTAGTTTCAACATGGCCACCAGACCGGGTTTGCATTTACTTTTAATCTAAAGGGGAGTGACGCTTGCATGTAACATAAGCCATTTTTACAACATTCTCAGATAATGCCAAGACAGCAAATAGTTAGGAAGCCAGGCATAGTTCTGTGCTCAACTCAGTCAGTGTGTTACTCAGCTTCATTCATAATGCAGATAATGTGGAACCATATATACTGTGTCTCCATCCAGTTTTGTGAATGCTTTATTTGACTTTCACCTGGGGAAAACCTTTCCCTATCTTAACAAAATGTTAATATTTAACTAATTTTAACATATGTTTTGTTTTGTACTTTAAAAAGTGGCATTGACAAGTTAACATGGGTAATTTAACCTGTGCATCGATTCTCCCTTACATTAATTCATTAAATGTAATATGCAAACATGACTTATCTGTGAATCTAAATTAAACTGTATTAAATCATGAGGATGGTACACAGTGAACCAAGCAGCAGAGGAACAATGCCAGAACAGTGCTGAAATAGTAAACAGTCTAGATCACCCCCTACTGGCCATAACCAGAACTTCATTTTTTTCCTTTCTTCATTATGCTCTTATGGCATTTAGTGTTGGCAGAAAGTTTGTATTTCCACGTACAAGTTATACCCTTATACTGTGCAATAGCTTTGAATCTTTGAGGTTTTTTTTATCCATGTTGTTGTATGTTTAAATATGCATCTACTATATAGTCTCCTGAATTATATTAACCTGTGTGTAAAACGTCATTCAAACATATGAGCTCATTACATTTTGCTGCTTACACAATTTATATGATTGATTTCAAATGCACCGTTGACGACTGTTTTCCAGATACTTGCATAATACTCTTTTTTAGTTTGTCTCCAGTCACTTCACCTTCCTTCCACGCACGGTGAGCCTTGTATAACACAGGGTTTAGTGAGGAAGCTGAAGGCTGCCAGCTCAGGAATGTTCAATATCTTCCCACCTCAGTATTCTCTCCCTCACCTCTTCCTTTCACTCTCTGTGTTTGTGATTTCATGTAACGCTGCACTTTCCCAGCATCGCTCAATAAACGGCCCGCTACTTTTTTATTCTGATGCTACAAAAGCTAAATTTAACGAGAGTCCATTAGGAAGAGAACTGGCCTCTTCCAATGTGTAAATCTCTCTCACACTTGAAAACATATACATGTCATGCATATGCTTCTATGAACTGTAGTGTAGTGCTGACAGTATTATGACCAGTGAACTAAAAACCCAAACTCTTTACGGTACCATAAGATGTGAATATTTTGTTTTCCAAATTCAGCTTAATTTCTGTATTGTTCATCTGTTTTATTTTTATTTTATTTTATTGTGTACTTATAAATCATGCATGCTTAAATCTTTGGCAGTTACTTTAATGTGACTCTGACTGTCCATCTTCATCAATCAGAGTTACGAGTCCTATTTGTGCCATCAACAGATAAGACCATAGCTTTTTTCTTGAAGGTCAGAGATCAGGAGCCTTGTACTGTGCTTTGTTCTAGTGAATGACAGAGCCACATGGGGTTAGTGTCAGAGGTAGCTGCTTATCTGCTCTGTACAAGGCGGCTTGGTATTGATAAGCGTAAGGCCTGTGTGTGACACACTAGCTTCATTATGTGTGTGTACTGAGATCTGTCTAATCCAAGGTTATTTTTACATTTAAATGCATTATTACATTACATATGGTTTTACAATATGTTCTTTGTTATTTACAGTAACTGCCCTCTCTGCTGTGAAGAAAATGTTTCTTTTCTTTCTTTCTGTATTGTTGTGGAGATATTGTAAATTATACAGATGCTGATTGTGATTCCTCTGACATTGCCAATACAGAGCAGTACCATGAAGAAAAAACAACAAACAAAAAAAAACAAAACATGTTTTTTATCTTTTCAGTTGGCGAGGGCAAGAACCTCATTCCCATGGACCCTAATGGACTTTCAGATCCGTATGTCAAACTCAAACTCATACCAGACCCCAAAAATGAGACCAAGCAGAAGACCAAAACCATTCGCTCCAACCTCAACCCAAAATGGAGCGAGACATTCATTTTGTAAGCTTCTCTTGTACATGTTACTTCAAAGCGTTTTAGTAAATGAATTGTGGTCATTTGTTATCATTTGATATTGTTTTGTTAAAACTATATTATGAATATAACTTGCAGTAAACTGAAGCCATCGGATAAGGACCGCAGACTGTCTGTAGAAGTGTGGGACTGGGACCGGACCACCAGGAATGACTTCATGGGATCACTGTCATTTGGAGTCTCAGAGCTCTTGAAGTCTCCAGTCTGTGGCTGGTAAGGTTCACTCACATATGTAGTATAAAGAACATATTTTTTTTATTTTACCATCAACATTTAAAATACTTTTCCCCATACTATTACATACATGACTTATCTCAGTCAACACCCCATTTGAACAGTACTTTCATTAGTGAGCTGAGACCCTCTGCAACTTTCTGTTTCCTTTCCCCATTTTCCTTTTCACCCCATTAATCATTTGTTACATTCACACCTTTCACTGTGAAATAAACATGGGGCTAAATCTGGTACATTGCTCCGGGCCAGAGACGTATGTGGTGCTAACACATGACACACCAGATAAGAGTATTGAGTGATTATAACACTGACTTCTTAAACACTTTTTTGGTTCTTTCAGGTATAAATTATTGTGCCAGGAGGAAGGCGAGTATTACAATGTTCCAATCTCAGAGGAAGACGATGGAAACGAGGAGCTTAGGCAGAAATTTGAGGTGAGCTATATATTATACTAGCTAATCTGAGAGGTAATGTGCTATAGATGAGGTGGAAATGTTTTTTTTTGTTGTTGTTTTTTTATGATCTTCTAGAGTGTGATGATGCAGTTAAGGAATCATGTACATTTAACATATGCTAACAAATCCATAATTTGACCAAACACCTGTTAAGTCAGTGCCATTTCCCTGTCCAAACTGCTGTTTAGCCCCGGGACACTGTGCTGTTTGTGTCTTGTTTTTCCCCTTGCTCTTCAAACTCTTTTGTGCATTTCTTTCTTCACCTAGTGTTCCATAGTTATATTTAACCCAAGAGTTTCTTTTCCTCTTGCCCTTGCTCTCAGGACTGCCAAATAAACCTAGATCTAAAGGTAGCCCTCTCCTCCCCTCTTCTCTGCCCTTGTCCTGTTGTGTTCTGTCCTGTTGTGGTGCCATACTTGTGCTCAACATTTATCTTTTACTAACAATTTGCAAAAGTCACTTTTAAAGCATGATATATTTAATTACTAATAAATGTCACAAATAGTATAACTTTTATCTTTTTTTTTTAAATCTAACTAAATGCCACATTTACCAGTGTGCATATGTGGCTAAGTGAGCTAAGTGACCTTACCTCTCCAAAGCATTGTTAGTAAACCTTCACACAGTGTGAGTCTATGTCTACATGTCTGCATGTGTGTCTTGTCTTGTGTTCTGTTTTTCTCAATGGGACACGTCTTGTGTATAAGAGCAGACATTTTCTTTCATTGAACACTAGGGGTCAGAAGACTAGTGCAGGTACATCATATCTGATGCCTTTGAGAGACCTTGTTATGAATTTGTGATGTATTTAGTTATGTATAGACATCTGTGCCTAAGTGTATTCCTTGAGTCAGGGAGTTCTTCTATGGTTCCAGGACCAAACAGTTGTGGAGAGACCTGAACAGGTGTGTCTGACAGGGACACAGCACTACTATAAACTCATGCTTATAGGAGTGCTGTGATCTGCGATCTGCGATCTGCTTTGCAGCTCTGCTTTGCATCCACCTACAAGTCTCCACTGAGACATTAACCAGACTAAGGCTGAGCAGCTCTTGTGTTCTCCTAAGCTCACTGGAGACACGTGTGCATTTCTAACATATGCGTTCAATAATAGAAGCTGATATCGGTGTTGAGCTGAAATAGATGTAGTAGAGCAGGCTACTGTTTGCCTTTCCTCAATTTATTCAGTGAGTTATTTTGCATCTTGTTCTTTGCATTTTAGCATGTGGGTGGCACGAGAACATCAAATATAATCTGTGATATGTGTAATCAAAACATAAACTATAGTGTACAATGTAGAAACTGTTTACTTATAACTTTAGTTGGCTAACATGAGTTGAAATATTAGCCGTATTCCCACCATAAGACATACTGTAGTTATTATTATTATTATTTTTTTTTTTTTTTTTTCTAAGGGAATGGTCTGCTCTTGATGGTGAAGTGACATGCCTGTTACTAAGACTGTAATGTTCATATTTTTACCTCCTTAAAAAAAAAAAAAAAAAAAATCATCTTTTGCTACATTTTATTCTATCCCATTTTAGGGGCTTTGCTGCTCGACTGGTCAGCAGGCTGGGACATTGTGCTTGTGAATGGGAAAATACTGAGTATAGATGTGCTCTGAAACTTTGATCTTGTCAGACAGAATAATGTACATTGTATATTAAATGGTTCACTATAAATATACATGTAATCAAAAACCTATCTTCAGACTCCTTACATGTTTCATCTTGTGTGTCCTGAGAGCAGAAAGCCAAGCTGGGCCCAGGAAAGAAGAACATTTCAGAGACTGACTCCGGCATCCAGCTGCCCTCCACCATCATGGACCAGGTCAAACTCAGTGACTTCTCCTTCCTCGCTGTGCTGGGGAAAGGAAGCTTTGGCAAGGTGGGTGCACTACACTATTACCTCAAACTGTTCATTCAAACCTTCTGTACTGTGTGGAATTCTTGGTATTAGTGAATTTAATTTCCTTCTACCACTCAAACAACACAGTTGTATTATTCAGACAATATTTATGCTATTCCGTTTGGTGAAGTTTGAAGGTTTCCTTCTGAACAGAAGTTTGTCAAACTCTAAAGGAAAAGATATGATCATTTCCCACTGTCAACAGCAGAGGGCAGTATAGACTTAATTCAAAAAGAATATGAAAGAGCAAGTTCAAGAATATATGGAACATGCATTACACATTGTTTCAAGTTATACATAATGCTGCACATACCAATACAATAGATTTAATGTTTCAAATATAATGTTTGTTCAGGTGATGTTGGCAGAGATGAAGGGCACAGAGGAGCTTTATGCCATAAAGATTCTGAAGAAAGACGTGGTTATTCAGGATGATGATGTTGAGTGTACCATGGTGGAGAAGAGGGTGCTGGCCCTCCAGGACAAGCCACCCTTCCTCACATACCTGCACTCATGCTTCCAGACAGTGGTGAGTGACCAAACCCTTGGGTGTACTATACAAGCACTCTGCAGGAGAGGTCACCTCTATTAGCGCAAACGTTTGGCATTGGCGTATTGTATTCATGGGAGTCGCTTTCCTGTCATGGGCACAGGATGTTTGAACATTCAAAACATAGAATATACAATATATACATGTTCATTGCTACGGCAACGGTCCTAATTTTTCATCAATCTGAAACTCATGGATAGCTGTCCTGAGTCGTCCCTAATCTCTAACCACATGGTACGAACACAATGTATAACATGTGTTCCTCAGTTAAAGGTGCACTATGCAACTTTTCTGCATGTCTCAATTGTAAAACATGTCTTTCTGTCTTAACACTGGGTAAATGTGATAAAACTTGGCGGGGTACTACTGTGTTTAGTGTAATGTGACTATTAGTGTATTTTTCTTCCTCTTCAGGATCGTCTGTACTTTGTCATGGAATATGTAAATGGTGGAGACTTGATGTACCATATACAACAAGTGGGCAAGTTTAAGGAGCCTCAGGCTGTGTGAAGTGAAGCATGTCCACTTTAATAGAACCCGTTTTAGAAGTACTTTTGGTGTTCACAGTAGCCTGATGATTTGCTTGTTATTATAGGTTCTATGCAGCAGAGATCGCTGTTGGTCTCTTTTTCCTTCACAGTAAAGGGATCATCTACAGGTGAAAATCTTTGACTATTTCTATCTGCATTTTTATTATGATAATGTGAACTCATCAATTTACTTAAAGGGCCCATATTACGGATTTCTGATCTCTGTTATAATACTTTCCTCATCACAAAAATAGCTGGAGATGTGTTTAGTTCTTCAAACAGAAAATACTCCGTTTCACCTTGTGATGTCATGTGGTAGTACTGGAAATGCTCCACTGTGTTTTTAAACTCCACTCACCTTCACTGGAATCATTTGGATAATTTTCAGACCTAGAATTGCCAATTACCTAACTAAAGGTAAAAGGTAATTGTTAACTTAAAAACTACCATAACATCACAAGGTGGGACAGAGATTTTGAGCTTTGTGTATGTAGACAGACTGATAAATCAGGATGACTTAAACAGTGTGAATAAAACCAAACACAACTCCAGGTATGTTTTTGAGAAGGTAACGACATTATAACATGATTTAGAGCTCACGAGAGTCAGTTTTGCGTCATATAGGACTTTTAAGGCTTAATCTTGAATTGACCAAACATATACATTTTGCAACAGTGGGAAAAATAGTAGTTTGTGGTTTGATGTAGCTATGTACTAGCTTTATGTACTTTTCCTGCCCCCTCATCATACACTGATGAAGGGGCCTAAGCAAAGGAACGTGGGAATGTATCAGTTTTGCAACATTTATTAAATTGGAAACAACATAACCCTGAAATTCTTTTGTTTTATGTGGTCTAACTTCACAGGAGAGCTCTATCAGGTGTACTGTACCACAGTATGGCTGCTGGCAAACCACAACTGCAGAAACAGTTGTGGTTTTAACATTGCTCAGGTTAAATCTAAAGCCTGTATTTGTGTCTTCAGAGATCTCAAGTTGGACAACGTGATGCTGGACTCCGAGGGACACATCAAGATTGCAGACTTCGGCATGTGCAAGGAGAACATGATGGACGGAGTGACCACACGCACCTTCTGTGGGACCCCTGACTACATCGCTCCAGAGGTACGAGGTCTTTTCAGATGTCGTATACATGTTTTAGGGCCACAATCTGGCTCTTTCCTGTCCCTGTCTTAGCTCTGTCACTCTCGTCCTGCTCAACACACAGGTCAGTGCCCCAGGACCAAAGATAAATAAATAAAAAACAGGTGACGTAAGTCTTCAGACAGACCGATCTAAACTTAACCACACACAAGATTGGCCTCCTGTCTTATTCGCTCAAGCACATTCAGATTCTGTGTTTTCCTTTTAGACAGATTGAGCGAGTGGTAAACTAAAAGCATAAAATATACATTGAGTGTGGATGGAATGAAGCAGACGAGTAAAGCTATGTTTTATTCATAGGTGCTAAAAGTGTACGCTCTTCTGTGTACACGGTTTCACTCATTAGACTCATTAGACCTCTCTTTTCTGCCAACTACAAACTACCTATTTGCTTTTGTATTGTACCTCATATTATTTCATGTATATTTTCAGAAGCTGGCTGAAATCTGTATTCTTATTTTGCGACAAATCATCGCATTCATTTCGCGTAATCTTTCAGGTCTGAAATGCTCATATTGGTAGAAAAAGTTGAGACATCCCTCAGTCGTCCAGGTATGATCCAAGAGGTTTCTTCAGTTCTGGTCAGATCACTGGTGGACACTGCCTTATATCTGTCTGAAGGGAAGAGCTAACTACACTGAAACTAACACACCTGTTTGTTTACAGTTTCTGTTTGATATGCATAGCTAACAAACAGAAACTGTAAAGAAATAGGTATGACCAGAACTAAAGAAGCCTCTTGGATGAGCGGCGAAACGTCACTTTTGTATGCATAGCTTGGTATTATAAATTTTACTCTTGTAATAGCTTTAACCAGAACTAAAGAAGCCTCTTGGATGAGCATCGAAAAACGTCACCTTTTGTCCAGTGTTGTTTGGTATAAAAAAATTGGACTCTTGTAAGTTTAAAACCTATTATGTACATATGTGTATGTAGTGTGTCTACATCTCCAGTAGAGATTGGCAATTCCAGGGTTGAATTCATCATCCAACTGTTTTACCACATAACATCACAAGGTGGGATAGAGTGAGAAGAACTCAGCCTAAATATGCAGGGTTCGTGTGTTAAACTTGTGTGAATGAAACAAAACACAACTCCAGGTATGTTTATGATGAGGAAACATTATAAAATAGATCATAAAATCGCCTAATATAGGTCCTTTAAACATAAAAATAGAATTAGTGATTGACTTATCAATCACTTATCAAGCTGCGAACCACCATGACCCCACACTAATGTAGCCACTGCCAATGACTCAGCAGGGGCTTATGGGCAGACACGATTTCCACAGCGATGAGACCAGGCCTTGAGTTTCACACATTATGACTGCTCTCTAGGTCAGGAAAGACAGTCATTACTTATGTATTTTCTTGTAGGCGTAATGTCTCTGACCTAAATATCCAGTGTTTGTTAAATGCGAGGGGGGGTTTAAAAAATATAAATGAAATTGTGCGAAGAAAAAGAGGGCAAACGTGATATATAAATGTAAGAGGGTCAAAGTGAAAAGTTATGACAGTGCTACAGCTTCAGCTTGTCAGATTTTGGGAATCTATTTGGAGTGTTTTGGAGAACATGAGTTTTAGTTTTTTTTTTTTTTCTTTTCCCACAAAGTTAATTCACTGCTAGGAATAGCAGCCCTTCGTGATCACAGTGTCGCTCCTTTGGCACATGCTTTGATGATGTGAGAGCAGGTGAGAAAGAGAAACCGAGAGACACCGACACGTACACCACAACCCCAAACAGGTCTGGAAAACGAACCAAGCTTTCTGCACTAATGGAAGTAGTTTATTTTTAGCCTGTCCAGTATTTTGGGCATTTGTGGTCAACTGTTGTACTACAAGATTATATGTACGCAGGCTTTATGTTTTTTTGAATGTTAAAAAAACATATCATGCTTTTTATTACAATTTGTTTTTTGCTCTCAAAGACTATTATCAGGAATCCAGAACAATAATTGCAAGGATGAGGAGATGTATTTACAAGCCATGTACATACAATACCATACAGAGAACTAGGTTTACTTGTTATGTGCTTACTAAATCAAGAAATATCAAAGCAAGTTACATGAGAAACTTAAAGCTGTTGGATCTTCCTCACCCGTGTTTCCAACTGGACCCTGCCGTCCATCAGCTCCAGGCCCACCCCCTCCTGACCCTATGGCATATTATTTTATAAAGAAATGTAGCTGTGTATTAGGCATCTCTACAAGGAGTTGGCTTTAATGCAGCAGTTATATTGTTCCAATATTTACTTTTTAAATTTTGGCTTTGTGTGTTGTGAGGCTCCTTGTTCCAGTCTGCTAATCTAAAAAGTTGGCAAGATATTTTGCATGTTGACAGAGTTTGGTTCATTCCATTTACAACTAAGTCATTGTTTGGCTTGTAAGACAAGGTATGCATACACGTTTTTTCAAAATGTTTAGAGGTGCCATCAATGGTAGAACATAAACTACAAGTACTGAAGTACTTCTCTTCTCAAGTACAAATTTTAAGTACCTGTAGTTTACTGAAATCAGTTTTAAATTACTAGATACTTTTTTACTTTTCCTACACTACATTGACAGCAGGTATTTGTACTTTCTACTCCACTACATTTTGAACAGGACTGAAAAGGAAAAGTATGTTTTGTAACTGTTTGAGAACTGCTGAAAGGCTGAATGGAAGTTCATAGTTAAAGCAAACAAAAATGTACAAATAAAAACTGCTAAAAAAAAACAACTGACTCAACTGTATCTAGTGAATACAATTGGGCACAAATCTGTATCAAAATCAGTACATTTGAAGCATCATAAGACCTCAAATATGCACAAAATACTTTGACTTTTTACTCTTTAAGCATTTTTTTTTTTTATTATTTTTTTTTAAATGCTTAAATACTCAAACTTAAGTAGATTTTTTCATTTCACTTTAGCTTGAGTATTTTTTCACTCCGGTACATTTATACAACCATTTCATCTTGTTGTCATCATTACACCAGAACATATCAGGGCATTTCATCAAATAAAGGATTTCTAAATTCGTCATAAAATGGAGAATACAACAAAAAATATATGTATATATAACACTAAGCCAGACATGATATTGTTTTTGTCTGAACATTCTCTTGACTAAGACTCACTCTTGTCCTTTGAAATAACAGCTTGACTCCAAGCTGTAAAGATGCAGTGTGTTCTGCAGTCCCAAGTTCATGATGATGTGAAGTGATTAAACCAATCTCAGCATGCCCTTGTGCACACTGCTCCTTCTCTGTAGGGTTAATGGGACATCACTGTGGTAGATACTTGCATTGCAACCGGCTGTGTTTTAGGTAATTGTGCCGCTATACACTATACCACCATGTTTATTTTATGACTTTGTCTGTGAACCAGCGGTGAGCACATGTGTACACAGTATGGGGAAGGAGTGCAGCCTGGAATAGCTAACAGTCTGATCCAGAACTGTCATGTAATATTAGGCCTAGTGGAAGAGAAATGCTGTAATGCACATATACACATGGCAACACTCATGGACTAGCCACTAGCACAGGTGCACAAATATGTTTTAGTTTCACTCATCTAACCTCATATAAAACCATTATAAAACCATATTTGTTTTTAGCCAAAGACGTGAATTGTGCACACATGTTTTGGTGGAGCGATTCAGTGGAGCCTCTCTTGCCAGAGGCGTTCCCAAAGTAAAGTCCAGATAAAATCGGACAAGAGCAGCGAACGTCAGGCTCAGGTCAGAATGCCTATTCCGATTACACGAGGTGGAGCCGAGAGAGCACTTTGCACATGTATGCTCTCAGCATAAAGATTAAAACCCTGCACTGCATCATATGCACGTCAGCGGTAACACGGGAGTGAAGGTCAGCATGCCCTAAACCCGTCACGTCCTGCAGGGTGAATGCACAAGACAACAGGGGACAAGGGCATATTTGTCACTGTCACTGCAATGTATTCAAATGAAACTGAGCTAAACAGGTTTATTTTCAAAAGTAAAAAAAAACAAAACTGAGGCACTCAAAAGATCACAATATGCTCACATCTTTACATATAGTGCTTTACATCAAGGAAACATCACCCATTCACACATACATTCATACAGTCTTGCCCAAGGACGCAAGGATAGCAATCATCTGTGGGAGCTGGAATTGCACCGCCAGTGCGCGAGAGTTACTTAATCTCTATGCTAGTGCCTTACTCTCACATCTGTACTTCCATCTTGTGTTTATGTATATAGGAATGTATATAAGGTCAGTAAATATGCTCCATTTCTAAAATAATTCAGTACAATCATTAAATATCACACAGTCAGCTTTGGTCAGTGCAAAGTATCTTATCTTCATTTAGTTGAGCAGTGACCGTGTCCTGAAGTCTCCTCCTCTTTTCCTTCTGTGTTTGTTTTCTCTGTCCTTCTCTATCTCTCTTCCTCTCCAGCTCCTTGTTCCTGACCCGACCTGACGTGTGGTCACAGATCTTTTCGCTACATTGACCCCATGTGTCCACACCATAGACTGTATATATAAATGGACATAGCTAAACTGCTACCCGCCGTGCTCCAAATCGGAAATGATTATGGTCTGCATTTCCGGCTCCATTGACTCTGGCTCCAATTCACTTTACATTAGAGAACTGTCGCCCATGTCTTTGTAAAAGCTGCTGTCAGGCTCATCATTTTGATCTTAAAATGTTCATATTGACCTGCTCTACATGATCCTGGTATTTTTATTTTGCTATTGTGTCTGTAAATCAAGATATGAACATTAATAAGAGACAAATCAGGTGCCTTCTTTTTCTGAGGTCGCTCCCACTAGCGTTTGTAACAGGTCGGATTGACAGCATTGCTAAGTGCCCGTCCTCTGCTAAACCAGCGGTGCGGGTGGGAAGGGCGTTACCTTCCACACCTTTGCTCTAGATTGGCTCTTTGATTGTTATGATACTCACGGTCAGAATTTCAAATATGGAGCTCCAAATTTGCCTCTGTAGCGGCTAACCTTGATGAGCTTCATTTGACTGGAGCCGAACGCTATGGGCGCAGGCACACTCACTTAGTCCACTTCTTTATACAGACTATGGTCCACACACTTTCAGTGTTTAAGATCCCTGCTGCACAAGGATCTCCACAAGAGGTTGAAGGAAATTCTCAGTGACATGTCACATAACACAGGAATTAAGTAATGGTGTGGCTCCCAATGACCCTTAACAACCATGTAGACAGTCAGTGGGTCACATTACAATGACATATATCCATAGAGGTCAAAAGAACAACATGGGAGTATTTGATCCTAGTCCAAATACTTATTATTCGTAGCATGTGTACTAAAACACGCTCTTCTTTGTCATGAGGTTCATCTGGTCTTCCGATAATTTATTTGACATAGATTCTTTTTTTCAGACCAAGGTTTAGTTTGTTTTCACCTGACATGTAGGACTGCTCACTACGTGAGCGCCTCAGCGAGTGGTCACGTGATGTCGCTGTGATATGTCCGGTCAGTCTTCCTACCAGTGGAGACAGGACGACAGTGCCCTTTGCAGCCCAACTTCTTCAGGACAGTATCCCAGCTGTGTGAGCGTAAAAAGACCCCCTCATCTCAGGTTAAAGCTGATGCCCAAAACCTGTTTTCATGTGACATCATGTAACCACTCTGAGACAAAAGTACAAACAACAAACAAACTAAACCTTGGTCTAAAAAAGGATGCATTAAAATAAACATGCTTTTTTTCGTTACTGAATATCCTTAAGTGGACGTGTGGTACATTATCTCTGCATCCACTAATGCACCTATGGCTCTAAGCACTTTGGTCACATGGTCCGCCAGTGACTACATGTGTTCTGTTATCCAAGTCAGTAATATACTTAATACTGCCTTCAGAATTTTGCAACTTCCAAATATAGACATTTTGATAACCCATGAAGTAGTTTATTTTTATTTAGCGATTTACAATTCATGTTTTGTTTTTTTCTCAAATGCTAAAAATATTCAACAAAATAAGTTGCTCTCTTTATTACAAAAATTCGGCTGACAGTTAGCGCTGAGGGCATACCCTTCCCTTTGCCTTATGCATATTGCAATATTTCAACATTGGCAGCACAGATTTTATGTGAAGACAAATCCATGGCATGTCTCAATGTGCAGCTGTCAGGTTCATCTAAAGGTTCAACATGAATACAGCCCGAGACCCTGCTCTTGGATCCCACCCAAAGGTGCTTTTCCCCATGGTGTGTCTGACAGGCGAGCTCATTAAAACAGAAGCAGAGGGTTTTTCTCACACCAGCACCTCCTGAAGATATGAGGATTAAAGCTTAACGGTTTTCTTTTATGGTAAAGCATGCGGACATCGAGTTTTCAAAAGAATTTATCTGAGCTGTCATTCAAACATTACTTGCTTGGTGACGGCCTCATTCACATTCATGCGATCTTGTGGACTTCAGACACATTTCTGTCAAAAGCATTACGAGCATGTTAAATCACACTGCTCTGCGCCGCAAGTGGAAGACTGTAAACAAACCTGCCCTTCATCAAGCTGCTCCTTTAGCATTACAATACAGCTGCTGCTCGCTACACATGGTCCAGCGGCGGGACGCTTTGTCGTGATGATGTTTACGGTGAAGAAGCGTAAAGTTGCAGGTGGAAATCAGCTCTGCAGTTTTTGAAAGAAGTTCTGCGCACTTTTCATTCATTAAGTTGTTTTATGGCAATGTTTTGGACTATTCTGGTCCTGCTTTGTGTCATATATAGACAATGGCAAAGGAAGTTTATTTGTATAGCACAATTTGTAAAAGTAATTCAGAGTGCTTTACATTAAAATTACATTACAAACAAATCAAAACATAAATAATCCAGTGCAGTACATCCAGAACACTGTGCTCGTTCTAGTCAGGATGCGAGCAGCAGCGTTGAGGATGTACTGCAGCTGTCTTAACGCACGTTTGGAGAGGTCAGTGAGCAGGACGTTACAGTAGTCTAACCTACTGGGGACAAATGCATGGATAAGTATCTCCAAGTGTGGTTTTGACAGTATACCTTTGATTTTTGCAATGTTTTTTTAGATGGTAAAAAGCTCCAGATATTATTGATTGGATTTCGCTGTTAAAGTTCAAGTTTGAGTTCATTATTACCCCAGATTTCTTGCCTGATTTGAAGGTTTTAGAGAGATAGACTGGAGGTGACAGCTGACAATTTCTCTGTTTCTGTGGGCCAAAGACTATGACTTCAGTCTTGTCTGAGTTTAGCTGGAGGAAGTTGTTTTGCATCCACACACTGATTTGTTGGATGCTGTGGTAGAGTGAGTCCTTATTGTTTTGGTTCCCGCACCTGTCACACCTGGGGCCTGGGATATTGGCTACGTTTTCTGATCAATCAAATGTAACGGGCTGAAGATATGAGAAGGATTATCTGTTATTTTGAGAGAAGCAGAAGAAGAAAACAGAACATACACATAAAGCAAACACAAAAACATGCAGTTCAGGGACAGATTTTCAAGAAATTTTTACCGTTATCTAACTCCTGACATTAGCAGTGAGTAATTTGTTTTAGTAGAACTGTGGCATATTACAGGATTTATAGCAGACTGCAAACAGAAATGACCCTTGAACTGGTTTAAATCTCGCCTGCAACAGCTTTAAGCCGGCATATACCACAGAGGTCAAACAGCACTAGAGAATGGTGATTAACAATATTTGTGATACCAGCCCATAGTGTCACATGTTATCTGCATGTTATGTAAGTGCATTTACATGGTGACATTTGGTATGTTTGTATGCATGTGAGTGAGGACAAACACGTGGACATACAGCGTGCCCCGCCCCCCCTGCCCTGGACCCTCAGGACAGCTTCATAACAAACTGTCCCAGGAATATGGGGTATGTTTGCGTTGGCTCCTAGGGGCATTTTGGAGGTCAGGTGCAAGCCATTAAAAACTGCTACAGAAAAATGGCTGTGCACCTGTGCCTATGGGTTCTGCCACATAGTGTAGAACAAGCTTTGAACATGTTAGGATGTGTGCATGTGCGTTACTATGGGCCTGTGTGTACTACAGTCCGACTGGGAGAATGCACCAACCTTGTTCAATGTCAGAGCAGCCCACAGGAAAACGGGCAAAATGTCATATTCGTAGTACCAAGAGAAATAGCCCTGCCATGACTCAGATAAGCTGTATACACTGTAGTTCTGCATCAACATGAATTATTATCATGTCTTCACAAAGCTTTTTGCAAAGTTCTACTGTATAAAATACTCTACAAGGATTACAAGGTTAACATAAGTGATGAATTCTATTGTGTTGCGTTCATCTTAATCCATGTTAAGAACTTTGAATCCATGAATAGCTCCTTGTTCAAGTCCCTGTTAGTTCAGATTCAATGTTTTTACTGTGCTTAAGTGTGAAGAAGTGATGCCAAAAGGGAGGTGTATGCTTAGTTATAATGCTGTCCAGCTGCCAGTAACTATCTGAAAGGAGCTTATCCTATTTTTTCAAAGTTGTGGTTATGATACAATACTGTTGCGCATCTTGTCAGCCACGGTGTAATTTACATTGACCATTGTCGGTGCTTTGTAACCTCTCTGCCCACACACCCAATGCTTTCTGCTACAAATGCTTTTCTCTCTGTTTGTGGAGTTAGACCAAATGTGTTGTAGCTGCTTAGTGTAACTATTGAGATGTTCAACAAAAATATAAACTTGATTTAAACTTAATGATTCCTCTGCATCATATATTGTTTTTAGCTCTGACAATAATGCTTCTTTCTCCAGATCATTGCATACCAGCCGTATGGGCAGTCGGTGGACTGGTGGGCATATGGAGTGCTGCTCTATGAAATGCTGGCAGGACAGGTGAGGACACGCCTTTACATAATGTTAAGATTTACAATGCTCTCTTTTACATGTACATTGTTCACACCACCAACACTGCCAAGTGCTGTAAGCCACTGTCTCTATTTTCACATTTTTATATAGCCCTTTTCCACCTCATAGCAGTTTACATCAAGGAACCACTCACCCATTTACAGGTGTACACGGACACTGGGGGTGAGGTAGGTTAAGGGTCTTGCCCAAGGACGCAACAACTGCATTCATCTGTGGGAGCTGGAATCACTCCGCCAACCTTCAGATCAGTGAACAAATGCTCTACCAAGTGAGCTACTGCCGCACGTCTTTTGTACCTGTTTAGCACTTTTACGCAGTATAATAACCTATGAAAATATGCTGAGATACTTAGACAAATAATCTGAAGTATGTATACATTTAGGCAGTTAACATTAAAGTTAAAGTAGTTGTTTCTATTAGACTTTTATTCTCTGTGAACTCTCAGGCAGGGCATTGGTTAAACCTTCAGTCCGGGGGGGGGGGGTTACTGGAGTGGAAATGACAAATAATTCATTTTATGAACTGTCAGAAGAGCCTCCTTATATTAACTGATGATAGCCACAGAGAGAACAAAAGAGCTGGGTCATCCACTCCATTTGTTCTGTGTCCAATACCCAAGTGCCTTAATGAGAGTCCTATTTGCTTTGGCTTTTGGACTGTGTACATGTGACAAACCCTTTATCAGCTCTCCTCTCCTCACAGCCTCCGTTTGATGGAGAAGATGAAGACGACCTGTTCCAGTCCATTATGGAGTCTACTGTGTCATATCCCAAGGCTCTGTCCAAGGAAGCAGTGTCCATTTGTAAAGGGGTGAGTGCCTCTGTGTCAGTTCAAAAGTAATTCCACATATAATAGCACTGTGAAATTAATAGTCTAATATAAACAAATACAATGAGAACAGAGATTTCCTGCCCACAGTAGCATAGTGTGTGTCATTTGGAAACAATCATCATATCATTATATGATTTATTTTGAATAGATTTATATTGCATAGTCTTCTTTATCTTTGGCATATTTGTTACTATTCAGTTTCTGCAGACAAATAACTACTGTGTACCTTGCACTGTATAATATTATATAATGTACTGTTTGAAAAGTTCCCAGTGCTGATAGTGTTAGTCCCAGGGGTTCTCCTCCTGTGGCAGAGCAGATCTCCAGAGACACCTCTCTGAACAGTACAGTGGGTCAGAACAAGACACTCTGAGCTCATTATTTTATTTATTTACTAATGTTACATTTAAGGTTTAGTGCACCCTTTTCAGAACTGGAGCATAGTAAGCAGGTAAACAATCACTTTACTGGGCCCTGTCGCAATTAGACATAGGCCTGAAGGAGCTTCTTAGGAAACTTCATATATATATAAACCTAACACTGTGTTGGGTTATTCATTATCTTACAGTAAGCATGCCTGTCCTGGTTCATATCTGTGTCCTTGTATGGCACAACAGCTGCATTCCCTCTTAATGGATATATGTGGCTCTTGCCGACGGCCTGGAGAGAGACCAGATAAAGCAAAGGCAAAATGATGATGCTAAAGGAAGATAAAGGGCACTGCTGAATGAAAGGAGTAACAAAACGGCTTAGAAGAGCCAGAGCAGGCACAGCCAAACACAGAAGGGCAGACTGGCAAATGTGCAAGTAACTATATACAGTAGGTCTGCACAAAAGTCAGGTTGTTTTTAAAATAGATTTGATCCTGTTCATTTTCAGTGACTGCAGCTGGCCCCTCTTGTGTAATGAGGAAGCCTGTATGTTTAAGTAGGGCACAGATGTATAGCAGGTACACATTTATCTAAATAATGAGGTGTTTCCCAATTGTCCTCTTGCTTGATATTTATTATGATTGGAGAAGTTCAGAAAATATAAATATTGTGTTGCCAGAGATTCAGCACAGAAAGCTGCTTTAAGGAAGGCTGAAGTGGTGAGACTACAGATTTTGAGGTGCTTTTGGAGGTGTGATTCTGAGATGACAGTGTTGGCAGAAGGAAGCTCTCTCACCGTCAGTGCAGAGAGGCACGGGGCTGTAAATGGCTTCTCTGTCATCATCTGGATCAGCTGCTTGTTTTATGGCACTGGTGGCAACACTTAGGAAGATTGATTCTCAGTCTTAAATGTTACATCCATAGACTGTATATATAAACGAACATAGCTAACACGCTAGCTGCATTCCAAATAGGAACTGGGCATGGGCGCATTTCCGGCTCCATCGGCTCTGGCTCCAAATCACTTCCTTTTGAAAAACTATCACCCTTCTCTCCATAACTGCTGCATTGAGCCTCGCCATTTTGGTCTTAAAATGTTTGTATTAACCCGCTCTACATGATCTAGGGTTAGGGTTATTATTATTTTGCTATTCTGTCTGTTTCTCAAGATATGAACATTAATAACAGTTTGCTACTTCTAGCGTGAGCAACAGATTTGACTGATAGCGTTGCTAATCACTTGCTCCCTGCTCAACCAGAGGTGTGGGCTTTACCTTCAACATCTTCACTCCGGATTGGCTCTTTGGTTGCTATGATACTAGTGGTCAGAAGTCCAAATATGGAACACTGCCCCAAATTCGCCCCACAACAGCTAGCCTTCATGAGCTTCATTTGACTGGGGACGAACGCTATGGGTGATGGCACACTCCTTTAGTATTTATAATGTTAATCCATCCATCATCATCCTCTGTTTTGTCTGGGGTCATGTTTCGGGGCACAGTAAAGCAGTGACCTAGTTTTTATTTGTATAAACATAATATTTATTAGATCAGTCTTAATCTTAAACACATGCAGACAATATTTTGAGTAAATTTATCTTGTGTGCGTCTCTTATGTTATTATTTTATTTGGAAAACTCAAAATTGTCCTTTGTCACCATTTCAATCCAAGAACCCATACAAAAACCAGTAACCAAAGTCATTTTGAATATTAACTGCAGCTGCTTCACCCATGTGCCTGTGTCTGGCAGATAGTTTAGAGGGAGCGAGTTTTATTTTAATTCATGCGACGCCCATGCTCTCTTCCCATTTGGAACATGGTGACTAGTAGGTTAGCTATGTCCATTAATATAAATATATATAAAACTGTTTTAAACACCCCAGTGCGTTAAAACGATCTAACTCACGCTGCTCCTCATTGCGCAATCTTTACATATTTAACTATGGTCAAACTTGCCTCTGTTGCAGCTAATGACCAAGCACCCATCCAAACGTCTGGGCTGTGGTCAGGAGGGGGAACGGGACATTCGGGAGCATGCCTTCTTCCGCCGCATCGACTGGGACCGCCTTCAGAACCGAGAGATCCAGCCACCGTTCAAACCCAAAGTGGTGAGTGATGTTTGTGTGCACCCTCTCATGCACAAAGCACGAGTCCTCATAAAGATCACATTTCTCAGCTGAGGTAGGTTGTGTTTGATGGGAATCACCATGATCATTTTAATGAAAGTACAAAACTCACCATGAGAACACAATCAACATAAACCATATATGGAAGATAAGCAAATGTTTGTCCAGAGTTAGAAAGAAATTGGTACATTTAGTAGGCTAACTGTTGACTCACACCACTGATATAATGGTAACAACACTAGTTTTAATAATGGCGTAATAGTTGGTAGTTGTAATAATTGGCTCTGTGCACAGCAGCACCTGGTAACCTCACTCTTGGCGTCACTACTTCCTGTCCAGTTGTATCTCTATGAGATTTTGCCAAGTCACGCTAAAATGAATAAATATTTAAAGATCAAGCCGTGGACAGTGACTTGAGGGTACATACCTCTGACTGCACGTTAAAGATTAAACAAAGGCGGTGAAAAGTTCACTGGACAACACTTTTATGTTTAGAAAGGGAGGTGTTTGTGTCTCAATGCTAATGCTAACACTAATTTTGATGCATGACAAATATTAAAACAACACCACAAACTGAAATAATCTACATATAAAAACAATGCTGTAGTCTTTACATTCATCAATTTGAATTTTAATAGGTTGTTTATTTATATTTATATTTTATGGTTTTAATAAAGGGTAGCTTTGAGACATAAGCTAGCATGCTGCTATGCACAGAGCCTGTTGTCAAGTTTATGCCTATAAATGCATGAGAGCTGATATGTTTGTCGGTGTCAAAATGATAAATCATATGGGAAGAGGTAACCGTACAGCACAGTACACAGTAAATTCACTTTTCTTGGCACTGTGGCACTGTGGAAAGATATTGTTTTAGAAGGGCAGAGGGTTTTGAGACTACAAAGTGCTGTATAAGCAGGCTATAAAAACAGAAATCATTATAATTTGAAGATAGGGCTAAGGGCTTCCAAAAAACAACTTATTCCCATCCTGTTTCCATCGAGATTTTGCAGTGGGTTTAGTTGCCGAATAAAAATACACAATAATAAATAAACAGATTGCAGATGTTACAAAAGGATATCACTGTTTGCTTGGACTATATCTCAGACACCATAATGGAAGATTATCTATATAGATCCAACTTATCGTCTTTGCAGTATTAAAAGTACACAAAAAATGAGTTTAAATCCACTGTCACAATTCTTTATACTTTACCCATCTTTCACACCACTGTCAGAGATTGCTGATGTAATCGGACTGAATTTCAATGCAATTTTTCCACTATGTAGCATTGTCTCCATGTGCCGGTGATGCATTCAAGGGACGTTTGACATTCAGGCTTTTCTTTGATTGCAGACAGTTGCAGTAGAAAATATATTTAGTCCTTATTGAGAATAATAATGGCTGTAAGTGTTGCCAGAGCAAACAGATCGACATAAGGGGCGGCTGTAGGTCAGTCAGATGTCAAGCTCCCACCAGCGGAGCCACAACACAGCTGCTCCCCACTGGCTATGTATGTGATCTGCACTGTATAAGGTCCCCATGCACTGTCTGTCCATCTATAATTGATACTAGATTGATTCATTATGGATGTCTTTATAGCACTGATTTAGCTGCAAGTCATTTTAAAATCCCCCGGGTGTATAGATCTTCTGCCTACATGCTTTTTGCACATTAACATGCATACAGGAGTGTTCTTGTATACAAAAGTGAGCTTGGGAAACTTAAAGCGAGATTGGAACCTGTGCATGAGTGTGGTTGTTCCATCACATTTAATCATTACATTTAATTCATCATACTAATTTCATTTTGTTTCAACCTTCAAGGGCCGCATTTCCTCCACACAGGTGAATTACTGCAGTCATGTGTGATTGCAACTATGAGCAGCCTGTATTGAGCTTAGAAATGCTGAACTTGTATGGAAGAGCAGATGTTGCATGTTCTGTCTATCAGCTGCACACTCTGTTGGAGTGCAGGAGGCAATCGATATAGTAGCATTGCAAAAGTTTGATGCTAAAGTTTGAGTGGATGCACGCTGAGAGTTTGTTAGCATGGCAGTGTTCGGGGAAAGATAGGACAGAGGCAATGGCAGCAGCAGAATCTGTTGCATTCAACAGATTCCATTTGGTAAATGGCCACATTTTTATATAGCACTTTTCCACCTTCAGGGCACTCAACAGTGGGTGAGTGGTTCCTTTACATCAAGGAACCACTCACCCATTCACATACATCAGTGTATGCAAACACTGGGGGCAAGGCAGGTTAGGACACGACGACAATATTCATCTGTGGGAGCTGGGATTGCATTGCCAACCTGTGGGTTAGTGGATCTCACTGTTGAGCCAGTGATGTTGACGTCTGTGTACTCCCTCAGTCGTCCAGGTCTGATAGCAAAAGACAAAGTTTAAATTTGTCAACTGGACAAATCGTTGTAGGAGTGAAGATGTTTTGCTGCTCATCCAGGCCACTTCTTCAGTTCTGGTCAGATTGCTGGTGGACACTGCCTTATATCTATCTGAAGGGAGGGGCTACCTACACAGAAACTGTAAACATCTATTGTCTCCAGTTTCAGATGAAACTACCTTATTCAACCTTTAACGACCCTGCTATTGTTCTCTTTGTTTTGGGTCTGAGGATAGAGTTATAGATGGGGGGGGGGTGATGTCTCAGGCTCCCATTCCTATTTGTCATTTGCTCGCCCCATAAATATCACTGGTTGAGCAGTGAGTTCCAATGACCCACAGGTTGGTGGTGCAAATCCAGCTTCCACAGATGAATCTGTTGTTGTGTCCTTGGGCAAGACACATGTGTGAATGGGTGAATGGTTCCTTGATGTAAAGTGCTTTGAGTGTTTTGAATGTGAAAAAGTGCTGTATAAAAATGTGACAAATTTTTGTAAATACATTTTTTTTTTAATTCTAAGACTAGATCATAGGCACGTCAGCCAAGGGTGTACTTGGTGTTTACAGAAACCTAACTTAAATCTTATACTAAGTTCTGATAGTTGTCATAAGTAGAGTGATACAAGGCAGAAAATATGGTGGGATGGTGATAAGGACAGCGCTTGCTTTTATATTCATGCGAGTGCTGTGGTGCTCAGAGTGGGGTCTGTTGGTCCATTAGGTGCAAACAGCAGTCATTACCCACCCCTCGCTCGGCCCGCTCCGCTTCTAACCTTCTAATCTACTCCACCTCCTCTGTCTCTCTTCTCTCCATCTTTCGCCCGCTCAATCTCACTTCATCCGCCCATGACAGCAGCCGAATTACAATCAATATCACCTCCAGCTGAGCCTCTCTAGTGCGTGTGTGAATCTATAGTTTGCCCTGCAGAAGACATGCAGACAGCGACTATTATAAAACGTTGTAGATGCTGTTAGGACGCAAGAGGACTTTTCGCGAGGACGTAACGCGGTCAGTGGACACTTGTGGATGACTGACCATTTTTGTGGCTGAGGGGCACGGGGCTTTGCCAGGAAAGTAGGTCAAAGACGAAAGCTGCTGATGTGCAGTGATGGGAGCTCTGAACGAGGGGAGGGAGAGCAGCAAAAATACATGTGGGATGTCTGAGTCAGTTCTGTGAAGTTGGGACGGGTTCCAAGGATAACTCACACACATACACATACACGCACACACACACACACACACACACACACACACACACACACACACACACACACACACACACACACACACACACACACACACACACACACACACACACACACACACACAGCGAGTTCATATGGAGGAATATTGATGAGTTGTGAGTGCAGCTCTAAGAAAAGGACTGACATATATAACCTGAGTAAGCAGATCTGTCTCCTCTCTTGGCCTTCTTACATGAACTAGATTCATTTGTAGTGTAAATCGATGAACTGCAGTGATTGGCGTTGGCAGTTTTTTGTTGTTGTTTTTCTGGAGGGCAAAAATGAAACTAAAAACATCAGAGAAAACAAACAAATAAGAGACTATACTCTGTGTCTGTGGCAAGCCTGGATATGTGGTGTAGGTTCAAAAGTCCAATGCACACAACTTATGCTAGCTCAAAGCCTAACTATGATTTCATAAATGATTTATCTTTCAACCAAAAGTTTATCAAAAGTTATTACTTAATACAATGAGAGAATAGCAATCTGATTAGGATGGTAGGGTAAAGAGCTAATGTATTATATTCACATACACGCTATTGTTTACAGAACCTTTCAAAATCTAAACAGTGATATATTCGCATTATACTCACAAACTCAAATCTCCAGACCTACACGCACTCGCAAGTTTCTGGTCATGGTGTGATTTTAAAATCTTACTACAGAAAGCAAAACTGTGTGAGACAGCTGTTCTTTATGGTGCAGGGTCCTTTGTGAAGGGCATCATCTGAATAAATTGTTTTATTCTGATCATTTAGTCCAGAACCTGGTGTTATAAATGAAAGTTACAGTACACATACAAATACTGTAGGCAGATCTTACAAGAAGTGTTTTGACCCCAATACAAACAAACAAGAGGTGCTTTGACCGCAGTGCAATATACAATATATATAACAATATATTAAGCTAAACATCACTGTATCTGTTTAACAAACCCACCCACTTATCACATCTGCTAATGAGTCCTGTCAGGAGAAGCCCATCATTAATAGTGGGAATATTGGCTATGTGTTGGTGTGATGGATTCTTTAATTAGTATGTGAGGATGTGCAGTCAAATTGTTATGAAATACATGTCAGCTTTATGAATACTCTATTGGTGCCTAGACAATAGTTAAACAGCGGTGCTGATTATAAACGCAAGTTTAGTACAAGGACAAAGTGTGTTTGGGGCCAGTGGCTTTGTGGAGGAGGAGAGGACGATGCAGCATCCATTTATCATGCTAAGTGGCTGGGTGTTCTTTTAATATGCCTGAGTGCAGAGGCGTGCGCTGCAGCATGTGTGCCAGGAGAGCAAAGGAGGAGATTAAACATGAGGAAAGTAGGTCAAAGACCCATGTAGGACACTATGTCACTATGTAGGGACTGGAACAGCTGATGGTTTTGGTCTCAGCCCACATGGTTTGGCTGGATTACAAAATTAAACATGCTAAACCAGCTTTTTCCAGTTTGAAAATCAAAGAAAGTTCCCTCCGGTAGTTTGGGCACTGCACATGCCATACTGAACTGGCTAATGTACTTTGAAGTTGTATGACGAGGCAACAGTGTTATGGAAACTCTATAGCTGAAATACTGCTTTAACTATATGGTCATGTGCAACACGTAACTTGTGTGATCGGCCTTTGGATTTATGCACCACATGAAGGCACAGCAGCTTTTGTTAAAAACAAAAGTCTTAAACCAGTCATTATTACAAGAGTATTTTTCCTGTAGTATTATTTTTGCCAGAGTGTGTGTAGAGGTCAGCACGGGCGTTGCTTGACTGGTCAGTGACAGATGGGAGTAGACAAGTAGACAGGCGCATCAGTGGATGGACGCTGGCTATTACCCATCAGGTGTCTTGTGGTGCTGTGGCACAGTGCGGGTGGGGCATCTGTGATAGAAAACAAAGCGCACACTAAAGCCTCATTGTTCCCCTGTCTGTGAGATGTGGGCTCTTCTTTCTACAGAGGCTGACAGCTCTGCACTGGCCCGGAGCAAACATCACCTGCATGTGACAGAAGTCAGCTTTAGAAATCCAACCACAGTGTCTCTGTGTTCACTTGTGTTACATCACCTGGCAGGTTTTATCCAGTCTCAACAACAGTCCAACTGAACTGATGTCATCAACATCAGTGTGATGCTAACTGTAGGCACTGCTCTGTCTGAGGCTTTGCTAGGCTGTAACTCAAGTTTTGTTTTGACCACAAAGAGCTGACTTAGTTGGAACTACAACAGGAGAGCTGATTTGTGCCGCTGAATAAGTCTCTTACACATAAAATCATAAAATTACAGTCACAAGCTAGCTAGCATTAACCAACAGTTTTTCAGTTAGTCACTCTCACCTTTTTGTTGAAAATGACACACCTAAACAGAAACGTCACATTGATCAGTCTTCTGAAAATGTAAGTGTAAGTCAATTTTGTATTTTTTCTTGAGTTTTCAGACATGATCAGACAAGCTCACAGACAGTGGGGCTGACACTGGCTGCTCCGCGCTGTAATCAAAACATGCTTGAGATGTGGGGAACTGAGTCACGAGTCTCCAAGACGGGTCACAGCCCACTGGCTTTGACGCTGCCCAAATGCCAGCAGATGAAGAAGAATTTAACAGGCAGCAAAGGTCATGAAGAGCTTCTCTGTAGAGCTCTGATGAAAATTATGTTTGAAACCTGTTAGTTAGACAAGAGGCCTCTATGACCTCCTTAACCCTGTGTGATGGTGGTGTTTTAAGATCACCCCTATGCTAATCTTTGTGAAACATTGCAATCGCCATATATTATTGACAGTGGCTAATTTTTTTCATGTTACCCAAACATTTACCATTTATACCTGATGCCCTTCCACAAATGCGAGTTGAGAGAGTGGGGATGTGTGCTTGGATGAGGTTTGAACTCAGTGCTTGTTGTTACTTGCAGAGGGGCGGATGTGCTCGGTCTGTAGTCTATATGTCAGTGCTATTTGTGGTACTGCTTTTATATACTGTGACTGGTGGCGGTAGTGCCATTTTAAACATATATATATTTGTATTGCATAAGCAGAAAGCTAATTGATTCTTTTCACTTTTACACTGCCCTCAGTAAGTTACATGTGTTGTCTGTGAGTAGTTGACCCAGGGCCCTTTTGTACATACTGTATACAGCACTTGCTCTATTGATGGCTGTGTGCATTCAATATCTGCTGCATGAAAGGTGTGAGTGCATTGATGGCCGGTCTGAAAATGGTGGAATCTGCATGTGTAACTCTACAAAACACAAACAATCACATTTGTTAAGTAATTATACACACATATACAGTATAAATACATGTATTGTATTGAAATATAGTTGTACGTCTTATGTATATTAATTAATGTATTTTTCTTGTCATTTTATTGATACTTTGCAGCTGATGTGATGGGGGTGTGATGCTAACTGTAGGCATGCCCTGTCTGAGACTTTGTCAGACTTTAATCTGACCTTTATTTTAACAATCTGACCATAAAGAACTGACTTAGTTGGAGCTACAACACATGAGATAATTTGTGCTGTTAAACAAGTCTCTCACTCATAAAATGACTGTCACACGCTAGCTAGCATTAGCTGTCAGTTTTTCAGCTAGTAACTCCTAAACGAGACCATGAACGCTCGTATTGATCACAGGCTCCTGAAAATGTGTCGTTTAAATCCATTTTGCATTTCTTCTTGAGTTTTCAGACAATCTTAATGCTTTTTTTTGTTGACACTGCTTCGTAATGCGCTCACTGTGTCACCACGGTAACCGCTGAACATTCTGCCATTAGAGACACACGTGGGACACCCCTAGTGCAATGTCACCGCAAAGTATCAATTGTTAACACATGTCTGATGTTTGACTGTTATTTCTCTTTCCTAGTGCGGCAAAGGGGCGGAAAACTTCGACAAGTTCTTCACACGCACACAGCCGCAGCTCACCCCTCCGGACGAGCTGGTCATCGCCAACATCGACCAGGCCGAGTTCGCCGGCTTCTCCTTCATCAACCCTCAGTTCTTGTACTCCTCCCTCGACAACTGTCTATGAAGAGGCCAAAACGTGTCCCCATTTTAACTCCACAAGATGACACCTTCAGACTAGTTTTACTCCAAGTGTAGAATAAAGCATTTCCTCATCGTTAACAGTAGTGAACTAAAGTAGAGAAGCATGTAACTATGTGCTATGTAACATGACCTGGAGATACAGTGGTACAGTGCCAGACATCCATGCCGGTGTCAGAAACGTGATATTAAAGGGATGGTTTTAGCATGGGTTTTATTCGCTCTCCATTGTGCAACTTGCCTGAAAAAAATCACCAAACAAACAATGTACCAAATGTACCAAAATCGAGATTATGTTGGTAGCACAAACGCTCTAGCCAAATATGAAGGAGTGGTGGTGCACGCAATGAGTTCTATGTGATTCTGTGTCTCCTGTTTACCAGTTTTTAATTAACTAATTTTAAACTTTGAATTTACTGTATAATTCTGCATATAAATGTTGATTTAGGGGGTTCATGTGAGGAGTGAAGGCTGGCATAGGGCTGAATTAGATGAGTTGCAAACAGGCCCGTCGACAGAAATTTGGGGACCTGGGCAAG
This sequence comes from Periophthalmus modestus, assembly GCA_019594935.1. Classification (NCBI taxonomy): domain Eukaryota; kingdom Metazoa; phylum Chordata; class Actinopteri; order Gobiiformes; family Gobiidae; genus Periophthalmus; species Periophthalmus modestus. Next base: position 26,207,219 of record JAIEZT010001373.1, on the reverse strand, counting down.
AAGCTTCACATGGGCCCCCTCTAATATAAACTAATAGGAAGAGGGTCCAGTTCTGGGCCACTAAGACCTTGGGACCTGAGACAGCAGACTCCTTTGTCCCCACCCTGTCGACTCCTCTGGTTACAGCACATACCTTGTGGTTATGTTGTGTACAGTGGGTGTAAGCAGCCTGTTAACCACTTTGGACAGCACAATCGGAAATGATAATAAGTTTTCATTGTGGTGGCCAGTGTCACCTTCTCAGTATGTCGTGCACAAGAGCATTGTCCTGTTTACCTTCTACATGTTTACAGTATGTCCGATAGACTCAGTGTTGGCCGCTGTTGTCCCCCTCTGCAGTCTCGCCTCACTGTCCCAATAGAAGCAGTGTGGACTTGTTATTAATATAATCCATCTTTAGTTTAGCTGGGTAGACTCTTTAGCCCAGAGACTTGCCACTTTAATTCCTTTTAGTTTTTCATTCAGGTAAACTACTCTTTTTGTGATTTCCTACATATTTTTCCATTAGAAAAAAAATATTTTATTGTAAGAGAGATCAGTGTATAACACCTTTGTAAATAATCATTATTTAGATGATTATTGCAACTTACATTTTTATACCAACACTTGAATGTGCTTTTAATACATAAACTAGATAAACTAACAATATCTGTATGTGCAAAAATACACAAGAAGCTGTCCAGTCCAACTGCTCACTCCTGGAGGTTTAGTCCAGATATTTGAAGTTAGGTGACAAACGTGTGTGACTTGTTTTGGCACATTTTATGAGCTCTTTCACTGAGCGCTACTTTAACCTGGGTGTGTCCTTCCGTTCCTGCATGCTGCCAGTAGACCACTGATGCATGTGACCAGCTGAATGCTGCATGCTTTCAGGTACGAGCCTGGCTGAGGCTCCTACCCAAAATACAAACACATTTTCAATGTTCAATAATAAGTCATCAAGAGAAGTGAACCTGGTCATAATCTTCAAGTCTTCCACCGTCTGCTTCAGCAAACGTGCTGCATGTACAAATGAAGGAAAGGCCATTCCACCCGATCATACTACAGCCATATGAAACGCCTGGGTCAATAATCTACTGATGTTAATATTGTTGTGGGCTTAAAATAATGAGATGTTGTAGTAAAATAGCAGAGGTTTACACAGCCCTGACTCTTATACTTATGTCAGTGATCTTAATGTTACTTTGCTGTAACTGTGTTTTATTGTTGCCCTTTAATATTTGATGCTTGAGGAATGTCTCCTGCCTCCTGTTCTGTCCTTTTGATAAACTTTTGCTTGTGCCAAACCCACACAACCACAGCTGCCGTCTGCAGCTGCAGAGACTGTCCCTTTAGCTGCCACCTGCCATGTCTTACCCCTCCTGGACTTTTATTAGGTTTGATGTGAGTCTATTTCTAATGTGCATCCTTCTAGAATATAAACATTTTTCATTTTTATTGAGTTTTTAATGTCATTCAGCATCCGAAGTGACTTACACTTGAAAACTGCTCTAAATGTGACTGGTCCCTTTAAGAGTTTACAAGCTTATCAAATTTCCCAATAGTGTGCCTTTCCTCTTTAGACATCAGACATCATCAGCTTTTATTTATCACAGAACAATTACAATGAATGTGGAAAATAGCCATGTCATTTCAACAGATTCCAGGAAACCCTTCCATTTTGAAACTGTAGTGTCCCTCATGTGTCAGCATGTACCCTCCCTGTGGTAAAGACCCGTCCCTTCGGCCCCTCAGTGCCTCAGACGAATCCTATTCTTATAACTTTAACTCTTGTTTATCTTCTGACTGCCCAAGAAAGAAATCTATTGTTGTCCTTATTACAGTAGAAACGATGAATAACTGTTCTGTTTTAAGTTTGAATCCATGTATGTGCTCATGTCCATGCCATGTCCAAGCCGATTCCCATGTGACTGATCAGAGGGTTGATGCAGAAATGCCTTACCGTTCAATCCACAGTTTCTCTTCTTGCTTCAGTCAAATTGAGTCGTCCTGGTCTCCTGTACAGAAACTACACACAGTATACACTTGCATTAGTATGAAAAGACGATATTGTATTTTGTATTGGGTGTATGTTCCTCCACGTTTGCCTGAATCCTAGTTTAACCAATTTGAGCTTCTTCACATGTAACCGATTGTGTTATTTGTACCTAATGTATAATAATGCAAATAAATATCTATACATGAAGTGAGCTTGTGCTGGACTTGTGCGGTTTGTTGTGAGTAAACAGTGTGGAGAGGTGTTTGTGTGACTGTGTGGGCGTTTGGACTTGGAGTATTTTCTCTACTTCTCTAGTAGGAGGGTGCGCAGCTGAAGGCAGAGGAGGGTGAACTACCAAGCTAATAATCGTGGTCATGTTTTTAGCAGTTAAACTCAGTGATGATACGCTCAGGTTCTGCCCCACATGGCCATAACTGCTGCCTTTTCTCTTTCATGTCATGTATATTTATTTACATCCTGTTAATCTGGTTGGGCTGACTGCACTGACTGCGCCCTTGGGTGATCATCCTGTGTGAGGCTGGTGTGGGTGCTCCTCTGCTAACATTGTTATTATTTAGTTCACTGCCTCACCTCATTACCTACATACAACATGTATATGTGCATGATTTGATGTTAAAGTTCACTTTGTGTGAATGTGTACTCACTGGTACATATTGTCCATTACACCTCCCTAAGATTCGTCTCTAAAATAAAGACTAAGAGTCGCAGATGAAGGATCATAAAAACTTTAAACTGAGTCGACCTCTGAAGTGAAGCGTGGTCACTGCGCAGAGATTACTCAGCCTGCTCTGATGACTTCAGACCTCTGTATCCATAGACACACATGTGATGTACCAGACCCGCAGCAGTGACTGAACGCCCTGGGACACTTTGTACTGCAAGGATCCATTCAGAACCACGGACAGTTCTGTTCAAAAAGAAAAAAAAAAAAAAAAAGAGAGATCTAGCACAGAAAATCTAACTGTTGTTCAGTTAATGAGCATCTGGTTTGAACTTGGGGCTATTTGTGTTGAGATTAAGTGGAGCTACAGCAGTAGTCCGTTGTAATACTAATATCACATAATGCTGTTTTATGCAACAATGAAACACCGCTGGAGGACACAAATGGACTCTTGACCTCTCTCTGCAAGTATTCAGCCTAAATGCTGACATTAAACCTGCTGGGCGCGTCAGGACTAGCCCGACCCCAGGCGCAGCTGTCAGGGGCCACACAGCCAGAGGCGCGTGGACCTACTTCATTCACTGGAAGCTGAGATCTCTGTGGCGCGCGGACAAACACAGACTAAAGGTTATGCAGACTGCTACGTGACTGAGCACTCCTAACGCGCACAGCTCACACGAACGCACCCGCTCTTTGCGCCTTGGCACGAGGGAGGATCCCGAGGAGAGGAGCCTCGTTAGAACTAGAGGAGCGACACACGCAGCGCACCACGCACAGTGCCAGCGCCTCAGAGTAGATGTCGCGGTTTGCACGGATCCTGCTCGGCTTACGCGCCAAACTTGACCCTCAAAATATCCGCGCGGAGTGAGCAGAAGAGCAGAGACAAGAGGAGAGGAGACTGAGGAGGGCACACAGTTTATGATCTGCGCTTCTCTTTACAGGAGGTAAATATACACTTTTCTACATCATTATACAGTTTTATTTCAGAACAAGTTTTGTGAGTGACCACTTTATTATTATATTTAACATGGGACGCTGCTATAGATCATCAGCCGGACTCACTAGACCTACTTCTCAAAATGAAAAACCCATCACTTTTTGTCTGTTATCTGTGAGCCAGGTTGGTTAGTTTTATATTTTAAGTTACCAGATAACATAAATATAATATCTTTACGTTATATGAATTCTGTTCAGCACCATGGACAGCGACCCGAACTTCTGAAAACAGTAACAGCTTTAAATGTCCCTGAGTGAAACACAAAGGCGCTGTTTACCTGTGTCCAAATGCGCCTCAGCTGCCCACAACACAGAGTATGAACAGCCTGCGAGCAACTGTTCAGACAAAGCCATGTTTTGAAACGCAGCTCATAAGAGACACAGAGGCAGACATCAGATGGAAACGCACTTGCTATAGAGAACATATGGTTTACGCTCTGTTGGTACTGCACTGCTTTCACACTGCTATACGTATATACTCATATAATCATATACTCATATACTCATATTTACTCATATACACTCATATATACTCAAATATACTCTTATACTCATATACTCTTATACTCATATAATCATATACTCTTATACTCATACTCATATACTCTTCTACTCATATACTCATATATACTCATATGCTCACATACTCAATTACTCATATACTCTTATACTCATCTACTCTTATACTCATATATTCATAAATACATATATACTCTTCTACTCTTCAACTCATATACACATATACTCATATACCCTTATACTCAGCTACTCATATACTCATATATACTCATAAATACTCATATACTCTTATACTCTTATACTCCTTTACCCATCTACTCATATTCTTATACTCTTATATCAATCTACTCTTATACTCATATATACTCATAAGGTCATATGCTCATATACACTCATGTATAGTCATATACTCATGTATACTCATGTATACTCATATTCTCATATTACTATCCTAGCCATATTGTAGATACTTATAATTTAGTTCCAAACAGGTACTGTAACCAAAGATTATTTATTGCACTAATGCAGTTTCCACTCAGTGCAGTTCATTAGGCTATAGAGTTCATAAAGCCTACTAAATTTGAACACAATTTTGTTTTACTAATTAGTTTTAGTTTTATTTTCAAAATGTTGTCTATTAAAAATAAGAAACTGTACAGTATATATGTATATATTTCATGTAAAATTCAGTATTGCTAGGAAGTCATGTTTTGTGATCGTCTCTTTAGTCCATCCATTCTTGTCTAATTCTGAGGCCTTTTTGTGTCGTGTTGCCTTGACAACGACTCTGGACAGAGCCAAGTGTCTCTAAACCAACAACAAGCAACATAATGAATGCAGGTATAATGCGGTGGAGTCAAGAGAGTGTTGAGGTTTGAGCTTGTTAAACTCAGTAAATGTTTTTGGAAAGCAGGTGAGAGGAGAGTTTATGTGGCATTTGACTCATCTGGGAGTTTTAAGGGTTTTAATTATGACTGCAAGGGGAGTTGCAATCAGCTCTCAATTTGAATGGTCAAAATTTACAAATCACAAACATAGCAATTGTTTAAGCATTTCAAAAAATATCCTGTCTTATTGTGCATCAAAAACACTAACCTTGTTGTCTGGTCCTCTACAAACATGTTCTGAAATAAAAATTATTTCTCCCGGGTTAAACAGTGCATTCTGAACAGATTCCTAAAATATTAAAACATAAATCACTAATAAACTGTTCAGCCTTAATCTTAGTATCATGTTATCACTGTCATTCATAGTGCTAATACTAATAAAACAATTACAATTTGGGTTCAACGTGTATAATTTAAGTACCAAAAAAATCAACTAGTCAATCAAATAAACTAATAAAGCTGAATGAGGAAGTGCATGTGGCATGAAACCAAAGGAACATGTCAGTCACAGGTTTTATGTGTCCAGCACATATCACATATTAACATTAACCAAGCAGCTTGTTTGGAGTTAACTTATTTGGAGTTAACTTATTGGGAGTCAGTTTATTTGAAGTTTAAGGATTTGGCATTATCTTATTCGGAGTTAACGCATTCGGAGTTAACTTATTTGGAGTTAACTTATTTGGAGTTAATTTATTTAAAGATAATTTATTTGGAGTCATCTTATTTGGAGTTCACTTATTGGGAGTCAGTTTATTTGGAGTTAATGTATTTGGCATTGTCTTATTCGGAGTTAACTCATTCGGAGTTAACTTATTTGGAGTTAATTTATTTGGAGTTACCTTATTTAGACTTAACTTATTTGGAGTTAACTTATTTGGAGTCATCTTATTTGGACTTAACTTATTTGGAGTCAACTTTTGAAGATGTTTTATTCATGCAATTCCCTGGAAAAATAAAGATATACAACAATATGGCATTTTAGCAATGCTGATGAAGATTTGAGCAGAAGCCAAAACACATTTGTTGAGAGAGAGAGATGAGAGCTGTTTTTGGATGCACATGAAACGGGCTTGGTCTATATGCAGAGACCTGCCCCTTTCAATTAAGATGATGTGATGTTCCAGCAGGAGGATGGGGCGCGCTTTTTTGTCTCCAGGAAATAGATGGCACCGCCCACACAGGGTCAGTCGCTCCACATGTGGCATCAACAGCACCAGGTTAAACAAAGAAAATGTTGGGTTTATTAGGTTTACTGTTACAAACACTGGATTCTGTGTTTGGGTCTTTAGATGCAGGGAGGTTATAGCAGCTTGTTATGTCGCTGCTGGAGGTCTGTGCATTTTAGAGAAAGCAGCATTTGAATGATTTAAGAGTATGAGGAACAGTCAGTGCTGTAATAGTCAAAGATAAAGAGCTCTCGCCACCTGTCACAGAAAAAGGCCCCCCTTTTATGTGATCACTCTGGGGTGTGTGTAATCACTCTGTAACGAAGGTAGTACTGGTGGACCCAAGTGCAGCACAAAGAGACTGCACAACTCATAGTCTCAAAAACAGATCAGGTTTATTAAACAAAACAGATACAGAACCTGCATGTCCTCTCCGTGAAAAAGAAAAAAACAAACAGCAAGAACAAAAATAACAGGAACAAACTCAAGACAAAACCGACTCAAGAATCCAGCACCCTAAACTGAACAAACACAGAACATATAGGCTGCCCCCTGATTAGCAATTTGCATCAGGTGCAGGGAAAACCAGGGAGGCAGCAAACAAGGAACGGAGCTGGACTGGACTGGGGAAAACACGCACAACAGAAACAAAACAGACAGAACCATGACACTCTGTCTATTTGGGGTTTTGTGGTTTTGTTGATTTTTACAATGCGGTGCAAATCAATCATAAAATTCACTACAATGGGATGGATTTTAAGGAGCACTAATCTGCAAAAGTCATCGTCACATACAGTTCACAAGGAGGCAGTTACCAAACTTGCACCGGTAATAAGAAAGCTAAATGGAAACATAGTTTTAATTAATTAATTAATCATTGGATTTATACAGAGCCTTTCAAGACAACTAAAGTTCTTTACAGAGCAGTATTCATTCACTCCACACTCTGATGGTAAGTTACCATTGTAGCCACAGCTGCCTTGGGGCACACTGACAGAAGTGAGGCTGCCAATCTGCTTCAGCCCCTCCAACCACCACCAACACTCACACACACACACACACACACACACACACACACACACACACACACACACACACACACACACACACTACTTTCAAACTAGGCAATGTGGGTGAAGTGTCTTGCCACACTCAGGACACATCAATAGTTTTTGCCACTGGTGCTTCACTGTGGGACCTGATATTCCCACCCACCAACAAGTACTAACCCGGCAAGGCCTTGCTTAGCTTCTGAGATCTGACGAGATCAGTCTTTGACAAGCCGCTATGGCCACAAGGCCTTTGTTTTTGACATGCATAGCATCATTTGACGAGAGGATTTACTGTGTACATTGTTTTTGCCACAAAAGTGAAAGTGGAGTGCACTGTCAGACTGGTGCCTCTGCTACAAATTGCTTTTATATTGTATATTTTTAGGTAGCTCAGGGCAGTATCCTCTGGACTCCTTAAAGACACAGAATCTTCTTCTTCAGAACAGCACAGTCACCAAAACTGCAAAACACATCCCACTGCTCATTACTGTGAAACACACATAGTCAGTGTCATACCTGGAAAGAGTACTGAAAATATAAAGAAGTAAAAAAGTAAAAAATTATGAAAAATCATAAATACAAGTAAGCATGAAAATCTATTTTTAAACAAAAATACTGCTCATAGTAGTTCATAGCAATTTAAGTATTATTTTAGATCAAACAATATAAATCTCATTTAAAAAATTGTCTTCTGGTAACACAGTAGCCTAATTTCTGAAAACATAATTACTATAGAGGATGGAGCACAACATCAGTAACCTTTTTATATTTCTGTGTTGTTTTGTCTCTTTGAGATGCAGTGTGCTGATGGGACACAGCTTTTTGACCTATGAGTTTATTCACTTAGAAAATGCCATCAATAGTACAAAGCCTAAGGCCTTTTAACTGTCTCCCACTGGAAATCCTTCAGTGAAAGAGGTGACAAAGCACAGCCAGCTGCTCTGACCACAGATACTTACGTCTGCTCCAGCTTTAAACAGGCCTGGTTCAAGCCACACTTGCAGCAGTTACCACTGTGGTATTAGCCTGGCAAACCAGCCCCTTCGAACCCTGGCTGGGACCATCAAAAAATATTTACAGCACATGTCTCTTAAATACAGACGATACTTCCTATCACATGACTGCCTTGTATAATGAAGTACATACTTATTTTAAGAGTCATTCAACAGTTGTCACTGTTTTCACTGTCTTCTGTTTTTATTTGTTAGCTGCTATTGTTTATTTTGACACGAGCTTCTTTGAGTTTGTAGTCTTGTCTGTCCAGGCTATAAGTCAGGGCATATTAAATACTGTAGACTAGTGTTAATAATGTCATAACCCTAACCCACTATTGCGCTCTTCTCTTGCTCTTCAGCTCCCTCTTTTCTCCGGGCAGCGCCCCCTGCTGTTGAGGCTGTGGTATGAGCCAATGTGGCAGGAAGGCGCTGACGTTGCTGAGCAGCGTGTTTGCTGTGTGTGGCCTGGGGTTGCTGGGCATCGCGGTGAGCACAGACTACTGGCTGTACCTGGAGGAGGGGGTGATCCTGCCCCTGAACCAGAGCGCAGACATCCGCATGTCGCTGCACTCAGGCCTGTGGAGGGTCTGCTTCATGGCTGGTACCACACATACACTTACATTTGTGAAGGAGAACGCTCAACAGTCTCTCATCTAGATTTAAAAACAGAGTGACTAATTTAAAGACAACAGACACAGTGCATATAGAGCAGTATATGCAGAGCAAGAAATATGAACTTGATTGTATTGTGTGTTAATGGAGACTACATCTATATTTGCAGTGTTTTGCTTTCACTGCTTTCTCACTGAGAAGGCTGCCCTCGTTTGGCCCTAATGATCTCACTGCTAATTGACCCAACCCTACAGGCTATAGAGCCAAATGTAACATTGTGACCAAAGAAAAGTCAAGTCTTAAACATGGCTTTTGGGAGTAAGTGCTACTATAAAACTGTATTAAGCTGTTTCTGCATTTGACCAGCAGCCAGGAGGTTTAAATCTTACAGTTTCACATTTTCCCTTTTCTTTTTGTTCATTGAGACAACTTTAAAGTAGATATTCACTTTGAGCCAGATTACTCTTGTCCCTCTATGTACAACAGCCCCGTAGCTGGTGTAGTGTTTTACGTCAGTGGTCTTATTGTTCACTTAACTCCGTGATGGTTGTTTGACCCAGAAACGTGCTCACCATCTATACACTGTGACTCGTGCTAAATAGGACTCTGTGGTTTGCAGCATTGATGGGTTTGGATTGTATCGGGTGTTTAGGTGTGAACCATCTATAGGATCTATACCCACAGCTCAGAGGTTCAATATGCCCTTGAGGTCTGTGTACAAACTATAATTCACTTATACTACTGTGTTTATTTATGTTGAGAATGAAAATGTTCAGCCGCATCCCTTTATTTCATTCTTCAGTTTGGAGAAACACGCTGATAAAGGAATCTGACTCATGTAAAGGGTTGTTTGCCAGTCCCTGACCCACTTTGTTAGCCTCTCTGCGCAGATGGACCATAACACACACATGTAAAAACTGCGAGTAAGCTTTACACTGATGGTATTTGATAATATGAATATTTCCCTTTATCGCACCTTCAAGCCTAAACCAGTTTTATTCTGCTGTGTTTTTTGGAAAGACCCGAACCTGAATTCTTGAGCAGACACTTTTGTCAGCCATTTGCTTGTGTAACATCCTTCCTTCTTTGCAAAGGCAGAGCTCACCTTGCACCTTTTGCGTGTGGGGAGCCAGGTGTAGTCCTTGTGTCAAAGCCAAACAAGAGAGGTGCCAAAGCATATGCTGGTTGTTCTCACACGTTTAAGTGATGAAAACATTGTTTGAACTGTAATGTTGTAACCTCACACTTTCACAGCTGAGATACTGTGATTCCTTTAACAGAGGCTGATACTTTGTTTTTTTTTTTTTTTCTACAGGGGATGAAAAGGGCAGGTGTTTCACTATAGAGTATGTAATGCCAACCAATGTCCACATCACCTCGGAGTCCACTGTCAGTGTGCTGAGTACGTATGTGAGCGAGCAGCACAATGTAATGATCTGTCTAGATGTTTAAAATGCCACGTTGCCCTCACCTGTATCAGCCTATAGACAGTTTTAGTTGTAGCATCATGACAGACAGAATAAGCTGTGTGTATAGAACCAGATTTCAACCTGGAAAGACTCAGACAGACACGAACGAATAGTATTTGTAAGCTTCAATGAATGAGTTGTCTTTGGCGCTCAGACCCCGGCAGAAGACATTGCGATGAAGGGTATGGTCAGTTAGATGACGTTTAGGACATGTCTTCCTCTCCTGAACACTGGAGGTGGTAGATGAGATGACGATAAGATGATGGGGAGCAGAGGGAGTGTTGGGGATTTGGTGGGGCGCAGCGCAGACTGAAGTGGCCATGAATCTTCGATGAGGGTTTAAATGGGGCAGGCTCAGGACTGATTGGACGAAGAGGAGGTGCGGAGAGCAGTGGGGAGGAGTAATAGGAGGTGGTGATGAAGGTTGAGGAACAGTTAAAATCTGGAGAAGGGGTGAGCAGACAGGAGAGGAGTTAGGTCTTCCTGGTTAAAATTACTCTATCTCCACTTCAGGATATGTTTCATGGGTCACATATTTTAAATGGATTAGTCTTGTGAACATAGTCTTCTTGGAAATCAGGGTTAGGATGAGTCTTATGCTTTAACCGTAAATTGGTTTGTCCATTATTATGTTACCTGTGCATGGGATAGTGCCATAGACAGAGGATTTACTTATTTATTTTGCTGAGTTGAAGTTAGAGTTGTCTGGATGCAGTTTGATTGCGGTGCCCCCCCGTTGTGCGCAGTGGTACAGCGCGGCTCAGTGGGTTCAATCAGAGCCTGCTGTTCTGTCAGGACCACTCAGACTCACTCGTCTCTCTCCAAAGGCACAGGGCATTTGGGAGCATTGCCGACTATAACTTCTACACAAAGCACAATGGCTCAGGGGGCTCACATATGTTCTGCTGCTGCCGTTTTCATGTTATTTTCGGACTGTTTGTTTTGATATGTCTGTATGTTTTCAGAGATGATCCGCTCTGCCACTCCCTTCCCTCTGGTCAGCCTGTTCTTTATGTTCATTGGTTTTATCCTGAGTAACATCGGACACATTCGGCCACACCGCACCATCCTGGCCTTTGTCTCCGGGATCTTTTTCATCTTATCAGGTCGCTCAGGTCATCCTCACCTTTTCAAGTTGAATGTGGTCTATTTTTACTTAACAATAGTGTATTTTGGATGTGCTCTGCTCAGGTCTGTCCCTAGTGGTGGGTCTTGTGTTGTACATCTCCAATATAAACGATGAGATGCTGAACCGGACCAAGTCAAACGAGGCATACTTCAGTTATAAGTACGGCTGGTCCTTCGCCTTCGCTGCCATCTCCTTTCTCCTCACTGAGGTAACACATACATGTAATCACACTACTGCCACACTGAATTTATATGGTTTATTTTGTATATTCTAGTTAGAATCTAATAGAAATCATGTCTTCTTTCCTCCAACCATAAGCAAACAAGCATATTTACATTTAAGTTATGAGTGCACTGATTGGAGGATGGGTCAGATGCAGAGAATGAATTCACCATAATGCAAAACAGATGTAAAATCTTGTCTTCTTTGTAATGTTTTCTCAAAATACTCTAAGCCTTAGCATCATGCAGTGTTGTGTCTCACAGACGGCCGGTGTCATGTCCGTGTACCTCTTCATGAAGCGCTACACTGCTGAGGAGATGTACCGACCTCACCAGGGCTTCTACAGGCCACGCCTCAGTAACTGCTCCGACTACTCGGGACAGTTCCTCCACCCGGATGCGTGGGCGGGGCGTGGCCGAAGCCCCTCCTCCATCTCTTCTGAGGCCTCGCTCCCCATGAACTCGTCCGCCTACCCTGCCCTGCTCAAGTGTCCTGAGTATGAACAGATGTCTTCCTCTCCGTGCTGAAACTCCAGAGGAATTGTGTTGTACCTGTTACTCTGAAGGGGTCATTACATCTTCTCTTGGCGCTCAACTGTTCAATGATTTTTAAAAAACTGTCTTAGAATTGACCCCCCCAGTTTACTTCCTGTTGCAGATTTAAACTTTTAAGTTGAGTCACAGTGAGGTTGAGGCTGTGATGATCTGTGATGGAAGAAGGATAGGCTCCCTCCTCTGCCAGCCCCAGAGCACAGAGTACAGAGCAGAGGTTAGCTTCAGAAGAGGATAGACCAATGTCATGCATATAGAGAGAAAGAGCCACAATAAAAAATGCTATTTATCTATGAGGAACTGTAATGCAGAACGTCGATGATTGTTTGAGGGGTTGTGAGTGTCCAGTCATAGTTTGCACTTTATTCAGAGCAAAGATATTTATAGTGACAATAATCAGTAGCTTCTTCTAATTTGTTCTTGCTAACAGCAGCAGTGGTGGACAGTAACGAGGTGCAACTAGTAAAATACTGTACTTAAGTAGAGTTTTTAGGTAGCTGTACTTTACTTAAGTACATTTTACACATGGATACTTTTTACTTTTTCTTCATGCATTTGAGAGCAGTATCTGTACTTTCTACTCCACTACATTTTTGAACTGGAGTGAAAAGTAAAATATAAAATACTTTTCATATGATTTGAGGGATTATTTTTACCATGTTCGTGGTAACATCCTGACTAAAGTTTTCGTTGAAGCTTTAGCTTTGAGCAAACAGAAATAAATACACAAAATTTATAAGAAAAATTAACAGATTAACAACACTTGTGTGATTATTTTTATTTTATTTTTCACTCTTAAAGTACATTTTTAAACAAGTACTTAAATACTTTTACTTAAGTAGATTTTTTCAGGAGATACTTTTACTTGAATAACTTTTTACCTCTGTATCTGTACTTTTACTTGTAACAATATTGAGTACTTCATCCACCACTGAACAGCACACACACAGAATCTAGACGGGGACAAGGGAACAAAATGTTGGCCTTTCATTTTATGATATATATTTTTAATTGCATGCACATCTAAAACTGTTTCATCTCAGAAATGAAATACTTTCTTCTTTATAGGTAGAAGCAGTGGAAAAGAAAAGCTGCTGAATGACAGACAGAGCACTGACTTAAACTGAATGTTATGGAGAACTGAAGGTTTGTTTTGAAGTCGAATCTGTTTTGGATCAAAATTTTGTACATTTTGTGACATTTTTAAACCATGTACTAAATACCTCTTAGGTTTTAGTTTATTTTATGCAGTTGATATCTTAGCACAATATTTATACATTTGCTGTGTCATAAATGTGGAATATAGGCTACATACATTCCACGCAGTTATGTGAGCACACACAGGGGGGAGAAGAGCAGGGTTAGTTTTCTTGTATTACACAGATTATTGAATATTTATGAACATATGTGACATAATGTATCATCATCACTTTTTGATTCATATAAAATGGTGTCATTGTTTTATAATGTACAGATAGTCCACAGTTGCATGGTGTGAGGTCTACATAAACATGTGCATGTGCCCTGTGTGTGTATACGTGTTTTTATAATGTGTACAGACTGGTTTTGCATAGACAACAGAACAGTATAAAACGTGTTGTGTTTTGTGTTTATTTGTGGCTTTGGCTGTTGCATCTCATTTTGAATGTGAACTTTTCCATGGTATTAAACAGATGCAGAGTGTAAAATGATTATTGTAAGATGGAGTCATGTGCAATACTAACGTGAGCTGCTCTGCTACACAACTATGAAACTATGAAACCGTTTGTCGATGAATAAAATGTGGTTACAGTTTGCTTTGTGCCTGGTTCTTTTTGAGAGTGATTGAGGTTATATGAGTCAAGGCTCAGTAGTTAAAGCTGAGGACATGTCACTCAGCACGCCTCCTATCAACACTTTTACATTTTCATCTTTCAGGTAAAAGATTTTCATGCTGCTTTTTGAATCTGATATGAGCAATAATAAATGAATTACTAAATAAATGAACACACTAATAGCAAGTATGGTAAACATCATTCTACTTAAAAGGTATACTGCCTAAACCAGACTTAGAGACTTATCCATGCATTTGTCTCCAGTAGGTTAGACTACTGTAACTTCCTGCTCACTGGCCTCTCCAAACAAGCGTTAAGACAGCTGCAGTACATCCAGAACACTACTGATCGGGTTCTGACTAGAACCAGGAAGTATTTCACACATGCGTCCTGTGCTCAGGTCTCTGCACTGGCCCCTGTGGCTCAGAGAATAGACTTTAAAGCAGCTCTGCTTGTGAACAAGTCTCTCCATGGACCAGCACCAAAGTACATCTCCCACATGTTAGTGCCACATGAACCATCTCACACTCTGAGGACTTCAGGGACCCAGAGTCAGGACTAAACATGGGGAATCAGAGTTTCAGTTTTATGCAGCTAAAACCTTGAACAGTCTTCCTGAAGATGTGAGACAGGCCTCTACTTAGACAAAGTTTATATGCTTAAAGGCTCAAAACAGTTCTGTTTAGCTGTGGATATGGCTGAAAGGCTTTTATTCTGCACTCTTCTCTTTTATTGTTAATTTTACAATTTTATTTTTTAATGCCTTGCTACAGTTTTAATTCTAATGATGGGTAGAGAACAGCCTTTTGCACCTTTAGCATCAACACATGAAAGAGCTGAGCATTCACTATAGTTGCTTCAGTTGTTGCAGCGCCATCTAGCGTTACTTTGACTAAAACACAGCCTGACACTGATAATGCAACAAACACATAAAAATAAAAATGCATTTCCATCATTTCCATCGTTCTTAAATAAAGACCAAATCTAATCTGGCAACAAATAAATGAAACAATGTTTAAAAAAAACACACACACACATATGAGGCTGGGCTTGTATGTGACATTATTCTTTGTGTAAGAATTTAACAGTTTAGATCTGTGCCACTGTAATTTGCAGGTTACAGTATGTATGTGTTAGTACATTTGTGACCTTATACCTTAGACATTTCTATATTACTACTGTGCTGTTGTTGAATTCATAATAAAACTTAAATAATCCTGTTTTTTCGCCTGCACTGAAAACACGTGGGCTCCCTCTAGCGGTGAGCCACGATTATCACTGTCTTAAATCATCATTAGTGGATCATCACAGGTTTTAGAGTGTGATAAGTGCACACCCCCAAACTCACTCACCCAGCTTCCTGTTTTTACTGTTCACGTACTAAACCACATGACTGCCAAACTTATTAGCCTTGGGTTTTATACATAATTTAATCTTGTGAATTATTGTTTAATTAAAATGGATGGACCTGTTTGTTGTATCCTTGATAAAAGCAAAAGTATGATTTGAATGTTTATATTATGGTATTATATTCCGTTCAGTCTATGCCTGTGACAATTTGGACTACACATTTCACTAAAACACTAAAAATTACTTTTGGATAGATGTCTCTGTGTAACTTCAGTCTGTCTGTCAGGTCTGATCCATAGTAAAAGATGAACAAGAAAAGATGACAACGATTTGTCCAGCTGACAGATTTAAACTTCGTCTTTTGTTTTGGATATATGTGATGTCATCAATATGGGACTCTCTAAATAAAACTCTCTACTTCCTGCAATTTTCAATAGATTTTTTTTAATCCATCCACGAAGGCATCATAATCAGTAACGCTCATTTGTGACGCTGTGAAAGGAGCTTGACTTCTAACAGGTGAATGTCTGAGAGTGTTACACCAAACTATTTTAGACAGCTTCTTTTCAATGTACACGACCAGTCAAAAGTTTGGACACACTTTTTCATTTATGTTTCTATTTTATTTCTCTGATTATTAACACTGTAGATTTTCACTTAGAGAATCAAAACTAAGAATGGACACGTATGATATGTAGTAAAAACAAAAAAATAAACTCAAAATAACTCTTTGCTTTGATTTCTACTTTGCACTTTTGGTTGATCATAAAGTTTATTGAGTGAAGGCCAAGGGTTTGCAGCGCTGTTCACAAAGCAAAGGGTGGATACTGACAATTTTACTCTAAAATCAAGCTTTTTTATTTTTTTCTTTGCTATATATTTTATATTTCCACATAACTTCTGGCATGTATTTACCATGTACACTGCCTGGCCAGAAAAAAGTCACCACCAAAAAAAAAGGTCACACACCCTAATATTTGGTTGGACCGCCTTTATCTTTGATTACGGCGCATTCACTGTGGCATTGTTTCGATTTCGCTTCTGCAATGTCACAAGATTTATTTCCATCCAGTGTTGCATTAATTTTTCACCAGGCACTTGCATTGATGATGGTCGAGTCTGACGCTGCACAAAGCTTCTCCAGCACATCCCAAAGATTCTCAGTGGGGTTAAGGTCTGGACTCTGTGGTGAAAATGATGTTTCATTCTTCCTGAACCACTCTTTCACAATTTGAGCCCGATTCCTGGCATTGCCATTTGGAATATGCCCGTGCCATCAGGGAAGAAAAACTCCACTGATGGAATAACCTGGTCATTCAGTATATTCAGGTGTCAGCTGACCTCATTCTTTGAGCTCAGACTGTTGCTGAACCTAGATCTGACCAACTGGAGGAGGCTCGTACCTATTTGCTTAGTTAAATCCAGGTAGCGACTTTTTTTTTTGGCCAGGCAGTTATTTAAAATGTAGAATGTGGTAAACTTTAGAAATAACACATTTAAAAAGAAGTTGTGCCCAAACATTTGCCTGTTTGTGTATCTGTGTGTAGTGGAAAACACACATACAATATTGACCAACCAGGACGTCAGCTGTGCATCCAAACTCTTTTCCATCCATGTCCTTTGCATCTCCGAGTTTACATGTTTTCTCCTTGGTTTAGCTTCACACTTGGACCCCAACACTCTTCAAAGAAAACATGATTCAACAGCTTCTTTTCTCACCATTTTGCCAAATTTTTGCTCAGTTTTGCGAAAACTCATTGTGTAGAAATAACCAGAATACTTCCTTCATCACAGGTCCAATTTCCTGTTGAGATAGCCTTGGCACAGCGGCACATACACAGGGCTTAGCAATTATTTTCTCTGGCTGGAAAAACTGAGCGTCTGTTAAAAGTAACTGCATGACAACTATGGTTAAAAAACAGCAGTACAAAATGGAGTGATATAATTATTGAGTTCATGCAGGGTTCACGGTTGGCGCCAGGTACGATGAGGAAACTACCAGGAGAAGTGGAGGCTACTGACAATAAAACAAACAGCATTATGGAAGAGGTGCTGATAATGAGTCATGGGTTCAGACAGCTTTCCAGAGCGGTGTGTAGTGTTTATAATTGGCTCTGTGCACGACAGCGCCCACCGACCTCACTGTTAGCGTCACTACTTCCTGTCCAATTTGATCTCTATGAGGTTTTTGCAGAGTCACGCTGAAATGAGCAAGTATTTAAAGATCAGGCAGTGGACAGGGAGCTGCGGGTGGATGTCAGTGATAACATGGTAAAAAAACTACACAAATAAAATGTCTGTCAATCCCGGGGCCGCTTTTGTTCAATCTCTACATGCTGCCTTTATGCGAATTAATACACAGCAATAATGTGTCCTATCACAACTATGCAGATGGCACTCAGATCTATGTCTCACTGGCAGCAGGTGAATATGGATCAGTGGATTCACTCGGCTTACTGCATCCAACAGATCAGTGTGTGGATGCAAAACAACTTTCTCCAGCTACACTGAGAAAAACGAAGTCATAGTCTTTAACCCACAGAAACACAGAGGAAGTGGTAGCAGTCACCTCCAGTCTCTCTCTCTAAAACCTTCAGTGGTTAAAATAATGTTTCAATTTGTTTGTATCATAATTTCAATGTCTTTCTTATTCTGTAAAGCACTTTGAATTACTTTGTGTATGAATTGTGCTAGACAAATAAACTTGCCTTGCCTTGATTCACATTCAGTTAGATTTTCCACTTCACTTAGTATGAACAATGTAATTTAAGAGTTTGGATACATTATTTGTATACTGTATATTCAAATAACCAGTGTTGGAAGAAGTACTCAATTCTGTTACTTAAGGAAAAGTACAGATACTGTAGCAAAAAAATATTCAAGTAAAGTATCACATGAAAAAATCTACTAAAGTGAAAGTATCTGTTTAAAAATGTACTTGAAGAGTGAAAAGTAAAAGTTTTTCATGCATGTTTTTAAGTCTTATAAAGCTTCAAATGTGGTGATTTTTGATTTAAAAAAATATGTTGAATTTTGTTCAACAGGTTGAATTGAATCAATCGTATTTTCCTGGCTGTTTTTATCTATATATTTTGTTTGATCAAGCTACCAACATGTTAAAAATAAATCCTCTGCCTTTTCAGCAGGTCTCAAACAAGAATAAAAAATAAAGCAATAAAATAAAGAAATAAATACTTTTCAGTCTTGTAAATGTAGTGAGTAGAAAGTACAGATACTGCTCTCAAATGTAGTGAAGTAAAAGTAAAAAGTACCCACTGTAAAATATATACTTAAGTACTATAGTTTTACTTCATTACGTTCCACCACTGCACATAATCTACAGCCATGCCATGTGTTGACATGTATCTGGACATGGACAATCAGCATATTCAAGTAAATATTATTTTACATTTGAGGGGATTAAAACTGCATTTCATCCTTGACTTGATAATAGCATATCAAAGCTGCTTCTAGTGAAAGAAATGAAGGAGAACCTGATCCAATAGTCATGCTCTTTGACAGATGAAAAAGTAGACCAGTTTGTGTTGTTGATTGCTAATACTGAAATAAAAAAATATATAAAATGTAACTCTCTTTTTGCCATTAAGACATCTCAGCAGCAGCAGCAGTGAGTCTGTGCCACCCGCCAAGAACCGCCCACTCCAGCCTTTTAGTCCAGTCACTGAAGCATGTTTGCTATGGAGACAAAGGGACTACTTATAAAGGGACTACTTACTGCAATTAATAGCTTTTTTTTTTCTTTTTTACAAAACTGATGTCATAGTCTTTGGCCCACAGAAACAAATAGAAAGTGTCAGCAGTCACCTCCAGTCTCTCTAAAACCTTCAAATCAGGCTAGAAATCCAGGAATAATGGACTCACACTTGAACTTTAACAGCCACATCAAATCAATAACATCTGCAGCTTTTAACCATCTAAAAACATTGCAAAACTCAAAAGTATACTGTGAAAACCAGACTTGCAGAGAGTCATCCATGCATTTGTCTCCAGTAGGTTAGACTACTGTAACGTCCTGCTCACTGGCCTCTCCAAACGAGCCTTAAGACAGGTGCAGTACATCCAGAACGCTACTGCTCGGGTCCTAGGCTCAAAACGGTTCTGTTTAGCTGTGGATATGACTGTTTTTACTCTGCACTCTACTCTTTTACTGTTCATTCTGTGATGACTATTCATGTTTTGATTAGTTGTATTGTGATTTTAATGTCTTTCTTATTCTGTAAAACACTTTGAATTACTTTGTGTACAAATTGTGCTGTACAAATAAACCTGCCTTGCCTTATAAAAAGATTATTTATAACATTTAATCCATGGTGTAGCCAAGAGCAGCCATAAATGTACTCAAGTAAGACTACCAGTACTTCAAAATAAAATGACTCAAGTAAGACATAAAAGTAATCGGGGATACTCCTCTTCTACACTAGTAAAAGTAACTGGCCTTAACATCTGACATAATTTGAAGTGAATGAATATATATATCCAGGCTCAGATACAGAAGGGAGAGGGGAAAATAGTGCAACACACACAAAAAACGCACATCCTGACACGTGGAAACAACAAAATTAGGTTTAGAGCATGAAATCCTGCAGAGTTTCGATGTAAAGTGCAATACCAAAGGTGCAAGAGCCCGTCCCGTAATAACCCCACAAAGGTCCCCAGTGTGAACGTGGGCACGATAATGACATCAGAGCAGCACACGTGTAATAAACGGGAAAAGCGTTACAGCAGAGTGTAGTCCCGTCTCCTCATACAGACAGGACGACTGACAGACAAGAGTAACCTCAGTGTTTTAAAGTACTGTTACACTGCTTCACAGTTTCAGTAAAAGAATACTCAAGTAAAAGTAATGGTGCAAGAAGTGCTCAGCTTTGTTACTTAAGTAAAAGTTCAGATACATGAGCAAAAAAATACTCAAGTAAAAGTATTAAATGAAAAACTCTACTTAAGTAAAAGTACAGATACAGGGGTAAAAATTACTCAAGTAAAAGTATCAAATGAAAATCTCTACTTAAGTAAAAGTACAGATACAGGGGTAAAAAAATACTCAAGTAAAAGTAAAAGTATCAAATGAAAAACTTTACTTAAGTAAAAGTACAGATACAGGGATAAAAAATACTGAAGTAAAAGTACAAGTATCAAATGAAAATCTCTACTTAAGTAAAAGTATTAAAGTAAAGTAAAAAAATTTACTTAAAGAGTAAAAAGTAAAAGTATTTTGCGCTGAATCTAATTTTTTTTTTTTTTTTTTTGCTGTTTTTATTTGTGTATTTTGTTTTGCTCAAGTTGATAAAAAATAAACCCTCAGCCTTTTCAGCAGGTCTCAAACAATACTAAAAAAAATACTTTTACTTTTCAGTCCTGTTCAAAAATGTAGTGGAGTAGAAAGTACAGAGACTGCTCTCAAATGTAGTAAAGTAAAAGTAAAAAGTATCCACATTAAAATCTACTAAAGTAAAGTACAGATACCTAAACTGTATCTGTACATTCCACCACTGATGAGTATTAGCCACACACGTTTTTGCCTTTACACTATATTCAGTGTTTAACCTTCAATATATTAAAAATACACAGAGACCAGTGTCCTCTGACCAGTTTAAACCACACAGACGGCTTATGCCAACTGCCAGAGGCTCCAAGTGCACGTCCAGACCCGGGAAAGCTTTTAAACAACTGCACT
The DNA here is from genome assembly GCA_019594935.1 of Periophthalmus modestus. Lineage (NCBI taxonomy): Eukaryota > Metazoa > Chordata > Actinopteri > Gobiiformes > Gobiidae > Periophthalmus > Periophthalmus modestus. The sequence goes on along the minus strand of JAIEZT010001373.1, from coordinate 26,186,099 downwards.
CATCTAAGAACATCAAACCGCACTCCCTCACATTTATGTAGCCTGCCTCATTTACGCGCCGCTGTGTGCTTTGGGAGAACTGTGACTTCAAAGTGGGCTGGAGGACTGTTTTAGACACTATTTCATCACGGCTGGAGCTTTGGCTTTTTTCAATTTAAGTTTTATTTTTCAGTACAAACTGCACATTAAACGTGTCTAATCTCAGTGTGATGGCTGAAAGCATGTTTATATAACTTAAGAGGAAGTGGCCTATAGGTTACATAATACTCTGCAGGTGATGAAGACATGGTTAACTTTGGCAGTATTTGTCCATAGATTGTCATTATATCAAGGTGGTCCCAGGTCAGATCTAAGACACAGAACAAGAACAGATACAGAACAATATAGATTCTTCACTCTCAGTTATATGTCCTCAAAATGACTAAGAATTAAAACTAGTTAAGTACTAAAATTTTAGGAATCTGTACTTTAAGTGGATGCGTTTTACTTTTACTTTTACTTGACTACATTTGAAAGCAGGTATCTGTACTTTATTTGAGATCATTTTTGAGCTGCATTGAAAAATAAAAGTATTTTTATCATTGTTTGAGACCTGATGGACTGAGGGTTTATTTTTTAACATGTTCATAGTTTATAGAGTTCGGTCACACGGGGAGAGCTCGGAGTACAGCCGCTGCTCCTCCACGTCAAGAGGAGCCAGTTGATGTGGCTCGGGCATCGGTTCAGGATGCTCCGTGGAAACCTCCCTGGGTAGGTGTTTCGGACATGTCCCACTGGGAGGAGGCCCCGGGGAAGACCCAGGACACGCTGGAGGGACTATGTCTACAACTTAGGGTCCCATCGGAGGAGCTGGAGGACGTGTCTGGGGTGAGGCAAGTGTGGGAGTCCCTGCTTAGACTGTTGCCCCGTGACCTGGCTCCGGATAAATGGAAAAAAATGGATGGACGTTCATAGTTTGAGCAAACAAAAATATATAAATAAAAACCAAAAAAAAAGACAAAAATACTAGATACAATTGTTCCTGTTGAGCAAAACGCAGCACACAGAATCACTACATTTGAAGCATTATAAGGCATGAAAATCTACTACTTACTTTAATACTTTTACGTCAATAGACTTTTTCATGTGATACTTTTACAATAACTTTTTTTTTGCTCTGTACTTTTACTTTTTACTGTACTGTACTTACTTGCTTCCCAATCAATCATTGCTTCACCTTAAAGCAATGGAGACTTCATGTACGGTTTTTTTTCTATTTTTCAAATGTAAAACTTGTGAAAAAAAATAGGTCACACGCTGCAGTAGAGTATGAGCTGTAGTATTGGACACATAAACAGCTCTGATTTAAACGCGAAGATGTGACTTTATGCTTCTATTCTGAGCTCATGCGTCGATGCGTTTTCTCTGTGCGTATTTTCAGCACTTTTCTCGCCGCACAATGATGCGCTCCGCAGCCTGCCGCTTCCTGATTGGCTGCGCTGTGCAACAGGCGTGGAGGGTGCGGTCTGGGTGAACGTCGCTGGTTTCTTCTGCTTAAGCCTTTATTTTAAACAGTATCTAACCTTTTTACTGTTGTGCGTCATGCGCCATGGATTAAAACGTCACTTTACTTTAAATACTGGATATCACCTGTTGATTAAAGCATCATTTGGGAGTTAAGTCCGGGACGCGTAATTGTGGCGCTGAAGTTGATGAGAGCTCGTGGAGTGATGTGTTCCACGCGCTGCTCCTGTCCGCGCGCCTGAGCTGCTGCTGCTGGTGTTGTTTTTGTTGTTGTGGACGTGGGTTTTGGCCATGGCGTGGTGCGACCGCGGGGTCCAGACGCTCCTGGCCATCGTGGGCGCGTTCGCAGCTTTCAGCCTCATGAGCATCGCCATCGGAACAGACTACTGGCTGTACTCGCGCGCCTACATCTGCAACGCCACCAACGTGACCACGGATGAGACTCAGCTGCAAACCAAGAAAGTGAAAGGGGATCTGACGCACTCGGGGCTGTGGAGGATCTGCTGTTTAGAAGGTAAAGTCTCCAAAAAATCATCCAGTTTTAAAAGCATTGGAATATTTACGCACAGTCCAACTTTTAATATGGCATCACTTTGATTTTGAACACAGTCTCATTGGAGCATATGGCTTTGTTTGCTCAAATATGTATTATGCACTTTTCTGAAACTAAAAGCCCAAGAAACACGCGGCTTGTTGCGCGCATTGGCTGCTTTGTGCGTGCGTAATGCTCCGTGTGCATCAGTGTAGCTATAAATTATTCAGCGCCGAAGAAAAGGATTAGACAAAGCTAATAAAAATGGCTTGGTTTGAAAACGACTCCTTCAAGTCACAGTTTACAAAGGAATTTATTTGAATCTTTCTCTCAGTCTGATGTTACTGGCTGTTTTCTTGTCTAATCTCGCACATTTACAGTTTCTGAGCCACTGTTTCCTCAAATACCACACAGATCTCATGTAACCGGACTGACTGTGGTTCAGCTCCATTTCAAGGTGCACTATGTAACTTTTCTGGTTGAAGTAGGCCACCTGCTTGTTCCCATGGAGATGCTGTTGCTTACCCTGTCCAGAACATGGCGTTAGACAAGCTCTGAGCCAAATTACAGGTCACATCTGTGGGCTAACAAAGAATATTTCTCCAATATATTTATTTGGGAGCAAAAATGTGACTGAATGAATACAAGACTGATGAGTTTAATGCCTTTATGTGGAACACGCCATGGAGACAAGCAGGTGATGGACCTCCCGTGACTTAGTAGACATTGTTTGCTCACTCATGCATCATTTATTCAAAGATGTGATGACATAATAATCTTCAAAACCACTTTTTGTCCTTCTTCCTGTAATTTAATGAAAGCTAATTTTACATGCCACTGGTTTATTACATTAGTTTAATATATTTCATACATAAATGTGTTGTTTTTATACAAAGCAGACAAAAAAATCACATCTGAATTATGAATGTGTGGAGCATTAGAAGATCATTTGCTGCGACAACATGCAAAGTATAGAATAAGAGACGAGCACAGAACAGGACATCCCAGCCCTACAGCCATTTTGCTACAGTCTGAATCCATGAAAAAAAATCAATAAATGTTCAAATTACTGCATGTTCGGAGGCAGATGACGTCTTGTGGCACAGCACAAAGAAAAGAAAAAGGGAATTGGTAAAAAAATACTGTTCTACTGTTATCCATTCTATAGGCCCTCCTACGTTTCTCAGCACTGAACCACGCAGCAGAAATGTAAGATATTTTAGTTGCTGACATCTGCTCAAAACGCACTCAAACATTTTAAAGATAGGTGCTATTAATATTGCGTCTATAGGTTAATCAAAAGAACTGCTTCTGCCTCTCACACCCCAGAGAGCAGCATCAGCAGCAGGGAGATGAGGAGCGCTCTTCTCAAACTTTGCCAGCTGTCTCGTGCACTTTCACTTACACTTCTGAAGACAAAGTAAAAACACAAGCTCCTCACACCTGCTAACCAACCTAAAATGGCAAGTCGCTTAATAGCATGTTCTGGTGAAGTGGGTCATTGGATGTTTAACAGGCACCCTGTTTTGCAAGAGGATGAGAAAATGTGTAGAAGGTTTGATCATTTTCAGGGAGTAAAAATTACAAGAGGCAGAAGGAGGTAAAATAGGGCTGCGGCAATTAATAAGAATAATGGTTAATGGTTAATAGTTTGAGTAACTGTTCAATAGACAATCTAGATGAGACTTCATTTATAACTCGTCATATGTAGAAGCCTTGAATTGGCATATTTTACCTTTACCTCATTACAAAACTGTACAATAAACATCAGCAGCCAATAGAAGTACACTTTTGTCTAGTCAAATAACTGATAAAGTAATTGCTGAGTTGAGGACTAGAATAATTCTGAGTTGCAGCCCTTGTATTAAAGTTGTGTTTCTGAATCTACTTCTATAAATACATAGCCATCTGCCAATGACTGCTGATGACATGCTTTTCCATCCATCTTCTTCTGCTTATCCGGGGCAGAGTCCCAGGGCAGCAGTCTAGGCAGGGACACCCAGACTTACCTCACTCTAGACTCTTCCTCCAGCTCCTCCAGTGGCACCCACGAGGTGTTCCCAGGCCAGCCGAGAGCCATAGTCCCTCCCGCGTGCCATATCTTGCCCCTGGAGTCTTCTATATGCACAGAATACCTCCCCAGAGAGGCGCCCGGGAGGCATCTAGAACAGATACCCGAGCCACCTCAGCTGCTCCTCTCGACGCAGGAGGAGCAGCGGCTCTACTCTGAGCTCCTCCCATGTGACTGAGCTCCTCATCCTATCTCTAAGGCAGCGCAGAGCCACCCTAGAGAGGAAACTCACTTCAGCTACTTATATCTGTGATCTTGTCCTTTTGGTCATTACCCAAAGCTCATGACCACAGGTGAGAGTAGGAACATTGATTAACCAGTAAATCAAGAGCATTGCCTTTCAACTCAGCTCCTTTTGCACCACAACAGTCAGATACAGTGACCACATCACTGCCGACGCTGCACTGATCCACCTGAATGATTTAGGCTTTGTAACTGGTTAATTACGAGGTTAAGAGGACGGTATTATTGGGGCATTTGTGGGTTAACTCTGAATCATTAAAGAAACATTTTATTCATTATGAATTCAATTTTGCTCATGCTGTAATAAAAAAGTGTAAAAGTGTAAAGTGTAATTGTTATAAATTGCATCATTCAACCGATGTAATCCTTCTCTTTCTTTTGCACATATCCAAAATATCTCAAAATTTACAATACACTGCACTCCCAAAGATAATGTCTATTACCTCCTGCTCTTTCCTCTGTTTATTAATGCTGTTTTCACATCTTTGTTCTGAGCTGTTTTTAAAAGGCTTATCACGTCTAAAAATGAACAGGAGGTGTGCTTGGAAACATTTCAGATCAGGTACGAGAGGTGTGGTGTTAATGGGTTGCAACTTACACACTACATTGCGTGCACGCAATTTAACATCTTGTAGCTTAGCACTTTAGCAGCACTGACATTGGGCTTTCAGACGGAGACAAAGTAAAGCCTTGTTCTACGCTCAGTCAGTCATGCTTAAACCAAACATGAACTCCCACTTAAAGAGCCTGATGATGTGTTTTGAACTGAGGTAGAAGCTGACATAAAGGTGTCTTTGATTAAGGTATTTGAATGGATTGAGCATAGCGGTGGTGTTGTGTTGTGCGAGAGTGGAGTGAATCAGACCTGTGAATGCATTAGTGAGATGTCAAAGGCGTCCTCAGAGAAGCGGGGCTCAAATGTGATTCTGGGTTGCCGGGGGAGATTGTGGGGGGGAGGTTGCTATGGCAAAGGGATGCTGAGTAATAAAGATGTGCTGTGGGGACTTACCTTCCCTACTGTGCTCTCCTTGTCTCTAAAATCAAATCACTACATGTGTTTTTCTCTCAGTTCAATAAAACGTTTGCTCCAATGTCATTATTTACACAGTGTTTCAGGTTCTAGACTTTACAACATTTTTATAGGTGAAATATGTAACTTTCTATGGGATGGTACAATAATTGTCTCCCTGGAGATGTTATTGATTTGTCTGGAAAGTTCCACAGTACAACATGAAACATATCCATCTTCATTATTCATGACTTATCTTCAGGTGTTTTTATGCTCAAAAATATTTTGAAAAACATGTATTTATAATGTGAGCAGTCTCACCTCTCCAAAGATCTGGACAGTATCTTGGACTGGTGGAACTACCTGCCTTTCACTATGGAGATAGATAAGTTTAATTCTATTGATACTTTGCAGCTGATGTGATCAATATTACCTGGGGGTGTGATGTTATCTATAGGCACTGCTCTGTCTAAAGCACTGTTACTCAAGGTGGTCTTTAATTTGAGCTTTGTTTTAATGCAATTTGACCAGAAAGAGCTGAATTAGCTGGAACTACAACAGGTGAGATGATTTGTGCCGTTAACAAGCCTCTCACACATAAAATTACAGTCCCAAGCTGGTTAATATTAGGCAATATTAGACTGTTTTTCTGTTAGTCACTCTCACCTTTTTTGTGTAAAATCAAACACCTAAACGGGATGATGAACGCTCGTATTGATCACAGGCTCCTGAAAATATGCTGTTTAAATCCATCCATCCAAAAACTCACTATATTACAGCAAAATCCTGTCCAATATAGCCATACATGTAGAAAACCCCCAGCGTAATGCCACTGCAAAGTATCAATACAGAACATTCAAGGCCAAAAAGTAACATCTCAGAAAAGTTGCACAGTGCACTTTTTAAGGAATCATTGCAATCTTACATTTTATTTGTGGGTGTCTGCTTCCTGTTTATAGGCATTTTTGAGCACGTTTCACCACTCACAAGATACAATAGTTTGTTTTTAATTCATCGCTATGGCAACGGTCCTAGTTTTTCACCGGCTTCTCAGATAATGTAGTGATTTGGTAGCTTTATCCCAGATCCCCCCTTTTAGTAATACCTTCTGCATGTATTTAGTCTTAAGAAAGGCAGTTAACGTCACACATTTTCTTACTTGTATGATTAATTTGATGTAGTTGTAGAAAATATACAACCATATAAACGTATCACCGCAGAGACACACAGAGTAGACAGTAGTAGGTCTATGAATACATTTGTCTTGGGGCTTTATCCACACAACGGAGCAGCTTATCTTCCAAAGGCGAAACAACATGACCATTCACATAAGTTATCCAAACGCGCAGTTTTAGCTATCTTGTTACTGCATAGATGTTTGACAGTCAGTGTGTTAGATAAAAAACAAATACTTGATTGTTTTTCCTAACCAAGCCAATGTCCACCCTCCTCTGTCTCTGTTCTCACCCTGTCTGTTTGTCTCCCTGGCAGGTATCAACAAAGGCAGCTGCTTCCGGATTAACCATTTTCCAGAGGACAACGACTACGACACAGACAGCTCTGAGTACATCTTACGTAAGTTTATCTCCTGACACTTCTGCAGCCTTCAATACTGTCACCGTGACGATGGAGTTATCACAAAGACCCCTAATGTGTCGTGACATGCTGGCCCTCCCCCACACTGATGTCATACAGAGATGAGGAGGGAGGGGTGGGGAAATGAAGTGTTTCTCTCTAGTTCAATGAATACATCAGTGGGAATTGTCGCTCCAAAATTGTCCAAACTACGTGGGCTGGGTTTGTTATTACAGTTCAAACAAAATCACTTATTTCGCCTCTTGGCAACGCATTGACTTTGAATGAACTCCCACGCACGCCTCGGTATCAATGGACTGGCTTTGTCTCATATCCGGTGTTTTTCTGTGAGCCATCATTAAACAGACTGTATCAGTGCTGAGACGTTATGGCTCTGTATCCACCAATGTTTAATTAGACTGTCCAAAGGTTCATCTTCACCAGTCCCAAAGAGGACTATTACATTGGCCTGATAGTCTGATAGCTCAGTTATTATTATGACTTTTTTTTTTCCCACTGTCTGCAAGAAAAAAAAGGAAAGTTTTGCTCATAAATTGCATAAGACGTGCTTGGTTCTTTCTCTTTTTTGCACTATAATACAATACAACTCAATGTAAAAGTATTCAGAATACAGTACTCTGATTGAGCTACAAAATACATTTAAATTAATAAGCATTTTAATCACTCACCCATTCATACACCTGTGCACACAAACACCGGGGCAAGGTGGGTTAAGTGTCTTGCCCAAAGACACAACAAATTGCACTTCCAACCTGTGGGTCAGTGGATCAGTCTGCTCAACCAAAGATGTTTGTGGTATTCAATTCAATTTATTTTTGTAAAGCTATTTTGTAAAGCTCAAAATCACAACAGCAGCGAGGGAAGGGAGGGTCCTGGTCCACACAGAACAGGATCTGGGCACAGGAGGGCATCTAGGGTCCAGTCATCACTGGGTAGTCAGCGGCCAGGCATCTGAAACACTTGCACTCCCTAGTGGGGAGTGGGACAGGGAACAAAAGCAATAGCAATGAACAAACTCCAGGTGAACTGAATAGTGAAGGCTGAAGTGTTGACAGGGAAAATAGGAGAAAACAGAGGATAGTGCTCAGGTTACCATACTTCCACCAGCATAGCGACCCCTAGCCAGCTTAACTAAAACTTCAAGGAGGTGATTCCATAACACAGGATCTTGGTAAGTGAAAGCTCTCCCTCCTCCTGTGCTTTTAGACACTCTAGGAGCCACCAGTCTAGCATTTTGAGAGCGGAGTGCTCTGTTTGGATAAAATGGTACTATAGCATCTTGCAGATACGATGGGGCCATGCCCTTTATGGCTTTATATGTCAGGAGGAGAACTTTGAAGCCAGTGAAGGGACTCCAGCACTGGGGTGATGTGCTCTCTTCTCTTAGTTCCCGTTAAGAGCCTGGCTGCTGCATTTTGAACTAGTTGAAAGCTTTGTATGTAGAGAGCAGGATTCAAACTGCCGACCTTCAGATCACTGGACAAACAAAACTATCTTCTGAATTACTGTCGCCCCATTTTAAAAGTATTGTTCTCGCTGTCTGTTCATTGGAGCCACTGATAGTCAAACATTATTACACATAAACATGTGAATCTTAAAATTAGCGTCTCTCTTTTTTATTTTAATAGATTATTTTTCCAGACCAAGGTTTAGTTTGTTTGCATAACTAGTTAGCATGCTGGAGCTTCATTTGTTATTGGAATTAACCAGACAAATTGCTCCACCAACTAAGAATAGCCATGCGCTACTGGTTATGTGGCCTGTGCAGGTATGAAAACAAACTAAACCTTGGTCTGGAAAAAGAATCTACTAAAATAAATTAACAGAAGACCAGATAAACCTCTATTAGCGTCTCCCTTATCTCCTGATCCTCCTTGACATCGATCACTGGACATTCTGTAAAGGGTCTTCATTATCCGAAATTGACTTCAGGTTGCAATATCGAAAAACATACCTAGAGTTGTTTTTGTGTCATGTTTCAGTTGATTAATTTTGCATATTTTTGTACATAACCCTCTCTAGAGTTGCTCACTGCTCTATGTCAGCACCATAGACTGTCCATTTATATACAGTCTATAGTCAGCACCTTGTAAATGTCCTCTGCTTCTTGCATCTTGTCAATGGAGTTATTCCGCATCTGTTGTCTGATGAGAAATCCTTACATGACAGGACATATCATGACTACAGCTGTAGTGTTGATGGTTTAACGTGTGTGTTCTTGTGCGGGCAGGAATCGTGCGGGCCTCCAGTCTGTTCCCCATCCTCAGCACTATCCTGTTGATGCTGGGGGGTCTGTGTGTCGCAGTGGGACGCATCTACAGCAGAAGAAACAACATCCTCCTCAGCGCTGGCATCCTCTTCGTAGCTGCAGGTACAACCACATAGGAATAGATGATCGAAACAGCGCCCATGAAGGTACAAACGCATTTATTTGGAAGGCATGGCAATTCATACTCAAAGTAATTCAAAGTGCTTAACAGAATAAGAAAGACATTAAAATCACTATACAACAAATTAAAACATAAATAATCATGATAAAATGAACATTAAAACAGAAGAGTGCAAAATTATTTAGCTGCATGAAAACTGAAACTCTGATTCCCCAGTCCTGACTCTGGGCACCAGCAGGAGGCCAGTCCCTGAAGACCTCAGAGTACGAGATGGTTCATGTCGGAGATGTACTTTGGTGCTAAGCCATGGAGAGACTTGTGCATAAGCAGAGCTGCTTTAAAGTCTATTCTCTGAGCCACAGGAGCCAGAGCAGAGACCTGAGCACAGGACTGATGTGCTCTTACTTCCTGCTTCTGGCAGCAGTGTTCTGGATGTACTGCAGCTATCTGAAAACTCATTTGGAGAGGCCAGTGAACAGACCGTTACAGTAGTCTAATCTACTGGAGACAAACGCATGCATAAGTTTCTCCAAGTTTGGTTTAGATAGTATAGCTTTGAGTCTTGCATGCTTGCTAGAATGAGGTGGCTAGCAGGTCAGCGATCTCCATTTATATAAACCATCTGTGGTATAGGCTGAGGCTTCCAAATGAAAACTTCCATTGATCTATCATCATTTTGTTTTCGCCTTCAGTCCAAAACCATACATCTACATATGGTCAGAGACTTTGCCCAAGAGCTTTTTTTTAAGTGCACAACTGCTTTCAAAGAGTCAAGGATGGAAAGACCACACCAGTATGTGATCTGCTTTACAGTGTCCTGCAGAAATATTGTCACAATCTATAGTAATAATGGTAACTTCATGTTGTAGTTCTGGTACTTTCTCTACCCTCAAGACCCAACAAGTGTCTGCAGTTCTCCAGAAATGATTTGTGGGAATGTTTTAGAAGCTGTGCAATTATTCAGATTTTAATCAGGATCTAGATTCAGCAATTTCTATATGCTTGATACGAACATGCAAACTGCACAGAAAATTGCCATGAAGTTTAGTGAAAGGCACTGAGGAGCAATAATAAAACAAAATACGGAATAAACGAATAAATCAAATACGTTTTCCCTGTACACTGCACAGAAGCACATATCACGTGTTAGCAAGAAGCCTAGCATGGTTCTACACCTCCCATTCCCAATATGCTCGGCATTTTTTTACCGTCTTCTCACTCCTGACATCCCTCCATTTCCGCTAATTGGCAGCGATACGCAGTTGATATTCAGAGGAAAAACAGAAGGTGAAAGGGTGGAGGAAAGGTGTGAATATTCAGCAGTTCTTGTTAATAACCTCAGTCAAAGCGTGTTGAATTACAATGAGAAGAACCTTTCACCTGCCTATAAGTTTAAATACGCACCTATTTTGCCAATACTCTTTTATAAAGTGTTGATTATGCTATACGACCCTGCTCCTCATTTATTTGCTTTCAGTTTGTTTACACGTAGATAGAAATATTCTGATTTATACCAAGATGTGATTATAGGATGTATTGAAATTAACCTTACAGACATTTTGCTTTAGTAACATAAAAGAAAAAGAAAGAAGTGTAATTAGGGAATGTAATGAAATAAGAGGCAGAAGCGTGTATTATTGTATCATGTATAAAATTAAATCAACATTTAACTAATAGGGCGACGGTATCTTTAGTAGTTGGTAAGAGAGTTCATCCTCTGATCTGAAGGTACAAATCCTGCTCTTGATATAAACATCATTGGCAGAGCGGTTCGACCCACTCACACACAGATTGGTGGGATGATTCTAGCTCCCACATATGAATGCTGTTGCTGTGTCCTTGGGCAAGGCACTTAACCCACCTTGCCCCCAGTGCCCACAGGTTGGCAGTACGATCCCAGCTCTATACATGAATACTGTCATTGTGTCCATGGGCAAAACACTTGAATCTTGCATACACTGGTCTATGAAGGGGGTGAGTGGTTCCTTGATGTGTTTGAGTGCCTTGAAGGTGAAAAGCGTACATAAATGCCCATTTACCATAAAGTCCTGAGATAAATATATATAAAAGTTACCTTAACTTAGAACCGAGGTCTCACCAAGAGAAACAAACTTTGAAGCTCTTTTAGTTGTGCAGCCTCTTGAAATACAGTCATCCCCCAACATTAATATTTTTGAATCTTGTTGTAATATTGTATCAAATCACTATAGCCGTGATCAAGACAAACTTTTCTATGTTGTGCAGGTTTGAGTAACATCATCGGCATCATCGTGTACATCTCGAGTAACGCCGGCGACCCCAGCGACAAAAAGGACGAGGACAAGAAGAACCAGTACAACTATGGCTGGTCGTTTTACTTCGGGGCCCTGTCCTTCATCGTGGCCGAGTCTGTGGGAGTACTCGCGGTCAACATTTACATCGAGAAAAACAATGAAAACCGCTTCAGAGGCAGACACGACTTTATCAAAACCAACTCGTCCTCCTCACCGTACTCCCGCATCCCGAGTTATCGTTACCGACGGCGACGATCCCGCTCAAGCTCCCGGTCCAGCAATCCGTCCCGTGAGCCATCTCCGGTTGGGATGAAGACAGGAGGGGTTCTGGGGATGGGAGACATATCGCTGTACTCACTCCCCCGAGACACTTTGAAGGGAGGGAGGAAGAACTCAGGCCACTATAGTCCAGAGCAGGACAGAGAGAGCTTTCTACAAGTGCACAACTGCTTTCAAAAAGACCTCAAAGATGGAGTGAATAGAAGGACCACACCAGTATGAGATCTGCAGTTCTCCCGCAGTGATTCGTGGAGATGTTTTAATAGTGCTGTGCAATTATTCCAATTTCAATCAAGAACTATATTCAGCTATTTTCAATTGTCAGTGATACGCTTGAGATCCATAGCCAATTCTTTGTCAGTAAAAACATGCGGTTTGGAGCAGAGTTCAGGCTTTGGAGTAAGAAAAACAGGAAAAGTCTGTCTTGTTTATGTTCAAGAAATTACTATTAAAAGCAATGTTTTTAATATGACTAAATGTGATCCAAGAGTGAATTATACCCAGCTCTATGTTCTATGTTTGGGCTACAGGAAATATACAGTCAGACTCCCTAAAGTTATTTTTATTTAACCTTTTTTTAACCATTATTAGCGGTAGGGGAACTCGTTTAGGCAATCAAAAGACTCTCTATTGTTGTCTTCTGAAATGTATCACTTGTATCTTTTATGTGCAAATAATATTATCTAACTTGACTACAGATTTTTGGTTCAGCTCATAGACTGTATAAAGAAGTGGATTAAGGGAGTGAGACGTCTCCCATAGCGTTCAGCTCCAGTCAAATAAAGCTCATCGAGGCTAGCTGTTATAGGGGCGAATTTGGTGAAAGAAGGAAAGTTATTAATGTTCATATCTTAAGTTACGGACAAAATTTTGAAATAAAAACGAAAGGATCATGTAGCGCGGGGCAATACGAACATTTTAAGACCAAAATAACGAGTCTGACAGCAGCAGTTACAGAGAGAGGGGTGACAGTTTTTCAATAGAAAGTGAACTGGAGCCAGAGTTGAGCTGATGGAGCTCACTTCCTATTTGAAATGCAGTGGCTAGCAAATTAGCTGTGTCCCTTTATATATACAGTCTATGGTACAGACACAAATGAATCAGCTGCTTTTCTAAATCTCCACTCTGCTTTAATGTTACTTGTTAAAACGTGTTGTGAATACTTTCCCACTTTGTTTAGATCACATGTTTTGCTGGTAGTGAACGTTTTAGGACTACAAGGCTTTATTCTGTAAATGCCTGTCATATGTTTTTGTGACAAATTTTCCCAACTATAACCCAGATATTAAGAGAAAAAAACCCAATAATCAGGTTGTTGATCTGACACGCAGTTTTTTATTTGAAATGCACTGAATTCTCCCTCATACACATCACTGTAGAGTTTTGCTGAATTTTTGCACTCAATTAATACAGACTTTTCTACAGTGCACACACAGACCACATGACCACTATGTTGTACCAGTGAGTTCTTCAGAGCAACAAAGTATTGGGAATGTGAATATGGGGTTTTATACGATGCAAAAGTGTGTGTTTTGATATTGTCGAACTCTAAAGTGCTGTCCTCTTTTTCTTATTCTAAGTGGTGCTAACTCCTCCTGCACACCTTTGATCGTCTTAAGCCTCCTCAACTGCCATTTCTGTAGCACTAACTGTGAGTATGACGGTATATTAAGTGTTCTCTTTGATCACTGCCACACTGGGACATGTTCTATCTGTAAATACAGTGATGTAGAGTCTTTTGTACGCTCAGGGATGACGTACAAGCCAATCACTCCACTTATAGACATGTGGAGCTTATTTAAGCTGTGCCGTACTGTTAATCTGTCGAACAGAGGTGAGAACGCGCTGTGGCTGTTAATTAACATTTGCTTTTCCTGTGTTCATGGCTTTTGTGTTCAGAGGTATGTCTGATGCTGGTTTTTGTCATTTTGAAAAACAGTTTATAATGCCACAATGTTAACCCTTTGTATTTATTATGTTCACATGTACTCCAAGTATCTATTCTGTGCAACTTTGTTCAACAATAACAAGTTTTTTAAATGAAAATTATTTTGTTGTTTGGTTTATTTTATGGACACATTTTGAGGTTTGGGCTTGCACCGTCTTACATATCTAGGATTAGATTTCATTTAGTTGAGGCTTGGCTTGGTCTTATTGAATATTAGTCTCTACTTTTTTCCACATTTAATAAAGTGTCATAATTCCTCATGTCCTTTTATGTTCTGTACTCGCTTCCATTATAAAACTGTTCAGGGAGTAACTACTCAAGGGTGTGAGCCTGAGCCCTGGCCTTGGTGATGGTTTTATTTGACCGATCCTTAAATGCCTCTGAGGACACCTGTCGGGAGCAGTGTATGACCACAGCACCCCCTAGGCTAACTGCCTGTTAAAAGTCACCATTAACTGAGGAGAAACATGTCTAGTCAAAGGAGATTGACTAAACATTTGGAGACTCTGATGGACGTGGAGTGTGTGAGCTCTAGTGGACATTACTCATGCTGGAGCAGCACGCTCGACTGGACCATGTGTCTGCTCACAGTGTGGCTTCCACATGAATATTTTTAGCTATGGCAAATTGGTTTAATTTGGTTGTCGGTTTGTGAATCACTGAGTTGCCACGGGCGTTTAAACACAACATAGCTGCAATAGCTCAAGGTCATGGGCACTGTTCCAACTACAGCTGTCACTCTGGGCGGTTTAGTAAAAAAAAAAAGACTTGAATCTTCTGTAGGTGTCTCAGTATTTTTGGTGATGCTGCAATAAGAGTGTTTGCAAATCACTGGCAGTTGGAGAGATTAATGAGACAGAAAACACAAAAAGTCGATAGTTGTGGGGCATCATTGTAAAAACATACACATTGACGTAGTGAGACGTACTAGAGCGGCCCAAATAATAAAAGAGTCTAAAGTTTTGGAAGCATTAATAAAGGCCTAAAAGTTTTGCCCAGTGCCGTCAATAGTTAAACCATTTGAATGTGAATGCCTGGGACCCATGCTGATATTTTCTTCCATAATAAAGCCCTGTGTCCCTGGCCTGCTCCAGTGAACTGTCTGGCCCAATAATTGAGAGGGAAATAGCGGGGCCACCTCTCCATGTGGCTGCAGCCGACATGCTTGTTAGCAACCAAAACTCACTGCAGAGGATAAATAATGTAGCAAGGCCTTATGTGGCTCTGCTTTGCTTAGTGAAGAAATCAGAAGTTTGCCATTTTGCCAAATGTCTGCTGTCTAAACACTGTAACTGACTGTATGATAACGGTTTAGTAATTACACCTAATTACACTTTGTTTCTAATATAATTCAGAATTGAAGAAGAACTAAAGCAACATACTAACACATCAGTTTTATAACAACTACAACCAGATTCATATACTTTATTTTTGTCCATTAATACATTTTTGATCAAGTAGCTCAACATCAGACTACACAGAGTATACTCAGCTGTGGGAAAGGGTGATATTTCTTCAGGAACAGTAGGTGTCATTCGGGAGGGCATCTGTCTCATCTGACGCTAAGGCTGGATTTATCTAGCTTGGGTTAGAGCTTAAGCCTTCTCCAATGCTTTGTACTGCAAAACATCTGACGAAGAGACCACAGGGGAGTATCCAGTGCTTTAACTTAAAATATACTCGCTCTCTTCTGTGCAAGTGCTGGTGTTGATCGCTTCACAGCAAGAGAGGATGCTGTGGTGGATTTAAAAAGACAAGCGGACATGCAGACTTATTAAGAATGAATAACAATGGATCTCATAGTATTACTTTACTTTTTGGGGAGTTCCCATGTGGGACTTTTGTGAATGCAAAGTTTTACACTAGATGCCCTTCCAAAATTAGAAAAACTTGTATCACAATGACAAAGGCATGACAATGGCAAAGGATATATGAAAAAGACTCAAAAGACTGCACAGATTTAAAGGCATTTCTTTCATATTTCACAATCCCGATGAGAGACACATATTTTGATACTTGCAGAGCCACACTTTTTTATAAAATGTAAAGCTCAGAGTAATGTAAACCGTGTCTGTGCATTTGATCATCGATTTCCTCTGCGTGTCCCATTGTGCAGCTGTAGTCACAAGTCTAAAAGAGCATTCAGGCGCTGCTGCAGCTGTCTTTTATGACTCTTTTAAAAGTTGTGGTTGTGTCTTGCCCTAAGATCAGAGCCATCCAACATTTAAATGCATGTGGCTAAATGTTTACTCAGGCTACAGTTGACTTTTTAATATACATTCTACATCAGTGAAACTAGAGCTGTATTTGTAATGAGTACTGGTAGCGCCTTGTAAATGCCTGATCTCATCTGATCTTGTAAACTAAGCAGGGCTGAGCCTGATTAGTGCTGAATGGGAGACTGCTGGGAATATCAGTGGGGTATGGGCAAGACACTTCAGCGGTGCATGAATGAGAGTGGGTTTGTAAGAGCTCACGTTCATTAACATCCTCTGTCCCAACCAAATATAAACCAATAATGTTGGTGTAATCCTTCAGACGTCAGGTATGATCCATGGGAAAGGAAAAATACAATTCTGTCAACTGGACAAAAGTTTTTGAGTTAAGACGTTTGAATGAAGATGCCACAGACTCTGTCTCCAGCCTTTGTAGTTATACCTATCCTCAGGTGTAAAACACATGACTGAGAATAGATGTGACCCTGCTTTTGTAATGTATCTAACTTTGTACTCAGAGAGAAACTGATGTGGGACACCAGAAGGGTGCTGGTCAGTAGCCAGGCCAGGCCTAGACCCTGTCCTAACTAACAAAGAATAAACCTTTTTAGTATTTCATAAGTTACCAGGCCTCACAAATGGGTTATTATTCATCAAGATAAATATTTGTCCACACTACACTGAAACTAACACACTTGTTTGTTTACAGTTTCTGTTAGCTAGGTCTATTGAACTACACTAAGTGGAAACAGTGTCTGAGTCATATTTTGCATAATTGTTCAGGCCCCTAATGGGTGCTCACACACCTAACAGCATACTGGCCATCAGCATACTGACCATCAGCATACTGGCCATCAGCATACTGACCATCAGCATACTGACCATCAGCATACTGACCATCAGCATACTGACCATCAGCATACTGACCATCAGCATACTGGCCATCAGCACTGACCATCAGCATACTGACTATCAGCATACTGGCCATCCCTACTGTTTTCCTTGTTTTGAGTTGGGTCTGAGGATGAAGTTATAAATAAGAGATAGATGACGTCTAAGGCCCCCATTCCTGCTCAAAGAGGGATTGTTTATACTAACAAAAACTGCCTCTGACTGTCTTTAACTCCCCCCTCAAGCCATTTCTTTTCTTTGACTAAGATCTAAAACAATAATAATCATACAAATAACAGCCTGATAAAGTCTGTGCCGTAGTTGCCGTGTGAGGATGTGTGCTAAATGAATCTTGCTAAAGCCACACACCTCTCACATTTGAAAACTGGCCACATTTACTCAAGGACTGCATCTAAGACTAAATTATACAGACTATATTAGATTATATAGATTATATAGATTATATTAGATATATAGATTATATTACCATTGTTATTCTCACACAGTCTTGAAGAATAAGTGTCTTTTGTCAGAGGATTTGCCACTAATGACACTCTTTACATCGTGTAATGAGAGAATATGGACTGGCAGCTGCTGCTCAGTATGCTGCACATGTTTACCAGACGGAAAAAAACATATCTGTGAAAACCTCATGCCATCAAAAGTAGAATTAGACATGCAGAACAAATGAGTGCAATAACAGTATCATTGTCGACTCTAGTCACTAAACATGTCATACATTCAAAGGGTTTTATGTTTATTTATGAATTATGGGACAGTACACATAGCATGTTGTAGTACAACATCTAAATGTGCCAGAGTTACCCATGCAGACTCATTTTCTTCCATAATCCCATTGGAAGGTTAATGGCAAGACAGAAAACAGGACATAGGCACAAAATATTCAGTCCCTACACATGACAAAGACATTAAAGATGAGTGAAATACAAAACGTGACATGTTAGTAAAATGAGATCATGCTAAAAACTCACACAGCTCACAGATTAAAGACATCAGACAAAAATCACAATCTCAAAACAAGAAAGAGACATTTATTTAAGGTGCAGCATGCAACTTCTCCGGGTCCGTCACCTGCTTGTTCCCCTAAAAATGCTATTGGTTTGCCTGGCATGTTCCACAGTGGCAATACTTCTATTTCCATGGAAACAAGCAAGTAACATTGTCAGGCTGTTACAGGTCAGATCAGTTGAAAGGCAGCCCTACTCACAGTGAAAGTGCATGTTTTCTGTTGTGCTTTTGAGCAATAATAACACCTGTAAAAATAAAAATGCAAATTAGATGTGTTTAATGCAATACTGTGGAACATTTAAGGCAAAGCAATATAATCTCCACAAAGACAAACAGGACAGATCTTCTACCAGAAAAGTTACACTGTGCACCTTTAAGATGTTGAATACATTATAGATTAGCCCATGTTATGCTCACATTTTATTGTCCAGAATCCAGACCAGATTCCAGGAAAAGACTGTTTAAATGAAGTCTTTCTAAATGGATTTCTGTAGTCTCCTCTACTTGATGCTCGAGTGTTTGTACTTAAATTAAAGGGCCCATATTAAGTTATTTTCTGATCTCTGTTGCTCTTTCCTCATTAAAAACAGACCTGGAGTTGTGTTTTGCTTCATTCACACATGTTTAACACACAAACCCTGCATATTCAGGGTTCTTCTCTCAAACTGAAAACACTCCACTTTGTCATGTCATGTCATGTGGTAATCCATGCTCCACTGTGTTTTTAAACTCCATACACCTTCACTATGATCATTTAGATAATTTCAGCATTGGAATTTCCCATCTTTACTGAACTAAAGGTAAAAAGGTAAAAGCTAGCTGTTAACTTAAATACTACCATTTCATGACATTACAAGGTAGAACAGAGCATTTCAGCCTTAGAGATGTAGACAGACTAATAAACCAAGACTCAAACATGTGTGAAGGAAACAAAACACAATGGGGGTGAGGCAAGACCATGGTGGGTTTTATAGACCAGAATGATTTGATTTGATAGTGTTTCAGTGTCTCCTTGTAGAGCCTTTCTATGGGCAGCAGTGTGATCTTGTTTGCTTGGCTCCAGCTCATCAGACAGTGATCTATATGAGAGAGAATTGTAGCATTGAGATATTTTGAAACCTCTAATATGCTTAAAATTCTCTAAATTGAACTGAATTTAGTCTCTCACATTTTATATGCTTTTGAAATAATTAAGAAGTTGTATCCTTGTACCACTTTGCATGATATTGACGGATGTGCTGTTATAAATCAAAACTGACCCCTGTGACTTAAAATATCGGTGTTTCCACAAGTAGTCGATGGCTCTTTTGGGCGCAACATTAGAGGAGTATTGGAGCAGCAGAGCCTGAGTCATGATAAGGACCCATCAATGCACTGCTGTGTTCTTTCTGATTGCAATCAATGCTTTAGTGGCTCAAGTTTTGCCCTCACTATCAGTCTTTGGGATTAGCTCTCGTCTCATCTGTGAGTGTGGTTACATTTTCATCAGCCTTGGGGCTATAGGAAAGGTCAAAGGTCAACGCAACCGAAGTCAACAGATCAAAGGTTATTGTCCTCAAGAGGTGGATGCAGCTATTTTAGGCCAATGGGAGTTTAGACACAGGTAATGAAAATCCACAATCTGCATTATCTTTGTCACAGATAAATGCATTTGTCTCTCTGCAGGTCGCAATGGGAGACCTCAGAAGAAACTATTGCGTGTGTGGCTCCTTCATCACAATCTATAGCCCTCATTTGAACACTGTAGAAGTCACGATCAAGAAGCAAGCCCCAGGAACATGAACTTAAAAAGGAGGGAACCTACGCCTGTGTTGTAACAGCTGGTGGATCAAAAAGCGCAGACACGGGATTTAAAAAAATGAGCAGAGTTTATTACAAAAGAAAAGACAAAGGCTGGGTGCTGGGAGGTGGGTTGGAGGCTGAGATGATCTGTGTGAGTCGAGTCCAAAAAACAGAGTCACGGGGGGATAAACTGACGATCTGGCAACGTGCGCGTGGAAGAAGCCGAGTCTTTGTACTGCAGCTTGATTTGTGATGGGCTGCAGGTGAGTAGTGGGTGGAAACCATTAGTGAGGGTGGTGCCAGACTCTCCGCCCAGGCACAGACAATGGAAGAGACGGCACAGGAAAACACAGGGAAAAACAGGAATCCTTGCCTGTTAAGAATGTATCAGAAAGAATACATTCATAGTGTTTTAAAACATTTAACTTGAATTGAGAGGTATGGACCATCTGCGCCTGAAATGTTATGAATTTTACCCCTATTCAATCTTTGAATTCCATACTGTAAAAGTGTCAAGTTTTTAAAAAAACCCGTAATATAGTGGAGTTACTTTGACATAACAGCACTTTTGCTCAAGTGTCTGCTATATACTTTTATATCTAAATATACACTTATATCTGAAGTATACTTAGCCATGTGTTTATAGCATTGGAGAATAGTTTCTCAAGTTTCACTGAGCACTTTTTGACTTTGGCGTGTCCTGAGCTCGCACAAAGGGGAAGTGGGTCGAAGGGCTTCTGAAGTCACTGAAGTGGGCCAGGGCTTTGAACAGAGATGCAGAGACACTCCACACTGCTTTTATGGAGAGGACTTATCACAGGGATTAGCTCATGTTTTGGGGTTCATTGTGAGCACTTTTTGAAGGGTTACTTTCATTTATTACATTTTACCATATATGTGTATGCCAATGGGTCTTTTTTCTGTGAAACAAATGTTTGATTTGAGTCTATTTTTTATTTTTTAACCCCCACTGGTGGCATGGTGCTTTAAATGTTTCACCAAAAGGTACATTTATAATAGTAATTTTAAAATTACCACTTATTAAAATAATGCAAATCATTCTGTTTACTGCTGCAAAATGTAGGATTCCCACTAATGTACTGTAAAAATATCTCTATTATTTATTTACATTTACAAATTATGTTTCTATTTCTGTGAGTTTCTTTGTGAGATTTAAAAGGACTGGCCAATAAAGCAGATAGCTGTGGAACCCATCAGATAATTATGATTTTGTTCCCACAACATGTAATTCACACCCACAATTTGGCCAAATCATTCACACCAGTTAAGAACTTAATTCTTAAACTTAGAATTACTGAAACCCCCTGCAAATCAAGGGTTTTTAACAGTGTCCTTGTATTTTAAGCCTTGGTTAAAATACAACTCAATCAAACCATTTCTGTTCATTTTTGTGAAAAGTACTGCCAGAAGTACTCTTCTATCACGTAGTGGAACTTCTAGTTAGTAATAAAATGTGGCTCCTTCCAAATAATTCAGATCATAGCTCCTAGCTCCTTTATCTTTGGGGCTATGTCACAGGCTCAACCATAAGACTCGTAGGGACATAGAAGAAGGAGCTTCAGCTGCATTTGGAGAATCCGATCATCCTAACCAGCAGCAGGAACAACAGGGCGGTCATGTGACACTACAGCTGTTTAATAAAACTACAAGACCCACAAAATGGACTACAATAAGCCGCCTGCACATTCGCCTGTTTAATCTCCTGTTTCATGAAAAGTTCAATATGGCAGTTTGCTAAAATGACCCCAGTGTTTGTAATAAACCTCATAGACTCTATGAGACTCTGTGACTGAAAAGTTTAAAGATGAACAACCTCCAACATGTCGATATGCACCCACAGACAGAACAGAAGACATATTCTCCAGATTCACCATCAGCTGCAGCCTCTGCTCTGTCCTTTGTCCCAACAAATATTCCACCAAATCCTGACCTTTAGTCCGTCTGCAGTGGAGCATAGAGCGGTGCAGGGGTTCCACCAGCAGAGTGTATGCAAATTAGCCATGTGACTTTAAGTTTCTATAAATGTTAACAATTAACAATACAGGCCATGTAGATATCATAAAATACTACACATGCATTTGTACACATTGGCGTGGCAACGAATTACATGTTGTGGGAACAAAATTTAGTATCTCTTTTCAGGCAAGTCATCAGACGGGCTCGATAGAGTCTTTTGAGCCTTTCTGAGAAGCCAAATTTGAAAAGTCTAAGTGCATTATTGACATGCATTTTGAGTTACTGGTTATGTGTTTTTAGTAAAGAGATAAAATGGTCCCACACTGCTGGCTGCTCTCTTTGGATAATACATTTACTGTAGTAATAACATGGCATTGTCATCTTGGCGCTGTGGCCAAATGCACATGTTTAATCTTACCTAAGATCACTGGACTGTGTTATCCAAACCACAGTCTCTACGGAAGCATACTTGGACCAAAATTATTTCTGATGTGACATTGTGTGCAAAGCATGGTGGGATTGTTTATGTGAGTGCACTTATGGCACATTACAGACTCCCGCCCAATGTAACTGGATCAGAGGCCGGCTTGGCAGCTTGACTCATGGCTCACATTTATAGCAGCCCTTTCAGAATCACCTAACTGCACTTGAAGTGCTCCACGCCCATTTCCCACCATGACAGTTGGTTTGGTCATCAACTTTCCTGATCTAAGTCAACAGCTGTAGTCTAAAGCTGCAGCCTGTGAGTGGGGACTTAAAAGTAGGACACAGCAGAGTGGCCTGTTTCCCCTGTACCACAGGCAGGACTCACCACAGAGAAGACTCTTTTTGGCTGCCGCGGACACATCCTCGGGGAGATTCATATTTTATTTCTTATCGAACAGTGAGTGGAGGACTAAAAACATGCACAAACGCACTAAAATCAGGATTGCCATCTTCATTCTGATGGTGGGGATGGCGTGCATGTTCACGGCTGTGGTGACGGACTACTGGGCTGTGCTCAGTCCCAGAGTGGAGGTGGCCAATACGACCTGTGAGGCAGCCCACTTCGGCCTCTGGAGGCTCTGTAAGAAACATGTGTACATCAGCCAGGAAATCTTCCAGCAGGGGAAGGCCTGTGGACCCATCAGCCTGCCTGGAGGTAAGACACTTCCCTCTACAACAGCTGAAACGTGTGCATTATTTAAAACTAGAGTTTTATATTTGAACTTGAGTCAAGTGCCCTCATAAAGCACTGTAGAATTACATCATATATGTATGTTTGTGTGTATATGTATATGCATATGTATATATATATATAAACACACAATATGAAAAATATGTGTAGCGAGTCTATTAGTTACAGTGAGGATGTTTATGTTGCTGCATATATTTCCATTATAGTTTTAATATTAACTCAAAGGCGGTTGAGGCTCATGTTGCATACAGGTACGTGTGCCAGAAATGTCATTTAGTGAACACCACACTTATCACTGTCTGCTTTGGGCCGACAGGGTCAAACCACTGAGCCGAGCACAGTCACACGGACAGTGTTACTCCAATAAAAATGTTCATGTGCAAGATTTCCATCTTTAAAGATCTAGGATCTAAACTGCTCAGTAAACACACAAAGAACATAGCTTTACTCTCTGAGCAAGAGATCGACCGATATGGGTTTTTTCATGACCGATGGTGATACGGATTGTTTAGAATTCAGAAAAATAGATGGCCCAGAAGCTCTACCGATATTTTTTTGGGTGATATGTAGGGCAGATGATAGCTTATAAATTATCCCAAATTATGCCATTTAAATGGACTACAAACTCATCCTTTTTAACCACAACCCTTGAAGAGAGCTGTCTATTCACGTTTTTTGCATCCCATCCCATCCAAAGTGTTAAAATAAAGTTTTGTATGCAATCTTTACAAAGCACATCGGCCAAAACTAGATATCATCTTGTGCTGAAGATTTAAGGCCGATAGTCAATACTCCAAAAAGTGCAAATATGGGCCAGTTATATAACCAACCACTATGTCGGCTTGTCTGTCTCTCTCTGGACTGGTTTGTTGTGATTCTGTCCAGGTGAATCCAAACACAGTGAACTGATCTGCTGATGTGGGGTGACTGTGACTCTATCTGTAGTGTCATTCATTTGGATACACAAACAAGAACTCCTCAGTACAAATGTACATCTCAGATTCAGTTTAAAACTTAATGTGGCAACGGTGGCTACATTGTTTGAGAATCTTAAACCTTTGTTCAGGGCACACCTCCCCAGAGTGCGGTCAGCGTCATTGGGCAAATGGTTATTAGATGTTGTTTATCCTCACACTTATGCTACACACCAATCCAATCCAACTTTATTTATAAAGCACAACACTGCCATAGCACGAGTGCCGAGCAGTAGAGCTGTACTCAAAATATCGGCAATATATGGATGCGGACTTTGTGGCGATATGTGTATATATACAGAGCTACATCTTGTGATACTTTCAAACAATATCAGGTACACTGCTGACTTACACACTTAACTTCTCACTACTACATTGTTTACTAGGCTGAATAACTGACTTAATCAAAAGACAAGTGTATTCTAGTATTAAGGGCAACTCCAGAGCATTTTGTTATTCATTATCATCAAAACATTGATTTAGTGAATTTCTAACAGCTTGTTTAAGTGACATCCATGTATCAGGACACATATCGCGACAAGGTAGAACTATCAGGATGTGCATCATATCGTGGGATACATGGTACTACACAGCTCTACTGAGCAGCAGGCAAAATAACAAACATACAAACAGGAAAAGACATAAGACACACATAGAAACAGCACAAAGCTGCTCGCGTGATGTGATGCCCACAGGGAGAATAAATACTGTGACAAAGTGCTGCTCACTTACACACTTGAACATGAGAGCCTGGACTGCACAGAGCACAGAGGGTCCACTCATGTGCTGTGTGTCAACTTTCAAACTCTACTGTCCAAGAGGAAGAGCCAGACAAAAGTGAGTTTAAATTTTATCACTGATCAGACTCAAAGTGCATGCGGTGCTTCCTCTTGTCTGAAGGCGACACAGCTCTATAAATGCTGTTAGCCTCTGGGGAATCCTGTCAGTGACTGTTTCCAGAGCAGCTGAGATCCTGACTCATTTGTGCGGGCGCGGCAGACATGTGCCGAGTATGCAGAATCTGCCCAGGCCCACAGCGGCATGTGGGGAACGCAGCCAAATACAGTGAGAGATATGTTCTAATCATGTAGCTTTCCTTGGCCCTCCTTTATCTGGCCCTGCTGGAGGCCGGATTAACTAATGGTTATTATGATCAGACTTTGTTCATTGCAGAAGGTTTAAAAAGAGCTTTAAGAAGTATGTCCTAGTGTTATAAATGAGCTCAGAAACTTGGACAAACATAAACTGTTCATCAGTCTCTCTAGACAATTCCTTTATTTGGAGAATCCCTCCAGTGTTTATTCAAACTAGAGGCCCGCCAAGCTGTATGAGCCTTCAGTATAAAGCAGATCCCAAACGGGGTCTGCGCCCTGTGGAAAATATGACACTGTGTGAGATGGTATCAGGACGCATTGTGCTACTCATGAAATAATGCATAACAATGCAGCCGATGTGATCAAACTAGCAGTCTATGTAAAATATATACAGATAGCTTTGAAAGTGGATTAATACATTTGTGGCCACTTGAATCCTGCTAAGACTATATATAGTCATATGTATAGCCGACTAAAAGAAGAAACATATAGTTTCATTACAGACCAGCTGAAAGCAATTGCTTTAGTTATAAATACAAGTGGTGTAAATACTCAGCTGCCTTAGAGTCATATGTTGAAGTCCGGAGTGGTTTTGAGTGACAGTGCCGTGTGCACACGTCAGACATATTTGTGGGGCTCTCTGTTCACCCAGACTCTTCCCTCGAGACGCTTACTGCCTCACAGCACCCAACAAACAACATGGACCCCTCCTTCACTTACTTCACACTTGTATTTCAAGGAGCAAAATACAGCAAAAAGCAAATGGGACCAGAAGCCAGAAGTGTACACCACACCAAAGTAGGAAAGGGCAGTGCGCTATAGGAAATGCCAATGATATTTTTGTAGTGCACAGGCCTTAACATGAGGAGACACAACTGTCATGACCACAACTGTTGGCAAGGTAACAGTTATAATACAGCATTCAGCTGGTTTCAGCATAATCCTGGCCATAAAATGAGCAGATAAAGTGGACTATATTCGAGTTCATAAACAAGTCTTCAGCTGCCCAATCATCTGGATCTGTGTGTGGTGACCCCCAGATTAACCTAACATGCAGCCACCAAATACAGACTGACAGGAGATGGTGGGCATAGGCGAGAAGCAGACCAGGGGCCTCATTCATGAAGCACATGTCCCTTGTGTATGTGTGAATGCATGTGTGTGAGTTATCCGTGAGGCCATAGGTTCAGATTGGCAGCCACACTCCTGTCACTCAACACCTGCGTCTATACAGAAGTAATTTACTTCCAAGTATGGGATCATTAATAATGCACGCACACTTTGAGCATCTGGAGATTTGTAATAAATCTAATACAGTATCAGGCTTTTTAAAACTATTATATGTATATTAATATTTATGTTTGGGAGTCCTTCACAGTAGCACTCACATAAGTCAGCTGGGAGTCACATACATAGTTGACATGTCTTTAAGCCTAATTCAAAGGTCCCATTAAACATAGTAGACACGTGGAGCACAGCATGGGTCACTGAGCTCTAACATGACGGTGGTGAGACATGATAATGTGCAGAATCCCACATTTCCACATGAAAGCCCCCTGTCCCTCTGTGAGGCTGTGGAGACTCCGCAGACAAAGTGTGAAACCAGAGCTGCAGATCCATGACACGCACGGGTCTTTACATGAAGGCAGTGTCGCATGCCATGTTACATTCTTCAGGTTAGCAGCAACTTCACAGGCGTCTGAAGGAGCATTTGTGATCAGATGTTAAACAAAGGTTGAAACAACAAACTGATTGAGTAATGTCAAACCCGCACTGTAACACATAACAATCCATGATCTCTGCAGACAACAGCAAAGATCAATCTAAACAGCATTCATTTTCACAGCACAGTATAATAACGATTTTAGTTTTATATGGTGTTTTTCCAAATCAACCAATATCAGTGTTATAAGTTAGTCCAATGAGGTTTATCAGGTCTTCAGTTAATTTATTTTAATAGATTCTTTCTCCAGAAGGTTTAGTTTGTTTTTATCCCTGACAGTTTGGACTGCTCACTTGCACTTTTCCTCAGAGTGTTCAAGTGATGTTGCTGTGACATGTCCGGTCAGCTGATTTAAACAGGTTTTAGCGCTGTCTTTCTACCGATGGAGGCAGGACGACAGCGCCATCTCCAGTCTGACTTTTTCAGGACAGTATCCCAGGTGTGTGAGAGTAAAAAGGCCCCTTAGTTCCGGTTCAAAGTCCTGTGGGCACCTTTCTGTATTTCGATTGGCTCCTTAAATCAGTGACTATGCTTGTTGTCCTCTGTCCCAATGACGTTTGCTCTGTCCCAGTCCATAGTGTGTAAATCGGACTGCAGATGGCGCAGTCGTCCTGCCTCTGGTCTCTATCTATCTATCTATCTATCTATCTATCTATCTATCTATAGATATAGTAATTACTACCTGTATTTGCTTTGTTATGTCTTCATTTGGGCCAAACTTTATGGTACAAGCAATATGAATGTATATTATATATGTAAGGTTATATAGCTCCTATGTCTGTGAGAAAGTATTTACTGTCAAACTCTCTGATCACAAAAAGCCGCAGTGGCGTTTCACGTATCCTCAGGCCTTTTCGCACTTTCCGTTATATTTAAACTGAGTGTGAGGTCCACAGCAGCCACATTTCAACTTTGGCAGTGACACAGCACAACTAGACATAAACATCATCCTGAGAGTCTCAAGTGTCAGCTCTCAGTCCCACAAGTGCCTAATGTGAAAGTCCCACAGCTTTGTCTTTTTATATCAGGGCTCAGATTCACCGTGCTCATGTTTCAGTTTAAACTACCATCATCTCAGGACACTGCCAATGGAGCCTATAAACCAAATGTGTTTGGTAACAATACTAATAAATACATTGTGTGTTTATTCCAGAGGAGAACTGTACGTACTTTGGACACTTCACCCCCGGACAGGACGCAGAGATATTTGAATATAAAACACAAAAAGGTATGTACTGAATTTCAAGATATGTTTTTTTTGTTTTTGTTTTGTTTAACCATTAGTAAAATGTTAATATTTTGATTATGGACACAAACGTGAAATAAGGATTATGTACAGATGTCCAAACTTTTCTCATTAAGGGCCACAAATAGAAACACAGACAAAACTGAGGGCCGATTGAGGGCCATAGACACCACCAGTACAGTGAATACTTCAAATCTACGTTATTATTGCAAGTTAGACCAAACCACTAGACCTTTATTCATGCGTCACATCCTCAATGGGACACATTAAATATTTGATATGGCCTTGTTAAAGTAGATTTTCAGAAATATACAGTAAAAAGTACTGTTTAAGGTAATATGGGCCAACTCACCTGGAAGCTTGAGGGCCAAGAAAAATTGGTCTGAGGGCCGCATTTGGCCCCCGGGCCAGAGTTTGGGCATGCCTGATTTATATATACAGTCTATGGTATGAAAGCAGAGCAGTGAGAAGATGTGTGTCTCACTAAGGGGGTCACCCATAGTTGGCAGACGGAGATAATGTTTTTACCTTGGCATAAAGAAAAAAACACTTTATTTCATTCACTGTGGCCATCCAATTGTGGAAAAGGCCTACTAAAGCATGTCATGTTAAATACAGTACACACAGTACACATATAGCTACTAATGCTATTGTCTATGCTGGTTTTGCTCAGGTTAAAGTTCACCATTACAGTATTCTTTTCATTATTTAAAGCGCATACTATAGAACTGCATTAAATTTATTCTGTGCACTAAACCCCCAGCCCCCAGTGCTTCCGTGTTCCATTGTGTGACCCTGTTAGAGCTAGATACATGTGGAGGAGTGTCACTGCAGATCACACCTCCACAGCATCTCTTCTTACCAGGGTTCAATGGGCCCCTCCCCCCGGCCCCCACGCCCTGTTTCTCAGAGTAATAGAGTAAATGGCCAGCCCTTAGAAGATGCTCTGTCATATGGCTGGAGCTGAGGCTTCCAGCTCTATACTTCACCCTTGCACCACTTGGCTGTACCATAATGGTGTATAAGGTTGACTAAACATGCTACATGTTTATCACTATGGGCATGTCTTTCTATATTTACCACACACTGGTGCCTGCCACGGGGAGCCAATGAATACTCAAGTGCAAGAAGATAGCCGAGGATGCAAATAAATGTGCTGTGGATCTTTAAAAACCAACAAACTCAACAGAATTACAAAATAAAACCATAAAAAAACAACAAATAAAACAACACAAAGACAAATACGAACAACCAGGGAGTCAATATTGCAAAAAAGATGCATAATAATTTTCTGGTTGTGGGTTCACCACCTGATTGTCTCAATAAAGATCTTCTTGCTTTGTTGACACTGTTACACCAACATGGAGACAAGAAGTTACAGGTCAGATCTGTGGAGAGATGACCCCATAGAAAGCATGTTTTTCAAGGTATATTTGAGCTATAAAAACACTTGCAATTGAATAAATGCAAGATTGATAAGTTCAATGCCATACTGCAGAAGATTCCTGGCAAAGCAATAGCATCGTTATGGGGACAAGCAAATGGTGTACCCATCGAGAAGTTACATAGTGCATCTTTAATATAATTACAAAAGAACTGTGATGTAACTTATGCTGTATGGTTTAGTTATGTGTCATTGAAGCACTAGACTCTTTCATTAAAAACTTCAGCTGAAACAGGTGCTCTTTACAAAGCAGTATCTCTGTACATGAGCCCACTTTCCCTGGTTCCCCCGAGGACAGCGCTCCCCCCAGGCACATCAGAGGCGGCACATCAAACTACTCTCT
The DNA here is from genome assembly GCA_019594935.1 of Periophthalmus modestus. Lineage (NCBI taxonomy): Eukaryota > Metazoa > Chordata > Actinopteri > Gobiiformes > Gobiidae > Periophthalmus > Periophthalmus modestus. The sequence continues at coordinate 26,156,359 of JAIEZT010001373.1, read as the reverse complement.
CCATTCAGCTGCAATACTTTTACATGCTATGGAATATCAACTACAGGCACTACAGGCTTTCACAATATGAACTTTATCTGCACCTGCTCGGAAAGGTTTTCAGATCTGATCCAGACGATACTGTTGATTGTGTTTTAATAATAGCTTGAAAGAGATAGTGGATTCAATAAGTTCAAGTTGTGACCTCAAGATCCCTTGTTTACAGTCCTACTTTTACCATTGCGCTTTGCAGTTTAGATAGAAAGTAGTATCTAATAGTATCTAATAGTGCTGTTATAGTGCATATATCTTTTAAATAACTATCACTGTATTATTATTATTAGTACTTTAATTACTGCTTTTTTCCCAGAATACAACATCTCGGCTGCGGCCATTTCTATCTTCAGTCTGGCCTTCATGATCCTGGGCTCTCTGGCTTTGTTATGTTCGTGCACCGGTCAGAAAAAACGTGACTATCTCCTCAAACCTGCGGGCATGTTCTTTGCATTCGCAGGTAAGGACACTAATCATACGTACAGTTTATGCCAATGAAAGTGATAATGGGGAAGAGACAAAATGTATGTTTCATTTGACTTATTTCCATGTTCTCTTTTTTTTTTTCATGCATCTTTATTTATACAGGGAGAGCCCAATGAGAACACTCAGACTCACCTTTCCATATCCGCCCCCTTCAAATACAAAACTGTACAAGCAAAAAAACAAACAGAACACATAACTGCATAGAGGGAGCACTTGCATATAAAACAGCATCATCTGCATATAAATATATGAGACTTTCTCTTAAATTTCAACCAATGGAAATAAAAAAATATAGTAAAAATTAGTGGGCCCAAAATTGAGCCTTGGGGCACTCCTTTGCTGAAAGTTAAAAAAATGTATTTAAACCCATCGGCTACTGCTGCCTGGGTTATGTTTGAAAGACAAGTAAAAAAATTAAATAAAATAAAATAAACAAACCCAAAACCCCCATACATTAAATCTTTTATTTAAACTACATTATTGAGTTTGGGATATCTAATATTATTTATTCAGTGGAGGGAATGCATAAGACGTATAAACACACTGCAGCAATGAACTCACTAAACTCATCCCTAGTCTCACAATGGCACTACGATCATTCATCTGTGTACACACACACTGGAGGCAACATGAGTGAAGTGTCTTGCCTAAGAGCACAACAACAGTATGCACTAAAGCAGTGTTTTTCAACATTTTTGTAACAGCTATTTGCTGAAAAAAGGCCTAAAATATTATACAGCTGTTTGTATTGCTTCAGAATGTCTTGAAAAAAATATCTACCTAAAAAGTTCCACAGCGTACCTTTAACAGACAGCTTGATCTGAGTGTGTTGTGTTTCTCCCAGGCCTGTGTGCGTTCATCTCCCTGGAGGTAATGCGGCAGTCAGTCAAACGCATGATCGAGAGCGAGGAGACCATTTGGATGGAGTACCACTACGGCTGGTCCTTCGCCTGCGCCTGCTCTGGCTTCGTCCTCCTCTTCCTCACCGGGATAGCCCTCCTTGTCCTTTCCATGCCCCAGATGCCCCGCAATCCGTGGGAGACCTGTATGGATGCTGAGCCCGAACAAGTGGAGTGATTTATAACAAAGGCTCTGTCACTGTAGGTTATAAATAGAAATGAACGCCCTTGAGATGCCCAATAAAAATGTTTGGGATATCAGGGCTAAATTTGACCAGTGGCATATACCATCAAAGGACAAATGCATTTTTATTAGCATTTTATGAATTAAGGAGTATTAAGGAGTACTGTATAATATATCAAACTGTATATATTTTTGTATGCTATGACTTTGAACTTTGAAGTGAATGGTGAGACTGAATAATAAACTGCCAAATAGTGACATGGGGTGTCCATCTAAACACTATAGTCGAACATTTGTACCTCACACAAAGCAGATGAAATAGTCTTTTTAACCCCAAACATACATTAGATATATGAAGTAAGATATATGGAATTATGTAGCAAAGAAAAAAAGTTAAATGAGTGCTAAATATTGTCCAAAAAAACAAAAGACAAAAAAAAGGGAAATAAAAGGGAAGGATATTTTTATGATATATGGAATTATATAGCAAAGAAAACAAGTTAAATAACACTAATACTAAATATTTTTTGGGAAAGCAAAGGGTAGCTACTTTGATTATTTGAATATAAAATATAAAAATAGTAGATACTTAACTTTTTTTCCCTTTACTACATAATTCCATATAGCTTAACTTCAAATAATTGGCGTCTTCTGTATGTATCTAAAAAGTATAAAGTAGTAAAAAAATAATAACAATAAAAACACATTGAGTGAGAAGGTGCATCAAAACTTTTGACAGGTAGCATATCCAGTCTAAAAATAAGTCATACACATTGGATTTATAATAACTTTACTCACAATGAGCTCACTCACTAGAACCAGGTTTTTATAGTAAACATGACGATGCTTATGACTGCAGTAGCTTTGGTGTGCTGGTTTGTGCTGAATTTATAATAAAAGTGTTTGTTGATAAATAAACAGTTCCTTGGGGAGTGCTAAAGTCTGACGGTTTGAGCATGTTTCAATTCATCAATACAAAAGGCAATGGTGTTTAATGAAAAAGACTGAGGCAGTTTTCAATAAAAACACTTTAATAAAGAAACAATAAAAAAGAAAAAAAAAATCTTTTTGAAACACAGAGTAAATCCTTTATAACCACCACTGATTCCTCATCATTGGGTGAAAACATCTCTTTCAGAGAAAGTGAGCTAGTTTACTGCAACAAAAGAGGCAGGGATAGAAAGGAAAGGACAGATGTGGCCAGAACGCTGAGCTCCCTAATTGCCAGAGGTTTCTCCCATCAACTTTTAAAGGCAACTGAAGTTCACCAGCTCCTGTCTGAAAGTAGAAATGCAGCTGACAAAAATCCCTTTAAAATGTCTTTGGCTCAATCTCTTCTGCTTCCAAAATAAATACAAAGAAGCAATGTATTATTAGTATTGCACGACTTCAGAAATTAGCCAATGACACCCTTTTGTGGTACTCGCAAAACATCAGGGAGCAACCTCAGCCTTCCCGCTGCATGACAGAAAGAACTTACAGACAAGTACATACGCTCTAAATATTTGTAAAATATTATAGTACTTTTGCTGATAATGTCACAGATTTATACATAATATACTAAAAGATTTGACTCTGTTAAATCAAAGTGTTTTTTTTTCTAAATTTCTTTTCTTCAAATCAATACAAACTGATAAAACAACTTAAAACCAGCCATTTTCAACATGCATGAAAAAAAAAAAAAAACTTTTAAAAGAACTGATTGTTTCATAGCCGTGAACTTCAGACAAAAACAAAACGACAAATTCATAAAGATAGCTAAATAGAACTATTGTACAGTGAAGGAACTCATACAGGTGCAACAGAAAGTCTCCTCCAGACGCAGTTTAAAAACACAGGTGTGGGTACAGTCCACTTCTAGAATTATTATTTTTTTTCTTAATTTGCATAATTAAAAAGGGGTGTCACCCCATCGCTTTCAAACATTTCTACAAAATGGAGGTGCTCCCAAAGTTCAGGTTGTCTAGAAAATGCATATGTACAAGGTGTTGTTTTCTGCCAAGTCCTAAATCTGGATTAAGCTATGCCTCGCCCACTATGTTAAATATTTAGATTATTTGAAAGGTTAAAAATCTTCAATGGACTTTTGATTTATGAACCTCAAAATAATTTGACAATATGCCTTTGTTAGCACACACCGTTACACCATCTACGTGACATTCCCTTTCCTTTTTTCAGCGCAAAATCTGACATGTTTGTTTAAAACTCTTTTAGTCAAATGTCAACTGCTGCAAAAAAAAAATTTCTGTGTATTGCGGGATGTGGAAGGTCTATAAATGGAGTACTTAGTGCTCTTGCCTGTCACATCGTGGGATCGATTCCCAGACAGGCCTTTGTGGGTGGAGTTTGCATGTTCTTCCTGTGTCTCAGTTTCCCCCTACCACCATAAACAGTGCTGCTCAGTTTGGACCACAGTGGCAGTACACAACGTCACAGCGGCTCAGGACTAACACCCCTGTGATCCATGTTATTTTGTTGTGCAACTTGAATGTACAAAGACAAATGAAGAACTTACAAACGCATCTATCTACCCTTAATGTTCTGTATATTTAGGGACTAATGTTGCAATGCAGTTGAAGATTTAGCCAAAAAAGGTAACATTTCTTCAAACACAAGATTGGCAGTGTAAATTCCAATAGTAAATTCCTTTCTCAGACTTTCAGAGTACCCTCTTTAAAAACACTTAACATTTAATTTGTCCCGCAGGTACAGAACACACCAGCTTTAAGGACTGCCTCGACCCATCGACTGTCACAACAGAAATAATCTTCTAATAATATAAAATCTATTGTATTGGAAAGTGAATCAGAAAATGTAGATTTTTTAAATTTTAAAATTAGAATAATTTAATGACTGTTGTTTTGAAGAATTCAAAGCCAAAAATAAAAAGCAACCACTGAGCATAGCCCTAGCATGATAAAGGTTTTGGAGATGTCTATAGCAATACCATTCAGTCATTATTTTCTAGTATGTACAGATTAGAGAAAATTTACTCCATGACTTTACAAGGTCCGGTCTAGTTTCAGTGTCGGTTACCGACTTTAGTCTGTTTCCCACAGCTACAGTATTATGAAAAAAGACATCCACTCAAATGTAAAGAAAAGTCAATCTATAGAAGCAAACAACCCAGGAGGATGTGGGAGGCACGAGGCCAACCGACTTTTGACCTTTTTCTGTTTGTTTTTTTTAGTTTTTATAACTTTTTTTTGTTTTTCATTTTTTTCCCTTTTTATATGTTTTTTTTTCCTTTTGTTCATTACATACATATACAAGTGTAGGTAATATAATAAGTATATATTCATATATACATAATATATATGTATATATATATATACTAGTAATGCATTCATTTTATATACTTTTTTAAATTGTCACAGATATGTGAAGGATGACAAATACAAAAAAGCAACTAAAATTATAAATCAAAACTACAGAATTTTTTTTTTTATAAATGCACTATTTTGTATGTTTAGAAATATGCTGTTTTTTGTTGGTTTTAAAAGAAACATTTTTCAATTTTTATATCTATTTTTCACACTTATTTGTTTGGTGGGGGGAGGTGACACTCTGACATGGGGAAGTATGAGTAGTACCCATTGCTACTATTGGAGCCTCTTATACTGAGCTCCTGCAGTAGAGACAGAGGGTCACTGTTCTTCTTCAGCTCGGGCCGGGCCGCTCTGGGTTTAGGTGGGGCACGCAGGGCACTGGCATATGACATGGTTGGGGCCTTGCTCAGGTGAGGAGCCTGGCCCGGCTCACCTGTGGGGGGTTTGTGTGGGTGAGGAAGTGATTCTACGGGAGCCTGGGGAGGTGGAGCTTTGTTATTGGGCATAAGGGGAGGGAACTGTCCAAGGTGCTGAAGGTGTGTCTGAGCTGCTCCCTCTGCGTTCATCTGCTCCTCACTGGGGCGGTGCCCTTTAGACACTGTGAGGCAGAAATGCAAAAAACAGATTGTTGATAAGCTTGAGAAACGTATTCTATCATTATTAGTATACTTTATATAACATATATATAACAGACCAAATAACACAAACCTAAAAGGTCCCGATGCTGACCAAGTGTTCCAGCTCCATTACAAGGAACATTCTGGTAGGGGCTGGGACCACCTCCATTGGCTGGCCAGGGCTTGTGAGAGGGGAACGGGTGGGGACCATGTGGGTGCTGTAGGTGCGGGACATGGGATCCAGGAACACAGGACTGTGGTGGCAGAGAGTCTTCTGGGTAACTTGAGGAGATCCGGCGCTGATAGAGAGGCCGACCTGGACCTCTAGGCTCATACTGCGGATGAAAACGAGTAAACAACAAATGCATGAATGGAAATGATCAAACCATAACAGAATGTGTGAATCTGAGTAAAAGTCAAAAGACAAAAGGTGTATGTCTAAGCATTTTTTTTTCCTTCAAATTTTTTTAAACTGATCATCTTTGAGAGAATACAGGGCAAAAAAACTCACCTCATCTACACTGTGCAGAGCTGTAGGTGCTGACGTCCGGGGGGACAGTGAGTGGTAGGACTCCTGCTCTGGGCTCTGGCTCTGCTGCTGCTGCTGCTGCTGCTGCTGCTGCTGCTGCTGCTGCTGGAGTTGCATCAGATGAATCTGCTCCTGTCTGCTGGCGTGCGCCATCATGGGCAGTCCATATGGAAGTCTGTGGCCTTGGTTACCCAGAATGCTATTGTGCTGTGGAGGGCTTGTGGTAGCAGCTGCTCCCATGGGCCATTGTGGCTCCTGCATCAGGTATTTCACATGGGCGGGTGGGGAATCGGACGTTTGAGACTGAGGAGGAAATCCTTCACTGTTAAAGAGGTGATTGACCTGCTGCTGATGTAGAGGGTTGTTCAGGACAGTGTCAGTGAGAGGGGCGCGGCCTGCATCATGGGAATAGGCTCCTGAGGGGAACATGTTGACGTGGTTTGAGGTGGGTGTCAAGAGGGCGGAGGGGTCGGCTGAGGCCCGGGACTGTCTGTACTGCAGCAGCCGCGACTGAGGCGGGGGCTGCAGCTCTGACACGTCTCTGGAGTCGGGCTGCTCTTGTGGAGGCATCTCTCTCAGCAGGCCTGGGTACCTGCACACAGAACGTCACCCAGAATGTCACAACCAGCTATTACTACAGATGTTATATACAAATATGAATTTACTGTGAGGAGAAGGTCTCAGACCTGTTGAAAGGTGGCCCAGCAGTGGCAGATGGAACTGCCTCCTCCTCTGCATTGGCACTAATACCCCATCCAGCGGTGCGGAGTAGGTGAGGCGGGAGGCGGGCCAAAGCGGGCTGGGGGAGGTGAGGGAGGGGCTGGGGCATGGGGAAGGCCACAGGGCCTTGGAGGAGAGCTCCTGCTGCCTCGCCCCACTGGCCCAGCCGTGCTGCCTGCTGCTGCTGATTCAGTGCCTCAAGAGAGATGGGATTTTGGAGATCTGGGGAGACAGGAAGCAGAAGAATTATTGATGAAAGGTAAGATGTGAAGTGTTTTGCTCAACAACACAAATACTGTATGAACTGATTACAGTGGGATTTGAGCTCTACCCTCAACCCACTATGGGGCTAATTCAGAAAAAACAGCATCTCCAAACTCACCCACATTCTCTCCATCCTGAACGTCCTCACCAAAACTGTTGACCCTGTGGTTGTGGGACAGGCCTGGATGGTGGCCCCCTGCAGATCCCATTGAAGTCCTAATGGGAGCATCTTCTGCACCTGCAGACTCTGTTCCATCTGCAGTGGGGGAGTGAACAGCCCTGTGAGGACCCATGGGCCCACTGAAGAATGATGCGGTGTGGTTATTACTGCTGTATGCAGGACTGAGCTGCTGTTGTGGTGGGTGCTGGACCCTGTAAGGAAGCCTGGACAGATACTGTGGGGGGAAAGGTCGCCCGCTGGAGGAATGAGAGGCAAAGCCAGCATTGGGCGGGGCTAAATGGTAGTTCATATTTCTTTGGGCAGTGGAGGAGTCTTTTCTTTGAACCATTACGTTGTGAAAACCAAGACTGTCTGTTTGGGAGTCTAAGTTTCGATTTGGGCTAACCTCTAATTCCCCCTAAAATGAAAAAACAAAATATATTATATACCAGTGATAATGTCAACGTTTTAACATTTTGATTATTTACACGCAAGTACTTGCCTGTTTTTCCTTCATATCAACATTCTTTCGTTCTGGTGTATGAAGACGGTTTTGTTCTGACTTTGGACAGTTATCCAATTTGCCTATAAAATAAAGAGAAATAACACAATAAACATCATTATAAATAAAATTCTCATGTCATTACCACATATGTTTTGACAAACCATTTCTGATAGGTTCAGCCTGTATTTCTTTGTCTGGACTGGGCTGACTCATTCCCAAAGGAGAGGGGTGGGCTACCCCTGGGTATGGAATAGGGGAGCCTCTGTTTGGAGCTTGCAGCAGGTTTAAGTTGTAGGCATGCATGGCTGCCGGGTGGTTCATGATGCGGGGATCCACAGCGAAGCGGTTCTGATAGCTTGGCCATGGCAACTTCAGAAAATAGTAAAACCAAGTTTTAGTAATAAGCTTCAGATAATAATAAAGACAAAAATATAGGACATTACTCACAGGGAGAGGCATCGGCATGATCCCTCCATACACAGCTGGGACATAAAGGATGCTGGCTCCAGTGTGAGGGTCTATCCTCTGAACTGGACTGGGGGATTTGCCAATACCAGTCTGTGTGGCACCCAAAGGTGGTGTAAATGCTCTGATAGGGTTTCCCATGAGCACGGCTGGATTAGGTTGAACTGCAGTAAGAGAAGAACTGTCAATCAAAACACTGCATCAAACATCAATTTTTCCCCATAAAATTTAGCTAAGGTACACTTAGCTAGATTTAGGCACAGAGCCTCTCTCTTGTATGCATGCAAAATTGTTTTGCTTCACTGCATTAGAGTGACACACTAATCCCCCAAACAACCCTGGGCAATCATGTCCCTTCTGGGCTGGTTACATCCGACTGGTTTATATCAATATATAAAGATGTGCTGCTTCAGTGTAGGAATGAAGGAGGAAACAATGCAATACAGTGAAAAGCTAACGCATCCATAATTTCACATCATGTCTTCATTTGACTTACCATATCCATCAGGTGGAAGGTGGTCTGAATGATTTGAATGCTTTCCCTGCAAAGAAATATAAAGAGAATAAAACATGAGACAAACGGTAAATATAAGTAGCAAAGGGAAAGACCTGCCTAAATAGAGCCCTGCTGATATACAGTGAGATGTCATCACCCCATAACAGCCCTCAGACCAGCACTTATTTAGGGGGGAAAATGCACCATTAGAATTAGAGAAACAAAAAAACTAATAAGAACATAACTTTTACAAACAAACAATGCAGATGGGTTTTACGTCTGCTGCGTCTGTGTGTTAAACAGTGAGTGTTATCTGATTGAGCTAGTAAAGGGAAAAGTGTCTGGAGAGCGGACTGGAGCTGAGCTGCTCATTAAAGCCCGTGGGGGATGGCAGCAGGCTGGCAGCTGTGGTGATTTCGTTAACCTTTACCTCGGGCGAGACGGCGAGGACAGACAGCACATGAAGACATCACAACCCCAGCAAAACAAAACAACAACATTTCCACAACCTGCTCTGGCCATTAAAAAATTCCAAAGCTAAGTGAAATAAGAAATTGTGTAATCACCTTTAAAGATAATGAATTCCATTACTATAACTACAGAACGATGCTAAGTAGTTATCCTTGTGCATATTTTACCTTAGGAGGTGACTGCTGTGACTGCAGTTGCTGCTTGTTGGACACAGGCAGAGCATGATGGTGGTGTGGGTGGAGGGGCTGGGGGGCAGAGTGGTGCCCCTGCAGAGGTCTCAGAGCGCGGGGGATGAACTCTGGGGCCAGTGGGTTAAGGACGTAGGTCTTCTTCAGCTCCAGAGCCTCCAGCTGAGCCTTGATCTGCTCAAAGGTGATGCCGTGGAGACTGGAGTTTTGGTGACAGATGGAAATAAAGTGCTCCCAGAACTTTCTGCAATGAATCCACAAACAATGAACGTTTTAACACTGCCCAGTAAACATTTTGGGATGTAGTGGTTAGTGGATTACTATTATTATGTCAAGGAATCAGGTTAACAGTCATTTCTGGGCAATGTAGATCTGCATATCATTTGACACCACCTCTCATCATGAGTTAATATTGATAGTTCATTTGATGCATTCATGCTTTAATATTTATCAATTTCATATGTTCATTTAGTTTATTACAGAATAGGTAGATCAATAGAGTGACCAATGGTTCTAACAATTATAAAAGACAATAAAGCTTTATGTTTGTCATGAGAACAACTTTGACAAAACTGTCACTTGAGATATTTCATGCTAATTATTGATGCATAACTATCACATCTGAAAAAAATAAGACTGATTTACCTGCAGCGGCCAACAGAACACAGTGCTATGGGGTCTCCCACCACAGCGACCAGGGACTGTGCTCTGGTTATGGCTGTATTCAGGAGTTTGTAGTTTGAGAGAAATCCATAGTCCAGATCTTCTGTTGAATCCTCCACGAGCTGCTCTTTCCGCTTGATGGCAGTTTGTTTGTGCTTACAGGTGTGTCGGGTCCGCACAGTGCTCAGGAATAGCACTCGGAACTGTTTACCTGCACACACGGATTTACACAAATACGTTTTGGGAATGGGGAAAAAAACCTAAGGCTGAACAAAAAGTCAACTCTCAAACTAGTCTTTTCTAGTCCTTATCTACATGCATATTTAAGTCACGATTTTTATCAAGGCACTAACTTTCAATTTACTTTACATAAAAACATGCAAACAACTACTACTATTTCAATTTAAATAAGAAAAAAATACACATTTTTTTACTTGGTCACATGGTTATTACCTTGAACATTGAGAACTCTTTCCACACTGACTTCATGCATCCTCTTCTTTCGGAGTTCAGCTCTGATCCGAAACACCTGGTCGGCATATGGCGATACCACTCCGATACTGCCCTCATCCAACTTGCCCCATGCTACAGGCCACTTTTTTCTCAACTCCTCCACTCGCTCCACAATTTCAAAAACCTACAAGGAAAAATATTAAGTGAAGGAAACAATGGCCTACTATGCAAAATAATGTATTTAGTTGAACATAACATTAAACACTTCTGTAAAGTTGCAAGTGTTAGCCACAAATCTCGTTTTAACTATGGTCCCAGTGAAAGATGTGACCTGATGTAAAAGTCACAACAGAACATAAAAAAGTATGCAGTAGACATTTTTATTAATTTGCGCATTCATGACATTAAAAATCAGTTCTGTCAAGTCCTGTATTGAACTGGCAGGAAAGATTGGAAGTAAAGTCTTTCACAGCTCTCTCTATAAGGTACAATACCTCTGCATTATTGTAGTAGGCAGTGCTGTTCTTCTCCTGTACGTCTTCTCCTCTGGCTGTGAAAAATGTCAGTGGGTAGAAGTCCTTATGTGATGGCTGCTTCCCACTTGCCATCAACTTCCCATCATAAAATAATTCTGATGTGTAGCTGCAAAACACAAACAACACATGTGAACAACTCTTGGTACTGTGCAATTGACCTATGCTTTGATGCTGTTGGGGCAACCTGTCAGGAGTAATGGGGGCCATGCAGTGCCCTGGGGTCCAGATCTCAAACTAAACAGAGTCATGACTACCTCTGCTGAAAGATTTTCTTTATTGTGTGGGTTTTAATTCCACATTGAAAGGCCCCACATGGGAGCCCCTCATGACAAGCACTGCTAGTAGCCATGCCACAAAATATAATAATTTATGTCAATGGATGATATAAATAAAGACACAGAATACCCTCTCATGGTCTATAACCATGATACAGTGGTAGTTCACACTTACTTGATAATGGCTTCATGGGATCTGTAGTTTTCACACAAAAGGATGCGACAGGGGAACTCAAGAGGGTAGTGCTCATACAGCCGATCCAACAGGGACACGTGTAGATTACGCTCTCGAGCAAACTCGCTGTATACAAAGGGACTGAGCTGCAAACAAAAGCAAAAAGAAAAGGCAATCATGGCCTCCTGCCATCATACTGGACAGACTTTTGAACCGACTACCTTTGTGTTTGCCTCAACACTAGCTACATCAGGCTAATTTTGCCTTGCTTGCTACTGCTACAGTAAGTGGTCATGGCAACAGCTGCAAAGCTTTCTTCCACCACAGAGAAGGACATGGTTAGGTCCCGGCATCTCGAGCACGCCGACAGAGCAGCTGCTTTGTTGGTAAGAGCTTTTAATGTCACCTCCATACCTACCTACCAAGCGCAGCTCTTGGACATGACCAATGTTGCTAACCCTACGACATTACCACTGTCTCTGACATTTGCCAATGTTGTGCTGTGCAGGTTGTGGGCAAATGCATGGCCATGTTGGCACTACAGGACCTGAGCGCCTATGTTGAAAGAAGCAGATCGTTTTGACAGGTGGATGAGCTTGTGTCCTGGGCTAAACCCCACAAAGGGAAACCTGTTTCTAAACAGAGACCTTCCCACTGGATTGTGGAAGCAATTTGATTGGTTTATTCCACTGCAGGCCTCCGGGCCCATTATACCAGGGGCTTGGCAACCTCATGGGCCTATTTAAGGGGTGTGTCTATCCAAGACATCTACGATACTGCTAGTTAGTCATCTCCCTTGACATCTGCAAGGTTTTATGGATTGGACATCACGTCTCTCTCTGACCCATGCTATTCTCAGCGTGGGTTCTAACGGAGATGAGCCCTGATCTTTGGCTCTTGCTGACGCCTTGACAAGCATCATGTCATTGTGATAAGCTTCTCTGGGAATAAAGGAGTCTCCATAAGCCATAGTGAGACAATGTAACAAAAGCTATGAAAGAGAACTTTAGGTTACATCTGTAACCCCAGTTCTCTGAGTAGCATGAGTGAGATGTCTCAGCAGACCGCCCTTTTTGCTGCTGAGTGAAGCGAGAAGAGGTGTGCTTATTGATGTATTATTGATCTTATGATGGATGATGTCGTGTCCGTGGCATTAATAGAGGGTACCCACGTCATGACATCACCACTGCCAGCTTCTCAGGGCTTGCCTATTGGTTTAAGACTACTGTGAATACACAAGGGGGCATATCCCATAGTGAGACATTCAGGGTTATGGAAATAACCAAAAGTTTCTTATATTTTTTCCACATAGGAAGACAACAATTTAGGCTTTAATCCTTGTGACTGAAAAAGCTTGAGTGACAGATTTGTCTTATCAGTGGCTGTGGTTTGCCATTTTGCATTTGAAAGAGGAGACAGTGACAACACTAGTGCGGTCATATGTTCTGTTCTTCAGTTTAATTACTTTGAGACACTTTCACCAAACTAATGTTCAGAAGCAAAGCTACTTGTGGTCCACATAAGTCCACTACATACCTGCATATGGTCTCCAGCCAATACAATGCGAGTGGATTTGTTAGCTAGAGCAAAAGGCATGATCGTCTCACACTCCATCGCCTGAGCTGCTTCATCGAGGAGGATATGACTGAAGAGCCCTGTCCAAAACAAAGAGTTCATTTAATACAAATAACAGTATTACCATTATTAAATCAGGGCACTTTTTAATAGAATATCAAGATTTATAACGGGAATGAATGCAATGCACTAAGGAGAAACAGGTATTGCCTATGTGGGATTAAACATTAAAGCATTCAGCATTTCTTATTTTATACTGACCGTTTTATCTTATCCTAGTTTTAGTTTACATGATAGTCCTGCAAGGTATGCATTTCAAGAAATAAACCTCACTGTGCTGTCGAAATAATACCTTTTTATGAATTTATCAAAATGAGTAAAGAAAGTGCATTTAAATCTCATCACTGGTATGCTCTTTGTGCATAAAAATTACAGTTTAGAGTGCCTCTTCTTTGTAGGTACATGTGTTGTCTCTGTAAGCCAGTAAGGCAAGCTTTTGTGGAGGTTTTGAAGGGAGTGGAATAGTAGTCGAACCCGGATTTCAAAAGCTCGAATGGAGCCGAGCAGAGTGAGAGGAGGGGATGAAAGGGCATGGCAAATGAGTGCAGGCGCAGCGAGTGGAGAAGAGAGCGGCAGAATAACAACCAGCAAACAGTCTCCAAAGCCAGAGCACCACTTCTCCAGCAAGTAAAGATATGGGATGTGACGGCAGAAAACCCAATAAACCCGAGGACTGTCAAAGAGTAAACAAACAACAACAACGTGCCCTGGCAGAAGAGAGGTGGAGTCATCTGTCAATGTCCAATGAAAAAAAAGTATACAAAGTATTAGTTGTTTATTTTAAAGTACAAGTTTACAGAACTGTTTGCAGTATGTGCATGTATGTTTGAACAAGTGACTCTGCTCAGGTGGTCAACACTTCTTCAGGAGGGGCATCAAGTTTTAATACTACAACATTAGCCACTCTTGAAAATGTGCAAGTGAGAGTAAAAGCAGTAAAGTAAAGTAAAATTAAGTGAAAAAAGTTCAAGAGTTAACAAGTACAATAGAACAAATTTGCAGTGCGTTGATGGAGCATACCAAGTAGCCCTGTAAAGAACCCCAGTGTTGTGATGAGTGTATTCGTAACCCTCTTTTTAAATAAAATGAAACTGAGTACTGTTACATTATGATTAATCACTCGACCTGAGGCAGACAGCCATGTTGCATACATAAAGCTCAAACTGTGTGTTATTGTCATAAGACCAGATAATGTGCTGTAATTGTGACTACTACGAGAACTACCCATGCAAACTAAAGCTTATTCTATTGTCCTTAGATATTCATCATGTTTAATGATCTATACTGACTGTATAAATAGTCTAGAGGACAGTATAGCCTTTGCATAAACCTATGAGTAACAAGAGGATGATTTGCTTGAATAATTCTAGCACCTATTATATCATTTAAAAATCAGCGTTTCAAATTCATATACACCTTGTTTTGAGTAATGTACAGCGTCCTGTTAATAATTCAGACACTTTTCATGACCCATGCTATAAACTGCTGTCATTTGGGAGCTTGGTTCAATGCAGCTCACTTTGATCCATAGGAATACATGCGGGCCAATTTCAAATTATGCTCATAAGTCACTCACGATGCGTTTCCCCTGGGCAGTGGACTACACATTAAATACAGCCTAAGAGACAGCCACAGTCTATAGGGCTCAGAGCAGCTGATGTGAAGGCGCTTAATGTTTCACCTGGGACACAGCTGCCTGCTCTCCCAACACATGTCACAACCAAATTATACAACCTTTCTCTAGTCTAATAACACTGGTTGTGTTTGAACAGAACTGCAAAAAAGAACGTAAAAAACATGCAGAAGTAAAGAAGTTCATGCCAATAATGTACAGCTGTATTCATGTTAACTGTCTGATTATTTTGTTTTTGACTCTTTAAATTGATGCCAACAAAATGAAATGGCATGAGCAATAAATTGATACATTAAAAAAAACAAAAAAAAATAAATGTTAGACAAACAAGCTACAGTCATCTTTGTGCTTGATAAATCACTGTGATTAGCCAAGTCAAGTCAACATATAGCCTCTTTTCTTAGTCGATTCTCTAATATAAGCCTCTGTTGCAAGTGCATTGCAAATCTTGTCCAATGATCTAAAATTTCAGCCTATTTTAACAAGCCAGTCTGATAGCGTTGAACAATAAATAATAATAATAAAATAGAGGCATTATAATTAGAATTGTATTTTTTATTTTAATAATAGTATTATTTTGCATATGTTCAACACATACAGGAACACTAAAATTTAAGAGATGCCAACGGTCACCATTTAAATAACGTTCTTGTTTCAATAGTGTTTAATCTCAGCTTTACTGTCTAATCACTACTTATATCCTAGAATTATCATGATTAAGCTTATCCCCAACATCTACAACCCTTAATAATAAAATAAAAAAATAGTCCTTCAATGCATTTTAGAGCAAAAACTCTTGTAGGCAGACCTGTACTCAGATGGCATCTGTCTAATATATATATATTAACACCAGGATATTGATTAGTAAGCCGTGTTGTTAAAAGACAACCCAACAACAATGTGTGGAAAACAAGGTCACTTGAATCCTGGAGTTCAGGTTGTTACTGAAAATCAGACTTGTTTCTGAGACTTCGTCGATCCCAATGCACAGTGGGAAAGGAGGAGAAGATGGAGCATGGGGAGGAGGTTTAATGATATGAGGTACATTAGAATCAGACAGATGGTGTTCCCAAGCAACACACAAAGCCCCCACTGCTGACACATTAGAGCTGGTTATTAACCCGCACTGATAAATTGGTTTGTTTTCAGGGTCTTTTACAAAACTTAAATGAGTTCTAGACCGTTTGAAACTGGGCGCCTGCCAATATCAGCCAGACAGTGTATTCACGGGGGAGAACCACGGCAAAGTAGTTGAAAGGATATTTTATTAACACATTTTGAATATCGATTTTTAAGGGAATAAAAACATCATGAGGTTTCCAGCGTGAGAATGTACAGCTAAACAATGCTTGCTAAGTAGAAAAATAGATTCAATCTGGAAACCCTGTCATAAAATAACAGTTAATTTATACTTAAGTTTGGTCAAATCATTTGAATCAAGCTTGATACCATAGACTGTATATATAAATGAACATGGCTAACACGCTAGCTGCTGTGTTCCAAATAGGAAGTGATCATGGGCACACTTCAGGCTCCATCCACTCTGGCTCCAATTCACTTTACATTGAAAAACTGTCACCCCTCTCTCTGTAACTGCTGCAGCAAGCCAAGTCATTTTTGGTCTTAAAATGTTTGTTTTAACCTGCTCTATTATTTTTCTATTTTATCAGTAAATACAGATATGAACATTAATAATGGGCAAATCAGGGGCATTCTTTCCCCGACACCTGGTGTGTGCCTAAATTTAATTAATTGACAGCTTTACTAAGAGCCTGGTCCCTGCCAAACCAGTGTTGCGGGTGGGAAGGGGCATTACCTTCAACAATCTCGCTCCAGATTGGCTCTTTGATTGCTACGATACTCGCGGTCGGAATTACCAAATTCTTCCCTATAACTGCTAGCCTTGATGAGCTTCATTTGACTGGAGCTATGGGTGACCTCGCACTCACTTAGTATCCAGTCTATGCTTGATACACTGTAAAATGTGGTAACAGGACTGGTGGGACTGACCTGGCTCTAGGTCGAGCTGGCAGAGGTACTGGGAGGTGCTGAGGGTGACCACAATGACGCGGTGTCTCAAGACGTCCTCCTTGGTGGGCATCTGGAAAGTGAGGTGTGTCCCCGAAATGAGACAATACTGCTGGACGACCGGGTGCACCGTTTTCACCCAGCGGTTCCTGAAATATACCCTGAAAACCACACATGGTAACCAACATTAGAACATATGACAGGTATTATAAAAGAAGAACATGATTAAATATGCTCTGAGCTTGCCTCAGATTTCCTCTACAAATTTGAAATACCGTATTTTCACGACCATAGGGCGCACCGGATTATAAAGGGCAGTTTCAGTTACGGTTGCTTTTTCTGCATTTAACACATACAAAAGGCGCACTGTTAGCCCAAGCTAACTCGTAACTTGCGCGGCACGGCCTCCCAGTCTTTGTAAAACTGTGTTTGCCGTCTGCTATCCATCGCTCCCACGATGTTCGCAACTTTTACCCACGCCTTATGGTTGTGAAAATACGGTAATTAATTATCATCACTAAACTTTCTGACACGACTGAGTCCTTGTGTCTGAATTTTGGACGAGCAAAAATATTTCACAATTTTTCTTCCTTTGTTCTTGCTTTTATTCACTTATAGTTGAAGATTTTCCACTGTCCTCTGAAATAAAACGAGTTATGATGTGTGGCTGCACTATTGTCAGCTGTCAGCCCAGGTCAAGTGTGGCTGAAATGTAGAGCAATCTGTTCATTAATAACTTCCAAAAATAAGCTAAAAACTTCAACATTTGATTAAATAGAATAATGAAAAGGTAGTTGTAAGAGACAGTAACTGGTATTAAGGTATTTTGCAGTATTAAAAAAGCTTCAGACAGCATTGACAGAGCTTTTTTATGTCTCTCAGTCTGTGGAAATCATATACCCCTCTCATGCCACAGATAATGTAAACAACCAAGAAAGGAATATTCCCAAGTCTATTTTAATCCATGTAGGCCTGTCAAGATAACACATTTTGAAATTCGATATATCACTGCAATAAACATTAACAATAATATTGAAACAAATTTATGCCACTGACACAAAAACCCAAGAGCAGATTTAAACCACAATAACAATTCTAAATCTACAATATTGTTAAAATGAAACACCTTGCATCTGTAATGAGTCATAGAAGTGATTAAATCAACCTTTTATGGCTTAAATCTTATAATTTAGTCAAAAAATAACCAGAAATTTCCCAATAGTTCAAAGAAAAAGTACACACAACACTGACACTTAAAAATATTGTTCCAGTAATTATCGTGAGAGGTCTAGTCATGTACATCTGTAATCACTGTAGGCTACTGATAATGTGTTTCCCCAAATCTCTGCACAGTAAAAAAGTAGGCCATAATCAAGGAGTAATATATCATACACTAACTCCTTTTCACTTAAAAAAGTCCGGTTTTATTATGCATTGAATTAAATCAAACCTATTCGGGCATATAGTTAAAAAAAAAAAAAAAAAAAAAAACTGTACCTGAGAGGTCTGGCGTGTGCATTTCCTGCGTCAACATAAGGATGAAGGTAGTCCTTAATGTAAAGGTCAGCTGCACTGTTGGAGTGTGTGCAGATGAGGACCCTGTAGAGACAAAAGACTCAAAGGTCACGCTACACACAGGAAATTATTCTGTAACTCTCCACAGCAGAAACCCTATGTTCTACTTTAAATAAACTATCTGCTACTAGCTACAAGTGCAACAATCAATAAAGAGTGGTTATGTATTCAAACAAGCTGTTGCCTTAATAGGCTGTACTGTAATTTTGACCTGAAACAAGAGATTTTAAGTAAAAATCCTAACTCTAACCCTCCATCTCTGTCATTCATATATAGTATAAAAGAAAAATCTATATCAGTGATAGTCTGGAGTACACAGTAGGTGAATATATAGTTATATTGTCTTATATTATATAATTCATTGTATATGGATAGTTAATGTATAGTGATGATATATATAATGTATCTAAAATGTATATTTATTCATGTTACATATACACCATCTTTCCTTAGAGAACAAATGTATATGCGGTTCTATATATATGCATATTCATTTTTCATATATATTATGGCATCCAATACACTGCTTCTATATAACTATTATAGCAGTATATATCATAATGATAAAAAATGCCAATATAGAATGTTATATATATATATATAATCTATATATAACATATATATATATTTAGATATATAGTATTCTATATTTAATAAGACGAAGTATATAATAAAAGGAGTAATATATTATTTAATGCAAGACGAAGTTCAATTAATAGGAGTGACACACACACACTTGTAAGTAAAATGCTTTATATCTATCTCCAAACTCTTTCTGTAGGGAGGGGCAGTGAAAAAAAAAAACCTATGTCTCCAGAGCTGGAACTACCCTACTTGACTTTTTCCCTAGTCTACACACAGTGAGGGGGAGAGATACACATACATTCCTAGTTAAAGAAGGATCCATCGCACTTGTCTTAGCTTTTAAAACATCCATAATTCATTGTAAACATGGAATAGTTAAGGTCCATGGAGTGAACTGAAATAAGGTAAAATCTTGTCTAAAATGTAATATTTATTCATGTTACATATACTTTGTTTGTGGCCATCTTTCCTTAGAGAACAAATGGAAGCTGCGGATCCTCTGGGACACATGTGTAAGGAATGTCCTCTCCTTCTAGGTTCAGATGCCCTTCATTTTTTTTTAGCTAAATTGACGGCCCATTTGGATATCCATTTCTCCATGGCATTCAATACACTGGGCTTGTGCTTTTACTAACTGAAACAATGGTAATCAAACAGCAGGTTCCCGTGTGAGGGGCATCTACACATTGACCTGAAAAATCTCACTAACGATAAAAAATGCCAATACACAGAACGTTGGGCTTTTGTTTGAAAACCCAATGTGTGGGTGGAGTACCTGTTCAAAAACGCTCCATGTATAGATTAGCCATGGAAGTGGCAGAAACTGGCATAATCTTATAAATAACACCCGCTCTGTTGCACACAATTTAGCTACTCAGTTATTCTATGTTTAAATGTCAACCCAACGGCTTCTTGTGTCCTGGAGGCAAAACGTAATCCAATAAACACCCAAAGACCCCACTGCCAATGTCTACATCACACCCTCAGTCTGACCTCACAGGCAACTTCCATGTCAACAAATCTTTATTGAGTTCACACCAAGTGCAAGGAAGAGCAAAAGGTGCTGCAGTTCCACAATCACAAAAGTGCAAGGTGAGTCCACTCCAACAAAATAATATCCAAACCTGGTATTGTCCTGGCGGAGGATGTGTTTGACAGCCTGGGCCAGGGTGAAGGTCTTGCCTGTGCCATAGGGCCCAATGATGAGGATAGGGGGCAGGGAGACAGACACAGGGGTGGTGATGGCCAGGATAGCTTCTTTCTGCTTGGCATTCAGGCGAGGGTCTAGCTGTTCATCCCACTGCCTACAATTTCACAAGATTCAAAATAAGGATTAAACATGATGAAAATGGAAAAACAGTTGTTTGATTGTACAAGATTGTCAGATGGTATTTTTTTCCAGACAAGAAATGAGGAAACATGATTCTATGATGTTTCATTATGGGCAGTAAAACAATGGACTCCAATAGATGATGTGTTGTTAATGTGTCAACACTCTTTCATACCCCCATTTGTTCCCTGCATATTTTAAGGTCAGTCTGTAGTTCTAGCACACAGACCATTCTGTGACCTTTCCTAAATGTTAACCGTAATATGCTAATAACAGTACTTCTGTATCAATTACTTGGTACTTTTATTAAAAGTATTCAAAAGGAAAACCTTTATAAATTGAGCCTAATCATTTATATTGGTGACTATAGCTCCATTTAACAAGAGGAATTTGCCTGACCCCATCTCAATTCAACACCACAAGTCAGACATCATCAGTAGTAATGCTGGTCTTTTAAAGGCCACTAGAATCAAAGAAACAAAAAAGAAAGTTTCTTTTTCCAATACACAATTAGCTATATCTGTTCTTTTTTAACTTATCCCTAAATTGTGGTAGATTGACTGTAGCACACTTTACTTTTAGATTAAATGTGCCCACCAGGATGCAATACTTTGACTTCCAAAAATCCAATTAAACAAATGTCACACAATCAAAGTGAGTTGGCAGGATTGAGCAGCAGCTGTGAAAATGACAAGAGGATTATTTTTGACTTGTGCTCTTGTGAATACGGATTTCGGCATGTGTCGACCCACCTGTCCAAATGCAGAGACATCTAAAGCTTAGAGGAACTGGCAGCTTTTCTGTGAGCAAAGGCTAATACACAGCCATATAATGTGAGTCCATAGACTTATCCTTCACTAATGTTTGAAACAAGTTCTTGTGCACTTAAAAATATCCATGTACTTTGGATAGAATATCAATGTATAAAATAAAATGTGTTTTATGCTTTGTATGAATGTATGAGATGGACTTGAACGGTGTGCTTTGGACCTGTTGGGGCTCCAGGGGATTGTTGGGACAAGGCTGGCATCAGGAAACAGAATTGTGTTGTCTTTGATGCGGTCCAGAGCATAATGCATTTCACACAGTGGCAGTCTGTTCAGCTGGAACTGAAGCTCCACCTGAGGCAAAGAGCAAAAACATATTAAATGTTCAATCTCTATAATAACTTTGTTGCAGCCAATTGGCAAGTCAACACACTTCTTAAAAATAGGTTTGGAGCAACAATAAATCAAGGGCTTAGATGACTGAGTAGACCCCATAACACTATATTAAGAAATGGACTAAGGGAGTGTGACGTCACCCATAGCATTTAGCTCTAGTCAAATGAAACTCATCGAGGCTAGCAGTTATAGGGGTGAATTTGGACCATGAGTGTCATAGCAACCAAAGAGCCATTGTCTGTTATTAATGTTTGTATCTTGAATCATGGACAAAACAGCTAAATAAAAACACCAGGATCATGTAGAGCAGGTTAATACAAACATTTTAAGACAAATATGGCAAAATAGTGAGGCTCACAGCAGCAGTTACAGAGAGAGGGGTAACAATTTTTCAATATAAAAGAGAATTAGAGTCAGAGTTGTTGAAGCTGGAAGCGCGTTCATGCTCACTTCCTGTTTGGAACTCGGAAGACCCTGACAAATCAATGTGTCAAGTCCATTGCGGCAACCCCAAAAAGTAAACAAGAAACCGATAACTCCCAAATATCTACATATATACAGAGGCCCGTCCAAGACTTAAAGACTGATGCACCCATGTAAAACGAAAAAATTAAAAATTCCTCTGATGAAAAGGAAATGGCAGGAGGATCACATGCAGCAGAATAAGAAGATCAACTAAATTTTGATAATTGTTAACAATGTTTTTCTATAGCAGTGCCACTACAGTCAGTCCTTGAAGGGCCCATATTACGCTGATCTGTGTTGTTTCCTTATCACAAACATACCTTGAGTTGTATTTTGTTTCATTCACAACACACAAACCCTGCATTTTTAGGCTTCTCACTGTGTTTTTTACCTCCTTACACCTTTACTAGAATCATTTGGATCATTTCAGCCCTAGAATTGCCCATCTCTACTAAACTAAAGGTAAAAAGTAGCTGTTAACATGACATCACACATGATGGAACAGAGCGTTTGTGCTTTGGAGATGTAGACAGACTAATAATAAAGGATTACCGTATTTTCCGGACTACAGAACGCACCTGATTAAAAGCCGCATGCGTTAATTTTAGAAAAAAAAAACTTGTACAAGCTGCACCGGATTTTCAGTTGCCAGTATCCCACGTAGTTGTGGACGCTCTGGACACGGGCCCACGAGAGACTTTACATGTGAAACAACATAAAGAAGGAGGAAAAAAAACAAGGACGACAGAGGAACTGAGATACACACCTGCAGCCGCAAATCATATAGAATAATTGTAAAAAAAAAAGTTTTCTATTTCACGGATTTCGTTTATACTAACCCCCGCGATAAACCAGACCACTGTCTTCTTATCACTGTAAGAAATGAGTCACTGACAACAGGTGACAAGCAGACAGGTAAGGAACAACATCCACTCTTTTCACTTTTATGTCTATGTTGCTGGGGAAAATGTTTTTGGCGCCACGGAAAAAAAAAAGTATAAGCTGCACTGCACCATAAGCCGCAGCGGTTAAAAAGTGGAAAAAAGTAGCGGCTTGTAGTCCGGAAAATACGGTACTCAAACATGTGAATGAAACAAAATACAACTCCAGGAATGTTTGGAAGAGGTAAGACTAATATAACATGGCTTAAATCTCAAATGGTGCACCCTGGTCCTTTTTAATACACACCTGTATTTCCCTGTCTGGTAGCAGTCCTAGCTCTTCACAGCAGTCCTTGCAGATCCTAAGAAAGATGTAATCCTTGGTCTTCTCCTCAATCACAGCCTCATAGACGCGTTCTTTGACCCCAGGTGGTGGTTGGCAGCTGGCACCCTCGCGGCCCAATGGTAAAACAAGGACTGAATTCACCTTGGTCATTACTAAGCGTCCTGCTAATGTGTCCTGTTTAAGCAGAAAGCAATGTATTGAAAGTGCAATCAAGTCAAGAACGTTTGTGATGTGTATATACTGTATACAGTGTATACAATGAATGGAGTACCTCAGACAATGTTTCTGTCAGTTTGAAGCGTGCAAAAAGTTGTCCATTTTGGGCATACTTCGCTCCGACTGAAATGCCTGTGAGCATAAAGCTTGTGACGAGCTGGAGGTTGACTTTAATGTTGAATCTGCATGGACAAACATTGGGATATCAGTTTAGTATAGTATGTTTTAAGCAACAAAATGATAAACTGGTAATAATATGACCAAGTAAATGTTCCAACAATAAAATCATAATGTGGCATAATAATTTACATAGTTACAAATTTACACCAAAAAAGTATGATTTGTCTCAATTTACATTAATTAGTACATAAGTGACATTAATGTTATTTTTATGGCAGTGCTTGTTTTTTTAGAAAAAAAAAAAATTATTATAAAAGCCAAAGTGCAGCAAGTTATATTGACATTTTACATGTATCTTTAATAATAAAAGAAACTAAACAAAAACTGGCATAGAGTGATGATCAGCAACACACTGACAGAGGGAGACAAATTCAAAAGTAAGGGAAGCCTGACACCTAGAGGCAGGTTAATGCTATTAAACAAGGATCTACTAAAGCTTATTGGTATAAAAAACATTTATTTCATACAAACTTCACGTGGAAGTGAATGTACTCACTTGCTAACTTCCTTGTATTGTGCAATCTCCTCTATATAAAGCAGATCATGCAGCCGGGCTTGGTAGTTGTCTTTGGTGAGAGTTTTGTCCATTACAGACTGAGTGAAGAGCTGGTCAGCTGACAGGGGGATCTGGTAACGCGACAGGAGGCTGCGCTCCATATCCGCCATCGTCTCATTGGGTGTGAACTCAACAATGGTCTTACACGAAGCATCCCAGCGTTTTGCTGTCATCAGAAGCTGCTGTCTCGCAGCCATGAGATGTTCAAGATCTAATATATAAAAAACATACACATTTACATGCATAAAAAATTATAATATATATAGAGATACAACCATTACTTTAGTGTATGGGGCTGGTGCAATAATGTGGACACTTTATGGTTGCGCAGTGCATAAAATGGATGACGGATATTAATAATGGACACTGAATAATAAAGTTTATCTTTATCCATCTAGATTAAGCTTGTAGCTGTATCTAGATACATATTGTATATATTTTTACCTTCAATTGAGGCTGCATCCACCATTATTCTCTGCATAAGTACAGGTTCTGACCCGAAGTCAAAGACTACCGTCTGTCGAAAGGTACCAAAGATCTCTGTGGTAAAACCAACTGCGACCTTGTAGACACAGTGGTCAAGGCCATTGTCTGTGGAACATATAGATGTCATAATACAGACTTTTGATTACAGTGAGAGCATGCGTCTTAAAGAGCATGAAACAAACCTGATGCTTCTTCTCCTGAAGTCCACTCCTGGCACCCTGGGGCGACCGACTGAAGCTGTTCCTCCACTGAAACTCCAGTGATGGAGAAGTGTGGCCGGTGTGCGTCATAGAGCAAGGCGATCCGGTGCAACTTTCTAGCGGGCTAATCAAGTACATAAATGACTAAATAAGACAAAATCCTCATCCAACATACAACTGGAATCATAAATTTGCATACCTTGCACAACAAGGAGAAGGTCCAGGAGTGGGAGGACTTTTTGGTAGTGACAGTAACAGAGAGGGTGGAGCTGGTTTGTACATTCACTCCTTCTAGACTGTCACTTAGCTGAGAAGAGAACAAGAACATGATTCAGAGAATGTCTCAAAAGTTACCAGGCAGACTTTCCTTTTATTCAAATGAAATGAATTTCCTTCCAAACCTGGTCTTCACACACTCACCACTTTCTCAGGGGAGAGCGAATTCATCCATTTTTCTATCAGTGTTTCCATGTAGTTCTCCGTGAAGTGCTTGCTCTCTTGTTGCTGTTTGAGGCGGATGAGGCGTGAGGCGTAGCGTTTCTGCCACTCCATCAGCTCCTCCTGAGAATGGGCTGATGTGCACTGGGCTCCATACCTACACAGGCCCTGCTCCAAGTACCTGGATCACAGTAAAGAACACAACTCGTGTTTGACGAATGTAGGTGTGTAGGTCTTCACATTCCATTTTAAATGATTACAAAGGCAACAGTCATTTGACACTTCTAGTGTTTCCTTACCTTTTACAGAGGGTGTACTCCTCGCTGCTGGTAACTCCTCGAGGTGGAGGGCGGAACTGCCAGCCATCTTGGAGCTCTGTTATTGCATAGTCCAGAGGTCAATTCAGCATTTCTTAATTTTGATAATTTTGTTTTTTGTTTTTTTTTAGTTTAACAGCATTTACCTTCATCTTGGTCTTCAGTGTATTCTGGCGCCATTTGTGTATTTACAGCCTAAACATTACAAAACAAGTTCAGGTGGATTCTGTTAGTACAGGTGACACACGATTTGATTAAGGCAAAATGCACTTACCTCTACTTCTGAGAAGAGCATTTTTAACCTAGTTAGGTCTCTTGAAACTATTCCATTCTGTAAATGTAAAACATGCTTTGAGTATTTGGAGATGAAAACTATGTTGAATTAACACTATTATCACTATCATCTTTGGTAGTATTGCACTGTGCCATATTTGGCATAATCATTACTGTGGTTCTATTCATAATAAAGATCTATCATTATGTCCACTTTTTATAGACGGTGGGCCGAGAGCACCTGTCTGCTTTCTTTCGTGAAAACATAGGTCTCCATTGAGGGAAGACACAAAATTGGACATAAGGAGAATATATTTTACTCAACCAGACCCACGTTGTCACCACTTGAGATTCTTGCACATTTTCACAAAATTCCAATTTGTATCTTAAACATTTTTCAGGCTCATACCATGGCCCTAAACCAATAGTATACCAGAGACTTTGACAACGAACCAATCAGCAAGGAGCACCTCACAGCTGTTCACTCACAACACAAACAGCAGCTGGAGGAGCTTCATATGAGAATAATGCAAGTGTTAGAAGACTGTGCACATATGCAGACAACAAAGCCGTAATCTCTTGCGTCAACGTAAAGTCACCACATGTTTATAGATTAGTTTAAGATTTCCTGAACTGACTGACTCTCCTGGTTTCCTTCTTTTGTGGACAGGTTTTGGTCTTGGTTATGATGTTATGCAATCATTTTATAATGGATTGATGGTAGAGGCGCACAGTATGAGTCTCAAACACTTGGCACATAATAAGCGTAAAATGTGATCAGACTACTGCAACAACCTAACTTTACACCATGCCCCCAGAGCACATCTTTGCTCATGGTTGGGACCATGAACGGGTGGACGGAGTTTAAGTCAGCACAAGAATATTTTCAGATGTGTTATTGGCTGATAGCAGAGGATCATCATTGTGAAAGCTTTTTTCGCCTCAAAAAGTGTCAGAGAAAAGTTGCAATTACCAAAACACATGCGTGAAATAAGAGTGGTGACAAATGTATTTAGATTTGCTGATAAATGTAGATCAGCAGAAAACAGGGTCCTCCCTCAGCAGAGATCCATCAACAAAGGCTGTTGGCCCACCGCTTATTATAGAAAAGGTAAGTCATACCAGTGCTTCTCCATACAAGGCTTTTGAGAGGATGCTGGCCACCTCCTGTAGGCTGCCATCCAACAGCATGGCACGCAGGCTGGCCTGAAGAGAACCATCTCCCCTGGACACATCTTCTGCCAGGACTAGAATTAACCATTTTTCTTGTTAACATGCATTAGTCAACTTGCATACATCACAGGTATTTGTATTTTCATCAGGTAAGCGAGCAAACTATGAAAAAAACAAACAAACAAAGCAATGTTTCCTCCATGGTCACTTACCATGTTTGCAGTCTTCATCAGCTTCCTCATATTTTTTCTATTGTGAGAAAAGAATTGAACACAAATGTTAGTCTGTCACATACAGAACAGTCATTGTATCAAAAACTCAAAACTAAACAGCTCATCATTTCTGGCCTGGGACAGTATGATTTTGGTCATACCATATTGTGATTCAATGCTTATTTTTGTTTATTTATTCTTGATTTAACTAGAGAAATCCCACTGAGATGCAGAATCCATTTTTCAGGGGAGTCCAGGCCCTAGGGAACCCTATTGTACATGTTATAGTGGCACTGGAAACCGAAGCATCCAGAGGAAAAGTATGCAGGCACAAGAAACATGCAAACTGCACACTCTTGGGAGTCAATCCCAGGACCTTACAGCGAAAGGTCCAAACCCACCTGATATGACCAACCACAGTGAAGTGTGGCGTCACAGAGGCAGCATGCGTCTAATCTTGAAGACATTTACAAAATATTGCCATATTTTCTTAGATATTTCTACATTTTCCTCCATAATTGGATTTCTTTTACGAGTTTAGGCTTTGGATCTCAACATAGAATTTTTACAAATGTATAGCAATGTATCTAAAGCAAAGCACCCCTGCGCTTAAGTACAGGAACTTATTTGTCAATACACCAAGAAGTTGCAACATTCTGCTGGTTGTAAATGCTTGTAAAAATGTAAAAAGAGTAAGCTTACTAGCTGCAGCGAGGCAGCGATGCGGTACAGCAGGGCGCGGCTGCGGAGGGGAGCACTAAGGGCTGGAGGACTGGGGCTCACTGAGGTTTGGGGTGTGAGTGCCACCAGAGCAGCCGAGCTGTGGCTCACAGCCGCCTCGTACTCCCGCCGGGCTAACGATCTACTGGCTTCTTCACATGACTTCTCCGCTCTCCTGTCCGCCATGACTTAGGGACAAACCACCTGCAGGACACCAAAACATCTGATCAGTAGGAACAAAGCATAAATAAATACATCTATTCAATAACAACTATTGATTGTTAATACAACTTTAAAAGAATCAAAGTATCAAATATCAAGGCATTCTCTACAAATACTACTTCTTTGTGCAATAGTTTGAAAGTAACTGCACAAAATAAACTTCTTTTAATAAACTAAGCATCATACATCTCAATCTATTAATGTCTTAGTTAATGTCTCCATTAATAATTTCTGACCTCATTGACCACACCATATTTTTTCACACAGGTCATTTGAATAGGTGTCCTAGTTATTTGCAGAGCTGTAGTGGTGATGTGAGAGGAAGGTCAGAAGGTGCTGTGTATCCTCCACCTCTTCATCACCTACATAGAACGCCTCAGCTCAACTTCCACTGCTGCACCGATGATACTCAATTTGACGTCATCTCTACTAGCTTCGTATCACTAGACCCAAAGTACCCCTCCTCCTCAGTATGAAACCTATGTTCATTATACACACCTGCACTCACATAGCACACACCCTCAGCTCCCAATATGAACTACTCAACACAAAAGAAAGTCCTCCTTAAACCCAGCCATTTATCCAATTACAATGTGCTTTAATTGTTGGGAAAAAAATCTGAACCTTCATTTTCAATTCATCTGATTGATAACTTGGTCAGGTTTGTTCAGATAGATAATGCCATACTGTGGAACATTCCAGGCCAAGCAGTAATGTCATCTACATGGAGACAAGTAGGTGGAGTGGATCATCTCTTCACCAGAAAAGTTAAAAAGTGCAGCTATAATTTGTTAAGGTTAGATATCTTGCAGTCCCATTCCTGTTTTGAAAAAGAATGGCGAGAAAAAACTACGGTTGCCAAAAGTATTGAAAATCAGATTCTAATCGATACTAAAACTAGTATCAAAACCTATTATCAATACCTGCTCAAATGAGTACCATCCATAGGACAAAATTAACTTTTCCTGAATAATCTTGAGCTGTTTCAGAGAGCAGGTACTAGTAGTAGTACAAAGAGGAGTATGGAGCACTACATATTTAATATAAAATAAAGTACTACCATTTAATGTTAAAAATCACATTCTATTGTCTAAAGTGTTTTATTATCATTGTGGTATCAGAATTGGTAATGAGTATCGAGTCTATTTCTTCGTATCAAAATTGAGATTGTAATTTTAGTATCGTGACACTAGAGTACAGTGGAGAAAATAGTGGGGAAATAGTGTAGCCTTTACAACGCAGAAAAGAAAGAGACAAAATTGTATTTTCCGACCATCAAGCTCTACCAATAAAGTGGTGTCTTAATTAAAATAAATAACATTGTGCAATAGTTTCATCTTGACAATCAGAATTCAGCAGTGATTAGATGGAGCATCATGTTCTTGCTGACTCTAAGCAGAACAGTTCAAAATATAAAGTACAGTGTGACCTGCTCCAGAAAACATCAGCCACAAGTGTGCTTGTGGTGATGTTGATCCTTGATCAGTAAACCGGTGACGTCTGTTCCAATTTATCATAGTATCAGTTTTGCCCTGAAGACATGAAGTTTTCTCATGAAAACAGAAAAAGATATAGATTGTTATAGTGTAAAATATACTATAAAATGCTTCTTTAAATGTTTTCTTACTTTGTGTATGTATTAGAAAGCAATTAAAGTGTAAATTAAATTACAAAAAAGAAAGAACAGTAATAACAAAAAGCTAAACAAGATATGTAACCCCTGGGATTGGTTTAATATAAATTCTATAGTTGTTTAATATTTTCGCAAATGCAGGGCTGTCTGGATAACAGATTTAAAAAGACTAAAAGAGGCATTCAAGTTTCACAATCACGTTGGACAATAATTAGATATCAATGTTGTTATATTTTAATGCAATTAAAGAGCACTTTCTATCAGATGACAAATCCAAGGAGGCATTTTACACCTCTATTTATAATCCCAAACTCCTAGTGCATTAAACTAACTGAAGTTTGGAGGGACAGACTGTTTGCACAGGCAGGGTTCAAGCAGATTCACATTTGTGATGAAAACATTTATGAAGAAATTTCATGACCCCTGTCAGATAATGGAGAAGTGCAGACGTATTTCCCAGGTCTAGTGTTAAAGTGAAATCCCAAAGACACAGAATACGAACAGCCACAGCAAAACTGCTGATGATCTGTTTGGTTTCAGGACGAACAAGTTAGTGTTTGGGATAGAAACTTATGAGGACGACTGTGGGTCAGTGGCGGCTGCCTGGTGAAATGCACAAATACAGCGGATCTTTACACTGACATTATGTTTGCACACGTATCTTTGTCTATGAAACAAATGCGCGGCTATTAGTTAGCCGCGTGGTAAAATATGGCTTTTAATAGCACCAAAGAGGCAGGCTCACGGTGAGAATAATGCTAGCTGGCTGGTTTGTTAACGTTAGCTAGCAGCTAGTAGCATAGCTCATCGAAACAAAACGGGATTTGGGCCCAGGATGTGGCTCGGTGTTTGTGCGCATATAACTGTTGTGTCATTACACTGACATCTTTGCACAAACCAGATGCATTTGTAATCATCTTAATTGTTTACACAGACAGACAGCTTCATTAGCGATGCACTGAAAAAGACAACTGGTGGGACTGAAAATGGGAAGTCAACACTTACCTAGCTTTACTTTCTACGCCATCTTGGATCCACTTGTCAGACCCATCGCAAAGCATAGTGGGATGTAGCGCTCTGAAGGTTGTTGGAGTACAATGTGCTGCTCTGTGTGCAAATCCATACTATTAATGTCACTTATACTCCTCATTTAGGTTTAAATAAATCCAGGACAAATATACATTTCATTATTTTCAATTAGACTTATTACGGTATTCCTATTAACAAACATTAGGGTTTATTAAATGCAGCTATAGCGAAGATCTGTAAATTAAACCACTTAATTTAGTGTTCAGAATAAATAACTGGTTAATGTCAATGGTGTGTGTGCCACCTCAGCTAGTTACTGAATAAACCACCCCTTTAACAAGGCAAAAGAAAATTAGAATAACAGTAAATGATTATGTTTAATGAAGTTCTACATTACAGTAAGTGCAATACAGTTTATTAGTACAACAAAGTCAAACATGAAGGCATGAATAGCTTTACAAAATGAACAGGTACTGTTTATTTTCATTTTAACTGACAGTACAAAAGAGACACGGTGTTGAAGTAATAGCTCCACCAGTGTGTATTCTGTGAACATGTTTATTAAAGGAAAAAAAGAAAATACAAAATAACTACAGTAATTTTTACTGCAGATTGTGAATCATCTCCTCCTTGGCAATCAAATGTGTAGTCTTGTTGACCAGTGACATAAGAGAGTTGAGTTTATGGGACCAGTCATTAAGTAGATCATTAGGATCTTTGGGTCTCTGAAAGTTAATGATGCCAGCCAGACGGTCTACTTTGGCGTAGATTGTTTTGTTTACAACAAGGTTGGATAAGAACGCCTCAGACTCCTGTGGGTGCAGAGAAGAAATACAAGTAATGAGTGAAATAAAATGTACTAGAATAAGGTTTTTAATGTGTGTGCTAGTACTTACATCTATAGAGAGGTCAAGCAGTCCTGCCATTCTTTTCATTGTAATTCTGGTGTAGTATTTAGCCATTATTCTGATATTCTACAAAAACAAGAAAATTTATCTTTTGTTATTTCAGATACAAACAAACTGGATTCATGTGTAAATCAGGACTTACATGCTCCACAACTCTGTTCTTGAGGTCCTTCCACCTCTTTTCTCCCTCCTCGGTGTAAGAGAAAACATCTGTGGCAGGGCTGTCAGGAGAGCCCTCTCTCAGCTCTTTTCCATAATCCTCCACAAGAGAAGCCCAGCGCATCAGCTCCATTGTGGTGAACTGCTTCAAAAGATCCCTTGGGTAAAAAGGGGAAACTATTTAGAGACATATCATCCTGCGTGTAAACATGGACCACTAATCTGAACAGTATAATACATACTGTACTTCCATAATAGTGTTGCCATCTATAAATAACAAAAACATACTTGTATTTGGGGATTTCTTCAAGTTTCTTGTCAGTACTGATTCTATGCACCAAATCAGACTGTTCATTGTCATAGGGAGAGAGAATCACATACAGCACCACACTTTTCAGGGCCTAAAATAAAGCAATTGAGATGTAGGAGTTAAAACACAACACAACCTTTAATTAATAAAATAAAAAAGCTGATGGTATACCTGTTGCCACTTGCTACTATCCTCCAAAATGCACGGGGTGTCATAGATTGCACGATAATGTTTACAGATGGCCAGGTATGAGCCCTCATGTTGATCAACTTGAATCATCAGGTTGTAATACTTCAGTTTTAGCTCCTGGAGTGATTAAATAGATCATTGTAAGTATACTTACAGAATGGACAAGCTGATCTGTAGCAAGAAAAAAGCGGGTTGGCGGTTGGCTTACCTCGGTCCCTTCTTCTTGGAAAAACTTGGTGTTTATTTTCTTGCTTATAATTTGTGTACGTATGTAATCTTTCACAGCAATGCAAAGTCTCATTTGTTCCAAGATGAACTCAACTTTTTCTTTCTTCTCCATTGACCCATAGGTCTCTACCTAAAGAAAAAGAAAACATAAATGGCTCCTTAAATAAGTAAATAAAAGGCACGTTTTTGACTGGTTTTGGATCCTAGACCAGTTTGCCTTGGAGTCTTGTTGTTAAGGGTGAGCATGCTTTGCCAAGTATATTGACAAGACAAAGTATATGGTAAGAAATTATTTTCACAAACACATTCAAATATTCAAATCTGCTCTAAAGCCATGGAAACAAGGCTCTAGGTTCAAAATTCATTTTGTATAATGATGCACGTGTTAAAGCCAGATCCAGATGTTCATACCTGCAACTCCTGAAGAATAGAAGCTGCCTCTTTAACATCTCCACTCTGCTCCTTGATGCCAGCTAAGGTCTTGGTCAGTCTGGCACGTTCAATCTCTACATAAATCTATTTGTAAAAGCACAGAGGTTTTAGGTATAAGCAAAGATCCGACTAAAGCAAGGAACCCAGCAATAAATGCTCAAGTTAAGAACTGCCAAACCTTTCCAGCTGTTACAGTGCGTAGCGTGTCAATAAGCCTAAGCTTGATGGTAAGATCAGAGATGGTGTCCACATACTTGTAACACTCCTGGACCATCTTGGCAACAGCCTAGGTTATCAGAGAAAAGGTGATTAATTAAAATTATATTTCATAATGGTTAATAGTTTCACCTTGCTAACAAAACCTTCTACCTGTTTGAGCTGGCTTCTCCTTTTTGACAGCAACATAATATTCTCATTAAGGGCATCCCAGTCCTTGGCTTCATAGCACATCTGGACCACAGCAACAAGAATCCTAGAGGTGGAAACCATGTCTGATGCCTGAAAAATAAATTGAGGATTAAAATGAAAACAATGGAACTATTAGCTTTAACTAGGGAGAAAAACTGACTACTGAACCAGCAAAACTTAAAAAAAATCTCAATCTGTTACCACATGTTATACGCAGAATAAATACTCACTGTTCGTGTTTGTTTCTCCAATGACAGCAAACTTTCGACAGCTTCTTGTAGTTTCCCGTCCTTAAACATAAATGCATGATTATAATATTTATTTGTGAGGCTGCTGTAGAGTTTAGATGACTGGGCTAAATACTTGTAGCATTAGCATTGCAAGAATTGAAAAGGCCAAGCTAATGAACACAAACTGTAGGCGAAATACAAATGCGCCCTTAAACTAACGACTAACGTGTACCTTAATAGATAAATAACTAAAAGTAGTAAACCAAATTAAACTGTGATAACCCAGTACAAGGTTTACGGTGCTGCGGATGCTAGCGCCGCAGCACCATGACTCAGCCGGGAGCACGTCTCCTCTCTGCTCTTACTTTGGCCATTTTTTCGCATTCAGGCAGCCGCTGATCTACAGTAGAGCTGTAATCAACTTCCATTTTTACAATCCGTCCATCGGATCGCTCAGATCGTTCCTCAGACATGTTTGATCCCTGTTAGCGATGATTAGCAGACGGTTCTTTTGAATGGCTAACTGAGCTCCTTTGCACTATTTTGCTTGTCAAAACGAAAGGCGAAGAATCAACCAATCAGAGAGACGCGCGAGACGGGTGTCCGACGCGCCTGAAGGACCCAAGAAAAGACCCCAAGACAACTTTAGATATTAGGCCAACTACATATTTATCGACTTTCTGTTAAAGCCACCTAACCGTATAATTCTTGATTAAATTTCAAATGTTTGCATGTTGTTTTTTTGGCACACTATCAAAGTTAGTTTGCAGTTAGTTTGCTGTTAGTTTGTGGCAACTCCATAGGTTCCCCTGTAGGGGGAGACATATATTTATCATTGGGAGTGTGACTGAAAGCCTACATTACATCACAAGTGACAAACATTTTTTTTAAACAATGCGTGGACAAACGGTCCTAGCTCATGTTTGGCCTATTAGTTTATCTATGTTTAAATTCAGTTTTATGCAGCTAAAACCTGGAACAATCTTCCTGAAGATGTGAGACAAGCCTCTACTTTAGCAATGTTTAAATCCAGGCTCAAAACAGTTCTCTTTAGCTGTGCACATGACTGAAAGGTTTATATTCTGCACTCTTCTCTTTTAATGTTCATTTTATGATAATTATTCATGTTTTAATTTGTTGATTTGCATTGTGATTTTATTGTCTTACTTATTCTGTAAAGCACTTTGAATTAACTTGTGTATGAATTGTGCTATACAAATAAACTTACATTGCCTTAAATTGGTTGATTTATAGTTAAAGCGTTATGGTTCTAATTTTCAAAAGTCATTATGATCCCAGGTGAGATGATGTTCTGAATGAATAAAAAGGTTCACCTGTGAATGAAAGTGGTCTAGTCATGAATAGGTGAAATATAGTCCAACCTATCTTCTGCCTGTGTGGCTCTGATTTTAATTTCACTTTAACAGACTGCACTGCCCCCATAAATCAAACAAATACAGGTCAGTGGTTTTCCTGCTGGAGGCTGAGAAAGTCCCTAAGCTCTACGTTAAAGTCAGGTTTATCTGTTGTTCAATCTCTACATGGTGCCATTAGGCCAGTTAATACACAGCAATAATGTGTCCTACCACAACTATGCAGATGACACTCAGATCTATGTCTCACTGGCAGCAGGTGAATATGGATCAGTAGATTCACTTGGCCACTGCATCCAACAGATCAGTGTGTGGATGCAAAACAACTTTCTCCAGCTACACTCAGAAAAAACTGAAGTCACAGTCTTTGGCCCACAGAAACACAGAGGAAGTGTGGGCAGTCACCTCCAGTCTCTCTAAAACCTTCCAGTCAGGCTAGAAATCTAGGGTAATAATGAACTCAGACTTTAACAGCCGCATCAAATCAATAACATTTGCAGCTTTTCACCATCTAAAAAACATGGTAAAAATAAAGTTCTACTGTCAAAGACTTGGAGAGACTCATCCAAACAAGCGTTAAGACAGCTGTAGTACATCCAGAACACTACTGCTTGGGTCCTGACTAGAACCAGGAAGTACCAGCCTCCTGCTGGTGCCCAGAATCAGGACTAAACATGAAGAATCAGTTATCAGAATCACTTACACAAAAACAAATGTAGCAGCAGCAGATATTTTACTACTATAGATATAAAACAAATGTAATTGTTTTAGAGGGAAATTTAGGCTGCTGTAAACACACAAGCCCAAATAAAACTTGATATATATTATTTTCAATATAAAAGCATGGGCTTTTGGGGGCCCTCTGGTGGTCTCGGGGCCCTAAGATGCTGCTTAGTCTGCTTATAGGCTGGGCCGGCCCTGATACAGAGCAAAAGGATGCACTGTAACCTCATTTAAAAGTGTTTGCACCTTTATGCAGGCGTGTCACTTAAATACACTTAATGGAAAAGTATTGTCTTTGCAGCTCTTTGAGGGCTCTAGAGGTGTGTGTCTACCTCGCAGGGCATGAGTAACATGGCCAGAACCTATAAAACATGAGCTGTGTGACATATCGTCTGTCTGGTTTGGCCACTTCATGAATGAAAGCCAATTCTGACATTTCAGAGGCTTTGTGTTGTGTGAGAGCGAGGGATAGATAAATATGGCGAACACAAAGATGTGTATTTTCTGACACATCTTGGCCTTGGGTGGAGCGCACTCCTGTACATGCTAAAAACACGTTATTTCAACTGGCCCAAGCGGAAGAAGGACTGAAAAACAAAAACATAACAACATTTGAAGCAGCAACTTCAAGAAGTAATTTCCATCCAAAAGGTGCCCATAAAAACATAGTTAGGATTACCAAAATAAACACTTTCTCAGATAAATAATCTTTAAACGTGCTGTAATATTGCAATGAATGTCTGTACTTGTAACCCTGTGGCGGTGATCTCGTCATTCCACTTGCTGTAAAAAGTGTAGGCCACATCCGATTTTCATCATAAATGTATTAACTGAAAAACTTAAAATAAAACTATGAAAAGATCGCTATAATACAATATAAAGACATAGCTTGTTTACTCTTACTTAATTGGACACGAGACAAAATACCACATCACGATTTTATTTAGGCATTTTTTTTCCTTCTTTTATTTTGAAACACTTCCGGTTCGACGCTTGCGATGTCGTCACTACGTGGAGCTTGACGCGCGCGTGTGAAAGGAAGGGATGACCGCTGGACCGAGCTCATTTGTGCCGTGTAGCGTCCCGCGACTTTGAGTTTCGGAGCTGGTTCCGATGAAACAAGTCGAGCCTGACTTGGGCCGTGTTTCCAATCCCGGGATAGACCTCCCCATGTCCTGAACCGCAGAGCCAAACATCTGTGTAACGGACAGACGGATCGCTGATTTACTGTGGCTGTTTTTGACACTTTGAGACAGACAAACAAGACACGCTGAGGTGGTGGAAGATGTTGCTGAAGGAGTACAGGATATGCATGCCCCTCACTGTGGAAGAGGTAAGTTCAGAACTGTTTTGCGCTTGTTTCTTTGTGCGTGATCACTTAGTTGTTTGGATTTGTTGGTTTGTGTGCTAAGAACTAGGATACAGCCACGAGCACACTTTGAAACGTCTCTTTAGAGCTCAGTCCTCGCTTCCTGTGCGCCTTCTGCACATCTCTGGAGCAGATCCATGCGTAAACGTTTAGTCAGGGCTGATCACGTCGCCCAGTATCCAGCCGCAGTGACATCTAATGCTATGCTTTGAAGAGTTCGTGTGCATCAAATGTTCAACCTTTTCCCTTATTTCTGGCATTTATAAAGTAGCAAAATCCAGTCTGCAGTCTCTCTATGTGCAAATTAAGACCCGCTTTTTTCATGCTTTATGCAAAACAATCCAAAGCAGCAGTAGTTTGCATTGTTTAACCATAAAAATGAACAGGCATTGTCATCCAGACAGTTTTACAATCTCTCCCATGAGTCTAAAATTAGAGGATAAGATGATTACTCTCTTGTCCTGACATGTATTCTATTGAAGCTTAATAACAGTCAGTCAGTCACCTCTATGGGCTGTCTGTAAGCTTCTGTGGACATTATGTTTGCTCTAACTCTTAATTTGATCTTAACTGGTCTCTGTGAAACTCTTATAACTCATTTTACGAGGTTCAAAACAATTTACAACATCTGACTTTGTCACAGAGCTGGGAAAAACATCTGCCTGAATGCAGCGTGGATTGTTTTTGACCAGACAATTAGTCATGTGGGTGTTTCCATTCAATGTCAATGGCATTTCTTTCATGTTATGAATATTTATTCCAACAAGGTGTGCATCATAAACACACCTACTGCGCAGTGAAACAATGACTTTGCAACAAATAGATTCAGCTCATTTAGTTTCACATCTGGTCACTGTCATTTGGAGCTGCTTTCGTATGGCTTCTTGCATCCCTAGTATCAGAATGATGTTCTCATGAACTCTTACTTGAACAAATAAAAGAAACAGAGGTTGCTGTTCAGTTCGTTTATCTCATCGTAAGTTACACATTGAGCTAAGAAACATCCCTGTCTCTGCAAAGTTGACTCAAACTATTTCTTGCCTATCCAAAGGAAAATGTTAGCGTGTAATAAAATACAGTATGAGTAATCAGAAAGGGCAGGGACGCAGATGGAGAAAAGATGGAATGAAAGATCCATGAGCAAAGGTTAGACTACTAAAATCATGGAAGGAAGACTTAGACTATGGAAGAAACCTGGGTTAGCAGGAAGCCATTGGGTATTTACTTCTTTGACAAATCCCTGGGGCTGTAGGCTAATGCGTTCACTCAGATTTGAGTCAGAAGGTCATTCGAGGTCATGTCTCTCATGTGTATTGTTTGTGGGAGAAGATTAGTCTGCTGCTTTGCTGTGTTACATCATAAAGCCATACTCTACTACAGATGTTTATACTACTTTGACAGACGCTGTACACAGCCCTAACAAAACTATGTGGAAACATTTAGTAGGATCATATTTGTTCTATGAGCTGTCTAATCTGAGGTCCTGTGTTTAGTCATTGTGTTTTTGGATTGCTTGGGTTTTATGTGGTATTAAACTACTTGATTCAGAAAGAATTCTAGGGATTTACTCTGTGTCAGTGCTTACTCTAGGCACATAAGTCAAAATAAGTTGTATACAAAAGTAGGTATATGTGTTGGAATCTCAAGGTAACTTCCAATGTCACTAAGGCGGGTCTGTGTGTCTGTCTTATCGCTGAAGGGTCTCTGTAGTTTGAACACATTCCAGGTACATACTGTGTGACACTTATTCACACAAAGAGTAAGAATAGTCGTATTATCCGGGTTATACCCTGCCTTAGGCTCATAGATTACTGATATCTTTAAGATTAAGCACAACATGAAATGCCACATGAGATGCTGTATTGCTCTGCCTAAGCTTCATATTTTGTCAAAATACAAGCATCACGAGCCCGAAATCTCTGCATTGGGAGGATGTGTGTGAGAGTAGTACATCTGAGACAAGATTTGACTGAAACTGAAGCACTGTGCCAAGTCGTAATCGCTTTGTCTTTCCAGCGGCGCCTCAGGGATAACATTGCACTGTTCTTTAGCTGTGAGCTGCCTCATTTATCAGCCGCTGTTGTTGCCCTCATCTCCCCCTCTGTATAGCAGCAGCAGCAGCAGCAGTAGTAGTAGTAGTAGTAGCAGTAGTAGTAGATGGATGTGGGCCTTCAGTCTGTTATGTCTTCCTCTGCAGTGGCTCTCACCTCCACCCAAACCTCATCCAAAAAATGCTGACATTGGCCAAACTCCCTGTGCCTCTGTAGCAGCAGCCTCTCTCAGAATCTGCGGTCACCCTTAACACAGTCAGGATGATAGATTTTGAGTTTTCAGCACTTTTTCAGGCCTTTCTGATCTCGGAGCATAGTAAGGTGAGCACCAAAGTGAAACCAAAGTGTATCCAGGCTTACAGTGACACTATCAGCAAAATTAAAAAGAAGAATTAGAATATATTGTGGAAAGCCATCAAGATTCTTTTGATGAAAATGATTGTAAATGTTTTAATTAAACTGTAAAAGGTGTTGAGGGAGAAGAGAAGATGAGGACATAGAGCTGAATGCCTTTTGTCCACTCTGTGCAGCTCAGCCTGAACACTGGACTGCTAATGGGGCTTTTATGTTGTCGAGGTATTTAGCGTTAGTGCTAAATGCTTCTATTACATTAAAAAACGAGCTAGTGTATAAACTGCACTCTAACAACCAATTCAACTTTGAAATGATAAATGATTAATGATAATGATAATGATAGTTTAATTTAATAGTGCATTATTCATAGAAATTGGCAAGCTTGAATGATCTTTATCTAAATTAAACAGGTATGCACAATTAGAATTAAAAAAATACACCGTTTGCAACCTCATTTATTGTTGTTATTTAAGCTGTGTTGTGTGTGTGCATGTGAGGATGGTGCATTGCTCTAAGTATTGATAGGTAAACTTGGAATAAAGTTTTGGCATTGGAATTTAGATGTTTGTTAGTAAAAAAATAAATATTACAAAACACATCTGGACTTTGTAGCTGATGCAGGTACTCTCTGGAAACTACACTAAATATAAATGTATTAAAATAGTGTGTATATATAGTATAGTATAGTAAGGGGATAGTATAATATAATATACTATACCATATTTTCTGGACTATAAGTTGCACCTTTTTCATTGGGGTGTGACTTATATTATACATATAAACAAATATAAATTGTATCTGAGTATATGTTTTTTTTCTTCATTATTATACTTTTTTGGCCTGGGTGACTCATACTCCGGTGCAACTTATACTCCAGAAAATACGGTAGTAATATACTTTTCATTTCCAAGCTTGCACAAAATAATCACAGCTATAAAACCTGTTTTCAAAGTATAAAGAAATTAATGTGATTCAAAACATGCTGAAAGGGTGCTAATGGTGTCCCTTTCACCTTGTTACTTTATGTAACAAGCTATTAGGATCCCTATTATTAAGAGCTCTTTAGCAAGATTGGTTGGCATTGTTCAATCCACGGCTATGTTTCCATGACGGCAGTAGTTATTTCACAGGCCTGGAGGGTGTTGTTGGTTGCTTTGGCCAGAAAGGCTGTTACTTCAAAATAGCATATTGGCAAAGCACTTCTAACACTTTATTCTTAAATATCTCTAGTTTCATGAAGTAGAATTGGAAGCCAACATTTATGCAATAAAATGAATGAGTGCATTGAAACATGTCACTGATTATACCATGCTGTTGGTATGCCTGTCGTGATAACAACGCGATAAGATATGCTGTAACGGAGGTATATAGAGATAAACGGTAATATTGAAACTACTTTATGCTACAGATGCAATAACAGTAAAGCAAGATAATGCCAGTAAACCATTTTTAAAAAACAGTATCATTACATGGCATAAGCTGCAACACATAAACAGCAGAGTGAACCTATAATTACCCACAGACATTACTTATTCAACCCTCTATGGCTCAAAGCTTATCGTATTACAACAAAAAGACCCCAAATCTCCCCATGTTTACAAAGAAAAGTACACACAATACATTTGAATCTCCCAAAATATATTGTTCCAGCTTTCATATATTGAACGATAATACAATAATGACTAGATTGAGTTATTGTTCAAAAAAATATTGTTCCTGCTTCTTATACTGGTTTCAGTATTTATCGTGTGTACTTTTTCTTTGTAGTACTGGGAAATGTTTGATTATTTTTTTGGCTATATGATGAGATCTAAGCCGTAGAACAGAGGTGCCCAAACTTTTTTTTATCGAGGGCCACATCTCAAAACATATTCGAAGCGGAGGGCCATAGACCGGTGATCAATGCAGTGCGGTGCTTTATACACAGCTTTGACAGAGCCGCTGTGTATTAATAAGGCTTGAAACACATTCATTTTAGGTCTGTATCACACTGCAATCTGATGTTTGAGGATATAATTGTAAAAAATACTTTAATTGGCTGTTAAAAGTACTGTTTATGATCAAATGGGCCGGTTCAGCAGGAGGTCAATAAAAACTGGTCCGAGGGCAGCATTTGGCCCCTGGGCCATAGTTTGCACACCCCTGCCGCAGCTGGTTGAATTAATAACTTGTATGACTCATTATAGATGCAAAGTACTAAAGTGTTTCATTCTGCTGTTTA
Organism: Periophthalmus modestus; assembly: GCA_019594935.1. Taxonomy (NCBI): domain Eukaryota; kingdom Metazoa; phylum Chordata; class Actinopteri; order Gobiiformes; family Gobiidae; genus Periophthalmus; species Periophthalmus modestus. The sequence continues at coordinate 26,114,660 of JAIEZT010001373.1, read as the reverse complement.
TCTATTGCAGTTCATTTTTTTTGTGTGTTTTGTAGTTTAAATCTGCTCTTGTGTTATTGTTTTAGTGGCATAAATTTGTTTCAGTATTATTGTTTATCGTCTATATTTACTTCAGTGATATATTGGACTTCAAAATATATTATTGTGACAGGCCTAGTTTTCCCTATCATTTGAAATGTTTGTTCATTATGAAAGCCCCATTTAATCTATGCTCACCTGTTTTCCGATGACATGACCTTGACTTTTTAGCTCTGGTGTTGCCCCCTCCTCTCTGGAAAACGGTCCGTGTAGTTGGTATCATGGTAAGGTGCAACGGCTTTGTCATCTGGTGTACATGGCAATGATGTGATTCAATCAAGATCCTATTTACCATGATTTACTTGTGTGGAGGAAACCATGATGGCCGCTGATGGTCCATTATCCACGGATGATACGCTTCTCATTTCCTCTATGGCTCTGTGTGCGTTTGCAAATGTGGATTGAATCTGTCCAAATTCTGTTTTGGACACTGGCTCCCCTGACATTTTTGGACATCCACTCAAATCATTGAGGTTGCTAATTACAGGCTAATGGGACTTTTGAGAAAGTTATCCCATCAGCAGGATGCAGTTAGGCCTGTCACGACAGACAGCAAAAGTTGCAGTGCGATGTACTGCTGAAGTAAATATAGATGATAAATGATAATATCGAAATCAAACCATAAAGCAGAATTATCTCCATAAACAATTCTAAATGTACAATTAAAAAAAAAAAACATGAGCTGAATGCAACACTTAAATAATTATTTTGTGTCTATAATGAGTCATAGAAGTTTTTTATTCAAACTTCTACAAATCTTAAATTGCCAAAAAAATCCCAGTACTGCAAAGAAAAATTCCCCACAAAAAATATTGTTCTCTCTATCATGTGTTGAATGATCAGTCGATTAGTAATGGGCCATTAAAGTCATTATAGTCGGTATAGATGAAGCTCTTGCAACCAAATGATGAAAGGCAATAATGTGGTGTGGTCTTGAGAGTTATGGCTGCCAAGATACATGGAAACAAGCCAGATAGTCATGTGCACTGTTTCTACATTGATCAGTTTGTGTTGTTTCCTCTGGGGACATGCTTAAGAACAGAAAATAGCATTTTGGCTCTGCAGCATGACCTAAACGAGGCACAAGGTCACTCCATGTTCCTTTATTTTTGGATTAAAAATACTGCGACTTTCATGAAATAAAATTCATTCATTAAAACAACATTAGGGCTGGCTTTGAGTTTAAGAGGATCTTTTCTCAGGGTTTTTCTGTGAATAAATATGGAGTACAACAGACTTGCTTCCAACCTAATTTCCTCCGTTCCTCTTTGTAGATCTTGTTATTGCTTTTGTAGGCCTATCACAATAACAAATCTATGCTTTTGACATAATAACCCTAGAGCGAAATTATTCCCAAAAAGCTTTTCTAAATGTGTTTAACCATATTATACAAACTGGAATGAATAAATGGCAAAAAGTTCCCGACTAGTACTAAGAAAAAGTCCCCATGATGAATATTCACCCCCAAAAATGATCGTTCCATCAAACATATATTGAACGATATAGTATTATTGTGACAAGCCTACTGCTTTGAATCTGAGGTCTGACTAACCTTCGCTCTGAAGACTAACCCTGTTCGCTCTGAAGACTAACCCTGTTCGCTCTGAAGACTAACCCTGTTCGTTCTGAAGACTAACCCTGTTCGCTCTGAAGACTAACCCTGTTCGTTCTGAATACTAACCCTGCTCGTTCTGAAGGCTAACCCTGCTCGTTCTGAAGACTAACCCCGCTCGTTCTACAGACTAACCCCGCTCCGAAGACTAACCCCGCTCCGAAGACTAACCCCGCTAACCCTAACCCCGCTTCTAAAGACTAACCCCGCTCCGAAGACTAACCCCGCTCCGAAGACTAACCCCGCTCCGAAGACTAACCCCGCTCCGAAGACTGCACATAGGCTCGGTTCAGGCTCATTGTATGTCCATTACTCCAGTAAATGTTGCATAGATAATGGTATCACTTGAGCGTGAAAGCACCTTTTAAAGTGGCCTTGTATTTATTTGGCCACAGTATCAGTGAGCAGTGATCCACAATGTACCGAATCTAACTGCATGCAGCTTATTTCAAAATTTACTAATAGGGAATTATTAATTTTTTTATTTATGATCACAATTCATTAAACTTTAAAACAACACTGTGTAAGTTTCTGAAGGTGGTAGATAACCTAAATGATTCCATGAAAATAGAAAGTTAAACCATGTTGTAAAATATTCTCCATGGAGATAAACATGTTTTTCTATATTTTACTGTGTAATTAAAACTAGTGTTTTTCTGATATACCACATTGTGTGAAGAAATAGACTAAAGCTACTCAATTTTGTTACAGTACAAGAGCAGAAAATAAGTCTCTAAAGAACATCAATAAATGAGATTGTGAGGTGTGGGGTCAAATGTATAATGGTGTTGATGATGAGTTGTGCTGATTTAAGCACTTTTACATTTCTTTTAGCGTGGATATCGCTGTTGTCATGTTATCGTGTTAGCGCTGTTGTCGTGTTAGCGGCGTTGTCGTGTTAGCGGCGTTGTCGTGTTAGCCCCGTTTTGGTGTTAATGCTGTTGTTTTGTTATTGCTGTTGTCATGTTATTACTGTTGTCATGTTACCACTGTTATCGTGTTAGCGCCGCTGTCGTGTTAGCGCCGCTGTCACATTATCGCCATTGTCACATTATCGCCATTGTCACATTATCGCCATTGTCACATTATCGCCATTGTCACGTTATCGCCATATTATCGCCATTGTCACGTTATCGCTGTTGTCGTGTTGGTGCTGTTGTCGTGTTGGTGCTGTTGTCGTGTTGGTGCTGTTGTCGTGTTGTGCTGTTGTCGTGTTAGTGCTGTTGTCGTGTTAGTGCCGTTGTCGTGTTAGTGCCGTTGCCATGTTAGCGCCATTGGCATGTTGGCGCCGTTGCCGTGTTAGCGCCATTGTCGTGTTAGCAACGTTGTCATATTATTGCCATGTTGTTGTGTTAGCGCAGTTGTTGTCCACACCAAGGACTAAATGAAAGTATCAAAGAGGTTACACAAATGTCTTTTCTGTCATTGTTAGTATGTTTTTAGTGTCTGCAGAGTCTCCACAGTCTGCATTTAACCTGCTCTGGGCGCTAGTGTTAGCATTAGCCACAGACGTCAGCAGCGACAGTGCATAGTTTTCATACTGGAAAATACAGAAAGGTCGGAGTACTCACCAATACGATACCTGAATAATGTGAGGTATCGGAACAATACTAATAAAAACATCCAAAACGAAAACATCTCTTTTTCCCTTCCCCCATGCCCATTTTTGGTTAATGACCATCCCAATCATTTGGATTTTACCCAGTTAAACATAAACCATACCACACACATCATGAGTTTCAGCTTTTGCCAATTCAAAAGATCTAATATTTAATCATATCAAGATCTTTGAGACCCATACAAACTGAATGGAAATGTAAAGTTACCATTTATATATTCATTTGTGTCTGGATCTTGTGAAGGGCTTAAAAAGATCTCGCAGGGTGTATGAAAGGAGAAGCAGATTCTTTCATGTAAGGTGCTTGATATAAAGTGGATGCAATGCAAATGGAAAAAGGGAGAGACAGAACAGAGGAGATGGAGTTGGCAAGTGACGTGTGCAGAGGCATGAACGAAATGTGACGAGCTGAGCGAAGAAGTCAGCTCTGGGTTAATGGAGTTTTTCTATGAGCATTATAATCTGAATGTATAGGAACAAAAACGTCAGTGCATTTAAGTACGGTTTGTTTTGTACGCGCCATGTTCTTGACCTTTCCGGCACAGGCTTACATACTGTAGGGATTACAGCAGAATCAATTAAGTTAGTTTATTTTCTTTGGTCAGTTCGCATAATCTTTAATCATTTTACAATGATCTATGGATAACACAAAAATAAAGGGGGCTCAGTTGGCAGAGTGTTTGTCAACTGGCCTGAAGGTTGGCGGTTAGAATCCTGTTCTCATTGTAAAAATCATTGGTGGAGCGGTCAGATCCACTGACCCATAGTCTGGAGGTGCGATTCCAGCTCCCGCAGATAAATATTGTTTTTGTGTCTTGGGGCAAGACACTTAACCCACCTCGCCCCCAGTGTCTGTGTACACTGGTGAATGTGTGTGTGAATGGGTGAATGGTTCCTTGATGTAAAGTGCTTTGAGTGCCTTGAAGGTGGAAAAGGGCTATATAAAAAATCTGACCATTCACCATTTATCATGAAAGAAAACATATTTAAAAGTATATTTTAGTTTATACACATACACAGGAACACAAATCCATACATATTGATATGCATATACACATGCACACACACCCGTGCACACATGCACACACACATACACATCGATCCATTAACACATGTCAATATGCATAAAAATAGGTATACATATACTTAGACCGGGGGTGGGCAAAGTTTTTGACACACGGGCCACAGAGGGTCTACAATTTGACAGAGGGGCTGGGCCAGGATATCTATCTAAAAAAAAAAGCATGTGTGTGTGTATGTGTATGTGTGTGTATGTGTATGTGTATGTGTATGTGTATGTGTATATATGTATATATATGTGTGTATATATATATATATATATATATATATATATATATATATATATATATATATATATATATATATATATATATATATATATATATATATATATATATATCTGTGTGTGTATATATGTATATATATATGTGTGTGTGTGTGCGTGTGTGTGTGTGTGTGATATGATGTTTATGTATGTGAATTGCTTTTTGAACAATTCCCACCAATCTAGTGCTTCAAGCTAAATGGCTATTTTTGTCAAGTTTAAAATCCTAAATTGAGAAATACAGTAAACTATGTGCTTAGTGACTGACTCCAAGTAACCGCACCAGTTCTAACTCTGAGAATATTTCCACGCGGCCAGAAATGGATCGCTTTTTTCAGACTTTTGCGTCAGTAGCTGCGTGGTTGCATCAAAAGAAAAAGTGATTCATAAATACGGCCATTTTCTGCTTCCTGCCACAAAGTTTCAGTAAGATCTACTGCGCTTCACAGTGTTAACGTTGGGTTATTTTATTTTTACACCCGAGTTCAAAATACACGAGCCTCAGTCAGTGGTCATCCTGCTGCGCTGCTATGCCTCCAGCCCACACACAGGTGCAAGGAGTCTTTGGTCCAACGATCTGCTCATACACACTCACAGTCAAACACACACAAATTAGACGGACTATAGATAGCTGTATATGCCAGCACACTTCATTATGGTGGTGCGTTTCCATGGTTACGGCTGTCATGCATCCCTGCCATTAGCCCATAGCTATAGAGTGGATTATAGTGATCGTAGTGTTAAGACTATCCCTGGGATCACTGTCAAATAATGAGCCTTACTTTGCCGTAGGGTTTTTAACATGTTGGCAAATGACATGTTTGTTTTCTCTTTCTCATATCCTTTTTTGGCTGCAAACGTCACGCAGGCTTGTCAGCGCAGATTCTGAGCAGTCTCCACTGTTTATCGAAACGTGTGTACTTTTTCTTCGCACAACTGGGAAATCTTTGGTAATTTTTTGGCTATATGATAAGATTTACAGTTGAATTAATAACTTGTATGACTCATTACAGATGCAAACTAATGACCTAAAGTTTCATTTTGCTGTTTATTTATTGCAAATCATTATTTTTTTTAGCAATATTTCACATTTTCAATAGTTTTTGTGGTGTAAATCTGCTCTTGGGTTTTTGTGTCAGTGGTATAAAGAAATGCTAAAGTGGTTAGTTTTAATATGTGTCATGCAAGTGAATTATTGGACCATCTACGAGTCAAATGTCATCATACAGGCCTAACGCTACATAAAAAATAAGAAAATATTCATGTACCATATATTGAATGATAAGTCGATATAGTAATCATCGTGACAGGCCTAGGTGCTAGATTTCGTAAAGTCCATTTGGACCTGTATGCTAATCACAATGGCTAATCATTGATTTGCACTGATACAAAAATCCAAGAGCAGATTTAAACCACAAAAACTATTCTAAATCTGCTATATTGTAAAAAAAAAAAAAAAAATAAAAAAAAAAAAAAAAAATCATGAGCTGCAATATATAAACGGCAGAATGAAACACTTTATTGCTTAGTTTGCATCTGTAATGAGTCACAGGCGTTATTAATTCAACTTTTTATGGCAAATTATAATTATTATATTAAGTTATTAAAAAAAAAGAATAAAAAAAATTCCCAGTAGTGCAAAGAAAATGTACACACGATAAATACTGACCCCAAAACATATTGTTCCAGCTTTAGCGTTCCAAATAGGAAGTGAGCATGGTCGCGCTTCCCGCTCCATCAACTCTGGCTCCAATTCACTTTACATTAGAAAACTGTCAGCCCTCTCTCTGTAAATGCTGCTGTTAGGCTTGTCATTTTGGTCTTAAAATGTTCTTATTGACCCACTCTGCATGATCCTGGTGTTGTTATTTTGCTATTTTGTCCTTAATTTAACATATTGAACATTAATAACAGACAAATCAGGCACTTTCTTTCCCTGAGGGCACTCCTGCTAGCGTTAGCAACAGGTTTGATTGACAGTGTTGCGACGCACATGCTCCCTGCTAAACCAGTGGTGCGGGCAGGAAGAGGCATTACCTTCAACAGCCTCGCTCTGGATTGGCTCTTTGGTTACTATGACACTCGCGGTTGCAACTCCAAACATGAAACTCTGCAGATTCGTCCCTCTAACTGCTAACCTCGATGAGCTTCATTTGACTGAAGCTGAACGCTGTGGGTGATGTCACACTCCCTTAGTCCACCTCTTTATACAGTCTGTGGTATGGACATAACATGTATTCAAGTAGCAGCAAACATTTCATAAGATAAGATAATAGCCTAATGCTGCCGGCCTCGTTCAGCTTTGCTTTCATTTAGTATTTGCTTTAACTATAATGACTGGCCTCAGGAGAATAAAATGTGACTCTGTAATTAAACAGAAAACCCTTTTAAAATGGCCTGATGTCCTCACTGCCTGCAGAGATGTGACGGCACCTTCATGTGGACCTTGTGATGTGTTGTAATTCCCAGATCACCTGACTCTGTGACAAGCTCCTCACATGGCACTCTAAGCCCCAGACATTTTGTTAAAGAGAATGCCACTAGTTTGATGTTTTTAAAGAATTCTCTTGCTTTAATAATGTGTGTTAAACCTTTGAATAAATACAGCAAAATAGGTCCGTATTCATGGGCCCTTTGGCAGTGTTTAGCCTTGGAGTGAGTACAAACGCAGCGATTTTCATTAGTTTCACATGCAGCCATGAGGCACTTCAGATGCTAATGCTACTGAGTCAGACAACAAGCCACTGTTTAAAACGCACTGACTAACTTCTGAAAACAGCCAATTTCTGAATTTAAGACATTTAAGACTGATTTAGTATTGCGTCTTGCATTGGTGAAAATATGGCAACAATTTCTATTTCTTTATCTTTTGTTCCAGTTGTCTCACAAATTGAACTTAAATGGTCAGTTCAGATAAGTATGGGAAAAAACAATCTAGATCAAACCAGCATTTTTCAGCTGACTTTTTTTTAACTAAAAAAACACTACTACAGTCTTGTCTCATTAGTCACAGTCTTAACCTCACACAGCCTGATGATGTGAACTCCAAAACACGAGAATCCATCATGTCCCGCTCCAGCTGATGTATTTGCGCTGCACACATATCAGTCTGGCTTCTGCTGGCTTAAATAATGCATTGCTATGGACATAAATGCAATCTCTTGGGTTACTGACAATAATAAACCAAAGTGCTGACCAGAGACTGTATATATATAAATGGACATGGCTAACCTGCTAGCTGCCGTGTTGCAAGTAGGAAGTGAGCATGGACGCGCTTCCTGATCCATCGACTTTGGCTCCAATTCACTTTGTATTGAGAAACTATAGCCCCTCTCTCCATTACTGCTGCCATCAGGCTCGTCATTGTGGTTTTAAAATGTTTGTATTAACCTGCGCTACATAACCCTGGTATTTTTATTTCTCTGTTGTCTGTTATAAATGCTTATACCTTGATTTACAGACACAAATCAAGCGACTTCTTTCCCTGAGATTGCTTCTGCTAGCTTTAGCAACAGGCTCGATTGACAATGTTACTAAGCATCTGCTCCCTGCCAAGCTAGCGGTGTAGGCAGGAAAGGGTGTTACCTTCAACAACCTCACTCCACATTGGTTCTTTGGTTGCTTTGACACTCACAGTCGGAATTCCTAATATGCAATTGGGCTCCAAATTCGCCCCTGTAAGTGACGAGCTGCATTTGACTGGAACCGAACCTTAGTCCACTTCTTTACGCAGTCAGTGGTGCTGACCCTTTCTGATATGTTCACAGGAGTTAAAAGAGTTTTTCCAATATAGAGATCCATGAGAGCTGTTTGACTTGACATCCCTCTTAAATGCTGAAGGAGGAGTCACACAGAAGAGACTTAATTTGTATGACTCCCGTGTTCTGTGTGAGCTTAAAGTCAGTCACATAAAAATTCTGAATGTTCACGGGTCATCCTCCTTTCAGTCTCCAGGATTTACAGCTTTGGAAAGGCAAACAGGGCCAGATGTGTCGTTCTTTAAATAGACCGAAATGTGTATTAACAAAATGGTTGGTCAATAACGATCTTAGAGCTTGCCCTTGCTGCTTTTATTAATGTAGATTTAGCGTGAATATATACAGAGGCGTTCACAGATTACAAAGGATTTTTCTGTTCATATGGTATTTGACAACTTCTGATATCTCTTGTGCTTTGATGTTTTGACTGGGGCCAAACCAGGCAATCTTCTAGTCTTCCAGGGGTAGTTTTGTTGTTGGATTTATAGGAAAGGCAGTGTTTTAAGGATTATGCCAAATTTACACAGGTAAAGAAGGGAGTATGGAGTTATGCATTCAATAGCCCCTTGACCATTTACATGTTTCGGTGAGTCTTTTTTCTGGACAATTATTATGATTATTTTAATGTTACTGCTGTTGAGTTGGAGGAAGTTGGATGGTGATTTTATTCTGATTGAGATGGAGGACCTCGGGGAAAGAAGGTGCCTGATTTGTCTGTTATTGTCTGTTATGTTCATATCTTGATTTACTGAAAGAATAGTGAAATACCAAGATCATGTACAGCAGGTTATTGCAAATATTTTAAGACCACCGCAGCAGTTACAGACAAAGGGGTGACAGTTTTTCAACGTAAAGTGAATTGGAGTCGATGGAGCTTCAAGTGTGCCCACAAGAGCGGTTAGCATGTTAGCCATCTCCATTTACATATACAGTCCATAGCCTTGTTTCCATAGTGCCACCTCTTTTTAGGGGCCCAAAGCGGACTGCTGAAGGTACTACCGTGCAAAGGGGTCTGGAATGCTTGCGGGGGTGGTGCTTGTCATGGGGGACCATTAGAGGACCAGCAGAATGCCAGTGCTGCAGCTTCCTCCAGCCGAGTAGTGTGTCCATGCACCGAGTCCAGGGCTCTGACGTCACCTCAACATAACAAAACTTAATTTAAAAAAATCTAAATCATACCTGAATTATACTGTTATAAGGTTGATCTCAGCGATCACAAAAAGAAACATTTAGTATTCCAAGTTTGGTGTTGTAAGATGAGGTTAAAGCTAAAAGTAGCGTAAACACTCACTTAATACATACTCGATACACAGTCCACGATACGATACGTATCTCGATACAGTGCCTTTTCGATACGATACGATTCAATACGATATATTTCAAATCGATACGATACGATTCAGAAAAAAACAAAGGCCTTCAGCCTTACTTTAATGGTCAACCCAATTTTCACACCCAAAAAAAAACCCCAAAAAAAAAACAAAATGGTGGATTTATCTTCCATTTATTGAAGATTAAAGAACACAAAGTGGTGGAAATGGAGTTTCTAACTTGAAAGGGAGGAAGGCGGTTGAAACATTTTTTCTGACATTTTCGCTTCTCTTGCATGCTTCTCACTTCTCTTCACTGGTAAAGTGTAATGTCTGGGGGGAATATCGATACTAGAAAACGGAGAATCGGTACCGTATCAATTTTAATAATATCGATACATATCGGTGTATCGATATTTTAGCACACTCCTAACTGCAAGTATAATTTTTTTTTTTTTTTTTATCTTGATGTGAGTGCCAAGAATCAAACAGGAAATGGCTGGCTAGGTCAGTTTTGCAAAGCATATCAGCTCAAAATCACAAGATTAAGTCAGCGTCTGGTGAGAAACTATTATTTTATGTTTATATCTGTTTTTGCCATCTTAATGATGTTGATCTGTGTTGACGCTCCTGTAGCACCGGCCTTTTATAGCTGTCCTGCGTCTTTGGGTGTGTCTTGCTAGACCCGTGTTATGCCCAAACACAGCCTGGGCCATTTGTAAAGGAAACTAAATTTTGAAGTACAAAATATTGCTGAAGTAAATATAGACGATAAGGGATAGTATTGAAACTAATTTATGGCACTGAGACAAAAACCCTAAAGTAGAATTATCCCCAAAATGTACCATATGGTTTAAAAACATGAGCTGCAATAAATATGTAACAGATTGAAATTAGTAAGTTTGTATCTATAATTAGTTATTTAGTCAACCATCTAAAGCTCAAATCTTATCGTAGAGCAGAAAAATTACAAAATGTTCTCCACGTGTAAAAGTCTCCACGATAAATATGGACCCTCTAAAATTAGTTCCATCTGTCGTGTACTGAACGATAACTCGATGTAGTAATTATCACGGTAGGCCTAGTGTGTTTATTTCCTGCTCGTGCTGTTTTCTGACCCTAAATGTACTCTTTGTTTGTACTTAACATGTTGCCGATCACATCCCACACATTTTTTTTCTATGCGTGTGCCTATGAATCATTTGCCCCCGCTTTTCTTTTCATTCTTCTGACTTTTCAAAGCCAAGATCTCCGACTTCACCGAGGGGTAATGTCATGTCAAATTCTAGTGTCTGCACAGCCCTGCCTCAAAAGAGACACTGCATAAAGGCACACAGACACGGGCACAGGGGGATTTAAACAGGGCTTGTGCGCTGGCTGCCTCTGTGTAATGAAGCTCATGTCAAGGAGGGATGCAGTCACGTTTTACAAAACACAGTAGAGATTTTATTTCTGTCACATTCTGTAGTTTGATTAGAATTTTTCAAAGCTTTTTACAAACATTTTTCTGGTAACCAAATCTCAATAATTCACTTTTTTTTTTAAATTTCCTAATAATAAAAAGGTAATTGTTTTGCCAATTGTACGAAAATTCAGTATATATTTGTATCTAGAGATCAACCAATATGCGTTTTTCTTGGGCTGATATGTAGGGTCGATTTGAATTATTTTTTTCCCCCAAATTATGTACTTTAAATTTACTACAACCTCCCTTCAAGTCATTTTTAATACAAACCTATAAGAGAGCTGTGTAGTCACATTTTGCGCAACTGTCTCTTTGCATTAAAATGTTAATATGAAGCTTTGTGTGTATTTTTTAGACAGCAGAATGACCAAAACAAAATATCAGCCAGTGCTGGAGATTTAAGACCGATTCCTGATATGCTAAACAGTCCAAATATCGGCCCGATACATCGTCCAACCAGTCTGTCTCTGTTTGTAACCTGTGCAAGCTCAACCGCACAGCAACCACGTTTGTTTTTTTTATAATGATTAAGCGCTGTTGGATTTGTTACTGACTCCAAAACATTTTCTCCTTCCAACTTCCTTCCCCTCTGCTCCCCGCTAATGTCACTGCTGCCACACACACATAGGGGCCGGTCTCACATGCTCGTGTGCTGGCCAGTATCAACAGAAGAACCATTATTTTAGAGGGAAAACACTTTTTTGAATTAACTGCCAGAACATTGCAGAGGCTGATTTGACTTTAATAGGCTCTTGACGTCATCGGGAAGCACAAGTGGACTGAGAGGTGTGTATTTAACAAAGTTCTGTGCCGGAGGTCTTAACAACAAACTCTGTGCTCTTAGTGTATTTGGCCACTGCCCATAGGCATCAAGATAGTATGGGAGAGCAGGGAAGCAGCAACCACAATGTAAACATTATTTAAGACATTGGTTTAGACATTACTTTGTTTTAGTCAAGTTTGTTCTTAGTGCTGGTATAAAAATATGAGGTTTTAAAAAATTTGTGATTGACTCATATGCATTTTTTCATGGCCGATTGTATGTATGCACAGACTGTATAAAGAGTGGACTAAGAGAGTGTGATGTTACCCATAGCGTTCGGCTCCAGTCAAATGAAGCTCATTGACGTTAGCGGTTATGGGGGCGAATTTTGGAGCCCAGTTCCAAGAACCAGTCCGGAGTAAGGTCAATGCTGTCAATCGAACTTGTTGCTGACGTTAGTAGGAGTGACCTCGGTGAAAGAAGGCACCTGATTTTTCAGTTATTGATGTTCATATGTAGAGTTACAGACACAATAGCGAAATAAAAATACCATTATCATATAGAGTGGGTCCATCCAAAAATTTTAAGACCAAAATGACTAGCCTGACAGCAGCAGTTACGGGGAGAGGGCCGACAGTTTTTCAATGTAAAGTGAATTGGAGCCAGAAGTGCGCTCATAATCACTTCCTATTTGGATCGTGGCTAGCAGGTTAGCTATGTCCATTTATTAATACAGTCTATGTATAAGCCTCTAGATATGTAGGGATGATTTGGGTCATTTTCTCCAAATTATGTTTTGAATTTTAGGATTCATCCATGCAAACTGCAAACTGAAGAGAGCAGAACAACATTTTTGCAGTACCATCTTTGGACTGAAGTGTTCAAATAAAGCTTTATGCATATATTCTTTAATTTATGCTTATTTAGCAGCATGTGCTGGAGATTTTGTGCAGGAGAAATTACAGAGATAAACGATAACATTGAAACTATTTTATGCCACTGATTAAGATTAAATTAAAGCAAGATAATCTCAGCAAACCCTTTTTAAATAGTATCATTAAAAGGCCTAAGCTGCAAAAAATAAATAATACAATGATCCAATAATTAGCCACGAGAGTGAGTTATTCAACCGTCTACAGCTTAAATCTTATCACAACTAAAATAACAATTATCTTACACATGATAAATATTGACCCCAAAATATATTGTTCCAGATTTCATATAATATAAGGAATGATAAGTCGATATAGCAATTATTGTGACAGGCCTACATATTAGCCTTTAAATATTGGCATAGCATATTAGCTATTGACTGCTTTCAGTTCCATAAATCAGTTTCTGCGTCAGCAATGAACCAATCCCATATTGGCTAATCTGTAGTCCAGGCCTCTTTTGAGTTGCCATGACATCTATGTGTTTTAACAGATCTGTGTGTGTATTCTCCTCTTTTGCTCACATGCTCTTGAAAAACATCTGCCTCGTCTGCGGCTGTAAGTGGAGCGACTGCCAAATGTTTGCAAATGGATGACGCAAGCATCTGGTCAGAGAAGTGGGCAGCGCTCCAGATGAACCGTCCACTGCGGCCAAACTCTTGAGCTCAACGTTAGTTTGTTTACCTCCCCCCTTCCTCTGCTGTGCGGCTCCACTGCTCTCACTCGATACAGAGGCACACTGAAAGAGCAGAGGAATTCACCACTAGAAATCTGAGCAGAATAAACAAAGATCGGGGCGATGTTAAGGCTTTTGACAAATGAGACATAATTCAGAGCATGTAATCTCTAGCTAAGCTTTAGGTTTCAGAACATGGCTGTTGCTCTGATCCAGCAGTTTTGGGAAGTAATCATTTGCCCTCTTTGTGGAATATGTAAATGTTTGGGCTATTTGGATTATCATAAGTCTATTTCTTAACTTTATAAAATAAAACTATGACACATATTTTATAATCAAAGTTCACATGATTAAGAATATTGTGTCTGCACAGATTCTGTCTTCTTAAGTAAACCCTATAATATAAGGGTTTTGCAGGGTAATCGTCACTGTCTGTATCTCAGAGTTTACTTGTTGATTAGTGTAAACCATATTGACCCATCAAACTGCTATCTAAATGTCAGACCACACAGCTGTGCTAGAGGCCCTAATGCTGCGTTCAGACTGCAGCGTCAGGGGTGTCAGGTAGGGCTGTGGCGGTTAAATAATTTCCCTTGCTGTGGGCAAATTCTCAGAACCTAAGAAACCAAGAGGTGTGCACAGCTCTTCGCAGTGTCAAAGCAGCACAATGCTCCACTTTACTGTAGTTTATCGTCTGTAGGCTCGTTTCTCAATTTTCTCTTTACGTTTGGAGTCCTCACGCTGGCTCTTCTGTGTGTGATGAAACATGTGTCACTTCCTGGATTTGGTCTCAAAAGTTCAAACCTTTGTGTACGTACTTCACAAGACCAGAGGTTGGTCCGGATCAAGGCGTCACTTTTTCCCAGTCCAAAAAAACAGCTGTTTGATCCAGACGAAGGTCCTGACCAAAGGTTGCAAGTGTGAAAGCACCCTCAGATTTAAAAGCAAACTATTTTCAGTTGATGGAACCATGGTCAGTGGTGGAACGTAACAAAGTACTGTACTTAAGTAAGTACAGATTAGGTATCTGTACTTCACTTAAGTTAATTTTTAAGTGGATACTTTTTACTTCACTACATTTGAGAGCAGGTATCTGTACTTTTTACTCCACTACATTTTAAACAAGACTGAAAATTAAAAATTTTTTTGTTACAGTTTGAAACCTGTCTGAAAGGTGAGGGGTTTATTTTTAATGTGTTCATAGTTTGAGCAAACGATAATATATAAATATAATTGGGCAAAAAAAAAAATACTCAACTGCTTCAGCACAAATCTTTCAAATGAATACATTTGAAGCCTTATAAGACCTCAAAATATGTGCAAAATACTTTTATTTTTACTTTTTTAGGTACATTTTTAAACAAGTACTTTAATACTTAAGTAGATTTTTTTTTCATGTAATACTTATACTTGAGTATTTTTTTGCTCCAGTGTCTGTACTTTTATTTAAGTAACTTCTTCCACCACTGCCCCTGGTGTAAGCTTCTATTCACATGGACTGTTGTTTTGGCAACCTGCCGCCTGTTTGTTGGATTGGTGATGCCCTTTGCAACTTTGTGATGGAAACACGGTTGAGTTCAGCACAGTCACGGAAGTGTGGGTCACACACACTTATGTTCCATTTATTCAGCCTCTTCGGGGGATGTGCTGTTCAGCCTTTTCTCACAGTGAAATATTTAGTGAGTTGTGTAAATAAAATAAAGGTCACAAAACCTGTACAAAAATAGCTATTCAGCATTATTTTGGCATGATTGCAGACATAGACTGTATCTATTTTTTATACTGCACTCTTCTCCTTTAATGTTAATTTGATGATGATTATTTGTGATTATTTATGTTTTGTTTTGTTGTATTGTGATTTTAATGTCTTTCTTATTCTGTTTGCTATACAAATAAACTTGCCTTGCCTATATTAATAGACGTGGCTAACCTGCCAGCAGCCGTGTCCCAAATAGGAAGTGAACATGGGTGCACTTCTGGCTCCAATTCACTTTACATTGAAAAACTATCACCTCCCTCTGTAACTGCTGCTGTCAGGCTTGTTATTTTCTTAAAATGTTCGCATTAACCCATGCTCTACATAATCCTGGGGTTTTCATTTTAGTTTTTTGTCCCTATCTCAAGATATGAACATTAATAACAGACAAATCAAGTGTTTTCTTTCTTCAAGTCTCCCCTGCTAGCATGGTAACAGGTTTGATTAGCAGGCAGTGCGTGCTTAGCAACGCTGTCAAATAAGCGGTGCAGACAGGAAGGAGCGTGACCTTCAACAGCCTCCCGATTGGCTCTTTGGTTACTTGCAGTCAGAACTTGGCCTCAAATCCGCCCCTGCTACTGCTAACCTCGATGAGCTTTATTTGACTGGAGCTGAAAGCTATGGGTGACGTCACACTCACTTAGTCCACTTCTTTATACAGTCTATGGTTGCAGATCACATGAACATAATCTTTGTTTCTTTTATGTAATATTTTTTTGTACATTTCCAGGTTGAGTAGTAGTGCTTATGACTGCAGTACAAATAAAGACAATGTTTAGAAAGCAGTTCATAAGTTCAAGTTAAGCAAATAAAACATCAGAAAGGCTAGTTAAAAAAAAAAAAAGTTGGACCAATCTCAGGTGCTGTGGCGTACATCCAGAGCCGGGCATTAGGTTAGAACTGTTTCTCAGGTGATTTACAGCGTCTATTGTGTTGTCTTGGCAGCTTCTTGGTCCACTACTTAAGAGTGTTGGCTGTCTGTGGCCTTTTTGTCTGCTTCTGTAACTTCATAAAATGGTAACCTTTAACACAATCAGGTATGTTTTCAGAATGTTCAGATAAATATGTAAATTATTTAGGTCTTTCCATTGTTATAGGAAGGGTGTAGGAGGCAGGCTGCAATACATAATCTAGATATCTGTGTATATATTAGTTTAATTACAAGAGTAAGCACTTCAGATTTACCACATAACCAAATGCACTGTAATGACAAACATGGCTAATTTGAAGGCTCAGAACGAATGGCTTTGAGGCAGAAGCATTAAAAACAACCTACAGCAACTTGTATGTGTGCATTAACCTCTGTCATCTTTTACAAGTACGCTATAAAATTACTTTTGCAGAAAATTGCTCCTATTAACACTCCAATGTCACACTATTTTCTGATCTATAATAATTTCCTCATCACAAACATACCCAGAGTAGTGTTTCGTTTCATTCACACACGTTTAACACACAAACCCTGCATATTTAGTTTGAGTTCTTCTCTCAAACTGAAAAACTGTTCCACCTTGTGATCTCATGTGGTAATACAGGAAGTGCTCCACTGTGTTTTTAAACTCCACACACCTTCACTAGAATCATTTGGATGATTTCAGTCTTGGAATTGCTAATCTCTACTGCTCAAAAGGTAAAATGTTGCTGTTAACTTGAAAACTACCACTACATGTAGGCCTGTCACAATAATTACTATATTGCCTCATCGTTTAATATATGAAAGATGGAAAAACAGATTTTCGGCGGCAAAAGTAAGGAGATTGTTGTTATTTTTGTTGTAATATGATAAGATTTGAGCTGTAGAGTGTTGAATAAGTCACTTTTATGCCTAAAGAGAATTACTCAAACATGTGAGAATGAAATAAAACACAACTCCAGGTATGTTTTTGATGATGTAACAGCATTCTAACACGGCTTAAAGCTCACACGAGACAGTTTTGCGTAATATAGGACCTTTAAGGCTGCAGTGTAGTCTTCTGCGTTACTGAGAATCTCCTGGGGAAACACTTGTCAGCAACATGTGTATTTCAGTTACTCATCATTTGTGACAACAGTGACTAGTGTGACGGAAATGTCTGACATTCCTGTTGCATCGGTTTTCATTTTTCAGACAGCAGCTGAGAAATATGTGTGTATCTCCTTTACACGCACACGCATACACACACATGCACGCATACACACACGCATGCAAACACACACATGGACAGCACACACAGCATGTCTCATATTCATAGACAGACATAGGCCCTCGGGGAGTCACCACAGTGCACTGGACACTCAATAAGTGGCAGTATATTGATCTGGCTGCTGGTGGTCAGGTAAAGCAGAGCACATTACAGGCTTAATAACACTGTGTCCCAGATGTCAGACGTGTCAGTTGGCTCTGCTGCCCCTGCTCCACATGTGAATGACACTGGGCCGGTTGTAAAGGCCTCTGGGATGTGTCACGGCACACTCCTCAAGTAAACATATTAGTGCCAGGAAAGGCTCAAGATGGACACTTCAAATTATGGCTTTTTCTATTAAAAAAACATAATGCTGGACAGGCTTTGTAATTAAATCCCATTGTATAGAGGGATTTAAAAATATATAGTTACATCGAATGGTACAAACAATGTTCTGTCTATGTTGATCAGTTGGTTTGACTATTTTTGTTCAATGCTTTTTCAGCAGTAGGCTAATGGTAGGCAAGGAAGCGATTATGGAATCAGACAAATGTAGAAAAAGACCATCCCTCCTCTAGTGTGCAGACACTGATGGAAGACATTTTACATTCGCTTCCATCCTTTAGGTGTTATTCTCCTATGGGATTACGAGAATCAGTCATTTGTTTTTGTTCTCTTTTCATCAAACAAGAGACTGTTACCTTTCAAATGTGTGTTTAACCACAGCTTGTATCAAATATGCAAACAATGTAACAATAAGCTTGTGTAACATAGGATTATTTGTGTATATCTGACAGTCACCACTAACACTATAGCATGGCTTCTTATCTCAACCTCGTACACTTTCTCTCACACTTAGTTCTGATTTAATGACGATACATTTTGCGTTTAAAAAGGGATTACAGTCATTGACAAGGTTCTAAGTAACTTTAGTGGTAGTGCTCCCCCTACAGCTTGTGGAAATGTACTGTTATGTACCCCCCTCTCTCATCACTCAGTTGAGTGCTCACATTTGTTTTCACAAAGCTGGTAAACACTGTATGCAACAAAATGTCTCAGGTGGGTAATGTTATTTTACTTTATTTTATACATTAGCCTCTTGTAAATATATTGCGTACGTGAGTCTGTGAGGCTTGACACTCTTTATGACGGTGGTGCAGATGCAGTTTGGGTCTGTCAATGTTTCTAACTATAAGCAAAATAGGAAGATGATGAAAGTAAAAACTATGTAAATAAATAATAACACTCAAAAGTCCCCCCAAAATCCCCAACAGGTTGCGCTAACATAAATGAGTTACTGTTAGCCTTGGGCTGACTTTACAACGTGGCTAAAGTTGCTCGTTGCTACATTTACTAACTGACTGACAATTCTGCTTGACAACAAAGAACACATCTAGCTGCTAAACATATAACAGACATACAGATGCATACAGATGAAACATCAGTCTGTCCATTACAGACATAACACCAATGTAACAAGCGGTTTGTTCACACACAAATGCGTTACCCGTTTGATGCTGGGCATAAAGTTAGCCATAGTCAGATGGCACATCAGGGCTAAATTTACACATTGCTCTTATTTACACAGTGACAACAAGTTGCACATACCCTGCATGCAGGTGTAGTAAGGTAACAATTATTCCAATTACATGACTAGAACAATACCATGTGTAATGCATATAAAACGTACGGGATCAAGAACAACATGGCCAGATGTGTGTCGCTCTTGCAACCTTCTCTTTCCTTGAGCTCTCGCCATTTCTTAAACAACATTTATTCTTGTAGTGAGCTGTGGACAGCACCGATAAGGAGTGTGCTGCTAGGTTTGTTACCTGTATTTAAATTGAAGTGCCGTAAAGCAACTTGTCGCGAGATCGAGAACAGACTCAGAGTTGACTGCGGGTCGGTGGCAGCCAAGTTGCATGTCTGTTTTTCTGCTCAGAGACAGCTGGGGGAGCCAGCGGACCCTTCAAATACCCCAAAATAACCTTTGTAACCACCAGAGGGACTTTGAAAGACATTAAATGAGTTAAAAATGTTACTTAGTTCTGCTTTGAAAAAAAGGAATATTGTAAACGTGTTTATTGTTTTAAATCAGCTGATGTGCCTTGGACCTAGAAGTGACATCATACTTAATCCCTTACAGGTCACAGTCACACTGAAGACCTGGCTTTTGTGCTCTTTACATTCTCGACATTGTCACTCAGCTGATGGCCACAAAAGACATTTCTTCGAAAGCATTTTTCTATTACAATGTCTTTTTGTGTAATATGAGGTCACAATGTGACCTGCCGTGTGACCAGGGCTTTTGTCATGGCAGTCACCTCCAATTAACCACTATTCCTCTGTCTGTTCCTCACTTTCTAGAACCAGAGAAAGAGCTGCTTTGTAAAGTCTTATTTCCAGCATGGCCAGTTAAACTCTCAGCATACTTTCAGTCTTATTCAGTCCCAACCCTTTTTCCCATGTCTTGGATGATGACTGTGTGCTTCCTAATAAATGTGAAATACATGCCCAGCTATTACAGTATTTCTCTCATTGTTTCTGTGTAAGTCAAATGCACTTTACCAGAACCGAGAACTCTTTTTAAAGAAGGGATAGTGGTAGAACCAAGTAGTGTTACGTAGGGCTGGTGTAAAGGGGGCTTTCGTTGTTTAGATGGGGCCAAAGACACTTTCACAGTTGCTTGAGAAAGTATACACATGAGTTTAGAAGAATACTCTTCAGAGCTTATTTTAATATGTGCAGTTTCCTCCTACATAAACATTTGGCCCTGGCTGACCTTCTGTCCACTAAAGGCTTAACCCAGTCTGTATCTTTGAAAGACGTCCTTACTCATGTCAGCTGTGGCTCACATCTCCTTGTGAAATTCCACACAGAGCGTATATGCAGTTGATGAATGATGACAGATGTTACATGTTTTACACACCACCAAACACTTATTTCCACACTGAAGCTTTAACCCTCATGAAGACGATGACAGATTTATAAAAGCTTAATTTCTAACCATGAATGGTGAGGTGTTCAGTGTTGTTTGCATTCAGCCGTTACTTTCTATTAATGGGTTTCTACTTTCTGTTATAAGATTTTGAGGACTTTTTCCTTTTTTTTTTTTTTTTTTTTTTTTTTTTTTGAAAGAGCAAATATTCTGCAGACAAAAATCCAATTCAAATATAATATCTTTGACTTTTGATGGGTAATAATGCTTGTTAAAAGGGAAAGTCCCTTACAAGTGGTTTTCACCATTCTAACCCATTTTGGTTCATTTAAAAATAAAAAGAATAATTAAAAACAAGAACAGGATAGCTTACAGAAAAAAATGCAGGAAGTATATATGTTGTGTACAGTAAATTAAAATAACAAGAAGTTAAAAAATCAGTTCTTTTTGGGGTGATATACTTCATCCATTTGTCTCATTGAATGTTTATTGTGTAAGTTTGCTTTTACATATTAAATATTTTAGATACTATATCAATCCAACCATCCACTGAAGGCACAACAAGAGTCTAGTGATTTTCTGTTTACTTGCCACCAGCTTGTCACAGCTTCTTATCACTTCTCTTCCAAGAAAGTAACCCTACCCAAATACAGTTTCAAAGCTGAATGTTAAGTTTACTCCAAAAACTTGAATCTTGTATAGATCTCGCTCCAATATATTTTTAATTTGGAGCAAGCCCAGAATATGTGGCAATGATTCCCCTCCTCTGAACCACACTATCCCCAGCACGCTAACTTGTTGTTACCCTGAGCTGGGGTTCTAAAATATCCCATAACATTCTTCCAGTAGCCAGCGCCCCCTCCAGGACAGGAAAGCCGTTGACGACCTCTGAAATGATCACTTTCCCATTCATCGTCAGACATTTTGATTGCTGCCTCCTGCTCCCATTTGTTTCACGTGTAACGCTTTACACTTGGAAGTCGTATTGTTGGACATCACAACATTTTATCAGCCAATAATGTATAATTCAGACATTTGTGAATTTACCTTTTGAACATTTCAGGGTGGAGTACAATGTAATTAATAGGAAAAACTGGCTCTTGCCCTCCATCTGAGAGCATGACATTATCTGAAAACCACCAATAAAGAGCATTGTATATTTTAGATACCATTTTTTTTTTTTGAAAACTTACAACAAAAAAAAAAAAACGGTCGTAAACGGAGTAAAACTTCATATTTTGCATAAAGTTATATCTATAAAAGTCAGTTGCCTGCAGGTCATATCTATTCTGCACCGCCTGAAAATGTTCTTCTCCATTTTACCAGCTCTTCAAAATTTATTTCATCCAACAGTTGCCCAACTCTTCCATTTTTGACCGCAGAGGGAACTTTTTTTTTTTTTTTTTTTTTTTTTTTAAAGTCCATTTCCTTCCCTTTACTTTTTATAATCTTCATTACAGAAAGAGAGAAGCAAAAGTAATGTATTTAACCGGGAAGAGCCATCCCACTTTTCTCTTTTCTTAATCACACTGTACTGTACCGTACCCTAGGCTTCTTTCCTTGCCAAGTACACCACCAGCATATTTCCTTAGCCTAGTAAAGCAATCAATTCCAATCAAAGTCATTGTATAGCTACCCCTTTTAATGTAACAGCAAACACAAAAACTAAAACTAAACACTGAAATAGTTACAATAATTCAACTGTGAACTTTCATACCCACTTCCAGAAATGAGGTCCAGACCCTATTGGACTTCGTCTCTGAGGGATATCCTTTTTGCCCTGCTTGGAGTCAAGGACCCTCTAAAGAAGTCAATTCACTATTGGATGCAGAATGTGAACTAATTATTGTGACAGACAAGTCCTTAAGCGCGTCTCAAAAAATAGCCACTCTTTTTGCTGATTTTGCTATCCATCCATCCTTTGCCAGGCAGCTCCGAGGACCTCGTCTCTCATCTCCCATAACTTTGGAATCTGAATGATTATAGATCTGGGCTGGCTGTCCACTAGGGGCCGGGTGGAGGGTTGGTGTGCTCTCTCAATTGGCAAATCTTTAGTAGTTGGGAGACACAGATTTTGACACAGTGACTGCTCCACAAATGGGATGATAAAGCTGTTGCCCTCTCGGCTCCTTCCTTGTATATTCTTACGTTCTTTCTACAGGAGCGTCCATCTAAATCAGATAGTTAAGCAACAAATGCAGCTTTAATTAAAACTCAGTGATGACGTCCTGCGCCTCCTGCAGATGATCATCAATGGTTGCAAACCTTTTTTCCATTTAATCCAATCTCAGGTTTGTCTATGCAATGTCTTGCTTTAAATCGCCAAATTGCTTTCTATTGTCCCCTCGCATAGCCCCTGATTTCCTTCAGGATCAATGACAGCTCGTCCTTACTACCATCCTCACTGCTGCCGTCATCTAAAAGGCTGTTAGCTGCTTCATTTTCGTTGTTTTCTTGAGTATCGGAACGGTCCCCTTTCTTGGATGTCATTTTATTCACCTCTTAAACTCTACATTAGTTGGATTTAGTGTTTGTTTTTTGTTTTTTTTAAGCAATCTGTCGCTGCAAACTTTTCATGCCGCCATCTTTGGTGGTGACCTGGAAGCTCAGACTTTTTCCTATTCAAAAGATATAGGGTCTCAGTTATCATTCCAGGCACTAAGCTGCTAGTATAAACTGAAACATAGTGTGTGTTTGTTTGTGGGCATCTTGTGTGTGATTTAACATTGGAAAGTGCGCACGCTATTTCTGCAGCAAAACTGACATGTAAATGAGTGTTCAGCGAGTTTGAGTGAATCTGCTCCTATTGAATTGTTGAAGTGTTGTTTCAAATGAACGTTCTTGCATAGTGTTAGTACTGTCTGTTTCGCTTTGGATTTAAACATGGGATGACAGATCACGGAAATGTTTACATAAAAGGAGTTTTGCTCCACCTTTATCATGTTTAGCTGTGTAGTACATGAACACTTGATAAATGAGGCCCATCTATTTTCTTCCATGTCCTCACCAACTGGAGGCTGCCCGCTTGAGTCCAATTGAAACTAGATTATGGTCTCAGTGGTGGCCTGTTCTCTTCCAATTACCAATGTGGCATCCACTATTACAACAGCACTTAAAACGCTGCTCTGCTTTTTCAGCTGAGCCGTTGAAAAGAGAAGAAATACAGTGAGATTTGGTGCATTCATAGTGATACATAGACATAGTGCTTTTTGACAAGTTGTATAAAATATGTTGACACCCCATTTGGTTTGGAGAATGTTGCTGTCCACGGTGCTGAAGTGACACCCTTGCAGATATGTCTTAACCAGCTCATAGTGTGTGTCACAGCATCACTTACGTTTTGTATATACATCTCTATCAGGACGAGATAACTGTATAGCATGTGTAGAACATTATATATTTGTGCTTGTTTTGATGACATTTGTTTTGCAGGATAAGTGTTCTTACCCTGTTTCTTCCTATAGCAGTTTTCCTCTTCTTTTGCTTTAAATTTTGCAGCTGCTAAATATTGATAGATTTTGTCTATCCCACCACAGCACTCTAGATAAGACTTTTGACTACCCTCCACTATGCCTTGGTCAAGCTACCTGTAAATTGCGGCATGAGCCATAAATATGATCTGAGTCACTAACATTTCTTCTTTATCTAAATTGTAGAAGCCTTTTTCAAAACCACAGAACACTGTCAGGTAGTGGATGACTTGGATTTGTCAGTGAGAGGGAGCCTCACTTTGAGCTTGTAAATGGTCAGTGGTCACTTTTTTATATAGCACTTTTCAACCTTCAAGGCAGTAAGAGGACTTTACATTAAAGTACCACTCACCTATTCACACACACATTCATACACCAGTGTACGCAAACACTGAGGGCAAATTTCTTGCGTTCAGGACACGACAGTAATGATCTGTGGGAGCTGGAATCACACCACCAACCTGTAGGTCATTGGATCTGCCCTCTCTACCAGTGATGTTTTAAGTCAAGAATGGGATTTGAACTGCCAACTTTGATATCAGTGGACAAATGCTCCACCAACTGAGCTTCTGTCGCCTTGTGCCTCCGAGTCTCCTGCTACGACTATAATTAGCTCTTGTGTTTTGGTTGCCTTGGTAGCGCCACAAAGTTCTTTTGACAGTGTGCATCATTTGTGAATGTGGGAGTAAGATCACTTTTAACAAGTTTTTTTTGACTCCTCTCAGGTTAAAAGGCTACAAGTAGCATACCGGGTGCGGTCGCCCCATCCCACTGTGTCGCCCCACTGCAGGAGAAGCATTTGTGTGAACAGATTGGTGCAGAATGGACCTCTGCTGCATGTGCTGCCTGCTGTAATATTGGGAATCATTAGTGTGTGTCAGATTACAGCCACGTGGACAGTAACGCTATCTGAGCTGTCATTATGCAACACAGACACTCACCAGAGCGTACATCAGTAATGCACAGGTCAGGAGAGGCTGCCATTCACGTCAATGGGCCAGAGAGGCATCGCAGATGGAGAAAGAGATGCCAACTGACAGAGGGTACACCCCGCAATATTGGACATGGGTTAGAATGTACCGACAATCCCCAACTGTATCGACTCTGTTGGTAATGATATTGATTAAAAAACTTTGTTTAACTGACAACTATGCAGAAGGACTACTGACTAAATAATTTTTTTGTCTTTTTTATTCTAGTGCATATTGCTCATAAAAAGGCAAATGCTTTCATTTCCCTTGAGGGACTGAAAGTTAAATGCTGCTCACGAGTGTGTGGTCCTTAGACGTATCTTGCTTAGTCTCCGCGGTTAAACTGTGAGATAGCGAGTGAGTTTGTGGCTCTGCACAGCAGCAGTGCACTAGGGAGAGGACAGAGAGGAAGGAAGAAGACGACTCTGCCCTCAGAGTCACCGACAATAAAGTCAAACTCCAACCAGCTTCACCTAAAAATAGCACACTGCCTCTGCTGCCTCTGTACACACACACACACACACACACACACATATCCTAGTGGGGATTCCCATCAAAGCTGCCTTGACCTATCATGATGTTTTCATTTAGGACCAACAGTCACTGCTTTTGTCTCATTCACAGGCTCTGAATGCACCCGACACCTCACAACCCCCACACTTTATTCATTTCCTGCTCATTCAGTAAAATACTTTAGCTCTCACACTGGGCTTTTACAGGGCTTTTATCAGACATTACCGTCAATGGATGCAACATGATAATAAGAGTGGAAGATATGTAAGCTTTTGTACATGAATTGTGAACAGGGTTGTGCAAAGTGAAGTAAACAGACGATAAAGGGCCCTGTTTGATCAACACTGTCACTTTATGTAAATGTTATTTTACGTTTTAGTCAGGCTGCAAATGATACTGTTTAACTGTTTTGCTTTTAATCTTTTAAAGGAAGGATATGAGGCGGGACTGTGCCATCTCTGTAGCATTGTCTCTACTTCCTGTTGCTTCTCCTCTGACCTCTACTCAAACGACCTATATCGTGACCATGTCTTGGGTATTGTTCTCTTGCATTTTTCCAGCATGTGAAAAGATAATTCAGCTCATTACCTTTTGAATATCATGATTTTCTTGGAGCCACATCATATTTTCCTGTGTCATGCTGAGGCTCACCACTCCATTGGTTTCAGAAAGAAGACCGTTGTCATAGTGATTTACCGTTTAAAACTAACTATAAAGTCTTTTGAATAGAAAAAAAAATCCTCAAAACCTCATAAAAGGAAGCTGAAGTCCATGAATAGTAGCTGCGGGTGGGAAAAAAGTGTTTAAGCATAGTGTTGTGTTCATGAGAAAATTGTTGAATCTCAATATGGCAATTTACTAAAATGGCCCATTTTATTGTCACAGGAATGAAATTAAGGATTTCATTTTTATCCTCATATTGCCAAGCCCTAGTGTAATCCCTGTTTTCAGGTTCATAGTTAACATCATATGACTTCATATCATGCTGCTCAGAATTACTTTTGTCACACCTGGTCAACTCGCAATTGTCAAAGCTCACTGAAGCATTCAACGACACAAGACTCATGCTGAAGGAACTTTATGGCTCCCTAGTGCCTTGGAGCACTCCTGACTGAGGGAGACGATGGAAACTGCGGCCTCCATCTTTGCTTATTTATAGATTGCCTTGAAATCTGGGATGCACCATTCCAGCTTTTCAGATGTAACTCTTTTTGTCTCTTTCTCAAGTTCTTGTAGAGTGAATCCTTCACCTTTGTGGTTGAGTCTGTGCTAGAGAAGTATCTGA
Organism: Periophthalmus modestus; assembly: GCA_019594935.1. Taxonomy (NCBI): domain Eukaryota; kingdom Metazoa; phylum Chordata; class Actinopteri; order Gobiiformes; family Gobiidae; genus Periophthalmus; species Periophthalmus modestus. The sequence continues at coordinate 26,088,008 of JAIEZT010001373.1, read as the reverse complement.
AATATTTAAATATCTTGAGATACGAAATTGGGTCCACGAGAACGAGACAAGGCAAGATTTTGACAATATTTATAGCAAATAAATTGTGCAGTTCAGTTGTCCGCACCATTTTTTTTACTTTATTATTTTGCCATGTCATTGTCATTGTAGCTCTGTTCTTTGCATCTACAGCTTCTCAAGAAATGTAACTCATCAGCTTTTTAAATTTGTATTGGACGAAAGGGTTAAGACATGGAAAAACAAAGTCATGAGATAATTTTCCTCATGTGTGCACAATCTTGTGGCAAGAAATCATTAAAAAAATATATGTACCGTAATTTCACGGCTATAAGGCGCGGTTAAAAGTTGCGAACATCGCGGGAGCGATGGATGACAGACGGCAAACATGCCGCACCGGGCGAGTTACGCCATGATTTGTGAATGGATTGTGGATGCTTGGGCTAACAGTGTGACTTTTGTATGTGTTAAATGCAGAAAAAGCACAAAAAAGCACCCGTAACTGAAGCTGCGCCTTATAATCCGGTGCGCCCTATGGTTGTGAAATTACGGTACATACCGTGCTTGTATGGTGGGTCCAGTATGGTAGCAACAACATACAGTGGTTCCTCCTCCACAGCATCAGAGTGACTGGGTTTTCTTCATAGTTTTGCCTCCAGAGTCTGTGTCTCCTCCTTTGCCCTAAGGACTGTGACAGCAGGAGTGGCATCAGCTGCTGATGAAGAGGAGCTGACTTTCCTTGTTAGCTCCTCAAATGGGGCTAGAACAGTCATTGCTCTTTCCAGCAAGGCCCACTGGAAAGCTGTCAGTGTGGCAGGCAGGTCGTTGTCAGCAGCATAGACTAGAGGCTCTCAATCATGTACCAGGTGCTGAAGACGTTTTGGCTGTGCGTTCCTCTAGCTGGATGCCATGCAGGTGTGAGTAGGACAGTGAGTCTTTATAACGTCCCACAGTTTGTCTGCACATGCAAGTTCATCAGTGACTCTGCTCTGGGATAGTCATCCTTCATTAACTATCAGTTGCAGTGTGTGTGCAAAGTACTGTCTGTTGTAAAAATTCACTTCTGGGTACCTTGTAGCTTATTTGCGGACCTTGATGAAATATTTGGGCAGAGCTGTTTCAGAAACATGGCATGCTGTACCTGAGCTCCAAATGTTCCAGCAGGCAGCGAAATCCAATATTTTCTATCAATATTTGTACCTGAACACTTTTATTAAATGTTATGTCAAAATCTTGTCTTATTCTCAGACCAAATGTCATGTCTGGTGGAAGTTGTGTCCCTCCCCTTGTCGTCACCAGGACAGTTGAGCTCGCAGCAGTGTCCCATTAGCCTGATGTGTGTGACTGTCCTTCCAACAGCTCTGTGTTTACATACTCTTGAGTTTCGGGGGATTTACAGTCCTCGTATGTAAGACTTTTCATGGAAAACGAGTAGGAGATGTGCTTGGCACAACCATGATAATGATAACTGGACTAATCATGTCTTTTAACTTTAACCATATTTTTGGAGAGTTGGTAAAGTACACTCATTGTATGCTTGCAAGTATGAGATTCAATTTTGATTAAATTTTCACTTTTGTAAAAATGTGTTTATTTGGGCTATAAAATAATATATTTTATTTTTTTTGCCTATTTTTTCAACTTTTTTACTCATTACAACAAATTACATATTGTTAGCAGTTATCAGTTAAACTGTGGCTACAATAGCAGCTTACCACCACCGAGTGTGGAGTGAATAATGCACGAAATTGTAAAGTGACTTTGAGTGTCTAGAAAAGTGCCAAATAAGATTAATGCATTATTATTATGATTCATCCCTATAGGCTTTTACACACTTTAGAAGTACTTTTTCAGTGGCTACAAGTCATCTCTTCAGAGCTGATGTTTCTCACGCGCGATGTCTTTTTTACGTTTCCTCACACTGGTTTCTGAAGTTAGAATGAAGCTAAAACTACACCAAAATGAGAGGAGGAGGGGTTAAAATGTCATCTCAAACCTAAAAAGCTTGTAACACTTCTGATAGATTCTAATATTGTTTTCTGCCAAAGTGGGTAACATAAATAAAATGTTCTAAATACTAAATAATGATTAATTAATGAGTAGAGTCAATTAAAATGTGTCATAGATGCGGTGTCAGATGTGTGTCATGACAGTGTTGTGTTATTGCTGCGTTGCTGAGGATATTATGGGAGAGCAGTCATCATAATCGTGACCACTATAGGCCTGTTACAATAATTACTATGGCGTCTTATCCCTCAGTATCTGACAGAAAGAACAATACATTTTCAGTTTCAAAATGATTGTGTATCCCTTTTCCTTTGCACGAGGAGGGATTGTTATGCATATATGAAATCATTCGACCTGTCATTTGTTTGAATAATTAAAGAAGACCTATTGTGCTTCTTTGCTATGCAGTTATAATCTATAACACCCGTGGATTATTATGTTATGAATTGCACATTTTAAATCTCAATATTCATCTGAAACAACAAGTCCACTGACGTCAGAGTTTGAAAACTGCTGTGCTCAATGGGAGCTGACATCGCCATAAACACCATCACAACAAAGCGCCACATGCTGTCGGCCACTCCTATGGATAGCTGCATATCACACTAGTTGCATCTGTACCATAATGACTATGTAATGCTGACAAATCCTACGTGTGTCACCAATTAAGAAAATAAAATTGGAGGACAAAGTAAATGCCAAGCAGTGGGCCTGTTCCTGTAGCGGTGACAATGGGGGTTGATCGGCAACTTTAAACATTGCTCAAACATGCACAAATCACTCCAAAAACATCTTCAGAGGGTAAATGGGGAATCAACTATAATGTGGTTAAAAGCTCTGAAAAGTATTTTTCTTTTTCTTCTTTAACATCTGTGACACATTATAGATACTAGAACTACTACAGTGTTGAATTGAACTATATATCTCCAGCTGGACATGTTTACAGTATCATTCTTTGCTTTAGCGTGTTTGTGCCAGTGGTAAAATACTGTTTCAATATTGTAATTTATTGTGATATTTTTCTTTAGCAATATCTTGTACTTCAAAATCTGTTATTGTGACAGCCCTAACCACTTGAGTGCCAACAGCCTCGGTCACTGTCTGTACACTTGCCCACTCAGGGATACACAGTGGGTGACAAGCCAAGCATCGAGCATATGTTACCCCCACTTTGAATACCACACACACACACACACACACACACACGTACATACATGCGCATACACACACACACACACACACGTACATACATGCGCATACACACAAATGCACGTGCATACACACACACAAACACAGTCTCATGCACACACACACGCACACAGTCACATAGTATTACAGACGCACACACACAGTCACACATACACAGGCTACTGCGGCATACTATAGTGCTCTTTACACCACTCGTGGCACAGGCAGCAGCTGCAGACAGATCTGCAATTCATAGCAGCACACACTGACCTTCACCTCACCGCTGTTAGCCAGGTTAGCAATGTTTCAGACCAACTTTTCCTGCTCTGCACACCGTTCTCTTTAAACTTAGAGCAGATGTGAGCTGACAGTTGTTTCTTTATGTTGATTAAAGTTCAAATTCGTCCTCTATGCTTTTTATAGTGCTGCTTTGGCCAAAGGAGTGGTAACAGTGCTATATTTTTGTGATTTTTTTTTAATGCAGTTAATGCAGCCACAGACATTTTTGTGTACAATGCATTTTTCATTCAAACTTAATGACTGCATATCAGTCGCCTGGCAAGTAAAGAGTGATTTCTCTGTATCTTTGTATTTCTAGGCTGGCATATTAGTGCTGTCATTCAAAACTCTATTTTAAATGTAAAGCTTTGCACTTGATACACTTGATATTTGAACAAAAACAATAAAATAACATTTGAAAAATAATCATTTTTGGCATAAAGTTAGTGGTTTCTTTAATATTATTATGTCTTACACTGTAGAATGACATATCTGGACTACTTACAGCAATATTCTGTAAAAGGTAAAAAAGGTTTCTCTATATTCGATATTTTTACACATTTGAAACTGAGAATAAACAGTGTGTTAAAAATAAAAAAAAATCCTTTTAAATACACATATATATAAAAAAAAAAAAATACAATGAAAAATTACCCAGCATAAATCCAAGATAACTAAGGTAACAACCAGGAAATGCAGCAGGTAACCAATCAAAAGACTTAATCAAAACCTAATTTCTTTGATTGCTTGATTATAAATGGTAAGTGGTCATGTTTTTATTTCACATTTTTCCACTTTCAAGGCAATCGAAGAACCACTCACTCACACCCATTCACACACATTCATACACCAGTGTACACAGACACTGAGGACAAGCTGGGTTAAGTGTCTTGCCCAAGGGCACGATGACAGCATTCATCTGTGGAAGCTGGATTCGCACCGCCAACCTGTGGGTCAGTGGATCTGACTGCTCTACCGATGATGTTTATGTCGAGAGCGGGATTCAGACCACCAACCTTTGGATGGTCTACCAACTGAGCTACTGTGGCCCAAACCCCTCCCACACAAGAGAAAGGCCAATAAGAAACAGCCGCCTCTGTCCTCCTCAGTCACACATCATCGATTTGCTTAAACCTCGGCATTTTTCACTGCAGATTTTACACTCTAAATTTTGACTTGAATTTGAAGTTTGAACATTTTTGAGCTGAAATAAGGAGATTTTTTTTTTTTTTTTTGGCATTTTTTAACACATTGAAAATGTATAAAAGTCAGCAATTAAAATTCAGAATGAAAATAATTCAAACGTAAAAAGTGAGAAATTCAGCAGCATTTAAAGTTCAAAATCTAATGATACAAATGACCTTCTATACAATAGTTCAAATGAGTACCTAGGTTCAATACTAATTTACGTATAAATCATAGACTATATATAAATGGACATAGCGAACCTGCCACCGTGTTCCAAATTGGACATGATCAGAGGTGCACTTCTGGCTCCATCAACTCCAGTCCTTTACCTCTCTCTGTAATTGCTGCAGTGAGCCTTTTGGTCTTAAAATGTTCCTATTAACCTGCTCTATATGATCCTGATTTTAAAAAAAAAATATTTTGCTATTGTGTCCGTAAATCAAGATGGGAACATCAATAACAGGCGAATCAGGCATCTTTTCCTAAGGTCGCTCCCGCTAGTGTTAGCAACAAGTTTGATTGACAGTGTTGCTAAGCACCCGCTCTGTGCTAAACTACCGGCATTACCTTCATCAGCCTTGCTCTGGATTGGCTCTTTGGTTGCTATGATACTTGTGGTCAAAATTCCAAACATGGAACTCTGCTCCAAATTTGCCCCTATAACCGCTAGCTTCGATGAGCTTCATTTGACTGGAACTGAACGCTATGGGTGACGTCACAATCTTTTAGTCCACATCTTTATACAGTCTATGGTATGGATTATGATGTGGGTATCAATTCTTCTGACTTCTTGTTTTTCAATTGTGCCACTTTGAAATGCAGAGTTAATTTTATGGCATATGTTTGGTATTGTTCTGAGCATGTAAATAAACCCCTGTCCATCAAACTGTATTGCGGCTCCTATTCTCAGATACGCATCCTTCTACCTGTCAAGCGGCCTGTGATTAGTCTGTGTTTGTGTCCGCGCTGCACCTGTGTGTGATCATGTGATGAATGCTAATAGAGTAGTGTGACTGTATGCCTCAGCTGGCTGGCTCCGTTACCCCCACTGACGGGACCTGAAATCAGACAGATATCACACCACATGCGGCCACCTCAACAGGCTATTTCAATCCCACCTGCCTCTATAAGACAACTATAATGTCTTTTATGTGACTAGGCTTAAAAATAACCCATCAGGCTGCGATTCTTACTGTAGACCATGTTCTTTTTAGGCGTACTCTAGTTTCAGCTCTAGAAGGTTGAAATAATAACTTGTATGACTCAGATGCAAGCTACTTAAGTGTTTCCTTCTACTGTTTACTTATTGCAGTTCATAATGTCTTAACAATATTGTACATTTAGAAAAGTTTTTGGGGTTGAAATTGATTAAATTAGATCTATATTTACTTCAGCAATATATTTAACTTCAAAATTTGTTATTGTGACAGGCCTAGGATTCTGTTAAGAGTCCATCCATCTATTTTCTTCTGCTTATCCGGGGCCGAGTCGCAGGGGCATCAGTCTAAGTAGGGACTCCCTGACTTCCCTCACCTCAGATACTTCCTCCAGCTTCTCTGGTAGGACCATGGATCTATAATAAGAACTGGATAAGACATTCTTTCTCTGTTCTGGGGTGAGATTAGCTGGTGGTTGCTCTAGGTACTGCAGGTCTTAGGAGCTTGGGCCCAGTTTGGGAATTCAAACTGCCCATGTTCTGACAGGGCATCCAGCTTTCATAAAGGTCGGATTTTGTAGGGATTCTTCTCTATTTTCACAACATGAACATTGAAAAATTTTAAATCTTCAAAAGCTAGCTTTCTAAGATTGAGCCTAGCCTCGCTCTGAGTCTGCTCTAGCCCCGCTCTAGCCCCGCTCTAGCCCCGCTCTAGCCCCGCTCTAGCCCGCTCTCTAGCCCCGCTCTAGCCCCGCTCTAGCCCCGCTCTAGCCCCGCTCTAGCCCCGCTCTAGCCCCGCTCTAGCTCCACTCTAGCTCCACTCTAGCAGTAATTGCTGTCATTGGTCAGAAGTGATCACGCGGTACACATTTCTGACGTCACATGGGTGGGAGGCACTAGCCTGTATTCAGGAAGTAATGCGGGAGAGAAAATATTTTTTGCGACCATGAATACAGGCCATTGAAAACAATACGACGCCATCTTGGGTTCACTTTCAAGATTTTATTATACTTCCATTGGTGGGACCCCAAGATGTTCCCAGAGAATCTGTTCAGAGTGCACATTGTAAACAACTGCAGGGGCAGATTTAAGAGAAGATTGAAATATGATCTTTATCATCTTTATCAGATCATATTTCAGTACAAGAATGCCATGCTTTTCAAAAAATGTAGAGGTCTAGAGTAAGGCACAACAATATTTTTCCATATAAAGATGGGATATTTTGCTCTTTGCAGCCTTTGTGATATAACTGTGCCAACTCAAATTGTTATTTTGATTCAATTGCATCTCTACCACAGATTCAAAGCCTGTCTTGTGGCCTTTTTTTACGTTCATGAAATTAAGATCGAAAGACACATTTAAAGCCACATTTATGTGTTTTTAATAGGAAATAAATGTAGAATTAAAATTATCAAACACTTTTGTGTTCCATATCGCCTAGCTCTGATTTTATTCTTTTTTGTTTACTCACTGGGACCAAGTTAATTCATATGTTCATTGACTTTCTCATTATTATGTTGCCAACTTGTCACATGATGGCCTTGTCTATTGTCTTCATGCAGCCTTCTGCTTCATACACTAATTACACTGCTTCTCCACCTATTGACTGTCAGGACTGAAGCTGAAGCCGTCTTATCTCCATGGAGCAGCTCTGCATTGCTCTCACACTGCGGCCTTGTTGATTAAATGTGCCCACAACAGAAGAAGATTGTGTATGTGTAGTGGAGGGAGGGGTTGGCTATAAGGGGTAATGAAACTGCAGTGGTGCCTCAGCATACGGTGTAATGCTGCAGTGTACTACCAGTCCTATATTGTTCAATTCATTTTGTACAATCTTATACTAACTCATTTAAGAGTAAATGCTTGGCTGTGTATCCATTAGGCGCGATCATAGACTATATAAAGAAGTGGACTAAGGAAGTGTGACGTCACCCATAGCGTTCAGCTCCAGTCAAATGAAGCTCATCGAGGCTATAGCAGCGAATTTGGAGCCAAGTTGCATATTAGGAATTACGACTGTGAGTATCATAGCACCCAAAGAGGCAATCTGGAGCAAGGCTGTTGAAGGTAACGTCCCTCTCCGCCAGCACTGCTGGTTTATCAGGGAGCAGGCGCTTAGCAACGCTTTCAATCAAACCTGTTGCTAATGCTAGTGGCAGCAACCTCTCGAGAAAGAAGGCGACTGGTTTGTTATTGATGTTCATATATTGATTTACTGACACAATAGAGATCAAAATACCAGGGTCATGTAGAATGGGTTACTAGGAACATTTTAAGAAACAGCATGTGTGTTGTGCTATAAAGATGGTTTACATTTGTTCCCAATTCTTTTTAAAATCTATTTGGTCATTGCCATTATTGTAACTGTCTTTATTAGAACTGCACCTTATTTAGCCTGAATAAAGCATGAACAAAGACTTAACTCAAAATGAACAAATACCTAAGAATGATTAAATCTTAATAGCTACTTCATTACTACCTTAATTAGCACTTAACCTGGACTTAATTGGCTTGTGCTGTATATAGTTACTCATTAACTAACCATATATTTAAGTACCTATTTTAACATTTATTAATTATTAGTAAATTAAAGGGATGGGAAGATATTAAAATTTAGACTCATGATTATTGTGACCGGAATAATCGTGATTAACAATATTATCATGATAATTATTAAACCAAGGCAGTATAATGTCCTCATATGTGGACACCAGGACCTTTTATAGAGAAAAAATGTGCATTGTGGCCTAGACAACCCAAAATGTGTTGTTCACATATGTGGACGCCAGATCCTAGGAGGTTATATGTATTCAAATTAATTCATGGTAAAACCATCCACCACTGCTAGCAAGCTGTGCAATCAGCTGTGTAAAATGCTGTTTAGCTAGTGCTAACCTAGCAATAGCAAAGTCGACACAAACACACACCATTATTCATCCAAACTAATGCAAACTACATTCAATAGTTAATTTCACATGGTATGTTACTTACAATGGATATTTTTGGGTCAAACAAAGCAAGATGGTTGTCTCATAACTGTGCTCGTGTTTGCCCTCGGAGCTGCAACTTTTTTTCAACAGGCTCTGCAGATTGGTGGCTCATGACTTTGTTGGTCTTATTTTTCAAATCCATAATAATTCCACACATCAGACTTTACCTTCTTGAGTGGAGAATATAAATGTGTGGTGTCACTGGGATCCAGATCCACTACCTGCCCACTACTAGCCATGTGGTGACTGATGTGATGAAGAATCATCCCCAATTCAGAACGGGCACAGAAGCTAACAAGTTTCTCGTTGCTATGACAGAGGGCCCACTTGTGGGCAAACCCTAGAACTACATCTAAACATTGTATTGAAATCGGAAACATGAGGCAGTCTGGTGTCGTAAACGTCTGTGGCATTTTTTAATAATTGTGATCATCACACACGATTATAACACCAAACGATTCATTGTGGACCTTTTTGATCGCGATTAGCGTATATATCGTCCCAGCCCCAGTAAACTATGAGAGAATGATTTACTAATACTGCAATGATGAACAGTGTAGATCAGGTTATTTTGCAAAAGATTACTGAGCACTGATTACTCCTTCTAAAAGTAATCTGATCGCTTTATTTCAAAAGTAGTTACTCTAAAAAAAAAAGAGAAACATACAGCTCAAGAGCCAACTTGTACTAAAGTCAAAGCCAGACTAGTTAGTGATTTATAGTACACATATATCACATATGTCACCTTGAGTTGCAGACAATGTATCAATGCCAGCTGTTGAGTTGAGGTCACCCTGATAATTGAAGATATTTTTCTTCTTTCTAGAAGAAGAAAAATGTTCAGGGAAATCCGTCTAACTCAAATATTTTGTATTTGAGGAACAGTGTATTCTATAAATATGTGTCTCTTGTCTGTTTTCTGTTGTGTCTGTTTCCACCTGACATGAGGGGTAAGCTGAGTTCATGAAGTTTCTCCTGGATTGTGGTAAGGACAAATGGGCTCTCTCTGGTCTGCTCGGCTCCCGAGGGTTATTACAGTGCCCCACTGCTGTAGCTGCCCGTGATTAGTGTAGCTATTAGTGTAGCTATTAGCCCACATGGAGGCTAAGAGGTGTGTGACCTGGGTCTCCACAGGCTGCACTCTCTCCCAAATTAAGCTACTTATTTTGGTTCATCTTTGACTTTTAACTATTCTGATCACTATCGCAGAACATTTAATCCAAGCTTAAAGACATTTTTTGTTTAATGAAGTACCCCTCATACTGTAACTATATAACTGTGTAACTTCTGATTGTAGGCATTCCTTATGGCTCTGCTGGAGCCAAGACCTGTAAATCTCACAGGAGTCAGTTTTGCATAACATAAGACCTTAAACTGACCCTATACTACCTTTTGTGTCAACGTCTGAATCACCAAAATAACTAGCTTCCTCAGTTACTTGAATCCTTACCATTTATTTCCAGTACAGCTAAAGAAATGCTATCTCTCTTTGAGCCTGCAGTCTGCACCAAAGGCTGTGGCCGCCTCTGATGGAGCGGCGCGAGTAACGAGCAGACGATCATAGCTGTGGACAGAAAATGATTGTGCTCATTCGCTGTCCCTTCTCGCCCGACTTGCGCCCATTCATTTAAGTTGCGGTCTCTCTGTGTCCTTTGTGCACGCAGGCCTGAAGCGCACCGATACACCACGGCGGTCTCCACTAATCTGCCTCTGCACGTTTTCTTAGCCCTGCATTTTAGCCGAGTTTCTGCTTCCTGTGACCATGCTTCCTGTGACCATGCTACCTGTTCCCACGCAAGCACTTTGTTGAGTGTGGGGTTGTAGCGGTTCTGACTGCAGAGAAATGAGAGGGACTTTCCGTAGACCGCATATTGATTGGAACGGCTCACTCGTCTACTGTTTAGTCAGATCGAGTTGCACTGATGATAATAAGGCTTTGAAAGAAATGCAAAAAACTCCATGTGCTCCCATATCCGTTTATGAAAGTTAGTTGTAAAGGAGTGAAAGCACAGTCTCAATTATCTGTTTATATTTATGTGATATTATATGACAATGATGCTGATGGAATTGGATTCTCTACCTTGTTTATTGTCTGGGTGTGGCTGATGTATTTTTTCAGCTTTGTCCTGTTTTCATATTGTTCTCCCAGTTGTGTTTTCTCATTGTGTTCAGATCAAACAGAAAAACTCCCATCTTTTCTGACCTTATTCAGCCCCGCCCACTTTTACCTTTCAAATGTGACTAAACTGGGCTTTCTTTGTGGTGGCATTTCCAGGTAAACAGGAATCACATTAATTTCAATGGAAAATTTGAAACATGTTCTGCAGTTAAAGTATGATATAAAAATGTAAAAATGTCAATGTTCATGTGACCAACAAGTCAACACTGCACTGGTTCTGTGGGAGGCTTTAAAATGTCTTTATAGTCCATATAGAACTCAATGTCTGTCAAGATCATGCCGTGCCCACAGCAACTTCTGGATTAAGGTGGATAGAGGTGCAAATACAAGGAGCAGCACCTTCAAAATGAAAAAAAAAGACAGAAAACATCGATGTTTCTTTGTTCTTTCTTTATACCACAGTGCATCTGAACTGCATCTGCGCTGCGTGTGTACTGCATGACTACTATAAAAAGAAAGAAAAAGTACATACAATTCTGATGAAGATGTTTTGCCAAAATGTAATTGCAAAATGTTTTAAAAGTTTTCGACACTGGCCGTCAGAGTGGGCTGTGTAGTTTTTCTCACAGTTCACAAGTGCTGTTATTAACAATCCTCCTGTCCTTATAAAAACACTACGGATCAGCATTCACAGAAACACTTTGTGCATTATTTTGGCATCTGTCTTGAAGAACACATTCTTGGTCGGTTTCTTGATGAATGACCAGTTTGAATCCTGCCTCGTCATGTCACAAATCCAATAAGAACGAGGGTAGCGTAGTGGCCTGTGTGCGCACATGTCTCTGCTGCTTAATGATCAATTAAACTCACAACATTCCAGACAAGAGGTCCGGCGTTCCGGCCCTTCACCGCTGCAGCTATTCTGTCAAGTGATTACTTGTTTTGCTTGCATCCTAGAAATAACACTGCGCTCTTTCAGTCAGTACAAGCTTTTATTTGTTGTTAGCCGAACCTTGGTTATTAAGAATCTGTCAATGCGTCCTGAAGTCCTTGCAGTGATTGCGCGCACGAGCAGACAGAAAGGCGGGGATAATGTATGCATATCTGGACTATTTTTAGATCACACTTACAGCTTGTGATTAGGATTGAAATGGGTAAGGGCTTTTCTTAGACAGCGGTTTAAAGTGGATACACCTCCTCAGTTCAGCGCTTTTCTGCTCATTCTTTTCATTCAGACTATTTCCATGGACACGTATAATGATGGAGAGAGCGTGTGCATCATTTACAGTAGCTATAACAGTACTCTGCGTGGGAGCTTCTTTTAGAAACACAGGCTAAGCTCCTGAAATGTCAATGAAAAGATTTTAATAAAAGAGATTATGGAAGTTTTATTACAGTTGAACTGGTGCAAATGAAACAACACTACATCCGCTGAGAAATACTGAGCAGGATTACTACTGCAAGAGCACACCATCAGTAGAGTAAAACTAACCTGCCTCACAAGGGTCTAATCCCAGTTCATGTAAGAAAAGCCGACATTAAAGGATCTAAAAGCGATGTTGTTATGAACCATAAACTGTGTATATAAATGGACATGGCTAATCTGCTAGCCATCGTGTTCCAAACAGGAAGCATTTGCATGTCACCCCTTTCTCTGTAACTGCTGCCTTGGTCTTAAAATGTTCGTATTAACCTGCTCTACATGATCCCTATACTTTTATTTCGCTATTGTGTCCATAAATTAGTAGTGTTGGCAACAGGTTTGATTGACAGTGTTGCTAAGGGCCCGCTCCCTGTTTAACCAGTGAGTGCGGGCGGGAAGGGGTGTTACCTTTAACAGCCTTGCTCCGGATTGGCTCTTTGGTTGCTATGATACTCAAGATCGGAATTCCAAATGTGGAACTTGTCTCCAAATTTGCCCTTATAACCTCTAGCCTCGATGAGCTTCATTGACTGGAGCTGAATGCTACTACGTCACGCTCGCTTAGTCCACTTGGCCACCACAAACCAGTTTGTAAAGGGTAGTGCTAGAACATGTTGTCGCAGTACCTTTCCAGGGGTTTCAGGCAAATGATTCCTTCCTGATTTGAAGGATTTTGCTTGAACTTTGAATTGCTTCATTCAGGACAGTTGCCGTAGCACAAGCCCACACTTTTTTTTGTACAAGTCTCAGCTCTGTACAAGACACAGAACAGCAAGGTAACGTGGTGATCTAAATATGTCATGAGTTCATTAATATCAATAAAAGTTATAAAATGAATTATTTCTAAAGATATAACAGCATCTGCATTCACTAAACCACAAAACCTTTACCCAGGAAGCAGGTCTACTTTCTAAATGTACTTGATCACACCATTTACTTTCTGTACCAAAAGGGTTTCGGTGTCATTTTCATCTCAACTTCAAAGTCAGGAGGAAGCTTGTCTTTGGTGTTACGGGCTTGTCAAATGTTTTTATTGTAACAGTCACGAGTTGTGCTTAATTAGTGTGTAGAGTGTTTAAACGTGAGCTGTGGCTTATGAACATAATCAAGCCACATTTGCCTGATTCATGCTGTTAATCAAAAGCAGCTCTGATTCAGGCCTTATCCGCGCCACGCTCAGCCTCTTCACTGTAATCACACACATGATTGGGCCCTTGTCCTTCCAGTGCAGACATGCCCTCTGCCCAGCCCCATAATAGCCCATCACTCTTTGAATTATCAGATGTGTACATTTTCACCACTGACATTGAAGTCGTATTTTGATGATAGTGTGCTGGTCAGAGCGTTCATCTGCAGCTCTGCATTTGTTCAGGTCAACTGTCATTAAGAGAGGCTGTTTACAGTTTACCTGACCAAAATACAAACTTCTCTAAAAAATACTACATTGACTTATTGTTCAGTACATGAAAGCTGATATTTAATGTTTGGTTATTTTTTGACTGTACCAGGGGTGGCAACCCACTGCATCCTTGTACTGTGGCTCCGCTTGTCTTGGGAAACTAAATTATAAGTATTTAATTTAAGTGTATTTTATTTGTGTTAGCTCTTTTTTTAAATTGTAGTTCTATATAGGAAGATTATTGTAATCTTGAAATATGAAAATAATATTATATTTTTAATTTTTTGTCACTCAAAATAAGTGCTACACTCACTGGAGTCGGTATACCCACCAAAATGCCGTGCATTTATCACATGACATGTCCAAAATAAACACTCAGCCTTTGCTGAAAAATATCCAGAGGGAGAAGAGAGAAAAAAAGCTGTTTCGGAACTGATGCTGAGGGCTGATCTGAGGAAAAATCAAGAAGTGGAAAGTCTGCAAATTCAACTACATATGCAAGTTTTGTGGCCGCTCAGGAAATAGTCAGGCATGGGAAGACATTCACAGACTGAGAAAATATATGTAAGAGTCATTCATTAAGATTGCAGGACACCTATTCATGGACTTTAAAAAAACAATAGTGAAATTGTGCAGAAAATCAAATATGTATGTGAGCAGCTACTCTCCACAATGAACTATGTTAAAAACCAACCAACAGTCCTAATACAGCCCTGAATTGCAGAAGCTGTGCAGAGGTTCAGGAGCAGAAGTCCAACCAGGTAAAATAAATATGTATGCAAATATTTTACTATAGTTGTTTATACAAAGTAAAGGTTAAAAAAAAAAAAAAACAACTATATACATTGTTATCTTCATTTTAGATGTCAAAAAGTTTTTGCGGCTCCCAGTGTTTTCTTTTCCGTGGAAACCAGGTCCAAATAGCTCTTGGGGTGTTAAAGGTTGCCAACCCCTGGACTATACCGTACGATTTGAGCCGTGAAAAGTATATAAAAATGGAAATGGCTAACCTGCTAGCTGCCGCGTTCCATATAGGAAGTGATAATGGGTGCGCTTCAGCTCCAATTCACTTTACACTGAAACATTTTCACCTCTCTCTGTAACTGCTGGTGTCAGCCTTGTCATTTTGGTCTTAAATGTTCATATTGACCTGCTCTACATGATCCTGGTACTTTAATTTTGCTATTGTGTCCGTAAATCAAGATATGAACATCAGGCACCTTCCTTCACGAGATCTTTCCCGCTAGCGTTAGCAAGAGGTTTGACTGACTGGGTTGCTAGGCATTCACTTGGTGCTAAACCAGTGGCACAGGCAGAAGGGGTGTTACCTTCTACAGCTTCGCTCCATTTCGACTCTTTGGTTGCTATTATACTTGTGGTTATCATATATCGTCTATATTTATGTCAGCAGTATATCACACTTAAAAATATGTTATCGTGACAGGCCTGCATGTGTAGTCGGGACGCTGGTTTTATTTCTCCATGTTCAAATAAGTGCAATTGACTGTTGGATTGGCCAATCAGGGACATGCGTGGTTTGTTGTATCAGCCCAAATATGATGCTTGGATGGATGCTTACAAAGACAAAAGAACGAACTGCTGCATATGTGAACCACATTAACCAATTCTCAGGTCCTCCGACAGCCGCTGACAGCTCGGCAGCAGCTCTGATAAAGGTCAGGCACTGCAAACGTGTGTACACCACGAGAATACGACTATATGACTATACAGCTGCGCTCGGGTTCATTACCACTGTTTCTCTCTATGTCTCTAGGTTTAACATCAAAATGCTCTGAAAGTTGCATTTCTCTATTACAGTGATTGTGCTGCACAGATCTTGCAATCACAGGATTGCTCCCATTGCCTTGAACCAAATGTCTAATGCAGGGATAAATTTCCTGTGCTGTCTGTGTAATCCCTCAGTCGTCCAGGTTTGATCCACAGTAAAAGAAAAAAACTGGACGAAAAGTGAAGACGTCTTTACTCCTACAGCTTTTTGTCCAGTCGGCAGATTTGAATTTTTTTTTTTTTTACTCTTTTCAACACATTGCAGAATCCATTATCTCTCAACTAACTCTTGGAAGAAGCTGTACCTTTTTTGTGTGTGCGTGTCTCGTTATTAATTGTATTTATCATCCGTGACCCAGGAAGTAATGTGAGCGTGCCGTTAGCAAAACTCTGCTCTGACCTCCGATTTGTGAGAAAGCACTTACAAACTCATCACTGTGAATAATCAGGATGCTGGGAATGCTCTATGAAAGTGAGGAATGACTTTGGATGGCTGCATGTTTAAAATGAACTATTTGTGTTTTCCATCATTGTAAGAAAAAATCAGGTATAGCATCTTTAAGTCTCATGAGTTGGGATAATGAATTGTAGGAAGGTGGGGGATACTTCTTTCATTTGCTTCCCATTTGTTGTAATCAGAGCGTACCATCTTAGTTGCACAAGTGGCGGTAATATAGAGGCTCACTGTGTCTTTTTCATTTCCTTTTCTAATCAATCATCTCTACTCTACTTCGCCGTCTCGAAAAGGCCTTGATCCCATCTCCTTTGAAGACTTTTATTAATTAGCATGAATATCTATTTGCTCGTCACAGACACAAGATTTACTGTAGAGTAGATCATGTGATGATTGCCGACTAAACTGACCTTGGTCCTATCACATCAAATGAATATTCAGTCTCAAATAAATAGGTGTTATCATATGAACAGTAACATTAATTAACTTGTGCGGTGAGTGCCGTTAACGAGATTCATCAAAGGCTTGTTCAAGTCTGTTATTACAAAAACACTTTTCATTATGTTTTAATTGGCACTAGTCAGAAGTATTTGACCTTTTTCAGCTTTCCAGTGGTTGAGATTGTATGCATCGTTTGCCTTTGTGTCCTAACTTTTTGAATATTAACAATAAAAAAAATTAAATATATTTTGCTGTGTTTCAGGTGACATCAAAACATTCTGTAGGCCAATAATGGGTCATCCAGATTAAATTAATATAGATAAAATTCTGTTTCTGAAGTTCTGGGGTCTAGTGACTAAAAGAAATGATCAGCTCCATCATTTGTGAATTTACCTTTTGGATATTTCATAGGAAAGTACAATCTGAAAACCACCAATATATAGCGCATTTTTAGACACTCTTTACAAACGATTAAAAACATTTTTAAAAAACGGTGTAGTGTATATTGTGCTACTGAACTCTTATTTATGGAATGAGAGGGGCTCAGTAGGTTGAGTATTTGTCAATAGATCTGAAGGCTGACATTTCGAATCCCACTCTTGACATAAAAACGTCATTGGTTGAGCGGTCAGATCCACTGACCCACAGGTTGGCGGTGCGATTGCGGTTCCCACAGATGAATGTTTGTGTCCTTGATGACGTATTCTGGTGTATGAATGTGTGTGCGAATGGGTGAGTGGTTCCTGGATGTAAAGCGCTCTGAAAGGCCTTGAAGGTGGAAAGGTGCTGTATAAAAATGTGACCGTTTACCATATTAAAAAGGTTTGTGTCTGTTTTGTGTTTCAGTACCGGATCGGTCAACTGTACATGATCAGCAAACACAGTCACGAGCAGAGCGACAGAGGAGAGGGAGTGGAGGTGGTGCAGAACGAGCCCTTTGAGGATCCAGTCCACGGCCAAGGACAGTTCACCGAGAAACGGGTCTACCTCAACAGGTCAGGCAGCCCCACTCACCGCACTCTCTCTCAGCTATGTGCTTCTGGTTCACTGGTAGTGTACTCCAGTCCAGGAGGAGGAAGAGTGTGTTTGGGTACTTCTGGTTAGGGGTATACTGGTGTTCAAGCTACAAACAAACTATGAACTTGTCTGTTGTGGCTTGGTTCTTTTGGCCCCATCTTACTGTTCAGATATAGCCAAGTTTGATATTCGTGCGTTTCATCTTCCTGTTAGATGTGACATTTTGAGGACGTTTCACCGTTCAAAAGATATAATGCTTTGTTTTATGTTTTTAATTGTCCTAATTTTCTTCATTCTGAAACCCATTGGTATCTAATATTTCAACACCAACAACTTACTATTTTCTGCAATAATAATCACTATATCGCCTTATCGTTCAATACATGAAAGCTGGAACAGTATATTTTGTGGAACATTATTTATCGTGGCTACATTTCCTTCGCAATAATGGCAAATACTTAATAAAATATACCTTTAAAACCCTGAGGTAATCAACAACAAATGGCTAAAACAGAAAGTAAACACATGTGGCCACAACAGGATGTTAAGGAAAGACACAAAATGGAAAAAGATGGATGCACAAATGCCGAGGGTCATTCGAGCACAAATACCTGCGTCAGCACTCACTCGACTCAAAACCAATTATAGTGAGTCAGCACAAGTGTTCTCTGCAGCGGAGCACAGGGAGCAGGAACACCACTGGATCTGGACATCCAGCGCACAAGCATATTCATTATCCATGTCTTAGGTTAACAAGAGCGGCAATGTCTTAAAAGTCAGATTATGACACAGTGAATATTATTAGAATTTTGACAGAATATTTAAATCCATTTCAATCCTGTGTTGCAACAAACTAGATTAGAAAATGTACTGCAAGTTGAAAATCTAGCTATCTTTTCACAATAAAAACAGAAGTAGAGTTCAGAGGAATTCATTTGACTTTTTTGTATTAAATTCCAGTGATAAGAAGTCGTTCTTGGTCATGTTACTGAAATAGTTACTCAAAGCAGGGTTGCCAGGTCTGTGTTTTTGTCTGTGTTTTTTTTTTTGTTTTTTTTCTGTGGAATTAGGCCTTTTTTAAGAGCTGGTACGGCTGAAAAATATTGTCATTTTAGAATAATCCTATTGAAGAACTTGAATTTCAGTGACAAATCTTCATATTCAAAGCCATCGGAGCCTCGTGGAGCTTCTCTTTATGCGTGCGGGTTGGGGCGCTGAAGCCTGGCAGCTCTAATTCAAAATAATTGTATTTGTTGTGAGTATTATTTGAATTGATGGGATATTTAAACCCATTTCAATCCTGTGCTGCAATGAACTGGATTAGAAAATGAACTGTAAGTTGAAAATCCAGCTCTCTGTTTTGATTTGTTCAACGTTATAATAGAAACAGAACACGCACATTCTGTAACTAGTATTAAATGTTTGCATGGCAGATGTGAAGAGAACACTGAAATATCATTATGAGCTGGAGTCAAACTTTGTAAACATGTAGCGGTATGTCAACAATATTCATTTCCTCCACCTTCAGATCTCCACCCACTCGTCTTTCCTGCACGTTCTGCTTGATAATGAGTACATGACCGTGCACTGCATCTAAAGGTCATGAATTAAACATCATATCAACCTTTTTTTTTCTATTTTACTCATGCTATGGTTTAACAAAAAATGCACAACTGAATACCAAACTAAAGGACTAGACTTTTTTCATTCCAAACACCACACAGAGCTGTTCTATGGCGAGTCCATCTGTCTGCGGGACAGCTACTCATTTGAATCAACCATCAGGGACATGGGCTGGACATGCTCTCACAGGCTGCCAAACTCCAGTCTCATTTTCTCGGTAACGCGTGGCCATTCCCTCTAATCATATTCAAATTATTTACTGACTAGATATGTTGGTGCCTTGGATGCAGCCTCCATGTGTACTTTTTATTGCCAAACTAAATACTAGCATAGTGTGAACAAGTCTGAGCTCCCGCCCACTTAGCCTGTACATTTGGCAACGTGGGCTCCATCACAGCAGTTCTCTGGCAGAGATCTTTAAAAGAACAAGGAGGGAACAAGCGCAGGAATCAGCAGATGGAAGTGTGGGTGGAGTGTCAGTCTCTTTTGTTGAGAGAAAAGGGGAATAGGGAGCGAGAGAAAAGAGGGGAGTGAGAATGACAGAGCGAGTTAGGGGAGAACTATCCAACACTCGGAGAACAGAGTCCAAGGCTGTTTTTATTCAGGCTTCATGCTGGGTGTGCCATTCCAGTCCAGATCAGGAAATAGTTCGGGCTGTCAGTCAAAACCAGCAGAGACGATGCAGAGTTGGATGAAGTGTAACCGCACACAATGGTGTTTCGAAGGACTGAGAAATGAAAATGGACTTGTGGGTTTTTGATGTTCTTCAGTAGTATCATGTAATCACCAGTCCTATTCTCCTAGACTACGAGTATTAACAAGTTTGTGAAACCCTGTTATGATGTATCTAGAGCTGAGCATTTGATCAAATTTAAATCAAGATCTGATCAAATCATGAATAATCAACTTGAGTTTTTTTATGTGTCATGTCAACAGCCAGTCCTTCGTTACTAAAAGAACATTGGTTGGAGTAAAAGATTGGTTTGAATAACTATTTAAGTAACATAAACCACATCAGAGTTGTGAGGTTTGCAGTTTTTCTGTGTAATTGGGTGGCTTTTTAAGAGCTGCTGGGGGTGAAAAATATTGTCCACAGGTTTGGCCACAGGTATTTTCCAGGTACAATGTATTGATTTTAAAATAATCCTATTGAAAGTCCTGAATTTCAGTGACAAATCTTCATATTCAAAGCCATCGGAGCCCCATGGAGCTTTTATTTGGGCGTGAGACAGGGAAGGGGGGCAGGGCTGTGTTAACGAAGGAGTTCCTTTCATAATTGCTGCAGAAAATCCAGCTGCGCCATGTGTTCCATGGGTTTTGGGGCGTTTTTTTTAGACACATTTGTGCGGGTTGTGTCTCTGAAGCCTGGCAACCTTACTTCAAAGTCATTATATTTGTTTGGAGTTTTAAAAATATAAACAAAAATTCAATACAAGGATTTATTTTATATTTTTTACCTTCTCGTCAAGCCCTAATCATATCTTAAAGCGTAGCCATCTCCCCATGAATCAAACCACTCTATACTTCCTCCTCACCATTCTTCGCTGAGAGCAGATTTTTCTTTCACAAGTGAAACACTCCTCCATTGATTGCAGCAGCTCTACCCAAAGTCATCTTCTTCTCCTCTCTCATCTGTCTCCGTCTGCATCTCTCTGCAGTAAATTACCTAGCTGGGCTCGAGCTGTGGTACCTAAAATCTTCTACGTGACGGAGAAGGCTTGGAACTACTACCCTTATACCATCACAGGTAAGTCTCACCTTTTGCAGTATTATTCTCGCCCTTAAAATGTGCTTTTGCTGCTATACTATCTGATGTCGAATGCACAACTTTAACCAAACCTTTTCTTATATTTCTCTGTTGTCTCAACTGGATCTCTGCTTGCAACGGAAGAGTACACAGTGAGTGTCTTTTTATTAAATTTGTCTAATATTTACCGTCTAAAGCACTTTCCACTTGTTTGTGAATCACTGCAAATAAAAGGAGGAGATGACGGCATTGTGACAGCAGTGACTCATTGTTTGTCCTTTACATTTTTTTTTTTTTTGCAGTGTTCATTTTTACCCAAGTTCTCCATCCACATAGAGACCAAATATGAAGACAACAAAGGCAGCAATGACCACGTAAGTATACACCATAGACTGTATAAAGAAATGGACTAAGTCAATATGAGATATTAGAGTTCAGCTCCAGTCAAATGAAGCTCATCGAGGCAAGTAGTTATAGGCAAATTTGGAGCCAAATCCCATATTAAGAAGCAACCAAAGAGCAGGAGCTTAGCAACGCTGTCAATCAAACCTGTTGCTAACGCTAGTGGGAGCAACCTCTGGGAAAGACGCCAGCTGATTTGTCTCTTATTAATGTTCATATCTTGATTTAAGGACCTACTAGCTAAATAAAAATACCAGGATCATGCAGAGCGGGCAGCAGCAGAGAGGGGCAACACTTTTCTAATGTAAAGTGAATCGGAGCCAGAAGCGCGCCCATGCTCACAAGTTTGCCATGTCCACTTATACCTACAATCTATGGTATACACATGTGTTTTGATATACATTATTACATTTAATTGTAAAACTTTTATTCTCATATGGGATACGGGATTTTTTAAATCGCTCATTTTAACACAGAGGCGGACATATGGCCTCAAATAAAACACTGATGCTACATGAGTAGGACCATTTGGCAGCTAGACCTTTCTTTAACAACGTGGACAGCTATATGTGAGCTTTGAACCTCTGCCAAAAACTCCTCCACTTGTTGGATAGACTAATTTCATTTAGGCAGTTGGCTATATTTTATTACACTCTGCAGTTTATACGGGCATTAGTCATCCAGTGAACGGCTGCCATTGCTCGGGCAGTGAGTATAAAAAATAGCAGAACTGGGCACACTAGACAAATGGCTTGAAATGTATCACGGCAGGAGGCCAACACATTAGTTTTTATAGTGTCTTACTTACTATTATGTCAGACTAGCAGGGCTTTGCCAGTTGTTGTATGAGGCACAAGCCCCCTGCATGCCCTGTGTCTGATTTGAAAATCACATAAAGACACAGATGGGGAGTTAAATGGACAGACTGCCACAGTGAATCACTGTGATGTTTTGATAGACGTGTATAATCAGCGACAAGACAAGGTGACAGATTAAATACTAATATACTGGACCATGCCCCAAGTGGTTTACTGACATGGGAAATTTTAGAAGACTATGAATCTCCATTAACAGAAGGCTGCTTTAAAAAAAAACACACAATGTTCAAGAAGTAAAAGAGCTCATATGTGTAGTACTGCTGTCGCTTATAGTATTATTAATGGAGCTTTTATTCAGTATTTATGATGACGATGATAATTTTGTGCATTATTCATTGGTGGTGGTAAACTACTATTGTTGTCACAGCTGTCCTGGGTCAAACTGACAGAAACAAGGCCAGTCTGCACCATCGGCCCCTCTGACCATTCACTCACACCACTTTCATACTAAGAAATGTGGGTGAAATGTCTTGAACACAATGACACAGTTTCTGCCCTTAGCGCCCCACTGTGGCACCTGGAATTCTCAGCAGTCTCCCATTCAAGTACTAACCAGCCCCTGCTCTGTTTAGTTTCTGAAATCTGAGGACATCTGGCTTACATCTGGTAGCTGTGAGCATACTCCGAGTCCCGTACCACGCACAAACCACGTCAGTTTACTAAGATTTGAGTAAGCCAAAGATCCTATAGGCCTTTTGTGATGCAACCTTTTTTTTTCTCTATATTACTGGGATTTGCTCAGTTTGCATCTGGTACAATATTTAACCAAAGGAAACACTAAATGAAGATGTGTGGTTTAAAGATGAAGGTATACAAATTCAACACAGTCTGGTTTCCGTAGCTTCCTAGCATATCGGCAGAACTGAGCGAGCTGTGACTATTTTGCCCAGTGTTATCTTTTCGTAGTGTTTTTTCATTGAAGGCACTGTTTTCTCGGTTTGTACATTATTACCCATCATCACCACCCTTCTTTTATTTTCACACTCAGCACTCCTCTGCTGTCCCTTCCCCCCTCTCTCACACGCACACACACATACACTTACCCATAAACCCCCTCTCCCTCACTCACTCTTATCTGTCGTTTGTCAGTGTTTACCTCCTCCACTTGTGCCTCTCAGCTTCCCTCGCTCTCTCTCTCTCTCTCCCGCTCTCACGGTCCGCTGTTTCTCAGTTTGCTGCTCTTGTATACACTGGCATGTCACGCCGTTGCACTAGCACTTTGCTTCTGCATTGTAAAGCACACTGTAGACATCGAAGCAGTAATAGATACACACACGCACAGTAACATGGGGATAAGGTCATACCCATGACTGTATATACCCATGACTGTATATATAAATGGACATAGCTAACCTGCTAGCCTCCGCATCCAAATAGGAAGTGATCATGGGCGCGCTTCCGACTTTATCGATTCTGGCTCCAGTTCACTTTACATTAGAAAACTGTCGCACCTCTCTCTGTAACTGGTGCTGTCAGGCTCGTCATTTTGGTCCTAAAATGTTCATATTAACCCGCTCTACATGATCCTGTTCGCTATTGTTTCTGTAACTCAAGATACACTGCCTGTCCAAAAAAAAAAAGTCGCCACCTGGATTTAACTAAGCAAATAGGTACGAGCCTCCTGCAGTTGGTCAGGTCTAGGTTCAGCAACAGTCTGTGCTCCAAGAATGAGGTCAGCTGACACCTGAATATACTGATGACCAGGTTATTCCATCAGTGGAGTTTTTCTTCCCTGATGGCACGGGCATATTCCAACATGACAATGCCAGGATTCATCAGGCTCAAATTGTGAAAGAGTGGTTCAGAGACATCATTTTCACACATGGATTGTCCACCACAGAGTCCAGACCCCGTTGAGAATCTTTGAGATGTGCTGGAGAAGCTTTGTGCAGCGTCAGACTCGATCATCATCAATGCAAGATCGTGGTGAAAAATGAATGCAACACTGGATGGAAATAAATGTTGTGACATTGCAGAAGTGAAATCAAAACAAGCGAAAATGGCAAAGCAAAACAGCGAATGTGCCGTAATCAAAGCTAAAGGTGGACCAACAAAATATTAGAGTGTGACCTTTTTTTTTGGCCAGGCAGTGTATGAACATTAATAACGGACAAATCAGATGCCTTCTTTCCCCGAGATCTGTCCAGTTAGCGTTGGCAACAGGTTTGATTGGCAGCAACCCCTCCCTGCTAAACCAGCGGTGCGGGTGAGAAGAGGTGTTATCTTGAACAGTTTCACTCCTGATTGGCTCTTTGGTTGCTACGATACTCCCAAATATGGAAACCGGCTCCAAATTGCCCTCTATAACCGCTCTAGCCTTGATGAGCTTCATTTGACTGGAGCCGAGCACTGTGGGTGACGTCAGGCTCACTTAGTCCACTTCTTTACACAGTCCATGGTCATACGGCAACAAATACTTCAGAAGTATTGCTTGTATGAATGAAGTTATGCTGTTTATATTGTGATTTATACACGAGGTGAGCAGGACAGAGGACACGAGCAGCAATGGGCCTATTCTTTTAAACTCTTATTATGCATTCTCTTTGCGTGCCTTACATGCTTCTTCCAGTGTCTACTTTGTTCTGTGTTAAACCGAACTATTATGCCTCAAAAACATCAGATAAAAATCCAGTTTAATGTATGCCCTTATCTCCCTGAGCATGCCTTCGCTATAACCGTTAATGCTTCATAAATCCCGGCGCCTCTGACATTTCCGTAGCACACGTGGGTCATGTCCTTGACGCTGTATAGGAAGTGAATATTCAACATTATTATACAACACTGTTCATAAGTTTGTGTATGTTGTTTAGAGAAGATTTCTTTTGTAAAAGATCTTTACCGGTGGCGGAAGGTTACAAAGTTCAAATAGAAAAGAACTGTACTAGAGTAGAGTAGAATTTTTATGTATCTCTATTTTACTTAAGTACATTTTACAGTGGATAATTTTTACTTTTACTTCACTACATTTGAGACTAAATATCTGTACTTTCTACACCACTAAATTTTTTTTTAACTGGACTGAAAAGTAAAAAGCACTTTTCATATAATTTGTAGGGTTATTTTCACTATCTTCATGGTAACATCTTGACTAAATTTTGGAGTTCAAGCTTTGGCTTTGAGCAAACAGAAATAAATACACAAAATTCTCAAGAAAAATAAAAAAAAAAATTTGTTTCTGTTGACCAAAATATGTATCCTTTTAATCAGTGTCACTATATTTAACACTTTAACACAGTTAACAAACAATATTTGAGTGAAATACTTGTAATAATAAATACTCTTTAAGTACATTTTTAAAGGGTTATTAAATCCTTTTACTTAATTAGATCCTTTCATGTGATACTTTTACTTGAGTAACTTTTTACCTCTGTATCTGTACTGTTAATTAACACATTTGAGTAATTCATCCACCGCTGGTCTTTACTTAAAAATTCTGTGTAGCAAAATCTTAACAATAATAATAAGTGCGCTTTGCAGATTACATGAATGTGCCTAGAGTGCCATCTGCTGGTTGTAAAGAAGATGACAACGTAATCTTTCAAACTGTTTTACAGATTTTCGACTCAGAGTTAAAGGACCAAGAAAGGGAGATATGTTTTGTTGATATTGCATATGATGAGATCCCAGAACGCTACTACAAAGAATCAGAGGTAAGTATGATTCTTGTTGGCAGTGAATGTAAAAATCCATATAGAGTCTTGGCACTGCTGGCATCTAGAGAAATTAATAAGAGAACTATGCAGGCTTATCCAGGTGAAATTCAGTGTAAAAAGATGTATCGTAATTAGGAAGTCATTCATTTTCACTGCAATAACCACCCTGTACAACACCAAGTAGTACTGTTCATTGTATTTTTTTGTTTTGTTCATTTGATGTTATATTGTTGGTTATGTGTTGTCTGGAGAGGTTGATGACACACTAGGCATGTCATAATTACTATATGGACTCGTTCGGTATATAAAGTTTGGAACAATATATTTTGGGGCTCAGTATTTATCGCATGTACATTTTCTTTACAAGGGGAGATTTTTGCCATTTTTGTTGTAATATGACAATATTTGAGCTGCAGAGGGTTAAGTCACTGGTATCTGCTGTCTATTTACAAAATGGTTTACTGGGATTATCCTGGTTTACAGTTATTTTTTCAGTGGCATAAAGTAGTTTCGATATTTATCATTTATTTCTCTGTAGCAATATATTGTGCTTCAAAATTAGTTAATGTGACAGGCTTAGAAGACAAATCTCTTTTATCTTGGGACAAACAATAACACTGAGTAAAAGGACTGCACCACTTTTTTGCCGTTTGTTGTAGGATTTGCGATACTTCAAATCAGAGAAGACGTCGCGAGGGATCCTTCAGGAGGGCTGGAGAGACACTCAGGAACCCATCATGTGTTCATATAAGCTGGTCACCGTCAAGTTTGAAGTGTGGGGTCTGCAGACGCGGGTGGAGCAGTTTGTGCACAAGGTCAGGGAGATTTTTTTCTTCTAACTTTATTCCTGGGGTCTGCCACCTGCCAGTCTCCATGGAGTAATAATGTTTTATTGGGAATGCTCCACAGTATGGTATTAAACCTATCTTTACTGAACGACATGCATTTTTAGTTACCTTTCTGCAGATCTGACCTGTACATTGGCCTATTTGTCTCCTTGGAGGTAGATGTAATGTAAAGCTGCATTTTAGAATATTCCATGCAAACCAATGACACCTTCATAGAGAGACAAGAAAGTGGCGGACCCTGCATAAATGTATATCTTGAACATATTGTGATTTTTGTAGCAGTAACAACAGTTGTATATATTTGGTGCACATGTTGTCCATAGGTGGTAAGGGATGTGCTCCTCTTGGGTCACAGACAGGCCTTTGCGTGGGTGGATGAATGGATTGGTAAGTATTTTGTGACTTATTTCGATATAAATAAACAGAAAATGAATATTTATTGTTTTACATAGATTATGAATCAGCATGAAATCACACTTTTCGTTCTTCTGCATCTAAACATCGTCATTCTCACCTTTTGTTGAGCATGCTAGCATTCACAGCTATGCTTTCATAACGATTCACACTAATGCATTGTAGCGTTCTGGGGTAAGGACACACTCTGAGTTTGTTCTCGTTGATTTGCCGAACACAAGGACGACACAAAACAAGAACAAAACAACAGCATTGACAACTCCGCAGAGACAGTCTCCTAACGGTCCAAACTGACTCTTTTATCTTCCACTGTCGGCATAGCAACCAAGTGTCACATACAATTAGCAACGGCACATAAACGGTTACAAGAACAACAAAAGGTGTCAACTCTGAGATTAACACAAAATATGAGATCATTACACTGTTTTATAATTCAGAGCGCGGAATGAAAACGCATTAAATCTTTGCACTAATAGATTGCTACCACTTCTTCTAACTTGAGAGCTTGCAAGATTACATCCCTGTTCTCTTTTTCTCCCCCCAAATCATGCTAAATATTTTCCCCCGCCTGGCAACTTGTGATGAACTGCATTGTTCTAACCACTGAAACTCTGTTTTGTGGGCACCGTGGGCACAGTGGGCACATTGACTCTGCACCCTTCTTCTGATTTTTGGGGTGTTCTTTTTAACACTTTGTTGATCTCACTTCTGTGTCTTGGGATTGTTGTTCTCTCATTGGATTTGAGCTTTTACTAGATACAACTTCAAAGCATGGACTAACCCTGGTTGCTACCCCTCCTCCTCCTAATTTGAAAAAAATATAAAGACTTAAAAGTTTCATCCCCCATTCCACACCTGCCCGTTCTTCCAGATATGACTTTGGATGACGTGCGGGATTACGAGAGACAAATGCACGAGAAAACCAACATTAAAGTTTGCCTTGAGCAGCCAGAGCATTCCACCACAAACTCCCCTTCACTGGATGAAATACAGATCCATGACAAAGCAAGCGTATGTCATTTCATTTTGTCTTTTTGCCATTACATTATCTTTCTCATTTCAAACTTCAAGCTGTTCTGGGGAAAATATGTCCATTTTGAATTGATGAATAGAGTTGTGTGTTTTAATTAGGCTGGTCCCAGTCTTACAGTGACAGCGTGACGTTTCATCATCGTTTTATTGGTGGTTTTCAGATGGGGGCAAGAGCCAGTTTTCCGTATTGATTACATTGTACTTTACCATGAAATATCTAAAAGGTAAATGCACAAATCTTGAACCTGATCCTGTCTATTAGCGATTAGAATCGAGAACTCACTGTATTACGACAAAAAACGACAAAACAACACTGTATTATGACAAAAAACCCACTATTTCACATCTGTATTAACTATTATTGGCCTATAGAAATTCAACAGTTTTCATACTTTTAGTGAAAAGTTTAATGGCTCCAAAAACTAAACCTTATTCCCAGACCGAAGACTTTAAAAATGGAGATAGTGTTCATTTGATACAATCATTGCACCACTAAAGGATTATAGTGACCCAAGAAGAAAGCAACTGGAGTATGTGTGAATCATCTCATTGTGATATTTTCTTGTATATTTGAAAAATACGTAAATAACACAATGTTTGACGTAAAATTCATTTTTGGTACATTTTGAATCTGTAAATGTAACATCTAAACAAACACCAATACGTTTTGAATCTTTTCACTGTAGACATGACGATGGATGAGGTCCGAGAGTTTGAACGCACCATCCAGGAGGCCACCAACCAGAAAATTGGGATGTTTCCACCGTCTATCTCCATCAGTGAGACTCCTCTGTCGTCCTGTGCCCTGACCGGCCCGGCCAGCGCCCCCTCCACCCCCATGTGCACAGACGCACCCGAGTCCCTCTCTGTGCCCAAAGACCGCCCGCGCAAGAAGTCTGCCCCAGAGACTCTGACCCTGCTTGACCCTGTCCCGTCTGATGACCTTCAGGGCTCCTCTCTGGCTCCCAACTCGGTGTCAAACCATGTCCAGTCCTCCACACCGCCGTCCTCCAGCAGCGAGCTGGCTCAAATCAGAGAATAAAAGACTTGAGTCTGTTTATCATAATTAGTCCTTTCTACTGTAGCTTCATGAGACCAACTTTCCCACACCAGTGCCCAAAAATCTTACTTTGATTTGTATCAATCCAGAACGTAACCACTTCAAAAGTCTTCATCTGTGTCATTGAATCCATTGGCAGCTGTTAATCTAGCCACCCTGACGTGGCTGCCTTCCAGTGTATGTTTGAGTCCAGCCTACTATATAGTATTCTCTGTTACATCCCCTTTGGAGCTATTAATACTCATTAATAGCTTTTAAACTATGAAGTAGTTGCCTTATCACCACAGAGACAGTGGTACTCTTATTATTAACACATTTGCTGACAATGTGCCCAAATATATGACTGTTAAGCATGGTCCCTTTTCAGTCGGTAGTTACTATATGAAGACTGTGTTGAATTGGTGATACAGAATAGAATAGGATGGTAGTAAAGTACCGTAGTATTTCATCAATTATTGGAAAATACAGCCAAGTAACCTACTATTTTTGCCATTTAAACAGGGCGACTGATCAGATTGTCATTTTGGATCTGAATCAGTGACATTAAAGGATGCAATATTATTACAATCCTTAAAAAATCCTCAGGTATCCCCGACTATCTGTCTTATGTTTGGAAAGGCACGGATACAGGCGTACGTTTTGCATTTTATACCTCGACAGTTAATCCAGTTCAGTGACAGCACTAGTCAAATTAACGCTTGTTTTTGCATCTGAAAAATTTTTAGCATTTGTTTATCCGTATCCGTAGCAACTCACTTGTGACAACCATGGTCGTTCAGTAGGTTGCGTTCACGTTTTAGAGTTGTTAATTTTAGGGAGACTACAAAGCTCTATGGATATTTCTTCCAAAAACAGTGAATTTCCCAAACTCGTGATTCATAAATGTTGCACCTTATCATTATGGACGAGGGACTGGCTCCACAAACTTAAAGCTTGAAGTTCTTTCAACAGACAAAAATCACATCTTTGGTTGAGAAAGTGGTGCCATTATTCAACACCAGTTATGTAAAAATACATTCACTTTTATTCATGTGTATTTTCCGGAGTATAAGTTGCACTAGCCAAAAAATGCATCTATATATATACACAAGTCGCACTGGACTATAAGCCACATTTTTGGGGGAAATTTATTTTATAAAATCCAAGACTAAGAACAGACATTTCATCTTTAAAGGCAAATTACAATAATAAACTAAAAAAGAACAACAGGCTGAAAAGCAGTACAGCGCGCTGACGTAACACATTTATATTTATTCAGCTACATGAAGCATATACAGAACTGAAAATGTGCCTGGTATGTTAATGTAAGATATTAACGGTTAATCAGATAACTAAAGCATAAAAACAAGTTAAACAAGTTTACCAAACTCTTGATCTCACTCTCATTAAATCCATTGAATTCTTCATCTTCTGTGTCGCTTCTGAACAACTCCACCTGCTCCGAAAGTAGATGAAGCGCCATTTTCCTCTTCTGCGTGTGACTCTGCAGAATACGATTTTCTTTTAGGAGGCATTTTTGTTCAGTCTTTCGCAGATGTTTGTAATGTCGAAATTTTAAACAATAATGAAGATGTGAAATATATTTTAATAATTTCACATATAAGTCTCATCTGAGAATAACCTAACGATGAAAAAAGTGCAACTTATAGTCCGGAAAATACGGTATTTATACTGACAGCGAACATGCTGAACTGTGTTTTTTGTTTCATGTGGACAGGCCCAGTGATTTTAGATTTGATGACATCGTTTAGAGCTTGAATCCCTGTAGTTTTAACACTTAAACAGCAAACTCCAATATAAAACTCTGGCCTGCCCTACCACTTACTTTTATAAAAACCACATGCATCCTAGAGTACTGTGCCCTCACGTGAACACAACCTATTTGTGAGGATCGATGTGTAATCTTTTATACAGTGTTTCCTGAACTGAATACTGGGCAAGTATTATTTGATGTCATTGTACAAAATTGTAGAATGAATGATCACAAACCGGTGTAAGGGCATTCTGGGGTGCTTTGTCCTTAGGAAAGTCAAGGATGGCTACTTGAATTTCAGTGGCAGGTGTTCTGATTTCACTTTGATAATTCTTCAGTGGTCACAAACTGACTAAAGCTGTTTATTTGTAGTAACCATTTATGTAATATGGGGAAAACAATCTTTACCAATAGTGTTGCATGGGATCCTTATCAAATATATATTCCATGGTTATTTTGTATATACTGTAAAATGGATGGACTGGTGCAGTATTTAGTGCAACAATATGAACAAGTGAATGCCAACTTTGAAGGTCTTTATACGTTTTGTCTATAGCCTGATGGGAAAGTGAACTGAAGTGTAAGCATGCCCAGAACATATACTGTAACCTTAGGCCTACAAACTCAACCCAGTGCCTCTGCATGCAGCTGTATTATAACACCCGCATAGGTAAACCAAATCAGTTTTAGTAAATAAACTGAAAATTACAATGCATTTACTTCACCATTTCATTTGATTATTGCCAAAAGATTCCTCAAGTCAATCATATTCAAAGGCATAATCAGGCTGTCAAGCAACAGGGCTAACTTTTACTACTTCAGTTAGTGTAAACATGAGTTCCTCCCATTTGAACTTAACAAATGCATTTTTGCACTTTTTCCACTTGTTTCCAGACACCTTATTTGACAGTGAAGGAATGTGTTAGCTTACAGTTCTGTCGGACCAGTGTCAGATCATAGTGAGTCTCGCCATAAAAATACTGTCCAGATTTTGTACAGTTTCTCACATGCTTTTGCTTCAAACAAAACAGTAGCTTTTATTTGTAACTGTAGCTTTTTCATTATCTTAAAATCTGTATAATAGATTAATGTCCCCCACACACCACTCAGGCAAAACATTACTGAAACGATTACATTTTCCATGATGGTGCCTGTAAGTTTACTAAGCAGCTCATGGTTTTTTTTTTTGTTTCAGCAGAGAAGCTCATAATTGGCAAAAGGCAGTAATATTAGTATCAGTTTATTACTTCTAAAGTATCAGTCTTCAGGGACTTAAACATTCAAATGCATCCATGTATCGCTTACAGAGCAGTGGTTCTTTACTTGCATGAGCTCATGCTGCCTGTGCTCTACAGGTGCTTTTAATGTTGCGTCTATAGGCTGCTATATTATCTTAAAGCTGACACACTGACTGAAGTGCAGACCATTTCTGTTGTCAGGAACACAGAAATCCAGGGAACATTCACTCTCACACGGGCCATTAATGTTCATGCAAATTATCCAGTTGTGTAAGATTTAAGCTCTGCTCTGTTTAAAAGAGTAACACTTGGGGTATTGTATATATTCTTAATGATAACTATAGTAGGTTTCTTACGATGAAACTTGTTGCATTGCTGTGACATGAATGTGTGCAAGAAAAGAAGGAACTTATTTGGAGAATAATTTGATTCTTGGTGTAGAATGAAGTATCCGTATCTATGAAGTGGCTCAGCTCAGACCTCTTCTCGTTGTAGTGATGCACTTTGACGCTGGTGACACTGCAGGGCAAATCCTTATTAGTTGTGTTTCTAAACGTTTTATTTACAGTGAAGTGACTGTTTTCAGTGTTTACTAGTTCATTAGAAACAATCAGGTTTTTTAATTCCTATTTTGTAGTTTTGGTTATGTAATTGCTCGTCTTGTTAAATTGATCATTTGATCTTATTTTTTCCAATGAAAGGACCAAGATTTGATTTGAGCCCCGTCTTCTCCCACAGCTGTTGCTTTGCTGGATCTTGTTATGTACAGAGTCCGCCTGGTTATCTAAAGTGCCATTCTTGTTGCTGCTGGAAGTGGTTCTGAGTTCTTCCACAGTTTATCGGTTATATTTTTACTGGCTTTTGTTGTTTATGGTTCTTATGTTTTTGGAAATGGATAAATAAAGTTTATTAGCTATTCCATCACTTGTTGTTTTCTGAACTCATTGTTCGCCAGTGTGTCAACTTGATTTCAATCAGTACATATTAACACCATTTTGAGGCATGGTTCTGCAAAAAAAAGTGTACAAAGTAATCCAATAACCTGCAAAATGGTTCTTTGTCTTGTATAAATATAAACACAATATTGCAGTGCACACAGACTGAACATCATAATCTCAAATGTAATAAGCCTCATAATGTATTAAAACCACATTTTTTACACATTTTTTTTCCCCCAACAAAATAGAAAATTAACAAACCAAAATTGGATCTATGGGCAGTGGCTCAGTGGAAGAGCACGTGCTCACTAACCTGAAGGTGTGGGGTTCTTGTTTAGTGTAGACAGCAGTACGATGGTAATGATAATTAAAAGGATTATTGTAGTAGCATTACTAAACGTAGGACTATAATAATTACAGTACACATCTGTCACCCTGTTTAGGGCTTAGGGTTTTGTCTGATGGTATGAGTCATTTGAACTGTAGCCAAAACCCAGTGTGCAGATGGTGAATCTCAAGGAGACACTGGTATTTTCCTAATATGAAATAATAAATAAATTGCTTATCTCTTCAGCCCACTCACCTCACTTTTACCATTATATTTCTATGCTAGCACTGTTCTCTTAAGAAAAGAACAAGCAATTTTCTTTGTTAAAACATTTTATTACATTTCCATGGAAAAAGTTGAACACTCAATATGTGTGTAACTTATTTCATTTACAAAATGAAGTGGCATATTTATTACATGTTAATGATTATAATGCAGCATTATTTCACTCTGTGGCAGGACATGGACACCCAGACTATGTGCCCTGATGCAACAGAAATGTGGAACTAAGTCCTTGCGATAACACGAGAGTAGAAGTAAAAATGGCTTTCTTACCACGGGCTATATTCACACACAGATCTCACATAGGAATGACTGTATTTAGAGCACTTTACTTGATTCAAACAATAGATATACAAATCTACAAATTGTGAAAGAAAAATCAGCATGTCAGATAGTTGTTTTTTTTAATCGTTTTTCTTAATACCACCAAACCAGAGGCAGCAGCAGACTGACCCACAGAGGGCGCCTGAGGCTCACTGAGTGCAGACCTATGGCTGTAGAGTTTGTTGTGGTGTTGACTGGAGTTGCTGTCGTCGCCACTTTGGCCTGTGCTGTACACAGCTGCACATTCCCCACTTTATCCAGAATCTTCAGCTCTACACTCTGTGAACAGCAGGAGGCACTGTACGTGGCCAAAGTGATGTTTACGTCCCCTGATGAGGAGGAGGTGGTGTTTAGGGTCCCACTGCCCTGGTGTATGGTCACACTGTCTATGCCTGTCCCATTCACACCATCGCTGATGTTGGCGGTGAGCCCCCATTGAGAAGAGGAGCACGCAGAGGAGGAGCAGTCTCCTGTTGTACTGACCACCTGACACACGGGCCGGGTCACGTCCGTCACCTGTACCAGTCAAAGTCGTGCATAATATTATCCAGAAAGTAATAATAATCTAAGGGCTGTATATTATTTTTTTATTTGTTGAACAGTATTTTATGAGATCTACATTTTAAAGGTCAGATTTTACACAAAACTGAATCTTGTGAGCTTCAAACCATGTTATAATCCTCAAAAACATGCCTGAAGTCGTGTTTTGTTTCATTCACACATGTGCTCTGTGCTCACACTCTGTTCCACCTTGTGATGTCATGAAGTGGTAGTTTTCAAGTTAACAGCTACCTTTTATTTTTTATTTACTAGAGATTGGCAGTTCCTTTGCTGAAATGATCCAAATGATTCTACTGTAGGTGTATGGAGTTTAAAGACACTTGGAGCACTTCCTGTATTACCACATGACATCACAAGGTGGGGCAGAGTGTTTTCTGTTTGAGAGAAGAACTCAAACTAAATATGCAGGATTTGTGTGTTAAACATGTGTGAATGAAACAAAACATAATTCCAGGTGTGTTTGTGATGAGGAAATAACATTATAACATAGATAGAAATAAAATATAGTCAAGCCAATTCATTCATTTCCAGTGATCAAGCTTGTTCATAATTCTATAGGTTTTAATAATCTAATAGTAGCATATTCCTTCTAACACTGCCACTAACTGGGCTACTCTGCTTATATTAAGACAATTACTGGTAATTACTGTCACTTTTGGCAGGTTTTAGGTGGGAGGTCAATAATTGGATGACAAAATACAAATATTTACACGTATACATTCATCTATAGACTAGAACTGAGATGAGGAGAAGAGGAGTGGCAGAGGAAAATAAGGTTTTTGTACAACACAGAATAACCATGAGTTGACCCGGCTGCAGACCTAAAACGGATGATGTTGTTCTTACCTTTGCAGTCACAGAAAAGCGGAGCACAGTGAAGTTGATGTCAGAGGCAGCGGAGTCCTGAGCGGTGATAGTGAGAGTCACATCTGTCCCCGACGTCGCACTGGATGGGACGGTGATGTTGACCGTGCCGCTGGCCTTGCCCTCGCTCATGCTGACGGAGGACGGAGAGCTGGAGGAGTAGCTGCGGTCGTTCTGGGCCTTGATTGTGAATGTTCCAGAAGCATTTGGATTGACCGCCCCGACGGACGTGGATGCCACGGTGAAGGGGATGGAGAGGGAGGAGCCTGGTTCAATGGAGGCGCTGTCCACTTGGGCCTAGACATAACACACCAGAGGAATAGAAGGGAGAGTAGTTAGTGCCAAGATGCCGTGGTACAAAAGTGCTCTTGAATTGGTTTGTACTTTTGTGTACAACTTTTCCAGCTCAGAGTCCACCTCTATTGAGATGTTATTTGCCTAGAATGCCCCACTGCATGGCATTAACCCTATCTATTTCCATGGAGACAATCAGCTCCATGGATTCACCAGGCCAGGTCAGATCTGTGGAGAAGTGATCTCCTCACAGTAAAAGTACATGTTTTTCCAGTTTATTTTAGCAATAAGAACACATTTATCTGAAAATAATTAAAGATTAGCACTAATAAGTTTAATGCCATACTGTGGAACATTCCAGACACAGCAATCCATGAGTAGCAATTTGCGGGGCCCCCACACCTGAATGACTGCAGAGTGCATCTTTAACATACAGAGTGGCCCAATAGTCACTGACACTTTTAAATCTTTAATAGCTCCTATAATTCTTTAATTCTATTTTTTGGAAATATATTATATACGGTTATAATTGTTCACTTACACTTGAACTTATCACTACTTAAATTAGGGGAAGTAAAAATGTTTTTGAACATTTTCAGTTTCGCACTGAATAGCCTGATCCGACACACTTTGCATAACATTTGAAAGCATTTCTGGGTTTATGACTCTTATTTGATCCTCGATATTAAGTTTTAAGTCGTTTATTGTCTGAGGTTTATTCACAAACACCTTTTCTTTAAGATAGCCCCACAGGAAGAAATCAGGACTTTGAAAACGACTTTGAAAACAACTTATTATTCCTTTAATGGGGCATCTCTGGTATTAAAATGCCGACGGTAACACAGCTGGGTTTGTGAATCTGACCCATGTGACCCAAAGTACCACTGTACAATGAGGGTTCGTTCCTTGGTGCTATATTTGCTCATATTAATGTTGGAAGGGTAGTTCTAAATGCTCTGAAAAATAAAATAACTCTTTTGTTTTTAAAATATTTTTATGATGTTTTTTCAACTGTCAGTGACTTATGAGCCACCCTTGTACATAATCGAACCTTTTGAAGTGAAATTTGAATAAAATGTTTCTCATTATGTTCATGTTATGATATATATGTAATCTTACGGTGACTGAGATACTTGAAGACTTTATCTGAGTGGATGCTTGTCTCTGAAAGCTCGTGGGTGTTGTCCTGGTGGTGGCGCTGTTCTCTCCTTTTATACGAAGCACGAAGTCTCCAGATGGGATGTTAGTGAAGAATACAAGAATGTTCCCATCGCTCTGTGGCTGTGGGGTGAATCACAAAAAAACAGCATGAGACCCACTGTGATTTTTTCTGATCACATTTGGGACGGGTGATGGGACATGCCTGCAGCGTTCCATTGACCTCAGTGGGTCCAGAGCTGTCGTAGAGTGTGACCTCTGTGATTGTCACGGCGTCACTGGTAACTGTCACCAACACTGTAGCATTACCACCTATGAAGAGACAAAGACAAACAAGAACAATGGCGATGTCTCCTTGACCTGGTCTGATCTAGGTGTGGTGGGGCATCCAGGTCATCATCACTCTCTGCCCCTGAGTCCGATCCCTGTGTCCTACAAGTATGTCTTTTGCTGCCTTATAACCCATACTGCACCAGGATCGTTTTAGAAGAAAAAAAGAGTAGTGTGGATTTCTGTTGCTTTTAAATTACCTCAAGTCAAATTAGAATAAATTGAAATAACTCATAATGATTCTAAGATAATAAAACATTAGGCAGGGGCACATGTAGTGGGAGGGTGTGGGAGGGTCACTACTACTGCATGAATATGTGACCCTTGCTCGTTCCATTAGTCATGTTTTTGAGGCTTGCTTTGGAGTGGAAGGAACTGACTTTGAGGAACTGATTTAGGAAGCAAGGGAAGGTATCTTGCATTTGAGGAACAGCCAATGTACAGTGTAATAGTGCAATAAAGTTTTTAAGTGATGATGTTACTGCAAGGTCCAATCACAAACTTCACAGCTGATTTCTGAGACAGACTTCTTGACGGCTTTGCTAAGCGCCTGGTCCCTGCAAAACCAGTGGTGTGCACAGGAAGGGGCGTTACCTTCAACAGCCTCGCTCCAGATTGGATCCTTGGTTGCTATGATACTTCCAAATATACTCTACTTCCTATAACTGCTAGCCTTGACGAGAACGCTATAAGTGACATCACACTCACTTTGTCCACTTCTCTATACAGGCTATGATTTAACTACAGATTATCAACCACAAATTAGTATCAAATATGTAAATACTGTAGTCATAATCTATAATAAAATATGATTACCGTGTGTATATCTTACTAACTGCCGGTCATCACTAATCCTATCTTATCTTAGCCTATTTTAGCTTCCTATCTCAGCCTTTCTCATAAACTTTCTGTCACAGTTATACCATAGATCCATGATTATAATCTAGCTTTAAATGACTGCAATCTCTGTTTAATGTGAGACGTGTCATCACTAAAAAAAGAGGAAACTGGAACATGTTCACTGTTTTCAGATGATGGACCTGGAAGTGAAACCACACTTACAAACTCTATGTGAAAAAATGTAAGCAATAAGAGCCTGTTTGAAGCCCAGTACATTTTCTTTCTTAATTTTACAGTCCCTTCAGATCGTGCAGGATGCGGATGAAGAAGAAAAAAATATTGGCATATATCCTACACCTTTATGGCCCAAACCTTTAGACACTGCACAATATGGAGCTAATCTAAAGACAACTGAGCTAAAGTCTTATCCACTAATCTTGAATGAGAAAAAGTTGCTATAGATGCAGAAAATAAGAGCTTATATATGTACCAATCAGAGGGCGTCCCTCTTTCAGACTGTAGTCTCCATGAGCTCCCTCGTGGGCCTCAACCAAGTTATAGATGAAGTTCACTGAGCTCTGACCTAGAAAAAAGCAAGTGAATTGGTTAATAACAAAAAAAATAAATGCAATTTTTGATCTTTGGCAAATTAGTACTAAAAGATTTCAGGGGTATTGAACATCATGAGCTTCTCCTTCTCCACATTTTATCACCGGTCACTTTATACAGCACTACTGACCTATGACCTTAACGGAGTATGGGTCGTTGGAGTTGACATCAATTTCCCACAATCCTGTTTGGTTATCAGTGTTGAGACTTAAGCGCCGGAGGTTTCCTGCTGTGGTCATTGAAGCCAGAGGCCCACTGGACACGCTGGAACTCTGAGAGACGCCTGCATCGGAGATAGACATGATTTATTTTGCTATTTGCTAACAGATGATGAACAAACGGGTTTACCTGAAGGACTGGAGAGACTGAAGCTGAGAGATGAGATGCCAGTGACGTAGACGGTCATGTTTTTTATCGAATCATCCACAGTGAAGTTGAATTTCTCAGGCTTTCCAGGGTTACTAACCACCTGGAACACATTAACCTGAAAAAAACACACAAATGTCCTCAGCGTACTTATTTCAGTTATTTACAGTATGAATAACTACCTCAAATACTGTGAAACATATAGTGTAGCATTTTAAATAAAAGAAATGGCTTTGAAAAATTAAGAATAACCTAGATTCACCATTCTGACTAGTCTTAATTTTGAACGTGCAATGAGTTTCAAAGTGTGTCCGCTCACCACTGCGCTGGCCGATGAGTCCTCTATCACTGTAGTGGCAGCAGACAGGTCAGACTTGGTGACCTCGATGGCCTGCCCCCCTGAGGCTTCGGCCAGGTCCCGGTACAGCTGAGCATCCGACTGGCTCATGGCCCGGGAAGCCACGCCCCCCACACCCCTGCGGCGCCGTGACGATAGCACATCTGTCAACATGAACGTCACCTGGAAGACAAAAGGGAAAAGATATGCAGACAAGCCCCAAACAGTGACTATATCCGGTTTTGGGAAGACAATCTCACATCACCAGATTCACTCTTCAGTATGAATAACGGGATGTAGGTTCTTACCACAGACTTGGTGCTCTCGATCAAAGCGTTGATGGTACTTTTCAGATCAGCATCTTTAGCAGGAGCGTCAGTGAAGACAAAGATCTCAGAGGAAGGAGGCGCAGCGGTCATGGCAAGCTGACAAGAAAGATACAAGAAGGAACAAGTATTTTAAGTACCTCAAATAATCTAATGCATCAAATCGCAGTACAATACATTTATATTCAGCTCCTGTCGTTGTAGAAACACACCTGTAACCCAGACAAGCACATTTCAGGGATATCTCCACCTCCACTTGCTGAAAGCTTGTTGATTTCTGCTTTGAATTTATCTGCATCTGTGGTCATTACCAGAGGTCCAAACTCTGTGGGCATCATACATCATACAAATAAATAAACCTGCTGATTTGAATGGGAAATGTGTAATGAGGACAAATTGTACCTGGGTCGTTGAAAGGCACTAGTATATACGCAGACGGCTCCTGCTGGGATCCTTTCTTACTGTCTATGATTTCAAAAGACACTCGTTTTGCCTCTGCGATGTCGTCGGACATGCTGCCGGTGGTGTCAATGACGAAGCACAGCACGCTGGACTGGGAGAGGCCCATCAGGCTGCCATGACGATAACCAGACATTTAAAAAGACAAAAATGATGACTCTCTAAATTAAAATAAATGACAATAACAATATATACCAAAAAAATCAAATAGATATGACAAGATACTATTTCAATTAATAACTGATAAAATCAGTTTTTTAAACCCATACTATAGCTTTCCATGAGATATTAAATGGGATCACTATATAATAACTACTCTTAATAAGCCTTAATAAAGCTCAAAGAAATACTTAATTCATAATGAACAAATGAAGAGCTCAATCACAAAGATGAATATCTCCGTTTTGAAAAATTGTACCAAAAAGAAAATATTTTTTGGCAATCTTCTATGAGTATTATCAATGAATATATATGAAGGAAGGATGTAAGAATATTTGACTTTTGAAAAAAACTTCTACACTATATCGAAGTGTAGTTATTATAAAGTGTAACTCGGGCCAGCAATCTTTTTGGCTTCGGGTGCCACATTGAGAGTGGCTCCACTTGCTGCAGTCACATGAAATTACATTTATTTATTTATTTTTATTATAAATTGCCACATTGCAATTTTTATATTGTATTTTTAGTGCAATTCATTCATTACTTAATGCTAAAAGTTATATGGAATTTCCCCACTGTGGGACTAATAAAGGCATATCTTATATGAAATCAAATTTAAAATGTTTCCTTTCCAAAAAAATGTAAGTAAACTAAAGTAAATCCCTGCATTCTGGTGGTTTTTGGTGCCATTTTGCTTTTTAAAATATTCTCAGCAGCATAATTTATTCCTAATAATATTTATTTTATTATTTAATATTTTATTCTGTGTGTAGTTTGTACTTCATATTATCAAAGAAATGTTGAGGTGAACCCACTGCTCTCTCTTTCAACATCCAGAATATGGAAATGTATTTATATTGCACGCGTCCCAGCAAGTGATCTGTTATCAGCACTTTGGCCACATCCAGCGTCAGAATTATGTGGCAGCAGGACATTATTTTTTTGCTCTAATCATTTTGCCCCTGTGTCCTCTGTGGCCGACCTCTGGTGTAACCGATTCAACTAGTGAATACAATATGATTGTTGGTTTTTTGTTTGTTTTTTTTTGTTTTCTAAATAAATAGAATGAAATAGATTTGAACCTGAGAAAGTTCTTGTCTCCCACAGCCAGCCTGATGTCCTCCAGTAGCTCTACGGTGGCATTCACAGCCAGATCTGCTGCTTGTTGATGGAGACTGCCATGGCTGGAGTCCACTGTGTCCTTACTGATGCCTCCTATTGGGGCCCGTCTACTGGTTCTATCAAAGAACCCTCCGTGACTGCATTTACCTTCAACCCAACACACAAGAAAAAAAGAATACCACTGAACACTGAACACAAATGCTGATGTGACATTTGAGGAAAAGTGAAAGTACCATGAGGTTTTTCTGAGGAGAAGATGTTGAAGTATCCAGAGGTGAGCAGGCCCTGTTGCAGAACATCAGGCAAGATGTTGTTGGCACAATCTCCATTAGTACAGTTTTGACATGTGCTCACATTTGGTCCTACAATAAATGAAAAAATATAATGCACTGGTCAAAGCTGGAAGTGAACTTCTCACCCTCAGGTTAGAGGGCCAAAAGTCAAACCACTGAGCCACTGCAGTCATGTGATAACATGTTATTACAGCTCTACATACAACTGAATACTTGTCTTTTCTGTGTATCGGGCGTGAACAAGCATGGCAAAAGAGGTCACATTCAGGAACAATGTGGCCAGTCACACACTGTGACATTTTCATCAAACATAAACAGCAGGACCGCACCTGCCAGGTTGTCCAGGCTCTGGTCGGGTGTGATGAGAGCGCTGTAGGGAGCGGTCTTTCCAAGCTCCACCCAGTTACTGTGGCTGTAGAAGTCCTTCACAAACACAGAGACAAGTGCTAAATGAATGAGTCAGTGTAACAAACGAGTAGACTGTAAATCAAATATTTTAAAGTGCAAAATGTACTGAAGACAATACTACTCTTCATTCTTCCCTGTGACGACTAATTCACTGATGTGTCACCTGTGTGCAGTGAGAATGTTTGTCTCTTTGTACCATAGACTGTAAAGAAGTGGACTAAGTGAGTGTGATGTCACCCATAGTGTTTGGCTCCAGTCAAATGAAGCTCATCGAGGCTAGTGGTTATACAATCTGGAGTGAGGCTGTTGTTGTCAGGCGGCCCCTTGGTTAACTATGTCCATTTATATATATACAGTCTATGGTTTGCACCTGAAGAGTGTGACAGGCTCGTCCCAAAGTAAACCGCCCAGCCACAAAGTTCTCCTGTTTCACACTGGATTTCACCGCAGCCACATCTATGGACATAAATCATGAGTAAGTGATTCTTAAACAGTTTTTATATGCTTCTTGCTTTACATAGGTACTAACCTGAAGTGAGGACCTCTCTGCCCCCCTTAAATGTCTCATCATCAAAGTGGTGCTCTTCGCTGAGTGCGTAGACCAGGTCGACCAGTGCGTTACTGAAGTACATGGTGGCTATGGACGTGTGGTACCTGACTGAGGACAGGACTGACGTGGCATTTCCTGAACATGCTGACAGGACGCTTTCCACTGTCAGCGCATTGTTAATCTGGGAACAAAACAGTGTCATAAATCATTTTAGGACTCGGAAAAATAAAAAGTTCCTCTCAAGAAATGTGTTGAGTCACTTCTTCCATTGAAATCTTATAAAGCTAGATGAACCAATACAGATCAAATACACTTTAATTAAAAGCAAAATGACTTTCCTTGAACCATCAACATTACATAATAAGATTCAATTTTGATCAAGACCGATCTAAAGACCAATCTAAAACTCGATATAATAGCTCACTTGGTACAGTTTTTGTCTACTTATCCAAAGGTTGGCTCTCGACATAAACATCATTGGTTGAATGCTTAGATCCAGTGTCCCACAGGTTGGCGGTGCAATTCCTTGGGCGTGACACTTAACCCACCTTGCCCCCAGTGTCTGCGTACACTAGTGCATGAATGTGTGTGTGAATGGGTGAGTGGTTCCTTGATGTAAAGTGCTTTGAATGCCCTGGAAAGGTTAAGTATAAATCACAGATCCTTAGACTGGTGAAATTGGCTGGTTACATCATGTGTAAGTTTAATCTGACTGGACCACAGACCATTTTTCAGTTGTGAGACAGACTCTAAAGATCATCAGAGATCCCTCTCATGTGCTCAACTCACAAGGAGGAGATACAGGGCTCCTTTATGTTAAAATAACAGGTATGAAAACTTGTTTGTGCCTAAGTCCATAAAATTGATTAACAACATGGACTGACTGTGCAGATGTGTCAAGCCTGCGTGATTGTTTTATTGTATATTTTTTATCTTTTGTTATGTCATATCTGTATGTCAGTGCTATTGACCCCTGCTCCAAGTCAAATTTCTCGATCTACAGCAAAAGACAAAGTTTAAATCTGTCAACTGGATAAATCGTTGTAAGACTGAAGATGTTTCGCTGCTCATCCAAGCTTCATCTTCAGATTCTGACCAGAACTGAAGAAGTGGCTTGGATGAGCAGCGAAACGTCTTCACTCTTACAACAATTTGTCCAGTTGACAGATTTAAACTTCATCTTTTGCTATGGATCAGACCTGGACGACTGAGGGTTTACACAGACATTTTCTCCATCTACGAAGATATGAAAATGAATGAAACCTGAACCTGAAAAGCACTATAGAAAAATGCGTTTACTTTGTCCTGACCATCTCATTTTATTCAGTATTAATACTTGTACAAATTAGTCTAGTTTCAGTACTGGTTTTAGTTTTTTAGAATTACTGTAACCTCAGTTAGACAACAAGTCAAAGAAAAAGCAAAAGAACAAAATAGAATAAAAAAAAAAAAAATTATAATGAATCATTTTCTAACAGGGCTTATCAAATTTGAAAGTGTTTTTACCGTAAGGTTGAAAGGCCGACCCTCAGAGGCTGCGATGTCCCTGCACACCTCTGCGGTCTTCCTCAGGACGGCCTGTCTGGTGATGTCCCGGTGTGTGGTAGAGTTCCCGCTCAGAGAGAAGAGGGGCATGAAGCCATGAGCGCTGTCCCACAAGATCAACGCTGAGACCACAAACACTATGGACCTGCTCGTGAACATGGTGCCCGGCGATCAGGAGGCCTCAAGAGGACTGGAAAAACAAAAACAGCATGGGGTGACACTTCATGGTAACTACACTTTAATTAGCCTTAATAAAGTATGAACAAAGACTTAATCCAAGACTGATTCAGGCATAGTAACTACTTAATTAACACCACAACTTCTAACCCTAATTTAAGTTTAACCCCTTATTTAAGTAGTAGTAGGGCGACAGTAGCTCAGTTGGTGGACTGTTCACTGAAAATTGAGAAAATTGTTTATATGCAGAAGGAAGGTCAATTATCCATTTGCTTATTCGGTTTTCGGTTGTCTAACTTTTGCAAATTGGTT
Organism: Periophthalmus modestus; assembly: GCA_019594935.1. Taxonomy (NCBI): domain Eukaryota; kingdom Metazoa; phylum Chordata; class Actinopteri; order Gobiiformes; family Gobiidae; genus Periophthalmus; species Periophthalmus modestus. Next base: position 26,043,332 of record JAIEZT010001373.1, on the reverse strand, counting down.
AAGGCCTGCAAGGCACCTGCTGTTGTGACTTTGGGCTCGAAAAAAATTACATTGAACTGAACTGAAATAGAACTAAATAATTTACCGTCACAAGTCACAAGAGCAAATTATCAATGATTTGTCACATCTTTTTGATTTACCTGGAAGCAGAGAAGCAGAGTCAGATCTGAGTCACGATTTTGAGAATTTTTGAGAGTCTGACTTGATAAAATGGACTAAGACTTGGGACTTGACTTGACCTGAGATGACACCTCTCCATAGACTATAGCTGATACTTTTGGTGCCTCATTTTACAGGAAGAAACTCAAACATGTCTCTCACTCATCTGCTTGTTCCCAGGGATGTAACAATAATTGTTGCAGCAACAGCTAAAAAACAGAACTAGAATACGAACCATAGACCACGAACTACATAGACCACAAACCATTTCAGTGCATATCACATGATGAAATAACTGTTAAGCACTTTTAACTGTATATTTTTTGGATTATGAAAGTAATGATGTGCATTAAGGTCTTGTCATGGTAGCATATCTACAAATCTGTTAGCCCACTATCCAGTTAGGTAGTACAATTTTGTTTAAAAAGAATAAAAAGAATAAGATGCATTCGATACTTTAAAGACATAAAATTACTTGAAGACCGAAGCAGAAGACTTGGACTTGACTTGGACTTAAGGCCAAAGATTTGAGACTTACTTGACTTGCACAACAATGACTTGGTCTCACCTCTGATATGTTTATATTTTAACACAGAAAAAAAATATATTAATGTTTTATATTATTGAGAGAGTCCTTTGAGAACCATAGACAGTACTAACAGTTGAGTGAGTTCCCTTACCTGAGTATATAAGGCAGTGTCCCACCAGCAACCTGACCAGAACTGAAGACGTCTCTAAAACTTTTCTCTAGTTGACAGACTTGAATTTGTTGTCTTGCTGTAGTTACCTGTGCGTGTTCTTCTAAATGCTCTCCTCCTCTGCTGCAGTCAGTGAGCACTGCTGTGTCTTATGATAGTGTGTCCTTGTCTGTCTCTCCCTCATCACTTACTGGTTGAGCAATAAACAGATACACATCCACTGAACACACACAGCACATATTTGAAACAAAACTCATGACATACAGCATCTTTCATCATATTACTCATACATTATTGTTTGCAGTTTTATTTAGGAACTAAATAATTGCTTAATGTTGTATGTGACATTTTAAGGGCTTAACCTTTCAAAAGATAAAATATTCAGTATGGTAGCATAGTGCCTAATGATTTAATTGGCAGAACTTTATTAACTTAAAAGACACAAAAGGATTCATCTTTTAGTAACACAAGTTAGTTTTACATCTATGGTGCATTTAAAAACACGTCTGATGTGAAATTACTTCCAAAACTCTAAACTTTTGCCTAATGTTTTCCAGGGGCGATACCAGAGGGGGGCTTGAGGGGGCGCTAGCCTCTCCTAGAATTGCCAATGCACCTCTATAGCTCCCACAAAGACTTTTGCCCCATTGCATACTGGGAATTGAGAAACGGCCTAGTTTTAAGAAGTGCAATAACGTTATAGCCTATGGTGAATAGATGCAAGAAAACTAGTATAAAACTTTCAGAAAATGACATAGGAGGAAATACAGTGGCTTGACAGATTGGGTGAGACCATAGACTGTACACAGTCTATGATTGAGACCCACTTGAGTTGATTTGGAGGTAAATGGTTGGTTCGTTGGAGGTGTTGCTGATTGATAATGACCTACAGCTGGTGGACACTGCAGCTTTCCCAGCTGTGAGGTGAGTAAAACTCATACTGAGACTAGATTTCATACAAAGTCTCACTGCAGACATAAGACTTAATTGTTTTATTCCATTCTTGATGTTTGACTTCTTAACCCAGAGCCATTGCACTAAGACCAAGCCATGCCTACTGTGGGTAAGATCCATTTTTACATTTACTTTTTATTAGTAGTTTCTTTTTCCACTATTTTTTACTGCTTTTACTTTATTTCTGTAACTTAACTTTTGGTCTCTTTGTCTCTTCTGTATTGGTCAGAAAGACGACAGTCCTCACATAATCTTTACGTGACTCTGCACATTTCAATGGTAATGTTTGAAAACTGTTTGTGTGCAGGTATTGATTTGAAGATGTGGTCAGTGTGGGCAGCTTTACTTCTGCCCCATTCAGCTCTGATGGGATTTGCTCTGGTAAATGGTGGTCCATCTATAAACTTAAACATGGTGGTGGAACCACAGACTGTATAAAGAAGTGGATTCAGTGAATGTGCCCACGCTCTTTTGGAACGCGGCCCCCCATAGCTTCCCCAAAGATTTTTGCCCCACTTTCACAGGATATCCAATTTCGATAAAAAATATTCAAATGGCAACCACAAAATGAGATTACAAAAAAACCCAAAAAAAACATATTCAGTTTTATAAATCATTACATTACATTACACAACAACATTTGAACTTTAAAATAGCAAAGCAAACACGGTAGTGGTTTGCCAAACTTTTTTTTTTAATCGAGGGCCACATCTCAAAACATATTTGAAGCAGAGGGCCATAGATCAGTGATCAATACAGTGCGCTGCTTTATACTCAGCTTTGACAGAGCCGCTGTGTGTTAATAAGACTTGAAACACATTCATTTTAGGTCTATATCACACTGAAATGTGATGTTTGAGAGGCAACAGGAGGCATGGGGGGACCAATAAAAAGTGGTCTGAGGGCCGCATTTGGCCCCCGGGCCATAGTTTGGACACCCCTGGTCTAACTTAACATGTTAAGTGTGCACCCTCATTGAAGACCCCTTTTACTCTTCCAACCAAAAATATTCGGTGTCCCTGTTGTTTTCCAGTCGTTTGTGTTGTTACCATGGCTACAACAAAAGGTAGAAATAAAAATGGAGTTGAGTTGATCCTGGGCGTGCTGCTCTACTCTCAAAATAATCTATAATTTACAGAAACGACAGTCAAGAAGATAAACTGCCTCTGTTGACTTTGTGGCCAACTATGTCACCTGGAATCAATGGGTCCTTATGATGACAGAATGAAACCAGTCCAGTAACATGCCGTCCAACATAAGAATCCACTGTTTCATTCTGAAGCACTGTGTACAGGAGCAGGGTGTGGCCTTTCTGGTCTTTCCTCACATCCACAACTGTTGGCATCTCATTTGAATTGTTTTGACTGAATATTTCAGTTTTTAAATCGTACTAAGAGGAAATCCAGAGGTGCTTCATTGTCGTCTGACTGTCCATCAGTGTATATTGGTTTAGACATAGGTAAAAAAAAAAAAGATCAGATTCAAACAGAAATCACAACACACTATGAAGGATGAGTTTTAGGGATACAAAACTGAACAATAGTGTGGAAGAAGTGCTTGTTAGAAATGTAAAGAGTCACAAGTTTAAACAACTTAGATAAGCAGGTAGACAAACCAATAAATAGATGTATGTGTAAAGGAAATTGAAATATTGTGAGATTATTTTAACTTTTAGAAATCACTTGGTTTTGTAACTAAAACTCATATGGTTTGGTCGTCAAAGACAGTGTTAGAAAACTTTTCATGTAAACCCTTTTGATTGCTAATCTTGTTAAGATATCAGCACATATTGATAATGTATGTGCTGATAGATGCAATCAAACCAAACATTTGCGTTTGAGAGCTCTCTCCTTTGAAATGTATCACACCTTGTATTGTTTTGACTCCACATGTTACATCCTGAGGTGATCCAGCTCATGAAGCCTCCAGGAGCTTGTCTGACCACACCGTAGTAGCAGTCACATCCTTACTTTGAAATGTATGTCCTCTGGTCATCTCAAACTATATAAACCTGGTGATTTCCATCATTTGGGGTCTGACATTAGGAGATGTTGTCGGACCCATTTCTTGCAAGAAAAAAACCTCTTTGTCACTGCTTCAACATTCATCAGGGCAGTGACATGCGGTCAGGTGAGGTCATCACAGAAAAAAATAAATGAAATGGTTATATTTATCCAATGATTTGTACTATAAAGTTATTTTCTATTTAACTTTGTAATCTTACTCTTTTGCACGCGTGATGAGGCACCGGCCGTTCATACCTTACCGCAGAGTGACTGTGCTGTACACTCAGCAGTGACGCTGCTGCTTTAAGCGGCTGTGAAAAGAGTGAGGCGCAGTTACCCTGCCTCATGTTAGGGGGCACTTGTGATCCTAGGGTTTCTTGTAACTCCTGCAGAATAAGGGCCACCAACTACAATTTAGAGTTAGCAAGTCAACTTTAGCAATTCACTTTTTTCTTCTTGTCTGGCCCTACTTTTTAAATAGAGGAAGATTATATATTAAAGCTCAAGCAGTTTTCTAAACTGGACTTTTGGTCGAAGCAGCAGGTTATAATTAAAGGAAGACCAACGCTAAAGGAGCTAAAGGGTTTGCTCCAGACGACGGGACAAAAGACTCGCTCGAGTCGTACGAAATGGTAAGAAATTTAATGACTTCAATCCACTGAAAATTGGGGAACTAGAATAAGGATAAAAAAAAACAAAACAATACAAAACCAGCTTGCTTTTTATTTCATACTATTAGAGCTATTTCATACAGACTTCAGAACTTTTATTTTGAAATTCTTTTTTATTCTGGCCCCAAGTCACTGGGAGAGAAACTGACCCGGGGCCAAATGTACTGACACCTGGTTTATATGTTTGTAAATCTGATTGTGACAACATCAGTGCCTCACCAGCCATGAACCTCACTGCACGTCACTGCATCAGGGCCCGCAAAAGGAGACATATTTCCACAACAGTATTCTTTTTCAAAATTAAAAAAAAAGGAAGAGTTTGCATTTCTTAAATATCACTTTGGTTTGCCCTTTCACTTCATGTCATCATCTTCTATTTTTACTAAGTTGAAATGGAAGCTGAATTCTATGGTATTTCATGACTGCGTCTGATTCATCTGAGTAGGCCGTGTAACTGGCTTGACTACTTCCTTTTGCCCTGCATGGCACCCACACAATTGCAACACAAAGTTTCCACATTCATTAATGTCAACTAAAGATTAGACAAATATACTCAACTCTACAGAACTTGATTTATTTGTTTATTTTAATAGATTCTTTTTCCAGACCAAGATTTAGTTTGTTTTCATACCTGTTTTACCTGCTCACCAGTGGCTGTGATGTGTCTGATCAGCTGATTTAAACAGGTTTTGTCACCGTTTTCCAACCGGTGGAGGGAGGACGACAGCGCCATCTACAGTCTAACTTCTTCAGGAACCACATTATGGACTGGGATGGGGCAAACATCATCGCTTGATTAAGGAGGCAATCAAAATATGGAAACATGGCCACAAGACTTTAAACCTGGGACGAGGGGGCCTTTTTACTCTCACACACCTGGGATACTGTTGTGAAGAAGTCCAACTGCAGATGGCGATGTCATTCTGCCTCCACCAAGACCGCACCAAAACCTGTTTAAATCAGCTGACTGGACACGTCACAGTAACATCACTTGAACACTCTGAGGAAGAGGGCTAATGAGCCAAACTGTCAGGAAAACAAACTAAACCTTGGTCTGGAAAAATAATCTATTAAAATAAATTCACAGAAGACCAGATGAACCTCATTTGTCTACAGAACTCTGATGTTTGTGAATCTTAATCTCAGATGGTCAAGCAATAGCTCTTTTGTTCTGAATAAGGTAGAAATGTAACTGTCTGCCCAAGTCACATCCTTGACAATCAAATGCTGTGTGGTGTTGTAGCACAGGCCACACTGAAATAGAAAGAAATGTAGATAAATTTGTACTGTTAATCCTTTCATGAGACGCCTCATATGAACTGCTCAAGTCCATTCTGCGAGTCTGTACCCACAAGTCTGTACCCAGGAGTACACACGAGTCTGCATACCGGAAATTGAGAAATGGTATAGCCTGTAGTGAATAGGCACAAGAAAACTAGTACAAAACTTTCAGAAAATGACATCAGAGAAAATACAGTGGCTTGATACACTGGGTGTATTGAGACCATAGACTGTATATATCTTTGTACAGTCTGTGATTGAGATCCACTTGAGTTGAGGTAAAGGGTTGACTTGTTGGAGCTGTTGCTGATTGATAATGACCTGCAGCTGGTGGACACTGCAGCTCAGATTTTCCCAAAAGTGAGGTGAGCAAAAGCCATACTGAGACTAGATTTCATACAAAGTCTCACTACAGAAATAAGGTTTCATTGTTTTATTCCATTCTTGATGTTTGACTTCGTAATCCAGAACCATCACAGACCAAGCCACGGCCAGTGTGGGTAAGATCCATTTCTAGATTTACATTGTGGCCTATTAGTAGTTTTATTTTCAAAATTTTAGCATTAAAGCTAGAGTATGTATGTATATGTATATATATATATATTATGTATATGTGTATATATATATATATAAAATTGTATTTCTTTTTACTGATTTTATTTCTGTAACTTAACTTTTAGTCTCTTTGTCTCTTATGTATTTGTCGAGAAAAGACAACAGCCCTCACATAATCTTTAATCTTTAAGTGACATTTTTTTTAAAAAGTGCACATTTCAATGGTAATGTTTGAAAACTGTTTGTGTGCAGGTATTGATTTGAAGATGTGGTCAGTGTGGGCAGCTTTACTTCTGCCCCATTCAGCTCTGATGGGATTTGCTCTGGTAAATGGTGGTCCATCTATAAACTTAAACATGGTGGTGGAACCACAGACTGTATAAAGAAGTGGACTAAGTGAGTGTGACGTCACCCATAGTGTTCAGCTCCAATCAAATGAAGCTCATCGAGGCTAGAGCAGTTATAGGGGTGAATTTGGAGCTGAATTCTGACCGCGAGTATCGTAGCAACCAAAGAGCCAGTCTGGAGCGAGGCTGTTCAAGGTAGCGCCCCTTTCTCACTGGTTTAGCAGGGAGCCGGCGCTTAGCAACGCTGTCAATTAAACGTGTTGCTAACGCTAGCGGGCAGAACCTCAGAGAAAGATGTCGCCTGATTTGTCTGTTATTAATGTTCATAAATATTATAAAATTTAAATAAAATAAAGATTTGTGGATAGAGTAGATATAAATATGAAAACACCAGGATCATGTAGAGCGGGTTAATGAGACATTTTAAGACCATAATGACGAGCCTGACAGCAGCAGTTAAGGAGAAGAGTGACGATTTTTCAATAGAAAGTGAACTAGAGTGGATGGAGCAGCAAACATGCCCATGATCACTTCCTATTTGGAACGCGGCGGCTTGCGGGTTAGCTATGTCCATTTATATATACAGTCTATGGGTGCAACATAACAGAGTAAAAGTAATAAAGTGCAATCTAGGTATCTGTACTTTACTTACCTAAATTTTAATGTGGATACTTTTTTACTTTTACATCTGGAGTTAATGATTAACAGAGATTTAACCTCCCTCTCCTCCTCTTCAGCGAACCACAGCTCACCTCATCCACACCTCTAACTACCCAGAAACCCATTTGTACCAGCCCTTCCCATCAATACAGTTTGTCTCAAGTATCTCTCCCTGTCCTCCCATCCCCTCTGGTGTTTTACTTTCAACCTAAGACATCTACAGAGCAGCGGGGCGCCTGAATCAGCTGAGATGGACCCCTCCAATCCTGAGTCACTTCATCTTCCATCAATAAACTGCATACACTGCCTGCCAAAAAAAAAAAAGTCGCTACCTGGATTTATCTAGGCAAATGGATACGAGCCTGCTGCAGTTGGTCAGGTCTAGGTTCAGCAACAGTCTGTGCTCAAATAATGAGGTCAGCTGACTACCTGAATATACTGTGACCAGGTTATTCCATCATTGGGGTTTTTTCTTCCCTGATGGCACGGGCATATTCCAAGATGACAATGCCAGGATTGATCAGGCTCAAATAGTGAAAGAGTGGTTCAGGAGCATGAGACATAATTTTCACACATGGATTGGCCACCACAGAGTCAGACCTTAACCCCATTGAGAATCTTTGGGATGTGCCGGAGAAGCTTTGTGCAGCGTCAGACTCGACCATCATCAATGTAACATGTTGGTGAAAAATGAAGCAACACTGGATGGAAATAAATCTTGTGACATTGCAGAAACGAAATCGAAACAATGTCACAGCGAATGAGCCGTAATCAAAGCTAAAGACGGTCCAACGAAATATTAGTGTGTGACCTTTTCTTTTGGCCAGGCAGTGTATATCATATATATATATTGGGGCATGGTCCTTGCTAGTGAATGTACTCTTAAAATACCCTTTAAAATGTGTACTTTAATACTTCAGTAGTTTGTTTTTCATGTCATACTTGAGTATTTTTTTTGCTCTGGTATCTGTACTTTTATTTGACCCACACAATTGAGTACTTCTTCCACCACTGCTGATTTGCGTGATTTTATTCTTTCTTATTCTGTAAAGCACTTTGAATTACTTTGTCTACAAATAAACTTACCTTGCCTTAAACCTATGCCTCACTAAACTGTGTTGCAGAAACCAGCTGAGCCTGACTACTTGGTGTTGGACATGTCCCTGGATTCTGTGGATGACATGTACAGCGGCTGCAAAGACCAGATGGACTCCAAAGTGAGAAATGAATACCTCCCCCTTGAGAAAAACAAAATACAAAATAACTTCACTGTTGCCTGGCGTGTGGCTGAGAAATACTACAACAAAATCTGGAAGAAAAGGGGAAAAAGACCTTCAAAGTCCCTTGGCAAAGAACAAATCATGTCTATCTACACGTATACCCTGGATGAACCAAATGTTTATATCGATTTCAACAACGCCGTGCGGACTCAGGGACCTGAATACAAGACTTCCTTTAAATACCGCTCGCTTCACTATTTTCTGACCGGCGCCATTCAGAAACTCAATGCTCGCAGAGACGAGACGGAGCGCTGCGTGACTGTGTACCGCAGGGTCAACGCCTACTTCACTCGGGACACTCTGAACAAGCCCGTGCGCTTCGGCTCGTTCACCTCAGCATCTCTAGGTTGGTATCCCAGTGCGGCGAGGTTTGGGGACAGGAGTTGTTTCGAGATCACCACGTGTTTTGGAGCTGACGTGTCGCTCTTCTCCAAACTGGGAGAAGCGGAGAGAGAAGTGCTCGTGCCGCCTTATGAGGTTTTCAAAGTAACACGGATAAGGAAACGATCTGAGAACAAACGTCTGCCGTGTGAGTTTGTCTACACGCTGAGCAGCATTAGTGTACTTTCCAGGCTGAACTGCAACTTGATTTGATGCTCTAGTCAGACGTTACGCTAAATAACCTTAATGTCAAAGTTTACACAACCTTTTTATGTATTAGTAGAGAAAACAGTATACACAGAGGAGTCGACATGGAGGGACAAAGGGTCTGTTGTCCTCTTCCTGTTATTTTATATTAGAGGGGGGCCCATGTGAGGCTTCTTACCCTAGGCCCCCAAATTTCTGTGGACAGGCCTGAGTTTGCAGTTATATTAAAAGAAAACTGAAAAAAGTCTTGTCTCGTGTAATTACTGCAACAAAAATAAATGCTTGAAGAATTTAAAGAATAATTTGTGTTTTCCAAAAATTTTCAATCGAACTACAATATGATTCACAATTTAAAAGTTTATTCTTGGTCAAATAAAAGGCATTATTAAAAGGGTTTAATAATGGCTTAGAAATAGGCTCTGTGCACAGTGGCAACCGGCAAGTTCCAATAACATTTTAACATATTAAATCGGTCGGTGACATCCACCCGCAGCTCCCTGTCCATCCGTTAACCTCCTAACCCTGAACCCCTAACCCAGCTGCAGCCCCCTGTCCACTGCCTGATCTGTCAGGATTTACTGATTTTACATGCTGGTATTTTTGAAGAATGGCTACTGAACATTTTGGACCCTTTGTGTATGATTCAAAGCCTTAATTTTGCCAAATAATTGTGCTTCCATACAAGGACATGGGTGAGGATAAAGAGTGGGTGAAAACTGAAACTTTCCGAGCACTCAAAGCTCAAATGCAGGAATCAATCAAAATACAACACTGAGTCTGCTAACAACAAGGGAATTAAATCATTAAACGCTCATAAAAATATAAAAGCCCATGTCCCCAAATCTGCAGCTTCCTGGAGCTTTGAGTTGACCTTTTAAATTGACATAAATTGACTGTCTTTTGTTTTGTTTGTTTTTTTACTTTGTGTTTAACACATGATTATTAATTGAAATGAAAAACACAACAAACCTTTTTTTTATTTGTTTATTTAACGAATACAATTTTAAAATTTATAACAAAGACATTTGTTCTATTGTACTCCGTGTTTATGAAAGTTTGTAATCACATTGGAGTCTGTATGTTCGTGAGTTCTTCAATCAAACATTTCCAGACCGTTGGATTGGAAGGGATGGACCAAGACCATTGCCACCACCTTCACCAGATATCACACCTCTGGAGTTCTTTCTACGGGGCTATGTTAAAGATGTCATGTATCAAACAAAGATACGAGACATTACTGAACTAAAGCAAAATATAACACATTTGATTGCAACCACTGATGAGGCTATGATACAGTGAACATGGCAAGAAATCCAGAACCATCTCAATGTGCTTTGTGCAACTAATGGTGCCTGTACAGAGGTGTATTAAATGACGTCAAAAACTGTGGAAAGTCAAATTAAGATATCTTATAAATTGCCTGTGTAATACATGCATTAAATTCAAAAGAGACATTATGGACACACAGTAAAAAAACAAAAAAAAAAAACATGTTAGAAAACCATGCAAACATGGCATTACATATGATTCAATCATGCATTTTAAATGCATTGTATGCAGCCATTTCACCGAGGGATTTTTTTTTTTTTCTTCTTTTAAAAACCTATTAATATAAGGACAAACACAAACTATAAATAACCCATAGATCACAATATAAACTTGTAATGGATAATATACCAATATGCTGCTGCTGTAAGAAAAGTCACAGATTATCTGTGATGTAAGAGTTAAGCCCACTTGAGGCAGGTCAGTCTCTCCACCCTGTGCAGGTAGAGGAGAGGCTGTAAGACCCCACTGCCCAAGGACACTGCACTACAAACAGAGAGCACATTCATGTATTTTAACACATTCATGAAACACTGCGCTGGGATTGGAGCAACTGAGAAACTGAAATTAATAATCATCGTAATCAGGATCAAACACATCATCTTAAAGGCTTTTTGTTTCTGCGTGTTGCTCTTACTTTTGTTTGCAGTGTTTTCCCCAGGCCCTGGGTTCTTCAGTGCCTTAAGGACAGAGAGACAGCAGAAAACAGCCACTGCCATAAAGAGCAAATTCTGAATGAAAAATGCAAAATGATAAATTATGATAGTGTAGTAAAAATAACAGAAGATGCAGGAACCAAAGACGCTGAGCCAAGCAACACCAGAAAAAGCCACTCTGTAGCGAAGAGGTTTAAACTTCAGAAAATGGACAGGGTGCACAACGCCGAGGTAGTACTCCACACAGATGCAGGTCTGGAAGAGTGGTTTGGCCGTGAACAGAAAACCCAGTATGAACAGGTAGAGGTGAATTGACTGAAAGTACATAGTATTATAGATGATAAAAATCCATATCGGGTTGAAACCGATGAATATATCACACAAAGCCAGATTTAGAGAGAAAATATCAGACTCCATGCTCCTCTTGGTCCCAGTGAACATGAGCCAAATGATGTAGAAGTTGAGAGGCAGCAGCATCATCATGTCGAGTACGCATATAGCCTGAATTAAAACCTCATTAAGGTCACCGGGCCATACAAATGAGATATTAATTTTTGTCTGTAACAAAAGCACAGATTATTTCAGAGAAAAAGCATAAAAGGTGTCATATTGTAGAATTCCCAGAGTTCCTCACCTCTCTAAAACAGTCCATGCTTCAGCCGTGTGGTCAAACTGAATGATAATGTTGTGCAAGGCTGTGGTGAGTGATACCTGTAAATGTGTTTTTGCATATTCAAATACTCAAAAACTACAGTGTTCAGCTGCTGCTAATGCACACATGTTCTAAGTAAGCATGGTTTGACAAATTAAGCCATTCTATTCAAATGTAGTGGCATGGAGTTAGATTACAGTCGTACATCATCCTTTATAATGATCTATTACTCTTAGATGATGTGGCCTTACCTCCTTGTCAAAGCCTGATCTCTACAGATCTCATGCCCAGTGGCAAAAACTAACATTGTGTCCTTGGGCAAGACACTCACAATGTCTGATGTCAAAGTCGTCCTTGAGTGTGTAAAAAATACTATATAAATCCAATACATTATTATCATTATTATTTTAAGATCATTCATGGGTGTTTGTTATATGCTGGCGCCCCTCTGCTCCATTATCTTGCTTGTATTTTATATTTATACTTGTTTTGGGGCATGGCTGTTCGCAGTATAAATAGTCCGCCTATCCATGGCACTCTCTCTGGCGTTCTCGCTCGCGCTCACTGTGCACCGCCATGCCCTCCACACCTGGGACGCACACTCATCGTTGTTTGTGCTCCTGTGTCCTGTCTTAATATGTCTGATCCACCCGGGTCGTAACAGTGTTAAATACAATACATCCAGTACAGTGTGAAATCCATAATCAAATCACTTTTGGTTTATGTAGACTCTCAGACACAATTGTAGTATTCATAAACTCCCAACATGTATTTGTATTTTGTACATTGAAAAGACATATTCAGAATCATTTTGAGTATCTGTATTCTGGTATAGTTACTATGTGGTACTATTCAGAACACACTTTCCACAATAAATACATCATGACATTTGATCACACAGTTTAGTGCCTGTGTGATTGTTCCTTCTTTAATCAGTGAGATATCAATGCAATGACAAATGGTACAACAAGTAAGTTATTTTTAATTATAAGTTGTGTTATTTACACTATAAAATAATCCAACTATGTCATTTATATATACAGTTTATACACAGTCTATGTTAAAGGCATAGAATAAGACAATGTAATTCCTCCAACTCCAACAAAACCTCCAACAATCCAAAACTTAGGTAAGATAGAAGTATATTTTCTTGTTATATAACCTATCTGGATGACTGAGAGATTGCACAAATATTTCCTCAGTAGGAAGTGTTCTTTAGCTGACAGAGCCACACTGACGACCCCACTCCAAACCCGGCAAACAGCGGATCTGAGAACTCTGCTTTGAACTTGTGTATTAGCTGCATGGATTCTGACACAGCGTAGAAGGACACGGTTTTGCCTGCGTAGTCCAGATACACCCCGATCCTACTGGCTCTGGGGGCACTAGGGAGGTCTCGGTCCACCTTATTGTGCCAAGCAGAATACCCACTGTCCGAGCACAGCAGGCTCCAGGACCGGTCGTTGTATCCCAGAAGGCTGTGCGAGTTCTTACCCTTACGACTGATGCTACGATAGGCCACACCCAGAGAAAACTCCCCGCTCCACTCGGCCTCCCAGTAGAACCTAAACCCGCTGAGGGGCTCTTTACACAGGACCTGGGAGAAGCCATCGAAGCGGTCAGGGTGGTCCGGGTAGAACTGAGCGTTCTTCTTCCTGGTGACGCGCCGGTTCCCCTCTGATAGCACCAGCTCTTTGTACGCTGTGTTGGGGTCAAAGGTCAGTCTGCAGGAGTCTACAGGGAAAGCATTAAAACGTCTATGATCAATACAAGGATGAATATTACTTTGTGAGCTATATTACTCACATCTCAAAAAGTCATTTCTTGTTTTTGGCTCCTGGAAGTCCACTCTTGAGGGACCTGAGAAACATAGCAAAGGATGTGATTTATTGTTTTACATTTTGCACTTTCCTAATCTGTATTTGATGTAGATGATATACATGGAAATAATCACTTACTTTTGACTCTTTTGTCTCCATTTCGTGGCAGAAGAATATAGACTGGAGTTTCACTGACTGTTGATAAAACAAGTCAATGAAAATTTATCACTAATGTACATAAAGTATAAAATACACATAGAAAACTGCTTAGCAACAATGATAGTACCTATAAACAGTGGTGGATGAAGTACTCAATTTTGTTACTTAAGTAAAAGTACAGAGGCAAAAAGTAACTCAAGTAAAACTACAAACATCACATGATAAAATCAAAATTTTTCTCATGAATTTTGTGTATTTGTTTCTGTTTGCTCAAAGTCGAAGCTTGAACTCGAAAACTTTTGCCAGGATTTTACCATGAACATGATCAAAATAACCCCTAAAATTGTATGAAAAGTACTTTTTTTTTAAACTTCAGTCCAGTTAAAAATGTAGTGGAGTAGAAAGCACAGATACCTGCTCTCAAATATAGTGAAGTAAAAGTAAAAAGTGCCCACTGTAAAACTGACTTAAGTACAGTGCAGATACCTAAAAATTCTACTTAAGTACGATACTTCAATACTTTACTACTTGTACTTCATTACCATCCACCACTGCATATCAATGATGGTATTAAACAAATTGTAAAACATTTCCTAGTATTGCTAATTCTCCTAAAACAGACCTGTTTTGGAGATCTTGCTGAGTTCCTTCTTGCAAATGTCGTCCAGATGTTCTTTCATGTCCATAGCAGTTTTACTGATGTCTCCAAAAGAGAACTGGGGGTTCATGAGGACCTTCGGCACCATGGGCTCAGGGGCCACACACAAAGTGGGGAAGTTCTACGAGAGCAGGTTGTCATACACACATTAGTTATATGTTATATAATAATACTGTGATTGTGGGAGGAGTTAGTACCTGTAGAAAGTGTATATTGTCCTCGGTCTCCAGAATTTGCCTCAGCTCAGCGTCTCTTCTCCGCAGCTCCATGATTTCCTGCTCCAGTCGCTCCACGTAGCTGTCAGCCTGTAACATGGCTGACTGCATGTTGGACATGATCATCTGGTTTATCTCCGACTTCCAGCGCTCCACCGCCTGCAGCATCTCATGGAACGTCTTATCGCTCTCTGTCTGGGCCCGCTGAGCTGCACTCTGCACACAGGAGGCAATGTGACTTCAGACCAGCAGAGGGAGGCACACATGCACAGTTCAGAGCAGTTACTCTCTGTTGGTTTATCTGACCTTAAGAACCTCCACATTGTGCTTCAGCTCCTCTAGTTCTTTTGCTCTTTCTTGTATTAGATGCTGAACCTCTGTCTGAGTCACAACCAGTGTTTTCTGCAATGACAAAATATGGAGTGGAATGTGATGATTTTTAACAGAACATTTTACAAATTTTATTTTCCTATGTATTTATTTGGATCAATTCATGAAAAAGAAATAACAAAAAAGTTTGAAATATATGATTCCACAAAGTTTATTCTCAGATTGTGTTGCTAAACTTAAAGCAACACTGTAACTTTATGGAGGTAGCATGCCACCTGCATGAGTCCATGGAAAAAGAAAGTTAAACCCTCACCTCAGAACATGGAAAATTGTAACCAAAGGAACAACATTTCCATAGAAACCAGCAGGAGGAGGCCCTGCTCCAGGCCAATGTCACATCTGTAGTTCATGCCTTTAGTGCATTTATTTTAAATTCACGTCACATTTAAAGGGCCCATATTACTCTATGTTCTGATCTATGTTATAATGTTGTTTCCTCATCACAAACAAACTTGGATTTGTGCTTTGTTTCATTCACACGTTTATGTTTTTAAACTTTATACATCTTCTCTAGAATCATTTGGATGATTTCTGGCCAGAATTGCCCGCTTCTAGGCTACTAAAGAACGGTAAAAGGTAGCTGATAACTTGAAAAGCACCACTTCATGACATCACAAGGTGGAACAGAGCATTCTGAGCTTTGGAGATGTAGACAGAGTAATAATACAGAGTTACTCAGACATGTTTTTGAGGAGGTAACAGCATTGTAACATGGATCATTTTGTGTAATATAGGACCTTTAATTCACATTCCTACAGGTGATATCGTGTATGCAGTAGTCTGTGTGTTATACCTGTTTCTCGATGCGCTCCTCCTCCGCTGAGGCGATGTTGTGTCCGCGATGCTCTCTCACTGTACACAGCACACAGATACACATCTGGTCCGAGCGACAGAACAGCTCCAGACCTTTCTCGTGGTGGGGGCAGATTTTCCTGTCCAGATGCCCCGTCTCGTCCACCAGCTTGTGTCTCTTAAATGTGGACGACTCGTAGTGCGGTTTGACATGGGTCTCGCAGTAATACGCCAAACACATGAGACAGGACTTGACCGCTTTTTGGCGTCGGCCCACGCAGAAATCACAGAACGATTCCCGATGCAGGTCTGGGAAAGGGGTGAGCTCTGGTAGTTGTTTCCTGGTTTCATAGTGGACATCTGGAACATTTCTTCTCAGGACAGGACGTGGGGTGAAGGTGGAGCGACACTGGGGGCAGTTGTATACCCCCATGTGGTCGAACTGGTCCCAGTAAACTTTAATGCACTCGAGGCAGTAGGTGTCTCCACAGGGTATGGTGACAGGGTCCCTCAGTGTGTCCGCACACAGGGGACAATAGGCCTCGGGGGGCAAAGGGAAGCCAGACTCACCCATGTCGTACTCAGCCATGGAAATGATTGGAGCTTTCAGTCAACTGCCTTTCAAAAGAGGCACTTCATCTGTCAGCAACATTTAAAGGAAGGGTTTGTTGTTACTGTAAGCAGTCACCTGATGTCCCAGCCTCTCCCAGAGTTTACACATGTGAAACTGTGGCAAATTGTGCATAACCAGCAGGTTTAATAGTGACCTTCGAACTAGTAAACAACTTTGGAGGTCACTTTTGTCTGCAGAGTTGATTGGGGGGGCGAGGTGGGTTAAGTGTTTTGCCCAAAGGTACAACAACTGCATTCATCTTTGGGAGCTGGAATCGCCAACCTACAAATCAGTCGAGTACTCAAACAAACACTCTACCAACTGAGCCACTGTGGCCTGGTTAATATAGGTAGCTTATACAGAGCACACACTGCTGTAGGGATATTGGTTTGTATTTTACATTTATATTACATTACCACATACCTAAGATAGTGTAAATGATCCTGGAGCAAGCCCTCAGACTGTAAGGCATGCTGTTGGATCTTTCCACCTGACTAAGCTCTGAGGTCCATTATGATTTCCATGATGGTCTGTGAAGGCAAAACAGCCTCTGTTTATAGAGTCAACAAATCCCGTGTCTGTCGGTGTGAATGCTGCTATATGGAACAGAAAACAGAAACTTATGCAGCATCTTATTTGTTTAGTTCATGTAGTTGCAGTTTTAACTAATGAAATGGCAACATTAGCTACATCCATTCTCAGGATTATCGGATCATGTTTACTTCAGGCAACTGCTGGAAGAGATTTTTACCATTTAGTTATTTGCAGTGTAACGGGGAGAATCAGATTATGAGTTCATTTTAAATGTGTTTTTGTGAAGTTCATTATCACAGCAACATTCGCCTCACAGCAAGTTTACAGCAAAGATAAAGCTGTGTGAGGAGAATGAACAGAGTAACTATACACACTGTGCCATCACAAAATCAGTGCTGGAACATAAGGAAGTAAAAGTAGTGAAGTATTTAAGTATAATTTTAGGTATCTGTACTTTCTACTCTACTACATTTTTCAACTGGACTGAAAAGTAGAAGTATTTTCATTATTGTTTGCAGAAAAAGCTGATTGTTTTGTGTTTTTTTTTTAACTTGTTCATAGTTTTAGCAAAATAGAAATATACAAAAAAAAAAAAAAAAAAAAAAACAACAACAAAATGAACAGAATTCAGCAAAAATCACGATTGAAGCCTTATAAGACGTCAAAAAATTTGTGAAATACTTTTAATTTTTACACTTTAAGTACTTTTAAAACAGCTACTTTAATACTTTTAATACTTCTAATTTAGTAGATTTTTTAAACTTTTACTTGAGTATATTTTTTGCTCCGGTATCTGTGCTTTTATTTAAGTAAAACAATGAGTACTTCTTCCACCACTGCCCAAAATATACTGTATACTCTAGTGTACTCTAGAACAAATCAGCTCATAACTTAAAAAATAAAAAAAGAAACAATACTACAATAAAATACAAAATAAAAAATAAATAAATAAAAAAAAAAAATAAATAATAATAATAATAATAATAATAATAATATTAATATTATAATAATTATAATATTATTATTATAATAATAATTATACAAAATGACTAATAACAACTGAAATACCATCTATGTTTTTTTGGTGCTTCTATCATCTCCAAATAAAAGATCAAATTGAGTTTTATTTTCTCAGCTGGAGAAATAAACAAGCTCCAAACAACAGCTCCGTCTCCATGCAGTCAGGTGTAAATAATAGAAGTGCAGGATCTAAAAAGGGGAGCAGCGAGTCAGGCCGACCATGATGTCATACTTGGTGCTGGCTGGCGCGCTCTCCTCCTCCCCGCTCCATTGTCTCAGTGCTGTCTGTGTCCTCGCGAGACTCTGTGGGCGGTGGCTGAAGGGGGAGGAGGAGGAGGAGAAGAAGGAGGAGACACTTTGGAGTCAGACGAGGAAGAGAGGGACGAAGGGCCGTGACCGTTTGCAAGAAATCCAGAGCATCCCAAATATAGCATCCATCCAAAGACAGGTATATATTTTTTTAATCTTTTCCTTATGCTATTTCATTTACATGTGTTTACTTATATGTCTCTTTATTACTTATTTACAACCCATGAATTTTAACAATATTGTAGATTTGGAATAGTTTTTGTTGTTTAAATCTGCTCTTGGGTGTTTGTGTCAATGGCATGAAGTAGTTTCAGTATTATTGTTGGTCCATATTTACTTCAGCAGCATATCAAACTTCAGAATGTGTTATTATTTATTATGAATAAATATATACTATGGCCTGTGATGTTGCTGTACTACATAAAAATATCAGTTTATGAATTTACTGTTTTATTTAGCTACTAACTGTTTATTCATTAATGCATAAACATATTTTTTAAGAAACAAAAAGTACATGTTCTTAAATGGAAGAATGCGGTGAATTGCAGACCATAAGGCAAAAGCACGGCCATTTGGAAAGAGAATTGATTGAATTAAGTTGGCCTGAGAGTGGCTCGTGTAGCAGGAAGAGAGTGTGATGGATGATCAGTATGAGTGTGTATATGAGTGTTTGCATCACTAATAGAAAAAGTCCATTTGCCAGATTTGTCATGAAGGGCATGGGCATTTCTTGGCAGCCTGCAGTTCAATTAGTTAATGGAGTCATGGTTTTCCAAGTTCTTCCTTTTAAGCCAAGTCTCTTTTTAAGATGAGGTTTTTGATCAAAAACTAATTATGCAGCAGCAACAGCAGCAGCAGCAGCAGCCCTGGAGCATGTGGGCACTGGACCTTAAATAAAGGGCTTATTACCTTAATTAGTAAACCACAGGTCAGTATGAAGTTACCTGTGGTGCACCACAAGGATCAGTTTTAAGACCGGTACTTTTTAATCAGCAGTAGTTAATGTAGTTTTTGTTTTGTCTATAGCAACAAAGTCTCAATAATGACTCAGTACTATAAATAATTAAACCCTGGTTTCGACAATGCCAAGAATTCAATACCAAAGTGCTGAATTCCAACCTGCTCATCGACATGCTTTAACAGTTATCAAGTGCTGCACAAATATAAACCAAACCAAAATCAGAGGCTTTGGATGAACCTTTAAATGTGGTGAACGTGGGCATGTCTGTGGAGGTTGTGTTTTTCTCCGCAGTATGGCTGACTCCTCGGGTGCGTCACTGGCAGAGGTTGAAACTGCTTTCCAGAAGTTTGCGGTTCATGGTGACACTAAAGCCACTGGCAAGGAGCTTAACAACAAGAACTTTGCAAAACTGTGCAAGGACTGTCGTATCACTGATGGAAAAAACGTCACCACTACAGACGTGGACATCGTTTTCAGCAAAGTCAAGTAAGACAAAATTTCCAAAAGATTGACCCATTATTTATGTAGAAAAAAAAAAAAAAATACCGTATTTCTACTCATGCTTTTTAAGGGCAAAAGCAGCCCGAGTGATCACATTTGAGCAGTTCAAGCAGGCCTTGGCAGAGCTGGCTCCAAAACGCTTTAAAGGGAAGAGCCAGGAGGAGGCACTGCAGCAGATGTACGGCCTCATCGCTGGGAAGGAGCCTGCTAATGTTGGAGTCACTGTGAGTTAGTCCAAATACATACATAAATACATAAACAGAAATAAAACAAAAAGGCATTTGACGAATATAAAAGTGCAAAAGTACAAAATAGTGTTTGCTGTGTTTGATTTAGAAAACTGCAAAGGCTGGTGCTGTGGACAGACTAACGGACACGAGCAAGTACACGGGAGCACACAAGGAGCGCTTTGACGAGTCGGGCAAAGGGAAGGGGAAGGCGGGCAGAGACGACATTGCCGACACCAGTGGATATGTGGGAGCTTACAAAGGGAGTGGCACTTATGACGACAAAGTTAAAGAGGCATAGCTCACCTCTTATGAGAAAAGTAATAATCCTCATGTATTTTTAAACAGACAGGCCAATGAGGTAATAAATGATACACGATACTTACTGACAAGCTCCTCCTTTGAACATAAAAAGCATTTATCTGGTAGCCCACATCCTCTGTCATCATTACAAACCCATTTTACTCTGAATGTCAAAGCAGCGACCAAATTGTTGGCATTAGATTTGCATTGTGCCTTTTAAATCAAAAGCTATGCCACGAACAAAACTATGTACATTTTTAGAAGTATAATAAGTAAATGTATAATTGTCTATAACACACAGAATTTGAATGTTAAAAATCTCTAAATGACCAAAGTAAAATCGATTATAATACTCTTCCAGTTTATTTCTTGCGTTGCGTTTTATTTATTGGTGAGTTCAGTTTGAAATGTTAATATAATGTGTTGAATGAATGTGAATGTACAAAAATAAAAAAATAAAATCATGCACCAATACGCTTTGTGAACATTTTGAGCATAGATTTCCTAAAGATTTGACTTTAAAACGCCGCAGCAAAACACAAAATCAGATTGGTCGCCTTTTTACATAGCGCTGTTCCAACATCTTCACCTGTGGGAGCTGGAAGTACACCTCCAATAATGGTTATGTAACAATATAACAATTTGAGAACTAAATAGTGCATTATTTCTTTTTAATTTAATGTATTTATTTATTTCGAGCACATATATCAGGTACGCTTAAAGCACATTTCACAAATTAGTCCTTATATAAGCTCAAAAAGGAGTGGGAAGAAGAAAATGTATTAAATCCCACCCCTATAGGCCAAGAGTAACTCCACCACCGTCCCACAAGTGTTCCTGGACTCTCATTGTTTACCTGCTTCACACACACATATAGGACATATACGACTGCAGTAACCCGAACCAGGAGGGTCATCAAGAGCCAAATAAAACAATGTGTCTCTCAGGACAAAGTGAGCGATGCTATCAGTCCACCTGACACCTCTGGCCTCGTTAGCATCACACACACTCACAATGGCTCTATATGATCAGAAGTGTTCGGTACAGGTCTACAGGGGGCCGTGCTGGGGTGGACCCGGCCCCAAACGGGACACGGGACACATACATTCACAGGGTTTAGGCACAGAGCACACTGAAACCGCAAACACAAAGTTACGATTTGAGCAGGACTGAAAAGGAGGAACACCAGCTGAAGCAAAGGTGAGAGTTTGTTTCATATTCTAGAGTAATATGCAACCCCATATGTTTGGTTTCCCCCACAACATGATCTAATTACCTCCCTGATTACTGCAGGTTTGTGTGAGGGTTGTAACGCACCATGAAGGTCCTAGTTTATGTGCTGTTTCTGAGGGGACTACTGCTGGACTGTGCCAGAACTCAGGAAGTAGCAGCCACAATGCAGGATCTTAAAGAGGCAGCAGGTAATACAAGAAATGATCTACATACATGTTTTGAATGATTCTCTTTTGTTCATTGTTAATATACTAAAGCCGTTAGAAGGTGGTCAAGGGTCTTCTGCAATACCAGCAGAAGAACATAAAACAAACACGTGATAATCTCAGTTTATCGTTTTATAAATTGACTGATACTCTTCTTTTGCCCCATTAGAGAACTTAGAGGGCGATATCGTGTGCGCGCTGTGGGACTGCGAGTGCGCCTTCAGGTCGCGGAGCTGTTGCTGTGGAAACCTGGAGCTGCAGAGTCTGCGAGACCAAGTCATAGAGACGTTCCAAAGTGTGTCCGGCAAAATCAACCAGCTCACAGAGGAAGTCCTTGGAGTCATAGGTAAACTCATGAAAAGGCAAATAAACAGGCCAGAACGATGCATGGCTCTGACAGGATACTCGAACATGCAGTAGTAAATGCATTTGAAACATGAACTGTATATATAAATGGACATAGCTATCCTGCCAAGTAGGAAGTGATCATGGGCGCCCTTCCGGCTCCATCGACTCTGGTGGCTCTAATTCAATTTACATTGAAAAATTGTTACCCCTCTCTCTGTAAGTGCTGCATTGAGCTTCGTCTTTTTAGTCTTAAAGTGTTCGTATTAACCCACTCTGCATGTTTTTTTTTGATGAAAACAATCAATTCGAGAGTCTTCTTTCCCTGAGATTGCTCCTGCTAGCCTTAGCAACAGGTTTGATTGACAGCGTTGCTAAGCACCCGCTCCCTGCTAAACCAGCGGTTACCTTCAACAGCCTCGCTCCGGATTGGCTGTTTGGTTGCTATGATACTCGAGGTTGGAATTCCAAAAATGGAGCTCCAAATTCGTCCCGTAACAGCTAACCTCGATGAGTTTCATTTGACTGGAGTCCACCCATCCATTTTCTTCTTTTTACGCAGTGTCAGGTCGCGAGGGCAGCAGTCTAAGCAGGGACTCCCAGACTTCCCTCACCCCAGACACCTCCTCCAGCTCCTCCGGTGGGACCCCAAGGCATTCCCAGGCCAGCCGAGAGACATAGTCCCTCGAGCATGTCCTGGGTCTTCCCTCGGGAGTCCATCATTGGAAATAGTTCATTTGAATGCTTTAGGATGCTCTTGTTGTGATCTTTTTCCATTTGCCTTTTTATGGTTACATCATTTAATTAAATTCTTCCTAATACTGTTGTGGCTTGCTTTTGGGACAGGTCCAGTAAACGTTGCCTTCACTGCCTTCTTGGGAGGAGACGTCAAGTGCATCGGACCATTTGAGCGAAATGTCTCTATCCCTTACGACGTCATAGCCCTGAATGAAGGAAGTGGGTACAACTCTGTTCTGGGTAAGTGAACTTATTATATTATTGTCCACTAAGCCACAGGTTGGGGTGAGATTCCAGCTCCCACAGATAAATCCTGTTGTTGTGTCCTTGAGCAACACACTTAACCCAACTCGTTCTAAGTGTCTGCGTACACTGGTGTATGAATGTGCCTGTGACTATCTCCTACATTTATTTTATTGAAAACCGCATTATTTAATATTAAGTAAGTGACCCATAGTATGATGTGACCTACGTGAATGAATCGGCTCTTTTGAATGGTTCCATAATGTGAACAGTTGGATCTGAGTTTTTAAAAGAGCCAAATCTTTTTCTTTCTAATTTGTATGCATTTTTACACTGAACCGACACAAGCATCAGCACAAAAGCAGAGCAGGTGGCACAAGTGAGAGCTTTGTGCACAAAAATGTATATTTAGCATAGCAATAACAGTTAGTTTTAGAATTATTATTGAAATAGTAAACACACTCCCACTCTCAGTTTTAACCATTTTAAAGAGATCTGAACCTTGGTTTATTCCTCTTTGTGATAAATAAATACAAAAAGATCCACCCTTTTGAACTGCTCTTTAAAATTAACTGATTCAAAAGATTCGGATCCCATAAAAGAGCCGAAAGCCCCATCAGTAATCCATTGTTATCAGATGAAGAACAGTTAATAAATACATAAACTGTGAGACCCAGACATGGACAGAATAGCATTTGCAATTAACAGAAAGTATTAAACAGATGCGTCAGAAAAGAGATGGAGGAGGAGAGGCTGAGGTGGCTTGTGATTTGGCTGCTGCGGTGGAAGGACGGGCTGACACTGGCCCATGAGCGATAAGAGTTAATAACGTCATGATACTATTGTCGTGTGTCCCTCAGGACTGTTCACGGCTCCAGTCTCGGGGGTGTACTCCTTCTCTCTGTCGGTGTACTGCAGAATGCACTGGGCCGGTCAGCACATGTACTACAAAGTGCAGCTGATGAGGAACGGCAGTCCGGAGGTGTCTATGTGGGAGGACAACACAGAGGACATGGAGGACAGCAGCTCTCACCGCGTCCTCCTTTCTCTGCAGCAGGGGGATCAGGTGTACGCAGAGCTGGTGCAGAACAGGACGATTTGTGGCAACATCGAGGGGCTCAACAGCTTCTCCGGGTACCTCGTCTACCCCCTGTCAGCGTGATTCTTAAAATGTTACTAATGAGCCAAATGTGTTGTCATTTGTCTTTAGATATTTTCATGTAATGCATGACCTGCAGTTATCCAGGCTTTGGACCGGCACAAAGTTGTTCAGAACTTTTAGAGTTTTTCTTCTTGCTGTGATTATGTTGTGAAGAGTATCCCAGCTATAGTGTAGCCATTGTCTGAAAACATTTCAATCTGATCAAATAGCTTGTTTCATCAGTGCTGTACTTGCAGATATCACAGTGATACACATGTGGATGTAAAAACAGGAGGAATAAAAGCTGATTTCATCACATCTCAGAGACTGTGTCTATTTTACACTATACACCACTGAGAGCAGCTTACTCACAAATATCTAGTCACTGGCTCCACCTTGTGGCAGAAGAGAGAACACACCTCCAAAACAACAGCTGGCACAGTCTTTTATCTGAACATCACAGAATGTGTTGCGTGTGCTGCAGAAGTGATGAATATGAAGAATGATAAACATCAGTGCTGCATGACAGTATCTGCAGAACACATGACCTCAGCATCATTATCAGACTTTTATCCTGCATTAGCTGAATGTCTCATCTGCCCAACATAAACATGTGCATGTGTTTTTCCCTTAAAAAAACCACAACATTAGTTATCTGCTAACTGTTTGTGACATTGCGGTGACACAATGCACACATTAGCAAACACAGCCAAAAAAGTTTTAAGATCATCTGAAAACTCATGAAAAATATAAAGAAGATTTAAAGAGCACATTTCCAGGAGCCTGTGATCAATACAAACATTAATGGTCATGTTTAGGAGTTTCATTTTACACAAAAAACATGACAGTGACTAACTGAGAAACTGTTGACTAATGTTATGTGTGAGAAACTTGTTTAACAGCACAAATCGGCTCAAATGTTGTAGTTCCAACTAATCCAGCCCCTTCAGTTCAGACTGTGTTAAAACAAAGTTCAGGTTAAAGTCTAAAAAATCCTCAGACAGAGCATGCCTACAGTTAGCATTACACACTCTGGTAATGTTGATGAAAATATATCAAGTGAAACAAGAGAGAGAGACAGGAGAGAGAGAGAGAGAGAGAGAGAGAGAGAGAGAGAGAGAGACACAGAGATAGACAGGGAGAGAGAGACAGACACAGATAGAGACAGGGAGGGAGAGAGAGAGAGACAGAGATAGACAGAGAGATAGAGAGAGACTGAGAGAGAGAGAGAGATAGACAGGGAGAGAGAGAGAGAGAGACGAGAGAGACAGAGAGAGAGAGAGAGAGAGAGAGAGAGAGAGACAGAGAGAGAGAGGGACAGAGAAAGAGAGAGAGACAGAGAGAGAGAGAGAGAGAGAGAGTGACAGAGAGAGAGAGACAGACAGAAATATCTGAAATGACATTAGCTTTCATAAATGCAAAAGCAGATGGGGGAGTTATAAGTGTGTCATGGGACACTTCTGTATGTACATTAACACAAACTCCATGTACTTAGCCCACACTTTCTGTACAGTGACGCAGCAGCCATTTTGAAACTTTATTATTTCATTAACAATTTTGAAAGTGAAACGATTTTACACCCGAGTACATTTTATCTATGAAACAAAATCCCCACCCCCAAACGCTGTAGCCATGTGTGATCAATACTGCTGCGGAGTAATCTTATCCATTCTCTATTATCCATCTCTCACGATTGCTATCTAATCTGTCCCTTGCACAGAGCTGTTAGCATACTGAAATTCAATGAGGGAAGGCCATGCTATCTAATTTTTCTAAAGGGCACAGAGCGCTATTTTGCATACTGAATCCAACTGTGAGGGCCGGCCACCCCATCATTCAGTTTTTCTAAAGGGCCCATACTACGCTATTTTGTAGGCTGATTCTTCTCCTCATCACATTCCACTTTGTGATGTCATGTGGTAATACAGGAAGTGCTCCAAGTGTTTTTAAAGTCCTCACACCTTCACAAGAATTATTTGGATCATTTCAGCTGTTAACTTGAAAACTACCACTTCATGACATCGCAAGGTGGAACAGAGCATTTTGAGCTTTGGGGATGTAGACGGACTAATAATAAAGTGTTACTCAAAAGTGTGAAAACGACATTATAATTTGGTTTAAAGCTCACAAGAGGCAATTGTGCGTAATATATGACCTTTAATGTACAGCTAGGACAAGAGGGGGATGGAGGGAGAGAGACAGACAGAGAGACACACAGAGAGAGACAGTGAGTGACAGAGAGAAAGAGAGACAGAGAGAGACACAGAGAGAGAGAGACAGTGAGTGACAGAGAGAAAAGAGACAGAGAGAGACACACAAAAAGACTGAGAGCGAGAGAGAGTGTGAAAGAGACAGAGACACACACAGAGAGAGAGAGAGAGTAAGAGAGACAGAGAAATAAAAAGAGCGAGAGAAAGAGAGAGACAGGGAGAGAGAGACAGAGAGAGACATACAAAAAGACTGAGAGCGAGAGAAAGAGAGAGAAAGAGATAGAGACACAGACAGAGATAGAGAGACAGGGAGAGGAAGAGTAAGAGAGAGAGAGACAGAGAGAGAGAAAGAGAGACAGAGTAATAGAGAGAGTGTGAGAAAGACAGAGAGAGAGTGAGAGAGACACATAGAGAGAGACAGAGTCAGAGAGAGAAACAGAGGGAGAGAGAAAGAGACACACAAAAAGATTGAGAGAAAGAGAGAGAGAGAGGGAGAGACAGAGACACACAGACAGAGAGGGGGAAATAGAGAGAGGTAGAGAAAGAGAGAGAGAGAGAGACAGGGAGAGAAACAGAGAGCAAGAGAGAAGAGAGAGAGGCAGAGAGATAGTGAGAGAGACAAAGAGAGAGAGTCAGAGAGAAAGACAGAGAGAGTCAGAAAGAGAGAGAGAGAGAGTCAGAAAGAGAGACAGAGAGACACAGAGAGAGAGAGGGAGGCAGAGAGAGAAGCAGAGAGAGTGAGAGAGACAAAGAGAGCGAGAGAGACAGAGAGACACAAAGAGAGAGAGAGAGAGAGGCAGAGAGAGAGTGAGAGAGACAAGAGAGACAGAGAGAGAGAGAGAGAGAGAGAGAGAGAGAGAGAGAGAGAGAGAGAGAGAGAGAGAGAGAGAGAGAGAGAGAGAGGCGACCTCAAATCAACTCATTAAAATGTTTAAGTTGCTGATGTGGCTGCAAAATACAGGGCATTTCAGCTAAGGTACTGAAGTCTGACTTCCTCTCAGACAAAGTAAACTGTCAGCTCAATAAGATAACAAAGACCTCTTCATTTTACAGGTGCTGCTGAAAACATTTTTAAGGGTCTAGCCTCACCCCTGTAGCAGACAGTTTGCTAAACAGGCGTGTGCTAGTGTTATGTCATCTCCCTCTGGTCAAACACACAAGATTTGCTTAGCTGTGTATCTAGAGATGATCTTTTCTACTCTCAGTCTGGATGTTTCGTTCAGCTACAGGAATGAACCTCCTCACAGTTATTTACACTTGATATACTACAATGCACAGGAAGAAAAAAAACCCAGTGATGTTGCACGTTTACGCCATACACGCGACCTGCATTACGTCATACTATTCATATATTGTTCTACATTATTTATCCAGCAGATGGCGCTGTTGCCTAATGTAATAAAATTTCATTTCAGCTCATTTTCTTCCATCCTTTAAGTGCGTATGACAGGCTTTGACGGTTCTCTAATTTTGACTTAATTAGGTGGGATAAACCTGTTGTCAATGTAGATTATAGGTTTACACAAATCAGGAAGCAATTTGTGAAGAAAAGTTGAAAAATATGTGGTAAATTACAGGAAGTAGAGAGTTCCAGAGAGTTCCATGTAGATGACGTCACTCTAGGGAGAATTCAGTCTAAAAGTTTGGCGCAATTTACACCTATAACAAACAAATTTTTTTATACTTTAAACATAATTTCAACAAAATAAAGTTTTGTTGTTTTTTTTTTAATAATTGTATTTGTAAAAAATATATATCTCTGTAACATTTAGTGAAGTATATTCGGGTCACGTGACTCTGGAGTCTGGGTTAAAAAAAAAAAAAGAAAAAAAAAAGTCCGCTAAACTCTGAAAAAACTTGATTTCTGTTATAAATAATGATCGGATCGGACTGGCACACACATATTTATGGATCAATAATAACCATACACGTTTTGCCAAGCTGAATCTCATGTAAAAAGGCTGGGTTTTAAAATATTTTTGTCTGAAATGTGTAAATTATCGTTCTGTTAACGGTTCAAGCTAAGGTCAGTGGCTAAAGTTAGCAACTTTACACAGCAACGATTTATTTAAGAGGGTTTTATTCATAATCAGCGACCACCAGAACCGCTACTTTTCAAGATGCATTGTGGGAAATTTTGAGTGCACTACTTTTTCACTCACTGGGCATTGGGACAGCACTGAAAATAGAGTGACCCCCTAAATAGTGCGTACGTGTACAGATGGTTGCTAGGTAACAGCTATAGAATTCCCTAGCGTGATGTCATAATTTCCAACCAGGAAATAAAAATCGAAAACTTTATTTATTTATTTATTTAACTAATTATTTATTTATGTATGGTTCTATAAGGCACAAAAAAGGAGCACGCCATACTCAGACCACAAAACCAAAATGAAAACAAAAGGAGCTGAGACATCAAATACAACATTTTCTTGGCACAAACAGATTTTTTTAAGCAATTTCAGGGAGGAGCAGAATAGTTTAAATTTATTCATAAACTGTTGAAAGCAGGAGGTAGAGTCTCTCCATTTACAACAATGGATATGGTATCTAGCCAATGGGAAAACAATATTCAGTGTCCATTATATTTCTGTCCTCATCATTCACAAAATTTAAACCTAAAAAAATGCCAAACTGGGAAAAAAATTGCTAACTTTAATTTTATTTTTTTTCCATTTTTTTTTCTTGGGAAATCTTACATATAATGATCTTAACTGTGTTTTCGTAAAATGAGTTGTCCAACTTATCATAGGCGCTTTCAGCACGTCTCCCTAGAATCCACAACAATATTATGATTTCACATCTTAAGTGCAAAGAATTCCCGGTGCAGACGGCAGATACAGCTAAAAAGGTCAAAGTAAGTTTAGAGCGTATTTTCCAACTATAGTCACACTCAGGAAAAGTTGAGTTTATGAATCATCAGTTTTTTAGGGTTTTGGAAAAAAAAGGTCTGTCAGACTGTAAAAAATCTTCTGCAATAGACCAAAGCACATCACTGGTAAAAGGCTGTGGAAGGATGGGAGTGACAGCGGTATACAGCGGATACAGTACCTGCGGAGACTGGAGCTGAGGAAGAGGAGAGAGAATAATAGCCAATTCAGTGGAGGATACAAGTTGTGTGAAGACCAAGCACTGAGGTATAAGACAGTGTACAGAACTCACTGTGGTGTACAAGAACAATGTTGTGCTCCCAGGTCCCATAGCCTAGAAACTCTGAAAAGGTGTTTGTATCGGGGCCGGGCAGGGAGCCGCACAGTGTCATGGGACTCCAGCAGTGCAGGTTTCACCAGAGAAGTGACAAGGGTGAGGATGAACAAGATAAATGTGGTTTAAATCATGTAACGGGGGAAAAAGATGAAAGTCGAATGATTGTGAGTGTATAGAGCA
Source organism: Periophthalmus modestus (assembly GCA_019594935.1). Classification (NCBI taxonomy): domain Eukaryota; kingdom Metazoa; phylum Chordata; class Actinopteri; order Gobiiformes; family Gobiidae; genus Periophthalmus; species Periophthalmus modestus. The sequence goes on along the minus strand of JAIEZT010001373.1, from coordinate 26,013,494 downwards.
GGTGTGATGGTTAAGTTAATATTGACAATAGTAGGAGACGACGTATTTAGATTGGATTCTTGAGATTTTCCCACACCTGCTGTCGGGGAGCACAAATGGAGGTCGCATAAGGCAACGGCGCTCAGTGTAAGTGTATGAAAAGATGAGATTTAGCCCTACTGTTTGCATTATATACCATGGTGACACAATGCACACACTAGGAAACAAGGCCTGGTTTTCCTGACATATTATCAGGAACCTGTGATGAATATAAGCATTCGCTGTCTTGTTTGGGTGTTTAATTTTCATCAAGGAGGGTGAGTGTTACTGAAAAACTGGTGACTAATGCTTGTGATTGTTAATTGAAAGAGACATTTTTAACAGTACAAAGTGAAATCTAACTTACAGAGCTAACAGAGTAACAGAGCTTCAGACAAAGCAGTGCCCCCATTTAGCCTTAATCCCCAAGGAATGTTGATGACCTGAGCTGCTCCACAAATAATACAGTTTGAGATCTCGGTTGCCTCTAGAACAAGAAGACACATTTTAACCTTAAAGAGCAGCATATGAATAAGTGACCATGAGGGGGCAGTGGAGTGCAGCTCTGTTGTGTCACATGTCACATGTTCCCAGTGGTGTGCACCAGCAGGAATGCTAAACTATTTTTTTTTTAAATATCAATTAAATCACAATGTTGTATTTTTTAGATCTAAAATTCTCTCAAACATAACATAAATATGAGTAAACTATTAGATGTGGCATTATTTTGGGGGTTACACGTTCAGAAATGCCTTCTCTTTCCTTGAGCCTTCTTTCTCCAGGCTGCTGGCCCTAGCTTTAAAACTGACCAATCCGATTGTTCCTTTGCTGTTCATTGACAGGCAGACCCCAGCTGTGAACCCAGCGCTGGACCTGACCCTGTCCTGTCATCACTAAACAGGCAACCATGTATGTGGTGGCTTTGGCATCTATAGGCCTGCAGATATATAGTTATATCTGTAAATGTGGGCATCTGGCCCAGGTCCCGAGGCCCTGGTCCACCACTGTGTGTTCCTCATAACAGAGCTCCATGATACAAGGTGAAACTGATGCACATACATGAATAATAATAATAATAATAATAATAATAATAATAATAATAATAATAATAATAATAATAATAATAATAATAATAATAATAATAATAATAATAATAATGCATTTTATTTATAAGCACCTTTCAAAACACCCAAGGACACTGAACAAGATAAAGTTATATATACATATAAATATAAATATAATAAAACAAAAAACTGATTGATAAAAGATGTGTGATTGGTTATGAAAGGTAGGACAGTCTGAACAGGTGAGTCTTGAAGAGAATGAAGTAGAGAATACACTATTACACACAGTGTAGTGTTAACAGTTTACAGCCTACACTCAAGTACAGAGTTATTGTTGGGAATAGGCTAAAAAACTGCCCTCTTTGTGGTGGGTTGGAGAGGGCAAAGTAACACACATTTATCACGGGAGGGCAACATGGAGCAAAGTGTGACTGCTGCTGTTGGAGATTCAAAAGGCTTGTGTGAGCTCCAAGGAAACTGGAGTGGTTTTGTCCCAAAAACTATGTGGATTTCTATTTCTGCTGGGTTTTAATCAAGTATTGCTATCTTATAAAAGGCACAAGAGGCATACAGCAGAGCACTGCAGTGTTAGGGACCAGCTGATTCTCACAGAAAGCTACATCTACAAAATAGTTCAAATGTGTTCTAATATGAGAGATACAAGATGTTCAACTCGTATCACTGAAAGAAACAAAGGACTATTTTTGAGTTATTCACCCATCCTTTACCTGTGGTCTTCAACATGACTGATGTCTTTCTCTGCTTTATTGTAGTTTGAGTTCCCCTAATGTCCCGTGGAGGGCCTGTCGAGAGAAATTTGGAGGTCCAGGGCAAGAAGCCTCACATGGGCCGTCCTCTAATCTGAATTATTGGAAGAGGGTTCAATTCTGGGCTCCTCGTCTACTCCCCGGGTACCATGTAACTAATAGAAACCTTGTAGCCTATATACACAATGAATTGAATTAATAATGTTAACACCTCAGCGTGCCATTAAATATATTTTCATCAAGTTAATTTATGTTAGTCTTTAGCTTGGGGGCGACAGTGGCTCAGTGGTTAGAGCATTGGTCTCCCAACCCGAAGGTCGGAGGATCGAGTCCAGCTCGGACCAAGTTCTGTCGTTGTGTAAGGCAAGGCACTTCACCCACATTGCCTAGTATGGGAAGTGGTGTGTGTGTGAATGATCGGTGGTGGTGCTGTGGAGGGGCCGATGGCGCAAACTGGCAGCCTCGCTTCCGTCAGTCTACCCCAGGGCAGCTGTGGCTACAATAGTAGCTTACCATCACCAAGTGTGGAGTGAACGAATAATGACTTCAGTGTAGCGCTTTGAGAGGCTTTGATAAAGCGCATTACAAATGTAAGGCATTATTATTATTATTATTATTATTATTAGCTTAGAGACAAAAACCAATTACTTTTATAAGCAGTCACCATGATATTTGTGACTCCAGTGTTGTGAAGAGGGTCTATATTGGTTAGACAGCGCGTTCATGTAAAATAAACTAAAGTAATTCCACCAGAACTAAAATACTAACACTGTATTGTGTTCAGGGCTAAAGTCGAATTTGTGAGAAGCACCAGTTCTTCCCAATGGTCGAACAAAAACATTTTAAGATTAATATTAAAAATGTGTTCTGGCCTTTTTGGAGCACGATCGGCCATTTTTCCTCAGCAGGTAGTGTTCCGTGTTGTTCTGCTCTCACTACGCCTCCTGCCCTCTCACTCCTACCCGCTCCTGTACTTGTACTTCAAACTGAGTGAAGGTGAGAGGGGCTGGAAGTCATTCAGAAGTTCGTAGAAATCACCCAGACGTTTCCTCATACACTCCAGTAACAACCACTTACTCAGGTGTCCCCTATTCTTACAAATGAACCAAACCAAATTAAAAAACCTCACAGCGCGGCTTTGCAATCAACATAGGGACGAGCGTAGTGAATGCTAACCAGCGCCACTCACCATCGTACAAGGAACACAGCTCTAAACCTTTGTTGCCTCTCCCTTTGGTGCGCCTCTGTATACAGTAAATCATCATTGACCAGGCGGCCGGCTACAGATGAGTGCTATAATGAGTTTACTGACACAACCTCGCCGGATTTGAGGAGTCATCAACTTGCAAATTGCTTTGTGCCGCTAACGTTCATTTAGGAATATGCTGTGTCAGGTGTGCTTGAGTCGACTGGTAAGGATTTATGCTATACAAGGGGATACGCGCAGATACAAACCACATTTTTCACAACAGTGGCAAACACTACTGTATCAAGTGCATTTGTTGTGGTACTGCAAACTTGAGACTGCAAAAATGGAATAGACAGATCACAAACGCTGCCAAAGAGCTGGGCGTAGTTTAACGGCTCCATTCAGAAACTTTAGACATGGCTTAATGCGTCTGAATTGAAGATACTGTGTTGAAACATGTCAGTACTTTCTGTCGTAGGCATGGACTGAATAAAGAAGTGGACTAAGTGATGCATATCGCTCGGCTCCAGTCAAATGAAGCTCATCGAGGCTAGAGGTTAAAGGAGCGAATTTGGAGCAGACTTCCGACCTCGAGTATCATAGCAATCAAAGAGTCAATCTGGAGCAAGGTTGTTGAATGTAACACCCCTTGATTGTCAATCAAAACCTGATGCTAACGCTAGCAGGAACGACCTCGGGGAAAGAAGGCGCCTGATTTGGCTGTTATTAATATTCATTTCTTGAGTTATGGACAAAATAGCGAAGTAAAACCACCAGGAACGGGTTAAAACAAACATTTTAAGACCAAATGACAAGGCTGATAGCAGCAGTTACAAAGAGAGGGGTGACGATGTTTCAATGTTAAGTGAATTGAAGCCAGAGTCGATGGTTCATATATATGTATAATTACACAAAATGGTGCTTTTGTTTATTATAGTTTAGTTCATACCTGGCGTTTTGATTTGATGCAGCAGCTTTGGTCCTCCAGCCGCTTCTTCTATTTTTTTCTTTCTTCTTCGTGTGTCCTCGTCTTGCTCCCTGGTTATACATTTGGGGTTTGACTGCCACCTCTTCCCTTTACAAATCCAGTATTGGGAAGAGGTCAGTCATCTATTGTCATCCCAATCTTATTATAATATTGTCTTCTCCCGTGTAGTGTGGGCTGGACTGACAGGTAGTGGCACATGTTGATAGTTTTGTGGTTTTATGAAACAGATTAAAGGTGACTGCCTCGCTATTTCCATTTATATATACAGTCTATGGTCATAGGTCTAGACATAACGTGGGCGTGGCCAGTAACTTAATAATACTGTAGTGTTCTGGGGTAAAGAAACATGCCGATTTCTTCTTGGTGTTTTTCCTGAACACAAGGGCTACTGCAGGCCGTAACCCGCACCAAAACAAGAGCCAAACAACGGCAGTCTCAACTCATTAGAGCCCGTCTCCAAAACAGACCAGTAAACTGAAACCTTCACATCACCTTGTCGGCATAGCAACCAAGTGTCACATAGAAAAGCAGTTACATAGTATTGTACTGCACAGAATCGCATTAAACATTGCTATCAACTACAGGTGTATTTATTGTGAAAAATAAACAAAGAAACAAACAAAAAAACTTGAAAAAAACATATATTCTTAGCATTCTGAGCGTGGTTATGTCTCCACAGATATGACATGTAAAGGGGCCTGATAATGCTCCGTGGTTGGCTCCGTGGAGATAGATAAGTGCAATGTACTGTGGGATATTTCAGGTATAACATTTCCATAAAGATGAGCAGGTGGCAGACACTCCACCAGAAAAAGGACATTGCGCATCTTTAAACTGCAAACGTCTGTAGCCGTCAAACACCTCAAAGTTGAACATAATATTGTCCGATTTATATATTTTCTATTTTTATTTTTTCCAAGTTTGTATACTTCACATAGCCTCAGTGTTTTGTTGATGTGCACCTTGCAGTACTTCCATATATTTGATTTAAAGCCAGTTTGTGGTTATGCCCGGTGCCAGTTCCAATTTGCTACAATAACTTCCAGGATTTGAGGGGCCATTTTATACAGAGACAACTGCAGTAAGACGGGCTCTTGATGAAAGGGCACTTAGATGGCATCGACCACACACTCCACACTGAAGCGATACCGTCTTTAACACTGTAAATCACGACGCTCAAATGAGAAGTGAACAAGGCTGGCCCGTTTCCAAATGTCCCCAACCTCCTTCACTGCTGCTCTGAAGAATGACACAATTCTCCAGCACAACACCTGCGTTTCTTTACCCCATTCGCCTTTCACACTCTTGGGTTTGTAATAGCACTTTTCTTTATAGAGTTGTATTTTATTGACCTCATGTTAGTCCATAAGTCTTTCAAATGATGCCTGCGTAATCCCTCAGTCATCCACATATGATTCATAGCGAAAGAGAAATTCAATTCTGTCACCTGGACGAAAGTTTTAGGGTGAAGAAGTTTCGCCGATCATCCAAGCCGCTTCTTCAGTTCTGGTCAGATTGCGGGTGGACACTGTCTTATATCTATCTGAAGGGAAAAGCTAACCACACTGAAACTAACACACCTATTTGTTTACTGGGAAGGCACCAACATCATTGCAAGAGCAGCTCAGGACCCCAGTCTGCTGTTAATCTCCACCTCAAGCCACTAATGAGAGGTATTGATCTTAGCCATTGTGTGAGAGTGGAGTTGTGTTGTATTTTAAACAGGGCACCAATGAAAAAAGGGCCCTCGTGTTCTCACTGGGTTCGCCTATGTAAATAAAGATGAATAAATAAAGGTAATTTTTGTTAGGAATTGAATAGGAATGAGGACCTTAACCATCATTTATCTCCTATTTATAACACCATCTTCAGACCTTAATCAAAACCAGGAAAACCATAGTGCTAACCAGTATGCTAATAAGAGTAAAAGCACCTATTAGGGGCCTACATGAATCAGTCAACTGGACAAATCATTATAAGCGTGACCACTGACCACTCCTTTGAAGATAGTGAAGTTCAGATTTTAGCCGGAGAAAAGAAATGGTTTGAGAGGGGAGTTAAAGAAAGTTTTTGTTAAGAAAAAGAATCCTTCTTTAAACAGGAATGGGGGCCTGAGACATATCTCTCCCCCATCTATAACTCCACCCTCAGACCCAACACAAAGAGAACAATAGCAGGGTCATTAAGGATTAAATAGGGTAGTTTCAGCTGAAACTGGAGACAATAGACAATTCCAGTCTGGTTAGCCCCTCCCTTCAGATCGATATAAGGCAGTGTCCACCAGCAATCGGACCAGAACTGAAGAAGCGGATTGCATGACCAGCCAAACATCTTCACTCTTGTCCAGTTGATAGAAATGAATTTTTCTTTTGCTATCTTTTAAATGAAAGTCTCAGTGTTGACCTCTTGGGAGCTTCTGTCAGTTTTGTTCCATGTGAAAAATTATTTGGTTCAATCTAAAAGTTCTACATGAGTGTTCCCATCATCCATCCAAGTGAGTTTCAAACAGGAACAACCACACACTGGAAGTTAAATACTCCATTTTTCAGACCTGTGGAAAAAAAAACCCTATAGATGTACTGTCACTTTATTAAGTAAAGGAAGTACTTTATAATTTCAATCCAGCAATGCATCATGGGGAGGGGGTGGTATTCATAGATCACAATTTCCTTTGACTAACACAGCCCATAGTCTTGTGTCTCATCTGTTTTTTCTGCTGCTTTAGTGGAGTGACTATAAGCTCAAATCACAAAGCAGTCTCCTCAGAATTACGCAACATTTCTGGGTGAACAAATTTTCCAAACAGTTGAAGTACTGAAGATCCGCCCCCCACAACACTGGATTCCAAGAGTTGATCATCTCCACTGGCCTGATTTGATACTAGGGGGACAGCGGTCTGATTTCTCTGTTCTAATCAGAGTTGTTTTTGGCATATTTTAGCCCCGCCCCGGTGAGAGCAGAGCTGTGATTAATGGACAGCTCCAAAAGAAAAGTCCTGGTGGGCCGCCGAGTGCACAGGCAATCAGCCAATCTCTGGATTTATTTTGTTTTGTTATTCAGCCTGTGATGGAGCGTCTGGAGTGACATTACCACAATCTCGCAGCACCAATGATTTTAAAACAACCTCACTTTTCTTTTTATACAACAGAAAATGGATTTTAGTGAGAAACGATACTATATTGTGTTAAATGTATTAGACAAAAAAAGCAACACCTTTTTATACTGGTTCTGAGGTAATTAACGATGCTGCTCACACTGGAGACGGGTCTTCATAGCAGGCTTGCCTCTCCACAGATCTGACCTGTAACTTAGCCTATTATGTTACCTGCAATTTAATAACAATAAGATTCCAGGCAAAGCGATAAGTGAAGCCTGGTTGAAGTTGGATTTGGGGTCTTCAGGTGGCAGTTGCACAGATGAGGAATATTCAGCCACAAATTGGAAAAATCTTAAAATTCCTTTTATTTTTTATTTTATCATTTGGAAATTGTGAATGAATATCAAATGTTATCACAATAATTATTAAACCAAGATTTACAGGTTTTTAAAAAAAGTGACTAAAACATCAACTACCATACAATTTGCAGGTGACTGAGCGATCACCTTTATTGTTTTTTTTGTTTTTTTGCTGCAAGTGAAATTAACAATGAATGAATAATAAATGTGTTGAGAGTTATATAAATAAATGATATAACTCTCCGATGATAAAGCAAAATTGAAACAAACACGTACAGTTATTCATACAAATCCAAACAAACACAAACTACATTCAGTAGTTTATTTCACATGGTATGTTACTTACGATGGATATTTTTGGCTCAAACAAAGCAGGATGGTTGTGTCTTTGTTGGTCTTATTTTTCAAATCCATAATAATTCCACACATCAGACTTTACCTTCTTGAGTGGAGAATATAAATGTGTGGTGTCACTGGGATCCAGATCCACTGTCTGCCCACTACTAGCCATGATGATGACTGATGTGATGAAGAATCATCCCCAATTCAGAAGCTAACAAGTTTCATTGCTATGACAGAGGGCCCCCTTGTGGGCAAACACTAGAACTACATCTAAACATAGTATTGAAACCGGAAGCATGAGGCAGTCTGGTGTCGTAAACGTGTTTATAATCGTGTGTGATGATCACGATTATTAAAAAATGCCACAAACGATTAATTGCGGACCTTTTGATTGCTATTAGTGATATTATGGTATATCGTCCTATCCTGAGTAGCCAGTCCATATCAATTTAAAAGTCTTTTTTTTTAGCTTGTCCCTGATTTATTGAGTCCAACTTGGTTCCCAGATGTTTTTCCATCTGTCTCTAATCTTGTTCAAAAAGATGAGTTTTTCTGAGTGTATGACAGAAATCAGTTCATTAAACCACTTTTCAAAGACCAGCCTGTTGGTGCTTTCCAGTCTTTTAATATGAGTCTTTCTGCAGTGATGGTGCCCAGTGTAAAACTCCCTCTCTATGCTGAGCCTGAAGATATTTGCCTTATGTAACAGACTCATATCACTAAACTAACTTGCCTGGCAAATCTTATTTCTCTCTGTATTTTTTTAACTAATTGATATCAGCCTGGTCCCCACGTCCTCCATTGTGTCTCAAGCTCGGTCAAAAGTGATTGTCCAATCAGATCTGTTTTTTTCAGTGACACAGGTGAAACAAAGAATCTCATTGGTCAACTATGATTTACAAATAAAATCAAATTTATCTCACCTCAGATTCAAAGAGCTTAGAGCTTCGCTCATTGATTCTGCAGAAATCTGCCATGTTTTTCAGTCTCCTGTGATATTTTTTTTTTCTTGATTTTTTTTTCAATACCATGCATGTCCTCGATTGGCTAATTCATCTGTCAATCAAACTCCTTTGAAAACGTGTAGATTCACCGGTGACCAGACTCACATCTTCATAAAGTATTGAAGAAGTGTGTATTCTGGATCCCAGGCAAAAGCTGAACCTTGAGTGAATTACAAAACTGACCAAAAACTGAACATCAGTGGGAGTGGACCTCTCCTGCACTGATTCTTCTCAAGGTTTCTTTCTACCCTTGAACTTTTAGGGTTTGTGCAGAGAAGGGTGCAAAGACAGAAAATGCCCTGGGACAGTTATGAATGTTTTATCAACAGTTTTGAGAAGCAGCTGCTGTTGTGAGTTTGAGCTGCACAAAAATAAAATGAAAAGATTTGAATTGAACTGAAAAGAGGTAGTCCCTTTTCTTATTCAAATTGTATATTTAAAGTGCCCATGACAGTTTTTGTTGATTCTTTGAGTTAATTTTGTGGAATAAACCAGTTGTAAATATAAATGATAGTTTTACACCGATAAAGAAGCAATTTGTGAGGTAAAGTTGAAAAACACTGAGAGGAATTTTATACAAAAGTTTGACACAAGAAACACATTTTTCTGATTCAGAAATGTGACCAAATGGCCAAACTGGGGGAAAAAAATGTTAAGTAAGTTTTTTGTAAAAGCTAAAATCTTCACTGTGTTTTATCAGATGAGTACTTCAGTTTATATGCACTTTAAGTCAAGGAGAACACTGTTCGTAGCATTCCTACTATTTTGTATTCCTAAAAGCGTGAATGTAATTGTAATACACACATTATGTTGGGTGGGTTAAA